>OX104060.1:75908949-76306154 GCA_944474145.2 Dicrocoelium dendriticum | reverse complement strand
AA
Source organism: Dicrocoelium dendriticum (assembly GCA_944474145.2). NCBI lineage: Eukaryota > Metazoa > Platyhelminthes > Trematoda > Plagiorchiida > Dicrocoeliidae > Dicrocoelium > Dicrocoelium dendriticum. The sequence continues at coordinate 76,306,152 of OX104060.1, read as the reverse complement.
TTTTGATTTGGCCATCTCGGGTTCAGTCTCTTGCAGACGAGGATATACACCTCTTCTACTTCTTCTTCCTCAAAAATCAGCGGCGGATATTAATGTCATTCTAAGAAGACAGGGTTTGACAGAGTGTACATGGCACTTGTAACGAGCATCAGGTTTATGAATTTGCCTTTCACGTCTAAAACAAAATGTGCAAGGTGTTCCATTGGTATGGTTCACTACAAAATGTCTCAATTAATTGCCTCCATAACGCTTTCATACTCAGACTTAGGAAAATAGGTTTCATCCAAACGTCATTAAGGCCATCAGATATCATCCTGCCAGGAGCGAACGCCCCAAAGTTCGCCACTCGTTGATTGACCAATCCCAATTCAACTAATAGCATAGCCAACGAGTTTACCACATGGGCTACCAGAGAAGCTTCGGGTGTGACGCAGATCACGTGCGATTTGGTCGGTGCCTAGTCGCACTCGAAACCCGTAATCAGGCATGGCCCGTTAAACTGAAGTGGGTGGGCATACTCGTAAAACTCATCTGGTACCAACTGGGCTCAGCAGTCACGAGTGATCATGGTAATTTGCATTAACCTTTCAGACATTTGTTTTCGTACGTGCAATATTATTGTGCGTTGTGTCCACGCATGTCGTCGCTAAACTCTCTGTATACTGCTACGCAACCACCTGCACGAGTGCGAATGAACTGGCCATTGAACTAAAGAAATCGGTCACACGTACCCGTGTGCACACCCGGTTGGCATGGAATTTGGGCTAGAGACACCGGAGAGGCGGGGAGAGCGTATGCACCGCGATGGGTTTCAGGGTACCGCATGCCCATAAAGCGCAATGTTGAAAGATCTGTACTTGTTGAATGTAGTGAAACGAATAAAGAAAAACGCGCGCTGCACGTTAACATCGTCAACGTGGTTGGGTGAAACACTTGACAGGGCGCTGGACGCCTCACTCGCCTATTGCCTTTGTTACGCGGTTGTCCGACTGAGCTTGCTCCTTGGGAATATTTCATATCGTTGCCTCATGGTTCCCATTGCGGTCACTAAGACATGTAACTGCCTGAGTGCGTTATCAACCGATTTTAAACATAGTTAGCTCGATACGAAACGGACCACATGTGGTAGGTGGTTCCAGGAGCGACACACACACGAACAGAAAAGGCATTTCCGTAACATTAAAGACAGTTATAATTTTCTGTCAGTTTCAAGGAATGATCTCAATTAGCTGTTTTTGCCAACCTGTAGTAAAGAGCGGTTCACATGCTTTGTGTCATTCAGAACAATGTAGTTATTTGCAGATTGTCGAGTAAACAGCGATATCCGTATTTCCGCCACTTTCGTTTGGCATATTACGCGTTCTAATGACGCACTTGGAAGCCCGAGGTTGAGTCTGCTCCAGATCTGTGACATAGTGCTTCAGTTTTGGTTGCCTTGCTTGACTTGCTTGTTCTACGTGATACTCACCAGCTGGTAATTTCATTTCCGTTTACCCAGAACAACGTTTGACGGTAGAGCACTGTAGCGCATGCGTTTCGAACCGATAGGAGTAGAAGATTTTCTATGGTATACGGAGTATCTTACACGCAGGCAGTCCCCCGACCTACGCGAAGTGAGTTTTCAGATGCACAGTTGTCGAACGAACTGTGAACGTTTTGACAAATAAACCTTGTTATCATCAAGATATCGTAGGGTGTCACCAAAATGGAAACTATTCTCGTAAGCGGAGGCAAATCTCAGATTGGCACAACACTGTACACCAACGACGTAGCGGAGAAACAATTCCCATCCCGACGCGACTAGCTCTTAACTTGATGCGATGGTTTACGGACCTCCGTGACCTATTGAGCTACGCTGGGTGGCACCTTCTAAGTGCCATCAGGACTACACATACCAAACGTGTCAATGGATAGGGATCAAAATAACAGTCTCACAATCCTTTCCGGGGTTGGTAGAGATTCATGGCGCTCTTCCATCAAAACAGTAGTATTAGTAGTATAGGCAGCAGTCGATTACGTAGACATAGAGCCAAACATAACCATGAAAATCACTGGAAGAAGATAGGTGGAAAACCTACCATTATCATGGCACATTAACTGAAAGCGAGATCTTGTGCCACAATAAATTAAGAAAAAAGCGGCGCCTTTGTTTTCATTTTAAACAAACCATGTTGTTTTTATGGTCATTTTCAGTCGCTTTGCTTTAAGCATCCAACTCTAGAAAGTTAGGTACACAGCCCCTTCACTGTTTCCGATTACGAGCCATATCATGAATCGGTTTCAGCCATCGGCACTCCTTTTCCTTTGGTCCCCAATCAGGCAAACATGTGGATCCAATGTTGGCAACATGTGAAGTCAACCATATCATTTGCTGTCGCCAGGTGGTCTCATCCAGTTGAGTCCTGCAGGAGCAAACGGAGCGCATTATGGCAAACTTTCAGCTGACATACGCAGGACGTGACCGAGTCATTTGCACTAGCGCAGCGAAACCAACTTTTTGCGGAGAATACTCGCATTCCCTAAGACACGACGTTTGAATTCATCGTTGCAGATGTGTTGTTGCCACCACACAGGAGCTGCATCATAACAGCCATGGAGGACAAGAGGCTACGGAGTATCTTACAGCTGGATTAACGTAGATCACGAGTGCCACGCATTGTCTCAGATCGTGGGAGTGCACCAAGCGGTGCTGAAGGGTTTGCCACCGCCCGCCTAAATCCAGACAGCTGCTGTTCAAATAAATGCAAACCCGCTAAGTCCCACATGTGGTTAGCCGTGGTCGCAGGTGTCGAAACACACACACACACACGCACACACAATACCTACATTTTTCCAGCTTCGCCCCAGTTGCATAAAAGCGCGGCCTTGTAAAAACTCACTTCTACAGGGCCAGGCGGATAGCAGTCCGGAATTACTCAAGGCTAAAGAAAATTTTTTATACCGGACTTTGCTAGCTAATGGGTATCCGGAGAAATTCATTCAGACCCATAGCAGACCACTCAAGGAGAAGCTGTCCGTACAAACTGCGGAGAAGAAGAATGTTTGTCTGTTCTTACCTTTCAAAGGGGATCATTTAGCAAATGAAGTTGGTCACAAGCTCAGGTCCGCTCTAATGCGCACCTGATCTACCGCCCAACTACGACTTATTCACAATACACGAAGAATTCCTCTGCATATCCGTTCGCGCAGCGCGCCAATCAGTTCCGCCTCTAACATCATCTATCAGTTCACTTGCAATTGTGGTGACACTTACATAGGCAAGATGGATCGCCGGCTGGCTCAAAGGGTGGCGGAAAACTTCCCATTGTTCAAAGCAGAAAGAAGGCACAAATTGTGATGTTAACATTTCGATTGTTCTCGTCAGTCGCATACACAATACAAGCAGAAACACATACACAATTATGTACATGGCAAAAAATTGGCAAACCAATCAAAACGTCAGAATCAAGTCCAAGACAATCGGATTGATTGCCTCAAGCGTTTCTGTGCACATAGCACTGGTTGATAAGTCCTGATTAGCAACGCTTCACTGATTGCCAAAATTATCGTATTCCGGTCACGTAATAACACTTTGAACGCAGTCTTGGGGTCCACATTGTGACCAGTTGTCATGAGGGGCTTTGTGAGAAATGCTGACGGAATCCGGTTCATTCTGGGGGGCGCTACAATTTGTTGCGTCATCACTTGCTCTACCCACTTTGGCAAGTGTTCAGCCACCCTCTGAGCCAACCGACGGTTAGTCCTGCCTATGTAAACGTCACTGCAACTGCAGGTGAACTGATAGACCACATGCGAGGGCGAACTAGCCGAAGAGTAGTTCTGACGTTCATGATGAACAAGTTTTCGAGTCGTGTGCGTGAGACGCAACTGTGCAGTCGTGTACGTGCACGTTAGAGCGGACCTGAGCTTGTGTCCGATGTCGTTTGCCACCTTGTCTCCCTTGAAGGGCAGGAACAGATAAACAGCTTTTTTCTCTGCCGTTAACACCGGCAGTTTCTTTTGAGGGAGTCTGCTGTGCACTTGGATGCCTTTTACTTCCCATTGTGGCTAAGGCAGTTGCTGTCTATCCAAGGCGGAGCGAAACAATGAATGAACCGGAACCATGCCTCTTCTATCTCCAAACACCTCATGCTGTCTCGTCACCAGGTGAACCCAATCGAGTCATTCAATGTAGTATTACGCCAAAAGAACCCGACGTTTTTGGCAATTGGCGAGGCGTTACTGATAATGTTGAAGGGTCCCGTGCTCTGTGCTTAGAAAAAACTGAGACAATCTATTGGCTCGCCTTGGCCCAGATTACATCATTCCCGTTATTTGTATCCGCTTATCTATGTTACTAAGTGTGGACCCTATATATTGCGTGTTTTTTCTGCCTGTATTGCGTAGTGACTGAGGAGAACAATTGAAATGTTAACATTTCGCAACCGCTATCTTCTTACTACGTTAATGAAACATCTAAATTGCCTTTTATCCTCGAATACTGCATTTGGCAGGTCCCGAGCACGTCGCGGGAGACACCACAATTACTCACCCCTGTTGCACTTACTCCCCGATGCTTTGTGGTTCATGCTGCTAAGTCAGAGCTCCGGTGTGGTTACATAAGTGAACCTCCATTTACCTCACTGTGTTCTGGGTCAGACCGTTGAGTTGTAGGCTAGGGGTAGGGCACATGGAACAGAAACCCACTTCCGGAGTGATCATCCGGAGAATATCATCTGCCCTCTCTACCCCGTCGCCAACACCGCTTCTCCTCCACCCCTAGCAAGCTCTTATTTCCCATCTATTGCGAACGGGACTTCCACTGGCCTCGCTACTGAAGCTATCAAACCAATGTTCTCATTTTTCAAGGTTTCATTTAACCTTCAGATAGTTTCAGCTCGGCCAACATGCAACACTAAATCTCACTATTCACTCCCTTGGTATTGTTGGGTACTGCGCCTCCGAAGACATGTACAAGATAACAATCTGTTGATGAACCTTCGATTGCTTGGTTCCGAATCTGCTGACAACGACTACAATCTCCGCTTCTCTGGCAATGCTGAGTCAATGACTCAAGGTCATTATGGTGTCGGTATCGCTCTCAGCAATTATGCTGAACGCAATCTACTCAATTGGATACCAGTGAACGTTCGCATGCGCGCTGGTCGTCTTCGAAAACCTATTGGAGTCAACAAGTACCAACTGAGTAAACACAACTTTTCAGTGCCTCTGTTTATGTATGAAGGATGACTTCTATCATCGTCAAGAACTACTGATATTTTGATTAGTACGGGTAACATGGAGACCCAAGTGGGTCGTCTTTCGGACTCTGAGCAATACTTGGAAGGCTGTGTTGAGAAACGTAGTAAACTGAGTGGAAGTCATTTGATGGACCAATTAGAGAACCGGCAGTCGGTAGTTATTAGCGAAGCTCAAACACAACCCACGGATGTGCTATGAAGCATACTACCTTTACCAAGTACGGTACACTTATGCAATTGTGGCGTACTGATTGACATTTCCATCAACCCGGCGTAGGCACTGCACCAGTTTGCGATGTGTAAACCCCACCCGCCTAATGAAATTACATACAGAGCAACACAGGCAAAGTGTCAAGCAACGGTTAACCGTTTCACAGTTCCTCTAGTGTCTTCCCGCAAATGTCATGGCCGCAACTACCGCATCGCAGTGCATATGTCAAGGCTGTCTTTATCCGTCAAACTGATGATTTCTTACGCTCAGCAGCATTTGACAGGTAACTCGGCTGCACCTGATATCATGCCAAGTCTCAGGCTCTGCTCTCACTGTACAGTGATAGCGCGCAAAGAATAACCACGTACATACAAAGCTAAATGGCTGCAAGTGCGTCCACTTAAAAAGCGCATTAGGAACCATAATAAAAGGAAATGAAATGGAGCTCCATGTAACAAAAAGTCCTGTTTTATTCACTTTTGTTGCGGCAAAATAGCTGAAGGCTGCTGCTCAACCACAATCAATGTGCCATGATGATAATACGGTGTTGAACCTGCGTCCTTGAGTGGTCTCTATGGGTACTTTGGCGCAATGTCTAGTTACTGAAATGCTATCTGCACTGCTATTAATACCACTGATACTACTACTACCACTACCATAACAGAAAATACTACTACTACTACTACTACTAACACTACAACTACCGCTCCCACTACTGCTATTAGCACTACTCTAACTACAACAAATACTACTACTACTACCAACAAAACTACCACTACTATTACGACTACTATTAAATCTAACAAGGTTACTGTTATTAGCATCATTACTAAAAATACCACCACCAATAATACTAGTGCTATCACATCTACAAATATCAGTACTGTTAATAATGCCAATACTACTAAGGATAGTACCACTAATAATACTATTACTATTATTACTATCATAATACTTTACTACTAAAATACCACGAATACTACTACTACTACTACTATTACTAACACTACTAGTACAACTGCCATTAATGCTACTACGACTAGCGTATTACTACTAATAATACTACCATACAACAACTAATACTGCTAGGAGCATTATAAATAATTACTCATACCAATAGTACTGCTATTACTTCCAGTATTTATACTGCCAATACTATTGCCATTATTACTACTACTATTACCAACACTACTACAACTACTAATACAATAACTACTGCCTACCACTACTACTACTACTACTACTACATCGACTACTAAAACTACTACTACAGCTGCTACTACAAATACTACTGCTACTAGTACGACAACTACTACTCCTACTACTACTACTCCTACTACTATTAATGATACTAAAACAAAAACTACTACCAATACTAATAATGTTATTACCACTACTACCACTAATGTACTACGAAGACAAATACCACAGTACAAAAAGACTAATACTATTACTATTACCACCATTACTACTACTGTTACTGCTACTAACAATATTAATACCACCAGTAGTACTACTACTACAACTACTACTACAATACTATTACCATCAACAACAATAACTTGTAATTAACGCTACTATTACCACTAACATAAACCACTGATACTGAAACTACTATTCATACTACTACCAGTACTACCACTAATAGTACTACCAACACTACTAATCCTACTAGTACTACTACTAATATTAATACTACAAAGATTACTAAGACTAGTACCATTACTACTACACTACGCTTTTACTAATGTTAATAATACCACTAACATCACCTTCACTGTCACTGCCATTACAAATACAAATATTACTATGAATACTAATACTACTCCTACTACCATTTTGATGCGAGAGCACCAAGAACCTATACAAAATTTCAAACAAAATGTTCGCTGTTTTATACCTTTTATCGCCGCATAATAGCCAAAGGGTTCTGCTCTCCTTCAGTTAGTGTCCCGTGTTGCTGATAAGGTGGCGAAAATGTCTTCTCGAAGTGAGTTAATGGTTGCGTTTGGCTCCATGTCAATTGAATAAAAGGCTACAAACACTAATAGAAGCATTATTACTACTGCTACTACTACTACGACTACCACCTGTTTTGATGCAAGAGGGCCATGAAGAGGATTATGAGGCTGCGTTGGTCTGATCCCCATCGATTGACACATTTGTTATGTGTAGCCTTGACGTCACTTAGTAGGTGGCACCCAGCGTAGCTCAATTGGTCACAATGGTCCGAGAACAACCGTAACAAGTTAACATCCAGTCGCGTAGCGATGGGACTTGTTTCTCCGCTGCGTCCTTGTTGTCCTGTGTTGTATCAATCTGAGACATGCCTCCGCTTGTGAGCATAATTTCCATTCTTGTGAGATATTAGGATTTCTTGATGCTAACAAGAGTTATTTGTCAAAACGTTCACAATCCGTTCGACAGCTGTGCATCTGAAGGACTCAATTCTCTTAGGCTGGGTGACTGTTTGTTTGTAATATGCTCTGCATGCGACACCAGAGAGTTCACTCCTATCAGATAAAAACGCATGCCACACAGTTCTCTACCGTCGACTGCTGTTCTGTACGAACGAAAATGGCATTACAAGTTGCGAACTGTCACCTAGAACAAGCAAGTCAGGCAAGCCTACAAAAAACCGAAGCACAAAGCCACTGAACTTTAGCAGACTCAGCGTCTGGTTTTCAAGTGCGTTTTTGGAACGCGTAATATGCCACATGAAAAGAGACGGAAGCACGGTTATTGCTGATTACCTGACACGCTGCTAATCGTTACATTGTTCTGAGCTACCCAAATCATGTACGCCGCTCTTTAATGCGGATTAGCAATAAAACCTAGCTGAGGTCATTCCTTGAAACAGGCAAAAAGCATTACCGCCAGGAGTGTTGCTGACGTCTCGTTTCTGTTCGTGTGTCGCCCCTAAAGCAGCCTACCACATTCGGTCTGTATCGCAGAAACCCAAACTATAGTTAATTATGGTTGGATGACGCACTCAGGCAGTTACATGTCTTAGGAATTGCAATGGGAACCATGAGGAAACGACATGAAATGTTCCCAAGGAGCAAGCTCAGTCGGACAACCACATAACAAATACAATGAGCGAGTGAAACCTCGAGCACTTTGTCATGCACTTTATCCAACCACGGTGACGATGTTAATGTGCAGCGCGCCTTTTTCCTTATTCGATTCACTACATCCAACATGTGCAGATCTTGCAACATTGCGCTCAATGAGCGTGCTGTACCCTGAAACACACCACGGTGCATGCGCTCTCCCCGCCTCTCCGGTGTCTTTAGCCCGAATTCCATGCCACCCGAGTCTCCACACGGGTATGTGTGACCGACTTCATGTCATTATTCCCAATGGTCAGTTCATTCGCAATCGTGCATGTGGTTGCTTAGCAGTATACAGAGAGCTCAGCGACGACGTGCGTGGACTCACTGTGCAATAATAGTTCACGTAGGGAAACAAATGTCTGGAAGTTTGATGCTAATCACCATGATCACTCATGAATGCTGAGCCCAGTTGGTGCCAGGTGGTTTTTACGAGTACGCCCAATCCTTCAGTATAACGGGCCATGCCTGATTACGGGTGTCGAGCGCGACTAGGCACCGACGAAATCGCACGTGATCTGCGTCACACCCAAACCTTCTCAGGTAGCCCATGTGGTAAAATCGTCGGCTATGCTATTAGTTGATTTGGGTTTGGTCAATCAACGAGTGGCGCACTTTGGGGCTTTTGCTCATGGCAGGATGATATTTGCTTGCTTTAGGGATGATGCTGAAATATACATTGACTAACTTATTGCTCAAGGCTGATTTTGCATGTTTTACGAGTTCAATTAACCCACTAAAGATATCGATAACCTTTCCTACATATTTGCGACAGTAGATTAGGGAACATGTCATTAATAAACACTCGGCCGGTTATTGCTGAAACCATTTTTTGTCGAGCTGTAATTTCGAGTTCTTGTTGGCAATAGCGACTTCCTACATTATTCGATTCTACTCTTTGCCCTCTGTTCTGGTTATCCGTTTTTGCAACGGAGAAGGCCATAAAAGTGGCTTTCTAGTTGACATTTGAAGCGATCTCTTTAGGTGTGGTTGTATTGTCTGAGGGTCTTGATCTTCACTGGATACCCTTGTGTTGTGGATACAGAGGACTGTTTTTCGGCTTCTTCGTACTTTTTACTGATGAAACCTGTTAGGACTACCGGAACCGGATTGATGCCATCTTACAGATGTTGTCTAAAGCTTTGTTTTCATACACATAGCTTAGATATTCAGAACCCCGGTCTATATTCGCTGCCTTAATTGTAGGAGATAACGGTGATTGGTCACTTGCTGATCGTGGTTTGGGTGATGTAAATTCAACACTTTTGCTTTGGTTCAAGCTACTATGCTCTCCTGGTGCATACACGTTTCCAGTGATCTAGTCCCATTGGTCTTTTTTATATAAAACAAGCTTCTAACCGGTCACACTTTATACCAGGTTGACCACATACCTTTTGACCGGGATGATGGAACACAGAAGAAATAGCAAATGGACATCTTGTGAGATGTTGTGATCTTTCAGCTTGATTTGCAAAAGTTTTGCACATATTTGATGGCGCCATTTACAACTATGTGAGCTGGCTAACTAATTTGACTAATCGATTACGTTCACTTGACCAACCTCATCCAGATCTATTTCGGATTCTAAGGTATTTGCCTTATGCCAGTCAGCATGGTGATGTCACCTGAGTCAGAAAATGAGGTTCTATACGTTTTCGACCTTGATCGGTTGTGTACACCGGTCAGACGACTGGTGGTTGGTGAGGTCGATTTAGAGCGGATTAGCAGGCGATGTGGTTTCGCTGGTGAGTGTGTTAGTTTACGGCCAGACACTGGTTGACGAGGCCACAAATAATGGCCGTTAACTTTCGGTTATCCGTCAATTCACGCGGAATCCTGGGTAAGAAGTCACATACTAGGAAATGCGAGGCAGCTACTAAAAATAGTCTTAGAGAACAAGTTGCTGGCCATACGAAGGATCTTTTGAAATAGTGGAAGAAAGGCCACGAGGTGCCTGAAAACTGTAGAAGTTCATCCTAAAGTTGCAGCAGAAAAATCCGTTCCAATTTCAGACGTGAGGGGTTGAAATATGAATATAACCCGGAAAACAGCATGTGCTTTGTGGAGATATTACATCCGAATCGATTGCATGTAATCTCAATCGTTTGCAACAAATTAGTGAGGAATGATCCACAAAACTACAAGCGCTTCGCAACAGAGCGATTGCACGCAATCTGGTCTATTATTAAGGCAATAAGCGAGTAGTAACCAACAACAACTTGTTACTTCGCTACGAAACGTATGATACTAAACTCGTCGGTTAGTTTGGTGTGCTTTTTATAGCGCAGCAGTAGTACATATGTTGCGCCTTCTCCGGCAAGAACCCAGCCGGTTTTTTTAATATGTCTGCTCAAAGAAAATGGTTGATTCGAGGACAGTGTGCCAGAGATGACACGCATTAGCAGTACTGAAAATTTTGGAAGTCGGTAAAATTAATGTACGAATCTGTCAAAGTAGGGAATCACCGTTTCAGTTTGTTGGCAACCATGTACTTTATAAAAAAGCGGTAATTGTGATTTGGTGTTTGCACGACTGGGCTCCTGCACAATCAACCTTAACATCCACGAATGCTCCCGACCTTTGTTATTTCTTATCGTCTAGAAGATCACTTAGACCTACCCACTAATTATTGACCAATATCACAGAAGCTTCAGATAAGTGATGTCGCTTTTTACCACAGCTGATAGGGTTCAATTGTGTACTTACAAATAAACACCTTTTTACGTTAAGCATGTTGGGAAAATTTAGAAACCTAATTTTGTAAGACTTCATTTTCGATAGTTCAAGCTGTCAGGTGTTATCATTTCATGCCTCTGTTACTTGTTTAGAAAAACCTAGACCCAGTTTGAGATGTCATGCGTAGGCTAGATTTAGCAAAATGTCTCCAAATTTGTAGCTATCCAGTTTGAACTGCTATAAATATTCGGCTACCAAATTTAGTCACACGGAGCGGTTACTTATCCGGTTTCAGGTTAGTGCATCAGCAAAATACAGGGAATGTAAATTAGCATTTTGCGCATGGCCATTTATGCACACATTATACATGTGGGGCCTGACACTGGGTCCATTGGCCTACTTATGTCACTATACAGGGAAACATGTTGAAAGTTTTGTACTCTGACCACTGATTACCGATGCTAGGGTCTATAATGTAAGATCCCATGCTCCATACTGTCCATAGCTCTTGAGAAACTCAAATGGATTATTAACCAAACGTCTTATCCATATTCTGCAACTTCAGTCTAATTATTTAGTGTACAAATAGTTTCTTTATGCGCGATCGTTGAAGGCAAAACTTAGCATAGATGTGACAAAGTCCTGCCGGCAGGACGGTACAAGTAAGAATATTGCACAAAACTTCATCACACAGCTCAGCGAAGAAATTCCTTTTCGATATTTCTCATCAGGCTAATACATTTATATTACTGGTTAAAATCGTGATAGGCTTACTTGGCAAGTCTTGGTTTGGTCAAGTCCAAACAGGTCGCCTTGGTATTCCGTTATTTGCAATCGATTATAAGAGCTAAGCTCACACGTGAAAAACACATGTTCACAATACAACACACTACGGTTCAGCTGTCCGATGCGGTAAAATGGTCACTTTCGGAGGTCGAGGAGAACGGCGAGTCACAGTAAAATTATGGCCAGGGTAAACGGAGCTTTTGAACTAACATCCTCTGCATGCATAATTCTGGTCGAATCCTATCATTTCCTATATCAAATTACCTGCACCTGTGGTGTAAGATACCTCGGACACACGACCAGACGCTTGGTGAATCGGATAGCAGAACATGGCCCAGCAGCGTTATGGAAGAATTACAGTCAAATGGTCCAACGGTGCTGTTTTGGAACATTTAGTCCAGAGCGGGCACCAAGTAGTGACGACGGAGGCTTTTAAACTTTTATACGTTGTGCGGAAACACTAACCAAAAGGAGTTAGAGGGCGCCTACTCATGACGGCTGAGGCTGTTTCGATCCGGCTGATGCAACCAGAATTATGCAAGCAGAGGATGTTAGTTCAGAAGCTCCGTTTACCCTGGCCATAATTTTGCTGTGACTCGCCGCTCTCCTCGACCTTCGAAAGTAACCTTTTCACCCCATCGGACAGCTGAACTGTGGTGTGTCGTATTGTGAAAATATGTGTATAAGTGTGAGCTTTGCTCTTATAATTGATTGTAAAGAATCGAATACCAAGGCAGCCTGTTTGGACTTGACGAACCCTAGACTTGTCAATTTAGCCTATCACGAGTTTAACCAGTAGTATATATGCATTAGCCAGATGAGAAATATCTAAAGGAAATTTCTTCGCTGAGCTGTATGTTGCTATCTCTATGGGCATAATTCATGATAATTACATCACATTGTATTGATTGTGCATATCTCACCTTCATGGAATTGGATAACTCCACGGTCGTTCTAGTTGGTTCGTCAGTTGAGAGGATCCAAAGGCACATCAATCATGCTTCTAGGATTCCATTGACACATTTGCACAATGCTAACTGTGAAGTGTTGAAGTCTGTTGCAATATTATGCTGCAATCTTTCCTCTTACCGGAGAAATTACATTCAGAGATTATGTGACAACCCACCAGTCTAATGTGTGCCAGTTCTGCACATAGTGCCGTCGCATTCTCTATAGTCTGGTACTTAGACCGTGTTTGGTGTCATAGTACTCAGCACACACACCTCTGTTTGCACGCATTAGATCCAGCTTAATTACCGCCAGCTAGTGCACTTAAGCTTCCGGATCTAGCTTGCACGTATCACCTTTTAGCACTAAATCAAAGGTTTCGCACCCAACGTCTTAAAACACATGCGCAACGTCTCGAATGCCAAGCCATACAGCAGCAGATGTGGTCCCATACAAAAGCCACCTCAGTGATCTATGAGTCGAGTCAACAAACACAGCTATCGTATCCTAAGTGAGGAGGCTGTGAGATATTTTGTGCCATTTATCGCTCGGCCGCTTAGTAACAACTCAGGACAAATTCCATGTTACCGACCCGGCCGCTTTTTTCTGTCTCACAAGCACTGTCTTGCACTACAACGTCATACGGAGTCATTGCTGTTGAAAAAACACTAAATATAGCATGTAAGAGACAGGCAGGCAACCACGCGTGTCGAAATTGTCACAACCGAGCGCTCAGCCATTGACATGCAAGGCATCGGTCCTCAGGCAAGTGATGCAGTAGTTTGTAACGACCCAGCTGAAGTCTAACGTAGCACTATGCAAATAACAGTAGTTTGTGGCGTTTCTTTGTGTCAGCATAATGTAGGAAACAGGAATCCAGTGTTCCACTGACCTCAGCGAATTTCATATTTATTGTGCCAACCCAACGACAGACCAGCTAAGGCTACACAATCGTCGATCAGATTATGTGTGGTTCTGTGCATTACCTACGGTTATTCCTCTAGTAAGTACTTCCTGAAACACTTCAGAAGCAAAAATGTCTGATGATAACTATGAAAAAATGCGGAACACCAAAAGTCGCTTTATTAAAAGGAGACATGACGGAGAGTTAACACACGTCCTCCCCAATAAGTCGCGATTCAACAGTTATGAAAAAGTTTATGCAGAGCTTTAACAATGCGCCAGATGTAGCTTTGAACGTCACACAGTGTGTCAGTACCACAAGTGGCCTAAATCTGCCTTACCCAACAATCGCAGTCTGGCTGGTATGACATGGACCTCGTTCGCACTCCAAATTGTGCTGAAATTTTAGAAAGATGTCGATACGCGTGCTGCTTGGAACGTGTTCGCAGCCCAACGGCCACAGAAACATGGACCGTCAGTTACAACAACTAAACGCAAAGTAATTGAACATTGCGAACCTGTGCTTACACAGCCTCCACCGGTTGTATGCAGGCAAGCTGGGCGGGGGATATTAACGCAGACCACATAAGTGGTCATTAAGGGACAACATGGTGTAGTACCGGTCATCTGCACCAGGACCCTAGAATTATCAGCAACTACATTACAAAGAAATGCAACTCGATGAAATGAACCAATGGCACATCATATATGGCTACCAGAGTGCTGTAACTAAGTCTACCAACTTGATACAAGTCACCCTTCAACCAGACTCAAGGCCCCGAGATAAACCGAAACTTCTCCGAGTTGTACTGACTTCCAGCGATAAAGCTGAAGCAGTTCTGTTATTGACACTACGCCTGCGGAATGGGCCAGTTCCGTTCGCTTGTTCCCGGATATTCCGTGGAGCGAGCGTAAACAGGCGATGCACACGGTGCTCCCGAAGCTGGAGGATATGACGAGCGCCAAACGACCACACACGAACAGCAGCAAGGTTGCTGCATTCGAAAGACTCTTTTCCAAGGAACTGTTATAAAACATCGATCTCGGAGCTGTGCAGATCGCCCGAGCTTGTTACAGCTCTGGTGTACGTAACGCAGCAGACTACCTTCCGAGCTCCGGATCAAAACAGCGTCTCAAACAAACACACAACAAAAGTAGTTTAATCGAAAACATCCCGAGAACGGTTCGGAAAACAACCCTCAGCTAGCGGACGAAGCTGGTGAACACATCCCCTAGGTTACATACAAAGGATGAGCAAGGAGCAAATAGCGGCATCCGTAGATCTGACACAAATGAGTTCGTCACCACCGTCACCCAAAATCAGTTAGTGACTTACTTTTCATGACTACACTCCCGACTCACTAATGAGCTCAGAAGAACTTTCTTATATACACAGCGACGCACAAGGTCTGATGAACAAGCTTTCTGAACTGCGACTACATCAAGCAACATATGTCTGGAACCACATGCTCTTAAAGATACTATCAGAAAGCACCCAGGCGCAATTAGAGTTACACGATATGTTCCTTGTTCGTAACTATCGCGCCAGAAAGGTAGGTTACTTGTATAATATCGCAGTGACCTGCAGTGCGAACAGGTGGGTGATATGTAAACGCTGATAAAAGATTCCCTCTGATGCTGTTTGCGACTAACACGCCACAGTACTTGCTTTAGGTAGAAATTCATCCCATCTAGACTCACTCAGACAGCGGTCACACGCCCGGAAAAGCCCTGTACGCATGTTACATCCATTCGGGAATCGTCAGCAGTGTGTATTCCATCGGACCCTGGTAGGGCTCGAACCCGCAACTCGACTGTTGCCAGTCCGTGCTTGAGACCACTGAGCTGCGGGGGACGGAAACGACCATCGTGTATTAGTTACTAGATGTGAAATAGCGCCGCTCACTATCCACTGACTTATACGTTACTGCCTTGCAAAAGAAAAGGGTAGACCTCTCATCAAGCAACGAGCTTACCAAACTATGGCTGCCAATTAACTTGTGACCTTAGAAGCGATTTGTCTGCGTATTGATTACAGTAGAGTGGTAGGTAGAGTTGGATAGTATAGGTAGAAATTCATTAAATCTAGGCGTCATATCAGATCTAATATCTTATCCACGATGGTCGTTGCGATCCCCGGTAGCTCAGTGGTCTCAAGCACGGGCTGGCAACAGTCGAGCTGCAGGTTCCAGCCCTACCAGCTTCAGATGGAATGCGCACTGCTGACCATTCCCGAAAGATGAATCGCGCGTACCCTGCTTTTCCGGGCGTGTGACCGCTGTCTGAGTGAGCTTAGATGGGACGAATTTCTACCTATAGCATTCAACTCCCCCTACCACTCATCTGTAATACTTGCTTTGTAGAGGTTTTTAACACCCCCAACTGCTACCAGATAGTTGGACTCCAGCCTGACATTAGCTATGGGGAGGTGCTTATGACGACGAGGCAGTCATATTCTCACTTCAGAGGATTTCGATGTGCACTGCCTGGAAATTCCGGAAAACCCCAATAAGCAATTGAAGGCCGTCCTATAAGATGTTATTGCATGCATTCCGCTCTTCAGCCATGTCAGTTTGTTCACCCAATTCAGAGCGGGAAATAAACGATCTGTACTTGATTGAGTCTTCAAGTACGAAGAGCTCGGGATCGTTAACTGGATGATAGAGAGTTCACTGGATGTGCTTGAGCGCATCACGAGGCTTTACGACTATGGGTTTTATGCGGAGTATCCACAATAAAACTTTGAATTATTTCAGACACGCTACAACTTATTGACAGAACTAGTTGGGGAGGCTACCTGGCAGTTTTCGGATGTCTGGTCCATTCATACTGACTACAGGGTGTTTTCTGGCAACTTCCGTGATCTGATCATGTTCGCACTGGCAAGTCGGCTACTTCCTTCTGCAACAGCTCCATCCTGTATGTGGACTGGAACCCGAAAACGCATAACAATATAAGATGCAGAGTGGCGTGTGTACAAAGCATGCACTTGTCCTGCTAACTGAAACAACTATGTAATGCAGCGTAGTCACTGCACCAACCTCGTCCATGAGGACTAATTAATAAACCAGCAGAGCCTAGCTGAGGTGTTTCGCGCTAACAACCACCTTATGTACAGACTTGAGAATAGCCACCGGAATGTGAAGCCTGGTGTTCTTCCACCCATCACAGTAAATGAATGTGCTCAAATCTCCAAGTATGCACCCAATGTTCTGCGGCTCTAATATGCAACAATATTCCGACACGTTTCTAGTATGTGCTACATACCTACCCAATCCCCCAGATGCCAATATTTAATACGTCTCCTTTAGCTCATCGACCGTGTTGTGGATGTTACTATCGTGGCGCATCCACAGCTCCCCAGTTGTTGACAATATTCTTTCAAAAGCATTGCAGGTGGCAGTTTTGAGGTTACCTGAGCCATTAACCCAATTTTTCCAAAGATGCCTGGATGAACAGCAGGTCCCCAACATGTGGAAGCAGTGTATCATTAGCCTGGTTTACAAGGGTGGTAGAAGTTTGGAGGTCTCCAACTATCGCTCAGTGATTCCCCTCCCGGTGCTCTCAAAGGTGATGGAGTCGATCACGTCTGATGCACTAATGAGTTACCTTAAAATTTCTAAATCACAACGCCGGAGCAACGTGCTTTCCGTCAGCATCGGTCAGGCAATTCTAAACTACTGATTGCGCTTGACAGTTGGATCGAAACCGCGGATAGTGGGACCAGAATTGATTTATTGCGACTTTCGTAATGCCTTCGACCGCTTAGATCACCGCTTCCTATTTCAAAAGCTCAAAACACTTGTTAAACGGAACCCTGTTCTTGGGTGTCTCAGAAATCTCCTTCACATACGGCTGCAGTTTCGAGTTCGCGAGTCATTTTGCGACGCTATTGAGCTGGGCTCCGGTGTTCCACGTGCGTCAGTGTTGGGGTTGCGCTTATTCTTATTCGTCATTAACGACCACGCGCGTGTCGTCTAGTTAAGCTTTTTGCGTTTTGCCGATAACATCAAGATATGACGGGCGATCGGCTGCCAGAAAGAGAACGATCTGCTGCAACGAGTCTTAGACCACGACTTTGAATGGTCAAAGGCAAAGCTACTTCCGTTTAGTGCGAGTAAGTGTAGAACTATACATGTACGCTACAAGCGCACTAATGCATATAGGTTTGGAGACCACATATTGACGAATGTACCACAGATATGCGACCATGGGGTGACGATGCAAGACGATCTAAGTAATAAGTAATACAAATTCGCCCTTACGGATTCCATAAACGCTATGTCGATTCATAGCTACCGTAATCGAAAATCCTGACACCGGAAGGCCAACCGCTGTCATCTGCATGGCAAGTGCCTGCATAGCAGTGGAGGATGGGTCGGGCTATATCGCAGTTAGCTAACAATTTGTGATGGTCGGCTGCAGTCCTCCATGGCTCAGCTGCATAAGCTGCAAGCTAGTTGGCACAAGCCACTAGTAGTCATGGATTCGATCCTCCATAGAGGACCGAAGGATGCGCACCACTGACAAGCCCCAATAGGGCGAAACGGCCGTCTGGTACTTTTCCGGATAGGTAGTTGATTTAGCTGAATTGTCAGCTGACTGCGACGAACAGAAATACTCGCAAAAATCCTTCTACTCATAAGTACTACGATCTAAGCTGTTTGGAGCAACCCATGAAGTCGTCCAAAACCGCGAACGGACCATTTGGTCTGCTATGTAGGGCTTTCGTGAAATTCGACCGCTGCCTCTTCCAGATTCGGAGCTCAGGTAACAGCCAAATTCGGACACAGAAGCCATCAATCCTATATATAAATATATGGTTGGCGGCATCCGGTTTCGGATTTGCCTGTCAATGTGGTCAGTCACAGAACGCCTGCGCCTACAGAGGGATCATGGATGGTTTGCGGTGCACCACACACACAGCGCCATCCACACACCCCATATCCAGTGTAGGCCGGAAGGAATAAGACCGGGAGCAATATGGATGGGAACCACGTTTCATCAACGGAGCCGGCCCACACTCCTTCACAGGCAAACACAATCACGCTGTATTTGGGAATCAAGCGCATACAATTCGGCGGCTGAACCGTAGTCCGCTCCACACTGAGTGCATGGAACCACCCTTCGAGACTAACACGGCCACAGGGACCGTGCACCTCGTCCCCTCCAGCAACGACCAACTGTCTCCTGGAGTCAGTTTGAACGAGGCAGTGCGTAATAGACAGGTAGACACCTTGTCAACATGCACATCAAGCGCAGCCACACCGGGGATATCAAGCAACAGCCGATCACTTGTGTGAAAGATAACAAATAAAATAAATCGGGTAATGCATAAGGAAACGGTGACATAAATCTTAAATTAATGAGCATATGAAATAAGTTGTCTACAAACGAATCCGAAATCAGTTCACGAGGTCGGAAAGTATATTTTACGGAAATGCCAAAAACACGAAGGTGTTATCGAAATTAACTACAAATGGCTTAAGCGACGTGTGCCAGTTTATAGAAGAGAGTACAGGTAGACATTTATATGAAAAGAAAAGCATTAGGACAAAATTGAAAACCAACCACCTGAAATAAATAGACTTAGCATGATGGCACGCGGTTAGTAAATGGAATGCAGCGCACCTACAAACCCTGCATCGGTTCTGCTTACCTTCACTGCAGGACCCGTCGTCGCATCGGCAGAGGTCCCGAGTGGCCTCGCTCATGGCTCACTAGACCTGCCTGACTCAGGCACTCGCGACCGCATGTGCTACAGCACTATGCGCTTGATATCGATGGAGTACAACCCATCGGTGCTTGTCGCTTCCGCACTTGCCGCTTCTTCTCTGCATGTATGTGGTCTTTCTCCTGCACTTCGGATATATATATATATATATATATATATGTATATATTCAGTTTTTGGCACCAGGATTTATGGCTTGTTGTTGCTTGTGCTGGCGAAATGCTGACAGATCAGAAACCGGCTGCCCTTGTTATCCTGTGGCCTTACGTCTTGGAAATTACATGGAGACAGCTGCTTGGGAGTGGGTTTACATCAGTAGATCGACAAATGGCACATTTCTCGTTGTTTCTAGGAGCACATTTTATCAAAGTCAATGACTAAAACCCTAGTCATTCTCTTGTTCAGTTGGGGACATACTGGCAATATATCAGTCCAACTAACCATGAATTTCGCTAGCGCAGATAAGCCCACGTTGCATCGGTCGCCCCCCCCAGTAGAAGCAAAGGGTCACCATTTCTGTTGCATAAATCGGGCTGGATGAGCGAAGTCGTGCTCCCTACCCCCAAATCGGACTTTTCCAGTCCCCATTGCACTTGACTCACACGATCTAATCCAACCCCACCCCAAGACACCAGTTGCGAGATTACCTAGCCCAATCGTATGCCTGCGCGCAAAGTGCCCAAATCGGCTGTGCATATTATTTTAATTGGTATACACCTAAGCGTCCCAAGTGACGCGATTCACTAGTCGTCAAAGAACTCGGTCGCTACGCTATTGATATTGCCTCACTCAATGAGGCTTGCCTCGATGACCAACGCAAACTGTGTGCGGATGGCGCTGGCAGCATGTTCTACTGAGTGGGAAGTCACCACAGCACCATGTGAATATGAGGTCGGATTTCTGCTATTCGACGGTCTAAAAGGTCCTCTGATGGAAGAGTTCATTGTCTTCAGCCTAACAATAGCACAACGGCGTATAACGGATAAAAAAGCAACTGCTTAGCAAGTCCAGTTGGATGATCAGAGTGAGAACAACAAACGAAAAGTAAATAAATTAATAAAACGAAAATCATTTTGGTGGATTCACAATCAGGGGATTTGCGAAGACATACAGAAAAGGGACAATTGCGATTGTGTAGGTTAATGCCAGTTGTGCAACAAGTGCTTGAGTTTGCTTTTCAAACTACTCACCCGCCCCATCCTTGAATACTGCAGCATAATACACAGAAATATGAGAACGAGTGACAGAATTGATGTGGAGAACCTGTAGAGGTCATTCTCTAAAAATCTGATTGGTAAACACTCTGCTATGAGTTATCGAAAACGTTGCAGTGAACTTCATTTCGAACCACTTTGGATTCGACGATTGAAGCACAACTTGTTGCTGCTTTTCAACAGGTTACATAAAAAGACCTATTCCAACTTGCCTACATTCAATTTACAACATTGCTCAACTCGAGCACTTCGCAACAAAGAGTTTACACTGAATATTCCGAAGGCTAGAACGAACGTGGGCTCTAATTTCTTCCTTGTCAGGTACAGCTATCTGTGGAAGAAACTATCAATAACACTCAGGTTATGTGATAACATGGCAACATTTAGAAGGAGACTCGTTAAATACCTTGATCTAAAAACCCTAAAATCTAGCTTCATATGGGAAAATTCCCTCGAGGAGCTATTCCAAGTGGGGCCAAAAAACATATAAACAACAATATTTTCATAACTAGGTTTTGACCTCAACCATCGGACAGAATGTTAATACATGAGAGGCAAATCTCAATACTCCACCTATTCATGTCACCCATGCAAGAGCATGGATTCTTCTGTACAAATTTATCTGGGACTATTTACGCAGTTTCTCTCCTCTAGAGAAATATACGTATTATCATTATTATTACACTTCATTTCGACGTACTGCATGTGAGTTTGGGTCTCGTCAATGTGCTTTTTTGGTAGCCGAGACTACGGGTGCAGAAAGAACGTAACTCTGGAGGCTGTTCCATGACTGGAAGCCACGAAGAGAGGGGAGTTTTGTTGGCCTTCTAATCGACAGTAAGGTGCAGTTAAATTAAAATGGTGGCCCTTCAAATTCGTATCGTAGCTGAGTTGCGGTAATTGACAGCAGACATGGCGAGGTCCCAAGGAGAATCTGTTAGGCCACTATTAGACCAGCACGTTGGCGCCCATATGGACCGCTTTGCACACTTAGGGTCTTCAGCCTAAACTGATGTGGGAGGTTAAACAACCTTTTGGCGCGATTAATGGATCTGTGCTGTGGAGTCTCGCAGGTTGCGAGATTTTGATTGTGCCAAGACAGTCAGGCCTGGATTGCGTATCCCACATGTAGCCACCAATATGTGTACTGCAACTGCAAACAGACAGACGGATTCAACCGACCAAATACCCTTCACAGTGCACAGCATGTAGGTTATCAGTCTTTGGCGCCTTCTCATGTTCTGATACAATGCTAATACTCGAACACCATTTTTATTGCGCCACCGATTAAGTCATCGAATGAGCGCTGATTGCCCGATTGGACCACATGGAATAATATCTGGATTTGGAAAGTCAATTTGAAGTACACGTTGTGTGGATGGACTGCGACGCGCAATCTCAAAGTGGATCGCGATTCTCATTGAAGTGAACCTTGCTCATTCGATCACTAGGACCGTAGCTGATGCAGCAGCAGCAAATTAGGTGTTGCCCGCCTTTAACCACTGCACTCCATGACGCGTTTCCAGGTTACTTCCTCCCATCAGATAGAGATAGCAGGCATCGAACCCAGAACCATTGGAATGTTCGTTGTGACCGCCACCCCTAAGCCACCGGGTCACGACGGGCAAAGCTTGGCACAACGGTTAATGGCAGATTGGAAAGGCAATTTGAAGTACACGTTGTGTGGATGGATTGCGACGCGCAATCTCAAAGTGGATCGCGATTCCCATTCGATCACTAGGACGGTAGCTGCTGAAGCAGCAGATTGTTCTGAGAAGCCCAGATCAGCCTGGATTGATAGCATTATATCGCTTTTCTAGTTGTCTACTTGCGGGACATCGTCTTCAAGCTTGTATATGAGGTTCGGCTGATAAAGAATGTGTACCCTCTTAAGCAGACCAATTAAGCTAGAGCAGATTGTGGAATGACCATTCATAAGTGACTCCTGGGCGAGAAAGCTGATTGCCAACACGGGCGTGTTCGCCATTAATCGTGCTTGGGACAGACACTGCGAGCGTGTTGCCAGGGCCCAGCCGAAAGCTGACGAATTCGCGTATCAGGCAGCATGCTGGTTGCCGAGATCTGACCAGAAGCTGATGAAATCACGCGTCAGACATCACGTACGTTGCCATGCCACGGGTAGGCTGATGAAGACTGGCGTGCCCGAGCAAGTCGGTGAACTGGTCAGACAGCGTGGACAATCAAATGTGGTGTACGCGTGCCGAAAAATCCGCCAGGCGATATTTAGAGGATTAGTGAGACCGAGATATAAACATGAGCGTCCTCGGTCTTACTACAAATTAGGTTGGCTGCGTCTTCTTCTGTCTTCCTTTTTCTGTCAGGTTTGGCAAGGCGTCAAGCAGAGGAGGCATAAGGGTGCAGATTTACCAACAGGCCTGAATCAACTGGTCGATTGCGGCTAAGCCAAACCCGAATCTCACTGAAGTGCACGGTGAACTCCTTGGCTGATGATTGCTCATCATATCTTACTATCATTAGCAAAAACAAGAAATCCGAGCCTATTAGACGCGTAAGATCATTAATGAACGCCAGAGACAGACGAGATGTCACCACTGATCCCCTTGGAGATCCGCATTTGATTTGAATCGAATAAAGAACCACATTTCGAATTCTTGCCTGCATTTTCCGAATCTGCTAGCAATTCCTGATCTACCCAAGGACGGGATTGCTAGCCCCATAGCAGAATGCATAAAGGGTACAAACCGTCTAATGATTAAGAAAAGTCGTGGTAAATAGTCTCGGTTCCAGTCCTTTGTCAGCCGCTTCCATCCAAATACAGCGTACAGTCAGTAGGTTGGTTGTGCGTGAACGGTATTGACGGAAGTCATGCTGCTTCGGTGTCATGATGTTGTAGCGTTCTAGATGGTTGACTAAGGCCTCAGCGACGATTGCCTTCATCACTTTTGAGAGCAGAGGGTAATGGACCACTGGGTGACAGTTTGCGTATTCCAAGCGATTGCTGCTTTAAAATTGGTGTGATTACTCTCTGTTCCTATATGGTAGGCACTATCTGATCATCTAAGCACGTTTGTACGAAATGCGTTGACGACTAGACCAGCGTTGTTGCTGCTACGTTCAGCGCCCTCGAGAGTTATCGAATCCGGGAAAAGCTTGGTTGCGCAATACTAGCAATTTCCTCAAGATATTTGTGGTGCAAGACTTAAGGGAACTATGCGCTAAAATTGGCTGTATGGATGTGGTTGTGTAATACTGGCTGAAGTCTAGTTGGAAGGTCAGGGAATACAGTATCCGTAGAGCATTGGTGACTTCTTCAGCGCTCTGTCACTCCAACTGTCATGTTAAGCGGGTGGATACCAGGCTTCACTCTGCAGACAACCTTCACATACTTCTATAGAAACTTTTGTTGGCAAATTAACAAGCCATTTGTTGTTGGTGTGCCACTTT
Organism: Dicrocoelium dendriticum; assembly: GCA_944474145.2. Lineage (NCBI taxonomy): Eukaryota > Metazoa > Platyhelminthes > Trematoda > Plagiorchiida > Dicrocoeliidae > Dicrocoelium > Dicrocoelium dendriticum. Next base: position 76,281,903 of record OX104060.1, on the reverse strand, counting down.
GTTTTCACGGTTGAGCGTGTTACGATTGTTTTGTTTGGTTACACAGTCACTCCAGGTTTCCGAACCAAGATAGGGTTTGTCAACGCACCAAGCAGTGTTTTTTAGTGACATACATTTTCGATTTCTGCTTTTAATGAACGAACATGGAGTAATGAAATGAACTTGCTCAGTTTCTGATGCATACTCGATCCGATTCTTAAAGCGTGCAGTAACCTGAATCCAGGCGCTGTCAAAGGAGCAGCATTTTAAGAAGTCCCAATCAGTCATAGTGACCAGATCTGTCAGGACGTGTGAGGTTAGATGGCACGTGTTAGTTCAGTGTGTTTGGGTATTCAGCGTAACACACATCATTTTAAAGTCCGTTTTGATGATTGATTTGTCCTAGTTGGGTGTCTAGTAATGGCATGTTAAGGATGAATTTCTTGTTTGTTGACACAATATCTAGTACCGCTCGTTTGTTACCAGCTATGCCTGATGAGTAGTTGCCATAAGATCTAGCTGTTCGGTCTTGGATGCTTCTGGGCTCAAACAGCACCACAGGGAATCGTTGACCACCGTCTCCGGGTCATCGAATGGTTCACATTGTAAGTAGTTGCGATCGTGTCCGATTACGTCACCTTCTAATCTGGGCGTATGTTTAGGAACGGTGACATTCTCCGAACTACGATCTCAGCACCCATATACTCTGAGCGCAACCAAATCTCAGTTATATAAATGTGATCTCAAGCATTTGTTGCCTGACGCTGTCGGAGCTCAGCAACTTTGCTGAGGAGGATTGGGTATTGTCGCACATGCTGGAAAGTTTTCCGCTTCTCAGCAATTGATCGAAAGACATGTGGCTCGGAGAGCTGATTCCGCCGAACATTGCGTGATGGGCTACTAGCCGTCTTGTAGCGTTATTTGAGGTGCGCCGCTTTGCTTTGGGTTCGGGAGCATCGTACTTTGCTTCTTTGCTACCATCTTTTACACAATGCGTGAATTTGGCGACAGGGCTGTATAAAAACAAATCTTCGTGTCATAAATTTTCGGGTGGTTTTGAAGTAACTGCGAATCTGGATAAACGGTCTGCTCCCACTTCAAGCACGCCCGGCGGTTCCTGCTGCGGCCTGCGAGTAGCCTTCACAAACGTTTGCGGTTATGAGCAAGCACCATGACCTTTATTGTTTCGTTGCGCCTGAGTGGCCAGACGTAGTGAGAATCGCAGAGATATGGCTGCATTCAGAGTTATACATCCAGGAACTTGAACTCAAAGATGCTTCAGACGCGATAGACTAACGAATGCTCGCAGTGGTGTCTTGCTCTACATCCGGTCTTCCCTGCGTGGGAGACTTGTGAGCACCTACCAAAGTGACGATGTTTTGGGTGAGCTACTGCGGTACTCCATCCGCGTCAGGCGCGGAGAACTACTTGTGGGCGAAGTTTATTGCAGCCCCCTGAGTCGTTGTTTGGATTGGTCTCCCCATCTTCAAACCCACATGAGTCGTCCACAATTTCCACTTATGGACGATTTTAACTGTCCTCGAATACGATGGCCTGATGTGCATTGGATACCTGGACATAGTGAAGTTGAAGCAAAGTTCGCGGAGTTGGTACTTGAAACTTGCAACATATATGCAAGCCAACACGCAAAACACAACGCTAAACCCCGTCCTGTCTCGACCTGATGTTAGCGAGCTACGAACCACGAGTGCGTGACGTTCGGATCCCGGAGCCCTGGCTAAAAGCGACCACTCATTGCTCACAGCTGATTTGGAATTACCTTTGTCGCATTCACTTCCGCTGTAACCAGCTTGCAAATACTGGAAAAGGAATTACAACGGTCAAGTTCGAGCCACGAGCCAACTGGATTGGTCGCTGTCACAAGCTGCATTTGTGGAAGACTGTTAAACAATTATAAAAGAGAGATTGCTATCATTGTGTTCCCAATTTGTGCTCTTGAAATGTTGGAAGGTTGGACCGATTAAGCCTCATTGGTTTGACAAGGAGTATGAAAACCTGGCTCGGAGGCGGCGCAGACTGTGGGACAAATTCCTCCTCTCTGCCTCTGCTAATGACTAAAACGGATATAAAAGTCAGCGGAACCTCAGCAACAGTGCAAAGAGAAATAAGCGCCGACATTTCGGAGAGCAGCTCGCAATCACCGCGAAAACCGCCTTAAAGAGAATCTTTGCATACGTGAAGCGACTCCTGAAGCCAGCAGAAAATGTGCCAGTGCTGGATGGCTCGGATGGACAGTCCCTAACATCTAGCACTGAGCGTGCGTCGGCGGTGGTGGCCGCACTTCGCTTCTGTAGTTGCAAGTAGCCAGGTGTCTGTTCCGACTTCAAGGTTTACAGCTTTTACCGAACTCGACAGTCTGGATTGCGGTGTTGAAGGGGTATGTCAACTACTCGCTAGCCTTGACGGCACCAAACCTGCCGGACCTGATGGGCTTCAACCACTAATTCTCAAGTCACTTTCGCCCATCATATCTTGTCGTGACTGACCTACTCAACAGGTCGCTGTCCGAAGTTTCGTTGCCGATTGATGGAATATTCAGTGGTAAATCCTATTCTGAAAGGCAACTACCCTAGCGAAGTAGACAAATACAGACCAATTTAGCAACCATTTTGGCAAAGGTTGCTTAGAAAACCGTACATAATGGATTATTGCAGTTGCTATAGTCAAAAGAGGTCCTGACGCCCACACGGCATGATTTTATGCAAGGCTGCTCGTGCACTACCACGTTGCTTGTGACCAGGCCTAATTTGCTGTAGTTTATAAGCAATGGAAAGTCTGTTGATTTCAGTAACGACTTCGGCAAGATCCACCATAAGCTCCTGCTTCACGAACTCAGAATATGCGCTGTTGGTGGCTTACTGCTCCGGTGGATTTGCGACTTTCTTGTTGGACGAAAGTGGAGGGTAGCGGTCGACGATATCTACCTGACTGGTATCCCTCTATAAGTTGCTAGCCTCAAGGCACCTTTCTGGGGCCTACTCTGTTCCTGATCCGCATCAACCAGGTACCTACGCTTTTTCGGTCGCCATGTGCCTTGTTTACGGACGACACGAAGATTTGGAAGGAAATCGACGCTCCCGATGACTGTGGCTTACTTCAGCAGGACCTCAACCGCCTGTCCACATGGTCTGCAGAAGTTCTTCTCCCGGTCAACCCAGCCAAATCTGTATTTATGAGCCTGGGCAAGAGTGCTGACAACCGAACCGACACCCTTGACGGCCAACCGCTATATCTCACACCCTCCGTGAAGGACCTAGGTCTACTCTCGAGCTACGATTTGAAGTCCGTAGACAACACGAACAGGCAAGATCGTACTGGACTGCGCATGCTTTGGCACGCGAACGCAGCTTCGTCACTTGGCCTGAAGAGGTTGCCACTCGCCTCTTCTCTTCTATCATTGAACCAATGCTAGAGTACGGTTCGCCCGCCTACTTTCCGTTTACGCGAGACGAGGCACAAAAGATCGAACGGATCCAACACGTTGCTACCAGACTCATCCCTAGTTTACGTGGCTTGGGGTGTGAAGACCGGTGCGAGAAACTAGGACTCTACACTTTGTACTACCGTCGGGTGCGAGTCGATCTCAATTTAACCTACCGTATTCTACATCTAGGTAACTTCCCAATGCTAAGGCCAATGCTGCGCTTACTAGCGCCATGCAGCACACGCGCACACAGATACAAACTTGTCGTGCTGGAGGTTAAGCGAGTTTCTCACCCTTTGTGCTTCGAACGGAGAGTGGTAAATGGAACAGTTTACCTAAACGTGCGATGGAGGCAACATCTGTGCAGCAGTTCAAAACGTTGTTAGCTTTATATTGTACCACTATTCGATTCAGAGAACGATTGCACACTTACGATGACGTCACCTTTGTGAGTCCTGCAATACCCTGAGTCAGATATTTTAAATGTTACGTGAGAACGAGAACGATATTTACGGCTGGCAATTTTTATAACGTTTTTCACCACAGTTCGAAAGAGTTGTACAGAATTCATTTCCGTTTGCTCTATAACACAACATCCAGTATTCAGTATTCAGAAAGATTCGTACATTTTTCAGACCTACTGTAAGTGTGCTGTTTGTGTAGGGTCCTCACTTAATTATTCTGCGGAAGTGCCGCTTTAAATGGAGAAATAGTGTCGCTCCCGGCTTTGAAATATAGCTATGTTGTAGTCTGTTCCGAAGTGACTGCCAGCGTTCCAGTAGCTGAAGTTACATCTTCCTGGTTTGAAGCACAACCTTTATTATCCTTGGGTCGCATCCTTTTTAGCTTAGGATCTTGGCAGCCTTGAGTGGGAAGCAGCTGCAACCTCATCCAATAGCAGGACCACATGAATATAACGCCACCGCTGTTAGTCGTGAGCTCCTGTTTTGCATTTATAATGTTAACGAGACTAGGGGATGCCAAGGACATAAACGGTTCTAGGTATGGTGTGCACGCCATGCTCTTCTGGGATGTGCTTTGCTCGCTTGCTCCGAATTCATGGAACTTCTGGAAAGACATGGGACCAATAGAAGCCGTTCTGGAGTTGAGCTGTTGAATGTAAGACGGTTACCACTCGTCGACAGAGAGAGAGAGAGTGTAACATAACCAGAAAAAGCTTGGCTACACCAGAGTGCATGGAATTCGGGTAACAAATGACCCCGGTATTGTGAACATAAGGCATTCTCAGATGTTGACGCAGATGCAATCAAGAAGGCCAAGTTGAGAAGCTGGGGTTCGACCCTCTTCCCTGCATACCTAAACGCTACCTACCTTGTGTTCTCATAAGGGGGCGCAGTGCTTAACTGTGCACAGTAGTTGTGTCAGAGTATAATCTTTGGACTGCAGACTTATTCAAACTATACGTTTAGCTAAACCAAAAACTTCTCTCTATACATTACACTGTATTTGTTTTTCCTTTGCTTAAACGTAAAAGTTATACTGGCTTGTTGAATTGTGAATCCGTTTCTAAGACAAATTAACGCAAAATTCTCTGTGAATTAACCGCTTTAAAGCGTACGTTCAGCCCCGGTGTTCGACTCAGTAAATTCGTTTAACAATGTATCCAACTAGATTGCTTAATAGTTAACTATATATGAACGACTATGGATAAAATACAACATACCTGACTTGCTGACCGGTATACAACACGACCGAACAGTTTTCGCCGATTTTCTCCACTGAGTTCGTTAGAGCTGAAAAAGAAAAATGTAATGTTTAGTAACGATGCGCTTAAAGGACATTTATTGCAGCAGAATTTTGGATTGCATTTATTTATATGTTACTGAACCCTGGGCAAGAGGAAAACTGTGACAGTGCGCTCACACTGGGAAATATACAGACGTCGTTTGACTGAGTAAAGTCAAGTTAGGGATATGTGTTTAAAACCCAGGAGGGGCATAGATCCCCCATAAAACACACTTAATCAACACCAGTAAATACAATTGGTTGCAAGAAATTATCAAAAAACGAATGGTATCCATTGCTTGAAAGAAGCCAATGGTGCTGACCACACTTGACTGCCAATTCTCAAATTGGTTCAGTAAAAATCTAGGGATTAGCAAGACCTGATGACCTGTAAGTTCACCTAAGTACATGATTAGAGTTGTCCTTTCCTAAATTCGAGGAACTTGACACTTATTCAAGCAGTACGCTGTGGATTTATATTTGGTGCCGGCTAGGAAGTTAACGTGCAATTGTGCATGAATTAGCATCAGTACTGGAAATATAATGGCAGTTGGGCTTGAAATGCCGCTACATAGCGTCGGATTTTTTAAGGATCAGTCTCGCAGAGGCGTAACAGAGAATGCTTCCGACGGCGCAGGACTTATGAACGTAACCAGTCACGAAAATTCGAGGCGAATATTGGCAGAAGAGAAACGCACAATGTTGCTCCCAACATTTCTGTATGATCTGTTCACACAAGTTGAACACATCATCATCACAACTCATCATCATCATCATCATCATCATCATCATCATCATCATCATCATCATCATCATCATCATCATCATCATCATCATCATCATCATCATCATCATCATCATCATCATCATCATCATCATCAGCATCATCATCATCAGCATCATCATCATCATCATCATCATCATCATCATCATCATCATCATCATCATCATCATCATCATCATCATCATCATCATCATCATCATCATCATCATCATCATCATCATCATCATCATCATCATCATCATCATCATCATCATCATCATCATCATCATCATCATCATCATCATCATCATCATCATCATCTCATCATCATCATCATCATCATCATCATCATCATCATCATCATCATCATCATCATCATCATCATCATCATCATCATCATCATCATCATCATCATCATCATCATCATCATCATCATCATCATCATCATCATCATCATCATCATCATCATCATCATCATCATCATCATCATCATCATCATCATCATCATCATCATCATCATCATCATCATCATCATCATCATCATCATCATCATCATCATCATCATCATCATCATCATCATCATCATCATCATCATCATCATCATCATCATCATCATCATCATCATCATCATCATCATCGCATCATCATCATCATCATCATCATCATCATCATCATCATCATCATCATCATCATCATCATCATCATCATCATCATCATCATCATCATCATCATCATCATCATCATCATCATCATCATCATCATCATCATCATCATCATCATCATCATCATCATCCACATCATCATCATCAACAGCAACAACAGCAGCAGTACATTCAGGTTCAGGGCGCCTGCAGCTTGTTTACACAACATGCCGTCACAAACAGCTGGCTATCGTGCAAAGAAAAGACGGCATCAGCGAGACAGCTTCCTTGCGGCTTTCACTGCCACGCGTCATAATCAGCCATTACCCGCAGATAACTCAGCACCAAACACACTTTAAACAGGCAATCCGATTAGGAGACAGCAGCAGACGCGCCACTGGTGTCGTTGCGAGCCATGTCCTGTAAAGTCTCGAGCCAAGCACAAGGCGAGTCACGTGGACTCCAGCCCGGAAGGCGAGACGGACCAACGGCACCAGTTTGGTCGTCAGTGACTTCATTTCTCGCTGCCAAGTCAACTTCTGTCCACCTCGAGCCTTGCGCCATCCTACACCTGGCAGACTAAACAAGGCCCTCCTAGGTAAGTGGTGACCAGGCATCCGTAGCACGTGCCCGAGCCAAGGCAACTTATTCAGTGCCATCTGCTGTTCTAAGGAACTAGCATGATTATCACTACTTAATAATCGCTTACATACATCCTCGTAGCGGACAAGCTGGTGCCATGCGAGACCAGCCGTGCTTCGCAGACAACGGTGATAAAAGACTTGAAGGTGTCTCAGATCTTCAGACAGCAGGAGCCAAGTCTCACTACCTTAGAGCAGAACGGCCCTCACTGTGGCCTTGTATACACGGCCTTTCAGACAAAGGGAAATTACCGTCTGTCGCCAAAGATGCCGCATGTTCAAGAAAGCATCTCTGGACCTTGCAGTGTGTGAGCTGACGTCAGTTCCTATGAGCCCATCTTTGCTGATACAACTGCCAAGATAAGAGAATTGATCAACCACTTCAAGTTCCTCGTTAGCAAAAGTCAAGCGTTCATCAAGTGGCTGGTGGTCCTGCAGCAACACTTTGCACTTTGAAGGTGCGAAGTGCATACCAAATAATGGGACCACTCAAGACAAGCTATTCAGGGTTAATAGTGCCTTCGCAATATCGTCGGAAAACAAGACGATATCGTCCGCATAATCAAGATTGACTAGTCTTTCATTAGGCAGCACTTCAACGCCTCTATCGTGAGATTCCGCAAGGGAACGTTCCATGACAGAATCCACGACGAAATTTAAAAAATGGGGAAGTCGGACAACCCTGACGAACACCTCTTGTGATCGGAAAGCTATCCGATAGGACACCGTAGACCCTGACGCGGCCTGTAGTGTTCGAGTATAGGGCACGAAAGCTGTTCACATATTTCGTGGGAACACCTTTCCGAAGAAGTATTTCGAAACGAATCGATCGATCGACTGAATCGAACGCACTCTTGAAATCAAGGAACACAGCTATTGTCGGTCTGTGGTATGCGTGGCGCTGCTCTAGCACCTGCCGCAAAGTAAATATGTAGTCTATACAGCTACGTCCTAGGCGGAAACCGGCCTGCCCTTTCCCTAGTCCGAGATTCCCGTTCCGCAGTGAGGCGACGAACGAAAATCGAGGCCAGTAATTTTGTCACAACTGGCGTTAGGCTAATACCCCTGTGGTTAGAACAGTCTGTGCGACTGCCCTTTGTAGTGCAACAGAAAACATGCTCTTTCAGTATCTTTGTAACATTGGATTTTATGGTTGTTTTAACCTTCGAAACGTCCACTTGTTTTACTGACTGCACATCCGTTGTCACAAACCGTTTTGGTGAGTTCCTCGCTGCACGTTTCTCGCTCTGTCTGATTCGCTTCCTATTCTTGTAGCCTGCACAATACACGTTGGGTTCAGTCTCCTCCGACTTCTTTACTGTCGTATTTGACACGTCTTACGTGTCATCGCTTACCGACTAGTATCCCAGGCTCCGCCCAACAATTGGTGACCCCCTGTCAGGAACACGCCGTCCGCCATTGTGAATTTTCATTTTGGTGAGCTCGTTCCAGTGCTTTTCTGATTCATTACTCGCTATCGTTTTGTTTTCTCATTTGCCGCATATACTTATTCATTTCTCATGATGAATAGTTTTGATGATAAACCATCTACGTACGTGGTTAGTGCCGTAGAGCTAGCCTCCCCACCTTTTTGGGAGAATGACCCGTTGTTATGGTTTGCACATTTAGAATCCACTTTTTACAATTGTAAAATTTCATCTGATAATTCTAAATATCATCAGCTTATGTCCCGGCTTCCGCAAAGCGTATCCTCCCAAGTGAGGGACATCATAGCTTGCCCGCCCCCGATGCGAAATATGATACTTTAAAGCAGGCGATCATTCAGCGAATCACGCCCTCTGACAAGGTCCGACTTCAGCAACTGTTTAGGGATCTGCAGCTAGGGGACAGGATGCCTTCAGCCTTGTTGCGACAGATGCAACAGCTCCTAGGCACATCCAGCATGGATGAAGGTATTCTCCGCGAAATGTGGATGCAACGTCTCCCAGAAAGCACACAAGCCATCCTTGCCGTGGCAAGCGCCCTGCCTCTCACAGCAGTTGCAGAACTAGCAGATCGTGTCATGGAACGACATCAGCCAGCGAACGAATCTAGGACGTTCACTCGACTTAGCCCCGTCACAGCCCCGGCGACATACGCGACTAGTGAGCCGTCGGCAATCGACGCGTTATCATCGCAAATAGCGTCATTACAACGCCAAGTCGAGAAACTCACCCTAGATCGTAAGCAGCGCAGCCGCTCTAACTCATCAACTCGCCGCACGAAGCCTAACAATTCAGGCTTTTGCTTTTACCACACGCGTTTCGGTAACAAAGCCCGCAAGTGCCAGCAACCATGCAGTTTCTCCGCCGCCAAGCAGGGAAACTTCCACGCCGGCCCGTAATGGCGACTAACGGTGTCGGCAAAGCTCAAGTCGTCTCATCTACATTAGGGATTATGACTCCGATACCCAGTTCTTAGTTGATACCGGGGCGGAAGTCAGCGTCATTCCCCCTATGCCAGGTGAGCCTACCGCTTCTCTGTCGACAAGCCTCAGTGCCGCCAATGGCACGCCAATAGCCACCTATGGTCATCGGTCACTTACCCTGGACCTAGGTCTTCGGCGCACGTTCCGCTGGGTATTCACCGTCGCTGCAGTCCCCTTTGCCATCATCGGCATTGACTTTCTCAGGCATTTCGACCTCTTGGTCGATGCGAAACGCCAGATGATAGTCGACACTGCAACAAAACTCAGCGTACGTGGCATCACCGCCGATGTGACATCTATATCCCCGGTCTATGCATTTCCCCAGACCTCGTCAGCCTACGCTAATCTCCTTTCTCAGTATCCCAAGCTCGTTCAGCCAATGAACGCAGCTTTGCCCGTGGCAGCTCAAGTCACGCACCACATACGGACGAATGGCCCACCTGTGTCATGCCGTCCACGCCGACTATCGCCTGAGAAACTAAAGGTAGCTAGGGCGGAGTTTGAGCACATGCTTGAACTTGGAATAATCCGCCCTTCCGACAGCCCTTGGTCCTCGCCCCTGCAGATGGTCCCCAAGAAATCTGGTGACTGGCGCCCTTGCGGTGATTACCGCGCACTCAATCGCCTAACCGTCCCAGATAGGTATCCCATCCCACACATGCAGGACCTTACCGCATGCCTCACAGGTAAGACGATCTTCAGCAAGATCGATCTGGTTCGCGCCTATCACCAGATACCTGTGGAAGACAATGACATTCCTAAAACAGCCGTCATCACTCCTTTCGGTTTGTTTGAATTTTTAAGAATGCCATTTGGACTGTGCAACGCCGCACAAACCTTCCAACGCTTCATCCACGATGTTACTCGTGGCCTTAGACTTCGCATATTCCTACCTCGATGATATCTTAGTAGCCAGTTCATCGGAACAAGAGCACCTCGAGCATCTTCGAGCTCTCTTCCAGCGCTTGACCCAACACGGTGTCACAGTCAACCCGACTAAGTGCGAACTCGGCAAATCAACGGTAGAATTCCTAGGCCACCTCGTTTCATCGTCTGGTATCGAAGTCCTTCCTGACAAGATCCAGGCAATCAAGGACTTCCCAGCTCCGACTTCCTTCAAGCACCTCCGTCGATTTTGTGGTTTGGTCAACTACTATCGACGCTTCATTCCGCGCTGCGCTCAGCTCATGCAGCCACTGACTGACTTACTCAGAGGAAATGAACGTAAGTTCGCTTTCCCTGACACAGCACAAGCAGCCTTCGCCGAGCTCAAGGATGCTATCTCCAACATAGCCCTCCTCGCTCATTCCGAATCGACTGCACCTCTTTCTATTACGACTGATGCCTCAGACGTCGCGGTAGGAGCCGTCCTCCAACAACACGTTGGTGGGCAATGGCAACCCCTTGGGTTTTTCTCCAAGCGCCTGCAGCCAGCGGAATCCCGCTACAGCACGTTTGGCAGAGAACTGCTGGCCATTTACCTAGCGATACGTCACTTCCGGCACACACTTGAAGGCCGCGCTTTCACGGTCTACACTGACCACAAGCCCCTTATATTTGCCTTCAACTCTGCTAGCGACAAATACTCACCAAGGGAAACAAGACACCTAGACTTTGTCACGCAGTTCACTGCTGACATACGTCATGTCTCAGGTGTCGACAATCCCGTCGCCGACGCTCTCTCACGCGTCAACCTCACTCTGCAGTCTTTGCCTACCGTCGACCTTGCCGCAATGGCATCGGCTCAGGCTCAAGACGAAGATATACAGCGCACTCTGCAGTCCACTTCGCTGCATGTGCAACCTGTTCCTCTCCAAACCACGGAAGGAACCATTCTTTGTGACACTTCCACAGGTTGTCCTAGACCTCTCGTGCCCGTCTCCTTCAGACGCACAGTCTTCGACGCACTGCACTCACTATCACATCCTGGTATCCGTGCATCTTTGAAACTGGTCACCGAACGTTTCGTTTGGCCACGCGTAAACAAAGATGTTCGTACCTGGGCTCGCGCCTGCCTTCAATGCCAGCGCTCTAAAGTACATCGTCACACCCGCAGTCCTCTTGGTTCATTTCCTGCCCCGGACTCTCGGTTCTCGCATGTACACTTAGACCTGGTAGGTCCCTTGCCTCCGTCACGCGGATTCGTATACATTCTTACATGTAGCGACCGCTTCACCAGATGGCCAGAAGCTATCCCCGTAACAGACTGCACAGCTGAGACTGTTATCCGGGCCTTCTTGGACCGATGGGTCTCGCACTACGGATGCCCATCCACCATCACAACTGACCGAGGAACGCCTTTCGAATCTTCACAATTCGATACGTTCTGCAACTTTTTAGGCTGTCGCCGCATTCATACCACAGCCTATCACCCAGCAGCCAACGGGTTAGTTGAACGTTTCCATAGACAGCTTAAAGCCTCGCTCTGCGCCTCCTCCGACCCTAGCTGGAGCGAAAACATTTCGCTCGTACTCTTAGGCATTCGCAGCAGCATCAAAGCTGACTTGCAATGTGCACCAGCAGAGCTGGTTTACGGCACTACGCTCAAGTTACCAGGAGAATTGGTTTCACCTCCAGCATCGTCGGGTATGCCTCCGCTGAACTTTGCGTCTTCGCTGACTCAACGCATGCGTTCACTACGCCCGACCCCGCCCCGTGAACAGACTAGAGATGTGCAAATGCACAGCGGACTCTCTACCTGCACTCACGTCTTCCTCCGCACCGACGCAGTGCGGCGCCCTCTCCAGCCTCCCTACACTGGCCCTTTCAGAGTTCTGCAACGGACTCCGAAACATTTTACTATAGACCAGAATGGTCACCGAACAACGGTGTCCATCGACCGACTCAAAGTGGCTTTCCTTGACGAGCCACTTGCAGCCCATCCTGATGCTCTCTCACAAGCACCCGCACCTGTGGTGACTTCCCGAGCACTGGATAACCCGGAACCCTCCGTACCCCTTGACCCGCAACCTATCCCGCCTCAACCCCAGGCAACCGACCGACGCGGTAGACAGGTCAAACGTCCGGTCCGTTTTTCAGATTTTGTAAGCGTTTGCTATTTCCATTAACACGCCTTTTTCGTCTTTAATGGTTATCCTGCGTCTCACCCACAAACGTTTTGCAAAATCGACAAAAAACCAAAACATTTTGAAAACCTAAAAAGTGCATTTGCTTTTATCATACAGGCCATGTTCCCTCTCCGGCGTCAAGCCACTTCCCCGACCCTTGCCAACCCCCTCTGAGTTCTACCTTCCAGAAACTCAACCGCCGGAACTGCCCAGGCAACCCTCGAGTGACTCGCCAACCGGCTCAACGCAACCCTGGAGTGACTCGCCAGCCGTCCCAAAGCCCCCTTCCTCACCCAAGGAACAAACAGTCGCCCTCGACCGCAGACACTCAAGAACGGATTGGTCCTCAAACGCCGCCCAGGCATTGCCGACGAGGACGCCGGATTTCTTGTGGGGGACGCCTGGATTTCTTCGTGGGACGAGGACCGTGGACTAAAGTGCGGTGGGGGGAGTGACACCTCCCAAGCGCACCGTCGGGTCTGCAGCAATGGAAGGTCCTGTCGGCCTTTTTTCTGGACTAGCCAGTTTTTTGCAGTCCGACCAGCCCGCCCCGACGGCCCACCGATGATGCACTCTGGTCCACACGATCGTCATAAATAAAACTAACAAAAGCCTGGACCCAGCGAAATCTGCTACACACCCCACTTTGGAAGCCCTTCTCAAGCCCCTGCAAACATTCGCATCCACCCTCACCTTCCGTTCCCCCCACTAACAGCTCCATCGAAGGCTTCAGCCTTCTAGGGGAGGCCCTTGTAGTGTACCGGAAAACATGCTCTTTCAGTATTTTGTAACATTGGATTTTATGGTTGCTTTAACCTTCGAAACGTCCATTTGTTTAACTGACTGCACATCCGTTGTCACAAACCGTTTTGGTGAGTTCCTCGCTGCACGTTTCTCGCTCTGTCTGATTCGCTTCCTATTCTTGTAGCCTGCACAATACACGTTGGGTTCAGTCTCCTCCGACTTCTTTACTGTCGTATTTGACACGTCTTACGTGTCATCGCTTACCGACTAGTATCACAGGCTTCGCCCAACACCTTCTTGTATATTGCCACTATAGTTGAGTCGTTGCAGTTAGACGGGACACCCTCTTCCTTCCAGATAGATTCGAATAAGGAGGTCAGTGCTTTGCAGCGTACCTCACCTCCATCATTAAATGGTGCAGGTGGGAGGGAATCCGGGCCAGCGGCACGAAAACGATTGAGGGCTGTGATTTCGTTTCGGTCCTTGGCCTCCGATGGAGACTCTAAACTAATCGTTCATAGCTCGTCCTGCATCAGCTGAGTAGGAAGAGGTCCGGGAGCAGAGGGCCAAATGAACTGCTCTTGAAAGTGTTCCGCCCAACGAGCCATACGACGCTCTTTATTGTGTATCAGCGCACCCGCGCTGTCTCTGATTGTCTCACTTACGCCTGGATTTCTGGGACCAGTGGTGCTGATCAGCTGGAAGAGCTTGCGGTAATTGCCTACTGCACCTGTCTCCTCTATTTCTTGAGTCCTACTGGTCCATCAGTCTTCTTTGTCAGCACGTAGGCCCCGCTTTAGTTTGCGCACAATAGCCCGTCTGGTCACATTGTGTTCAGAGCCAGCCGGGAGATTTCTTCTAGATTCCTACAGGTTCACCGACCTCTCGGATATCCAGTGACTGGTGCAGTGACGACTGATAGTACCACAATCAGATGCTCCTGCGTCGTGCATGGCGGCCGGGATCCTATTCCACTGAAGCTCAGTGTCATTAGGACAAGACAACGAAAGTTCGGTACGCAGTGCGTCTTGATAGGTTTGCCTGACCGAGGGCTAAGACAATTTTTCAGTTACCAATCGAAGGGGACACTTGGTGCACCTCCCAGTAAAATTAATGGAGAAACGACAGCGTACTAAGGCATGATCAGATTCGACGCAGGTATTCCAGTATGAGCGACAATTCAGGATAGAACCACGCCATCTGTAACTTATGGCTATGTGGTCAATTTGGGTCCATCGCTGACCAGCTACAGGAGGACACCCAGTGGCACTTCGGCTCCCACTGTGTCGAAAAGCAGTGCTACTAAGAAACAACTGGTGCTCCGCACACATTTGTAGCAGTCGCTGGCCGTTATCAGTCCGTTCGGAGTTAAGCCCATAATTGCCACCCAACTGAGCTTCTGAGGAGCTCAAACGCCCTATGTGTGCGTTCATATCCCCTGCAAGTACCAGTATATCTGAACTAGCAGCACTGCGTAATAGCACCTTCAGCTTGTGATAGAGTGTGTTCTTGACAGCATTTGAAGTGCAGTCGGTAGGAGCATAAGCGGAAATCCCAAACAAACAGCGTTTTTTACTACTTCGTGAATCCACCTTAGCTGATGTCGTCAAACGGGCTGCACATAAACGGCTGTTCACCAGAATACAATCAACCAACGATGGCTCAGCCTTGGAGCTTAGAATGATACCTACCCCAGGTTGACCCGTGAGTGTTGCATCGTCGTCTCCGGATACGTGCAACCAATAACGAGAGGATAAGGCGGGTTTTTTAATTCCACAACCCCTTTAGGTCATTGAACATAGTTTCGGACACACAACACACATCAATACCCAGTGTGTCCAAGGTACGTGCGAGTGCAGCCTGCTGACCTGTTTGTCTGAGAGTGCGGACGTTGAATGTTGCCATGGCAGCTGGAGAGCATGGCCTTATAAGGGCCTTTTGCCGATAGGCGTCCGATAGGTGCGGTGGGATGGTGGCTGCAGATGGTTCTACTCCAGTGGCACTTCAGTTGCTGTCAATTAAGCTGGGAATTACAGAAGGAAGGTTAGTAATGGGGATTGGGATGGGAGTAAGAGAAACAGTTGAAAAGGAGAAAAGGAAGGCGCCAGCAGTAGCATGTTTTCACTTATCCGCCCTGCTGTATGCAGCAGATAAGATGGCCGATGATGATCTGGTCGGTGGCCGATGCAGGATGAAGTTTATGTTTGAAGAACAAGTCATGGTTGTATGTGGGCTGAGATACTGCCAGGGCGCCCAGACCTAGACAGGAGGACGATTAGGGTCCTCATCCAAAGCCTTTGGCTCAAAAGCCTGTCCGCAAGGCAGCGAGGAGGTGGCAAGGATTTAGTTTTACAGAAATGGACGCCATCCCATTTCAAACCCTCAATCTGGAGGACCAGGAGACTGAGTTTGTCTGACCTCTCACCATTGACCAACCTGGTAGGAGTAGCTCTCAAGGTGTCCGAAGGCATCACCCAGTATAGGTCAATGGGTCAAGGAGGTACGCAAATGCTTGCACCAACTTAAGGTCAACTGTCGTTGCGACGGCAACTGTAAAACCTAAATATGATACAATGATAATAAGTGAATGATAATCGGTAGGGGATGTGAAAATGATCGCCCCCTTAGGGTGGAAACGAATCTCATTGGGTTATGGTAAGATCTTAGACACAAACTCTTATTGCGGGTTTGTCAAATTGAGTTCGTAAGTTAGTAGAGGCTTTAAGTGATTGATTGACACCCTTAGTAGGCTAAGAAATACAGAATAAGCCAAGCTTAGTTACAAAATGTCCATTCGAAGCTCACCGGACATTGAGCTGAGCGGCTAGATTTTGGCCAAATAGATCAAAGTATTCGCAACGAAGCATTGATTTTCAGAATGGAGTTGATTTTGCAGCAGCAATCCAAGGTTTGCATAGTTTGATCCATCGACATGTGTTAGGCGAATGCCTACAGGACTCTATTTTTAATACACTTCGTAGTTTCCGGATTCGTTTTCGTTAAAATCGTTTCTTGAAGTTTGTTTAAACGTATCATTTCTTTGCTTTGATTGGTCAGCTTACGTCGTTCGTAATGATTGTTATCTAAGGGGCCCATTTCCGCTAATACTCTTCCCACGAACTCCCGTGCTTGGTGTCGACTTTTATTGCTCCTCACTTGCCTGTGTCGTACAGCATCTCCTATGCTTATGTTGGCTCTAAAATGTTTTATTAGTCTTGCTTCAACCAGTAATGTACCCTAAGTAAGCCAAGCAAATTTGTCGTGTATTTGGCAATAGAATTGAAGACTGGTAGCTCCGGTTGTTCGGATGGCGGTTGAACTGTTCGTTGAGCTTGGCAATTTTGTTGCAAAATTTTCGTCATCAATAGTGGTGATATCATCAGTGCCTAGTTGAGTGCCCTTCGGTAGCGTAAAGCAGCGTAGAGGAACCTCGGTGAGAGAGTGCTCTGAGCGTGGTGTGCGAGCGTTTTTATACCGCCGTGGAGCCGAACAATCCTATCGGTTGGGACTTCGATCCGCCTTCAGCTTGATTGGTAGGCAGTCGACCTTTGACATCGCATCCTCGTGTTTCGTGGCCTTTGTCTGCTTGCTCTTGCGAGCGAGTCTGCCGTCAGTTCTGGTTGTCTGGTCACACGTTCCACCGGATGCAATCGATCGAGTTGGCGGTTGTTCATCAGTAGTGTGGCGTATACTGTGTCCAGTTCTATGTATCGATTGGATGTGTTGTAGAGTACCAGGCTTCCAATAACTCCCTCGTGTCGTGTATTTACTTCTGTCCTTGCTCGTCTTCCGTGTTCTCATGGAAGTCGTGGTGTGCGAACAGTCGGACTTGGTGACACAACACTATGAGAAAGTTAGCGGAAATGTATGCATTTGGTTTTATATTCAAGTGTCTTTTGTACTCCTCGAACTTCAACTACAGCCCGTGTTTGAGCCAGCCACATCAACTGAACTAAGTTCTAAATGGCCTTCAAATCCCTGAATTGTGGCTGCACTAATTTGATACTGGTAACAAGTTTAACACGCGTGATGTTGTTGTCTTCTGCACAGTGTGCATATTTGGACATGAAACCGAGATTAGTAATCAGCAACTTCCTTGAGGGCGATGGAATAATCTGCCAGTATCGATTGAGTTACCAGAATGTCAGCTGTGTACGTTCCCATGCTATTTCACGCCGTCAGTTAGGATTGACAGCCGTTGTAAAGATGCCGTTAATGAGCTGGTGATTAAACTATGCTTGGGGAAACATAGCTCAAGTTTCAATAATTGCGTATTTCGCTGAAAGTAAATAACTCTCTTGGCTACTTTATCAACTCCCAAAGCTGTCGATATTTACTGTTTCTCAGTGTTGTATGCATGTGTGCGCGATTGTGAGGGAGCAATGATTTTTGGTATAAACAGACAGGGGGCTGATTCAACCAGAGTCCCAACTTTTGAAGCCTATCATCTGAGTCTATGTGGCGGAATAGTTGTTATAAAGAAAGCTGTCTACATGAGATTTCGAAACACGCATCCAGGTAACCTATCAACCGGTTACAACTATGAGTTAAACCCATGTCAATAATAAATTGAAATCTGTGGACATAGTCAACTTCCTTCATCTCTTCAGATCTAGTGATAAGCACCGGCTCTGCTTCCCTGTGTGCTCACTGCAACAGATGTCTTCGTCCTGATTGGTATGTCTCCAATTAATGGTAGATCTTTTGTAGCAGAGTTGATCAGATCTTCCAAGTAGTGTCCGTTTACTAAAAGAAATTGCTTCAGGATAGTAAGTTATACTAAATTCACTACTTTTTGGAGAGTTTTAGAAGTTTCGTAGCATTCCATATAGACCATGCTGGAACGAAGGTTGATTCAAATCTAATAACACTCCCAAAATATCTACCGGGAGTGCCCCATCTCTGAAGTTGGAGAAGCTTCGGGAAACTGATGTCGCCTGCTATAACACAGCATTATATGCACAGAACACCTGGCTCACCCTTCTGTAGCAATCAAGGAATACATGGTGAAGGGTATTTTTGTTCGTCGCAATCAGCCGACAATTCAAATATGTCGACCAGCTATCCGGAAAAGCACCAGACGGCCGTTTCGCCCTATTGCGACGAACAAAAATACTCACCAAAAATCCTTCCACTCATAAGTAACATGGTGAAGGGTATCAAAAATTGCTTCCTAATCCGTAAGCCACGACGGAGAACTCAAGGTGACACCACCATAGTCACCGCTCCGGTGGGGGTCTACGCGATGAAGAACCAACGCTTTAGATTGAGGGTCACTTTTGAATTACACGTTGTGTGGTGGGATTGCCGCGCGCAATCTCAATGTTGACCGCGATTCCCAATGAAGTGAACCTTGGTCTTTTGATCACGAGGACCGTAGCTGATGCAAATAGAAATTGGGTGTTGCCCGCCCGAAGGTAGTGCAGTGTTTGCGAGCGGGCAACACTCAATTTCTATTTGAACCAACTCTCTAATTGTTGCAATCACCTATTCTACGATTTTGTTGAGACTGGTCTACCGCCTCCGAATAATCCCCAAGTGCCAACTAGCACAAAGCGCCATTTTACATCATTGTCTTCAGTTTGTGTAGTAACGATCAATTATTGGCGCAATGCAAAGGGTGTTTGCTGATACAGTGTACTTCTTTCGTTAAAAATACTAGCCCTGATGCAACGCGTTTTGTCAGATGTGTCACTTATTATGTTGTCTATCAGTGAAAAGCAAGCAGATTTCTTTCATTGCATTGAGGCTGGACCTTACCGTGGTGCAATGGTTTGTGTGCCTCATTGATCCATTGAGCTATACTGGGTGGTGCTTTTGCACACTCAGAGCCTCTCATACCAGATTGGTCAATGGATAGAGGCCAGACAAACGCAGCCTCCTGGTTCTCCAGGTTGGGGGTTGGAATGAGGGTGGCTCCTTATTCCTTAAAACGGACTCCTTGTAGTCCAGTGCCAAACCCGCTGCCTTGCGGCAGGTTTTTGAACCAAAGGCTTTGGTTGAGAACCCTAATCGTTCTCATGTCTAGGCCTGGGCAACCTGACAGTATCCTGCCCACGCAATACAATGAATCTTTCCCCAAACAAATTACTGATGCTCTGGCCACCGCAGAGGATAATCAACGGTGCCCTATCTGCTGCATCGAGCAGGGTGGATAGGGGTTTGGATGTTACTGCTCAAGCGTTCCCATCTTCTTATTCCCCATCTTACGCTTTTTCACTCTTACCGTCCCGTTCCAACTTCACTTATATCCCCCCTAGTTTTCAACCCCCCGATTCTTGGCCCTCCCCCAACATGCTTTGCTAGGCGTTTATTTTCTAATTTCAACTCACACGTGAACGCGGAGCGTCACTCCTCTCCTGTCGACAAGCCCATGTCCAACCAAGCGGTCCATTCCAGTACATCAGCTTCCATTTGGAGCCCTCGATCCTCCTTCAGATTGGCATGCCTTAATGTACGCACACTACTACAGATCGGTCAACAGGCAGCACTTGCCCGAACATTAGAGACCCTCTCGATCGATATCTGCTGCTTATCGGAGACCCGCCTGCAAGACTCGAGCTCTGTACTCACTCTGCGATCCCCTTCAGGAGACACTAGCAGCACTTTCTCATTGCGCCTATCCGGTGACGATGCAGCTTCGAACACCAGCCAAGCTGGTGTTGGCATTGCCCTGAGTCCCCGGGCTGAAGCTGCTCTGGTTGATTGGATTCCAATCAGTAGCCGGATGTGTGCGGTCCGACTGGCTGGCTCGTTCAAAACTTCGAAGTCGCGTGGGACTAGCAGGTGTCTATTCGTTATCGCTGCATATGCACCGACAAACTGTAGCGATGACTCGGTAGAAGACGACTTCTATCGCCAACTGAACGAACTGTTCGCCACAGAAGAAGCTCGGCCACTGTAGTGCTGGCTGGGGATCTGAACGCTCAAGTTGGAAAATTATCCACAGATGAGCTGCATCTGGGCGGCCAACATGGTATAGGCTCCCGTTATGATAACGGTGAGCGGTTACTTCATTTGTGTGAGGATGCTCGCTTATTTCTTGCGAGCACTAATTTCCGGCACAGCACCCGCCGGAGGGTGACTTGGCGCCCACCAGCCTCGAACCAGCTATGGACGCAAATCGATCACATTGCGATAAGTTACCGCTGGAGAGGCTGCGTCCAGAACTGTCGCTCGATTTGGAGCACAGTTGTTGACACCGATCATGCACTTGTATGTGCTGACCTGCGGATGCGCTTTGGCGGACGCCCAAGACGATGTTGTGAGCGCATTGACACCGGCAGACTGATGAAGCCAGCTGTTCTGAATGCCTATCAAATTACGCTGTCATCCGAGTTGGATAAACGCTCACTGGATGCAGTTGAAGCTCACTGGTCTCATATGCAACAGTCCTTACTTGCAGCAGGCAAATCCTCATGTGGTATGTCTAATCGCCAACATGAACATTGGGTCTCTTCACAGTCTTTGGAACTTATAGATGCTCGCCGGCATATTCCGGCTGGAAGCGAACACAATGAAACTCGCAAAGAGCTCCGGTCAAAAGTCCGTGCTAGCCTGAAGAGAGACCGCGAATCCTGGTGGTCTCGTCGTGCAACAGAGATGGAAATGGCCGTTGCCCTTGGCAACCATTGTGAGTTATTTTGTCTGATACAGGAAACGGGCAGCGGGAGACCTGGTGTTAGTGAAACTATATCTGACGAGAGTGGACAGCCTATCCACAACTTATCAAAACGTCTGGAACGTTGGGCTGAGCACGTTGAAAGGCAATTTAATCGGTCGGAATAGTTAGATTTCTCGCCGACCAGTGATCGCCCCGCTCCGTGGGCTGTTCCTTTGGATCCACCCTCTCGCTCAGAAGTCGAACATGAGATCGGACTGTTGAAGTTGAACAAAGCCGCGGGACCTGATGACCTTTTTTCAGCCCTCTTCAAATTCGGGGGACCTGCTCTTTGGATGATTTACACGAGTTACTAGTGAGACTGTGGGAGCAGGATACTGTCCCAACCGATTGGAGCCGCTCCATCATAGACCCAATTTTCAAAGGAGGCTCACGATCGGAATGCGGCAGCCATAGAGGAATCAGTCTGATCTCCATCGCCACCAAATTGCTTGCTCCTGTCATCCTTCACATACTGACTGGCACTCGTGAAGGCCAGATTCGCGAAGTGCAAGCTGGATTTCGTCGAGGTCGTAGCTGCATTGACCACATCTTCACTTTGCGTCAGTTGTTGGAGCACCGTCACATATATTGGCGGCCCACCATTGTCGTGTTCCTCGATATCAAAGATGTATTAGATTCGGTGGATAGACATGCACTTTGGGACTGTCTACTCAGGAAAGGCGTACCTGAGAAATATGTGAATATTATCTGAGCATTATATGCGCGTAGCTTGGGCAGAGTGAGGGCTTACGGCAAGTTGTCGTCGCCCTTTAATATCTCCAGCGGCGTGAGACAAGGATGCCCGCTGTCACCTTTCCTCTTCAACTTCGCTGTTGACGAAGTCATGGAAATCGCGTTTACGGGACACGACTTAGAAGGTGTGGAGCTACTCCCAGGAGAACGGCTACTTGATTTAGAGTATGCTGATGATATTGCCCTCATCTGTGACAGCTCACAAACGTGCCAAGCGGCACTGGACAGATTAGCACTAGCTGTCCGTCTCATCGGGCTTTGCTTCGCACCCTCGAAGTGCAAAGCGTTTCTCCAAGATTGGTCTGGAATGCCTTCTACGCTGACCGTTGGTGGGGATCAGCTAGAAGTCGTCCAAAAATTCAACTACCTGGGAAGTTGTATCAGCGCCCCTGGGATTGAAGATGAAATCACGAATCGTATAGCAAAAGCTCGGGGCGCTTTTGCTAACCTTCGCCACTTATGGCGCCGGCGCGACATCACTCTCACCCTGAAGGGTAGAGTGTACAATGCAACAGTACGTTCGACCCTACTGTACTGTTGTGAAACCTGGCCGCTTAAAGCAGCGGACCTGAAGAGGCTAGTTACGTTCGACCATCGGTGCCTTCGTAATTTAGCTCACATTTGGTGGGAACACCGCGTGAGCAACGAGCGTGTTCGACGCCTTGTTTTTGGCACAGGAAAAGGAACTGAACCGCTCAGCACCGTTATTTCACGCATCAGGCTCCGATGGCTCGGCTACGTGTTACGCATGCCAGCCCACCGACTTCCGCGACGTGTGTTGTTTGCGCGCCGGGGGTGTGGATGGAAGAAGAGGAGGGGTGGACCAAGCGATGACTTGGTCCAGAGGAATGAAGACCCTCACTTCTGAGCTGGCCTCGGTTGGAGCGTCTCGGCTCCCTGGTTGGGGTCCGAAAGAGGATGAACACGTTTGGTTGGACACACTTGCTGATATGGCTAGGAACCGACCTCAGTGGCGTTCGTGCTATGAGTTTCTTTGTCCCACCCCATCCCTCTTAGCCTCCCCCTCCAACCACGATCTCATTATTTAGCCTTATATAATCTTGCATAATATTTTTTTTCTTTTGGGTGCACAGCAGCCGGCTGGTAGCTTACCGGAAGGATGCCCGTCCGTTACCGGTAGCTCAGCCAGCTTTCACCAGTTGTTTTTTCTCTCTCCTTTTTTCTATGTATTGCGGCACAGTAGCTGAGGTGTTCCCCACCTCTAGCTAACGTGTATGATGATGATGATGATGAGGATGATGATGCTGAAGCAGATTTCTTGCCTAAAATAGTCACTTTAAGTCATCACGACTGGAGTGTTAACTGAAGTAGGTCCAAATGTTACTGTTGATAGAAGGTATGCAGGCACATTCGTGTAGCGGAATCGTTAGACACCGTCAAATTTGGCTGATCCATAGAAGGCGAAATAGGAATGGAACAGAATGCATTCATCGCTAGCGAGTGACACACAATGTATAAAACTGCCACAAACTTCAAGTGGCGAAGCAAATTTAAGCGTGCTTCATCCACGAGTATCGAAATGACCTAAACCAAAGTAATTGGATAACTTCCGCATGTGACGCCAATAGTATCTCCTAGTTTATGTTCATGGATTTGGGAAAAGGGAAGGGATGCCAACTTGGGGCGCTTGTTATTATCCAGAGTCGGCCTGCACAATTGTGCGAAAGCTGCAATGGGACATGCTGTCTGCATTGGTACTGCTTGGTTGGTGGTAGATGCCAGTTTCTATCAATAGTTGAGTAAACTACTTGCTGGTGTGCCCCATTGTATGCATGGCTGATCGCATAGAGCCACTTTGCAAAAAGCTGTTATCCGGAGTGAACTGTTGTTGTAATGCCATATGTAACTGTAAAATTCTCAGCTACTGGGCACGGGTTAGTAGTTTGGAATTGCGTCGGGCCATATCATAGTCAACTGTCAATCACGCAGGTCCGTGACTGTCATTCATGGCGAAGTGGCACTGGCTGCTGGCATCCTGAAGTCATGGGGGGCGTAACCAGGAAGGGGTCCGCTTGGAGGCGCACCACTGAGGAGACCCGGGAGGTCGAAACGCCGGTGCCCGGTGCTTTTCCAGACTAGAATAAGCCTGTTGGTTGGGTGTGACTATGATGAATTAGCTGGGTTGTACCAAAAGGCTCACTACTACCCATCAGTTTGGAATTGACCTAAAAAGCCCACCCTAAATAGGGTACTCAAGGTTTTAAATACAATTGTATTACTGAATAAAAGTAAGTAGTCAAGTAATATAAACAACCTTTGACCGCGGGTTACTGTGCATCACTCAAATTGCCAACCAGAACGTGCTTTGAAATCACCTAATGAGTCCCTGCGTCAATTTGAAGCCCTGTTATGTGAATGAGTTGGAACGCCCAATTTATGGTGGACTACGATTCGTATGGAAGTGAATCTTAAGCACTTCCATCAGTGACCTAAACTGAGAAAGCGGATGAATGATGAGGAACAACCGATTTGCGTCCTCTTCATTGGAATTATTGGCCACTGTGGGGTGTCGTCCGTGGTTCGGTGGTGTAAGGGTAAGGGTCTCAGCTGGTTCTTTCTTCACACATGATTGAACCTTTAGTACTGCCATCTGCCTAATCTGTAAACACGTACAAAGACAGTCTTTATACCAGTCGGTGACGCGAAAATTTAGGCTTCTGATTAAGTCAAATTACCTGTCTGATTCAGATTAAAAGGAACTATTGCGATCTATGCGCCGAATGTTTCCAACTAACACAAACGGAACACGACCCTTTCCTGTAGCCTGCTGTACAACCTCCAAGTCCTGTTAGCTGGGTGGTTCGGGTGAACCCGTTCCACAAATTTATCGGTTGCAATGTTGCAGTACGTGGGTTTTCACCTGCCGTGTTTCATATAAAAAGTCAAAAATATTCGTTTAACAACTGCGGTATGGCGGATGAAACTCACCACTAAATAAAGTCACTGCCCCTTGCTTCCCTTCGGTAGAGCATTGCATTCCAGTAGAATGATGCTGAAATTGTGTAGAAATTTGGGCACCTGTTTGGCACCTAAACAAACAAATTGCGTATGCACTGAGCTCTCAGTCGCCGGCTCCCATTACACGCGACTCTTTGGTTTCGCTCCGCTGCCTTTTGAATAGGCTATTCAGCCAAAGGCTCCGGCTTGTGTGCCGGTCCGTGTCCTTAAGAATAACAAGCCTGCCTTGTAACCTGAGGTCGCAAGTTCGAGTCTGCTAAGGGGAGTGAGCGACCCTCACAGTATCCATAACCCATGTGCGACTGGTGGTTTTTATACGGCAGCGAAACGCTGATACGGCGTACCGACATACTGCTCCTACCTTTTCTAAACCGGGTAATGTTCCCTAAGTAAACACCCTACCTTAGTTTAATCAGCCCAATAGTATAGTGCCTTCAGAAGAAACTACGGATTTTACAATTTTTCGGGTTGCTTTTTACAACAACTCCACCTCCCTTTGCTTTCCATTATTTTTGTGGCTTTATGTATATTCGTAGACTGCTGCGAATACCTAATTACAATAACTATTGCAACGTTGTAGCAATGGTATCTTGCACAACGTAAGCCGTATATATAGTCGATTAAGTTCACGTGCACTGTGTGGACAGATGCCTGCTGTGCAAACACTCTGCTAGTAGCCCGATGCTCTAGTATGCACTTGAATGAAAATTGCATTGCTGCGCTTCGCCTACTCACAGTAGTAGAATCCATAACCGATTTCGTAATCTTCCCTACTAGTCAGATGTATTTAGCGGGACTGTGATTCCAACTCATGACCATTGGACAGATAACGAAATCCATTTCTCACGAGACTTCCAATCCACGTAAGAAGCTTGGCGCAAGAGTTCACAAGTCCTTAAAACGGTTCGCTTTGAAGAGGTGGTTGTGAGGATGGATTGTCATTCACCATCTCAACGTGGATCGTTGTTTACTTGTAAGAAAATTACGGTCAGTTGGAGTAAGGAAAGCCTATCCACAGCAGATAAATTCATTACAAATGTTTTGGTTGATAGCCCACAACCTTCTTGGTTTGATTCTCAATCCGTCCCCCGCTACTTGACGATTGCAAACAGCCAACCGACTAGCTCTGGTGTGAAGGGCGAATTTGTCGACGCAGGAGCACAAACAGTGACGAAGTGAACCACAGGAAACGCTACATCAATCCCCCGGTGTTGAATCTGAATTCTGTCACATCTCTCACAGTATTATAAAAAGCAAAAGCTTGATTCATGGCTAGCTAAGATGGAGCGAGCGTGGTTGCAGGATGGTGGTTTGTAGGCGGTAAAGTTTGTCCTCTTCTTGTCTGCTGTGGCCGGGGTTGTCGCTTATTTGCACGAAATTCTTCATCAAACACCAATCTGTTCACGGCATCGCAAGCCTGTGTGTACACTTCAATAGGTTTGGTGCGACGAAATATGGATTTCAAATCTAGCTACGCAAATCGAGCAAATCATGGCATGACTACAATATGGTGAAACAAGATGAAAGCTTTGTTTAAGGTCTATAAGATGCACTTGCAAGAACAGCGAATAGAATGTTTGAGTGTAAAACTACTCAATGGGGACCAAATCAACTGCTCACGTCGGCTAAGACAAACGTGATTCACACGAGTAGCTGTGCGAACTCTTTGAACGAAAGAAAATTAAAAACATTTGGACAGTCTGTTGATTTTATGTGAATGAGTTATTGACTTGCAATAGATCGATAGTTTCTCCACAAGCTAGTAATGCTGCCAGTCTATCTCTGCAAACCTGGTAGATTGATAGAAGCACGACACTATCGTGCTAGCAAAAGTTGGAATTAAATCAGCCGTCTAACCAGCCACTTCAAGACTACCAACAAGCTTTAGGTAAATCAGGAACATCCACATTACCACTTTTTCCTTCTTCATCAGAATCTGTATGATCCTGCTCGCGTGTGTCAGGTTACGAAATTGAATGGTTTAAATGAACAAATGAATGAGGATTTTGAAAACATGTTTATCGTCCATATTTACTGTCGCTCACATAGCCGGGACCATGCAGAATATGCTACGTGATGGAATGCAAAACAGAAGTATCCTTTGAATCTAAGACTGGGTTAAACATTTAAATCGACCGTAGTCTTTCCGATGAATATACCAGATACTGCGAGTATAATAGTTTTAACAAAAAACGTCCAGTTCCTTGCTTAAACTATTCTCAAGGTCGTTGGGACCACCTTACTCTATCCATGTTGTAAATACAATATTCGAGACCCCGTACACGATTTGGGATTTGTACTTTGGCCAGGAATTTTTACGCAAACTGAAACCAGATGTGAATAAGGGTTTTAGCAAAAAGCTGCCTTATCCACTGGATACATATCACGGGGATTTCATTCAGCGGGACTATTTACTCAAGTGATATTAATACACCGTTTTCCCGGCTGTTAGTCCATTTGGAAAAATTTTACATTTATGAAGATATCCTTCTATTCCATCTGCAGTGGATAGTGCAAAATACGTAGGATGCTCTTATTTTGCTACTTAAAATGTATCCCAGCTTGGCTAGTTCGAATCCCGATATTTGACTGCAACTGGTTGAGCCGAAATATCCACTTTATTATTTACACCTGGAACGATATAAATTAGCAAATTTGATGTGTCCTGACTACAGCCGATCTGTCAATTTAAAATGTAAGCAGTTGCATATGCTTACGTTTCCGGTTAACATTATTTCTGTTGCACCAGGCAAGTGTTTTATCTCCTTTGTCGAAACTTTAAATAGTGTGAAAACTAACTTTGCAGGGAATGTTTTCTGCCACACTCAATTGCTAGGAACGAGTGAAGTCGCGTTTGTTGTAAGACTCGGCAGTTAAAGTTAAAATCATCGCGCAATAATTCCAGTCAAGCGCAAAGGTCATTTCGGTTAAATGCAGCTCCCACCGGAGTGATTATTGCTTCACGAAAGGAGAGTTTTGTTTGCTTCTAATGGATGGGAAAGGGTGTTGTCATGGTCTGTTTGACTGCGTTAAGTGCTCTGTCGGTTGTAACACATCAACCGACAATTGCGCATTTGAGGTATATTCTGTGAAAGTTTAGGCAATTTGAAGAGTCCAAAGCAGACGCAAAAGAGAACCAGCTATTTATCCAATAGCGACTAAAACGCAAGTGGTTGATATGACAACGACACCCTAGGTGACTCTAAACGTCCAACGCAATCACACACATTCACCAAGGTACACTGATCGTTATTTTTCATTGGAGAAGCTAAAGTCAAATGTATGCGTTGAAGTACTATCTCACTCAAGGACATGGCTAGTAGAACGCCAGCAGCATGAAGGATGTAGTGGTGTAACGTAATTAAATAAATAAACAAGCAAATAAATGAGTGGCTCATCAAAGGAATCTATTTCTGTGCGATCACAAAAGTACACTAGTTTTGATACAAACTTGTTGACCATTTTCCTTTCACAGCTTTTTGTTAGCCTTATCGTCTAATGAGCAAAACGTTAGTAGTTTTGCCGAGGAAATGATGCGTACTAACTTTCTATTACTGGTTTCTGAGGATGACGGACGATCCAACTGTGTTAACTAGTTAGCATTACGAGTTTGAGGTGGAACAAAGATATGCTCCTGGCACAGTATACACCATGTGTATCAGTGAGTTTTCCCCAAATACACAGAATTTAAAAGCAACAGCAACGAGATTAATTAAAGGTTCGTTTTTATTATGATAATTACTTGTCAGTTCCACTTTACTTGTGGCAGACAAAGTTGTAGATATTTTGATGCACGGTAGAAGTGAGACGAAAACCAAATATAAAACATGAATTCTCCTTTATAATCTCAATTAAGCACATCAGAAGACAAATGTTGTGTGAGAACACTGACATTTCGAGCAATCGCATCGGCCGCGTAACTGCACATAACAAAGAAACCAAATTAAGCTCACATTAGTCCAACGATAGTGCTTTACTCTTTACCACGGAAGGCTTAGCGTCACAGTCAGCTGTTTTTGAATGCAGAGCGTTGGTCGCTGTCGATGGATAACAGTGACATCGAGCAGCTTGAGAATGAGAGGCCATTGGCTGAGCATGATGGATGTGAATGATTTATCCGGGTTTACCTGAGGATCAGTGTTTAGCAAATGCTTTGTAAATGCTGAGGCAGCTTTGCTACTCGATTCACCCCGTGAAACCGTCGCATGTTCCAACCGTTTGCGGAACCACTCCGGAATGTGTTCATTGATCCGGACACCCAGATTTCGATCAGTGCGCCCAACCTTGCTGTTTCCACAGCTACCAGTGAATTTGTATAGGCAGTGGGACGTGCACTACTTCGACAATGGTGTCTTTAATGAACCATTAAGCAGTGGTTTGGCGGACATAAGCATGCGTAGCTCCGCTGAATTGTATGTCTTATTCATTGAGTCGCATATTCGTTTCGTGGTGACTTTCAGGAGGCAAACTCACATTATAAAGCTCCTCGAAACCATTGTTATCGATCGACATCGCTCAAGCTTCTGCAGTCAAAAACAGCTGACTGTGACGCTAAGCCTTCCGTGGTAAAGAGTAAAGCACAATCGTTGGGCCAATGCAATCATAATTTGGATTCTATATTATTTGCTTAGACGTGGCCGATAAGATTACTCATAATGACAGTGCCATCCCACTGCATTCGTCTTCAGATCTTCTTATATGAAAACCAAATAATTAACATCCTAAAAATGCATAACTGCAAACAACTGTCTTGTTTAATGGGAACAACAGTGTTCATTTACAATGAGATTTTACGTAATGAACATCGTGAGTTGTTCCTAGCTAATTTAAATACATCTTCCCAAAGCATTGTGTTGCTTCGTCAAATATTTGCCGCTCAAGCGGCACTCTCAACGCTGCTGGAAATCGCCCCTTAGAAGTGCTTCCTCATACTTTTATCTGGACTGATAAGAGAGTAATTTATATCCTACGAGGTGGAATTAGCTGACTTAGACATAACGCTGTTTCCTGTGAAAATCATCCTCCTCCTCCTCCTCCTCATCATCATCATCATCATCATCATCATCATCATCATCATCATCATCATCATCATCATCATCATCATCATCATCATCATCATCGTCATCATCATCATCATCATCCTCATCCTCATCCTCATCATCATCATCCTCATCCTCATCATCATCAGCAGCATCAACATCAGTATACACGTTAGCTAGAGGTGGGGAACCCCTCAGCTACTGTGCCACAATACATAGAAGAAAAAAGGGAGCAAAAAGTGCAACTAGGCCAAGCCGGCTGAGCTACCGGTAACGGATGGGCATCATTCCGATAAGCTACCAGCCGGCTACTGTGCATCAAAAAAATTACACTGCAAAGTTATATTAGGCTAATTTGTGAGATCGTGGTTGGAGGGGGATGCTAAGAGGGATGGGGTGGGACAAAGAAACTCATAGCACGAACGCCACTGAGGCGGTCTCCTAGCCATATCAGCAAGTGTATCCAGTCAAACGTGTTCGTCGTCTTTCGAACCCCAACCAGAGAGCTGAGACGCTCCAACCGAGGACAGCTTCGAAGTGAGGGCCTTCATTCGTCTGGACCTAGTCATCGCTTGGCCACCTCTCCTCTTTTTCCATCCACACCCCCGGCGCGCAAACAACGCACGTCTCCGGAGTCGTTGGGCTGATATGCGTAGCACGTGGCCGAGCCATCGGAGGCTAGTGCTTGAAATAACGGTGCTGAGTAATTCATTTCCTTTTCCTGTGCCATAAACAAGGCGTCGAACACGCTGGTTGCTCACGCAGTGTTCCCAACAGATGTGAGCTAAATTGCGAAGACACCGGTGCTGGAACGTAGCACCGGTGGTCGAACGTGGAAACCTGATGAATAAAAATATCCGGGCTGTTATGAGCCCTGAAATTGATTCCAGGGGGCTGTTCCTGAAAGTCTATTTGTGACACATGAAGGATTCAACTTCATTTACTTAAGTTGTTTGAACTAATGGGTATTGACTGTGGACTAGCTGAAGGCCACATGCTAGATTTTCATTACAATGTTTTACGAAACGAACTATGAGCAGGACAGAAGACTTTTTCCTGAAGTGTCAGAAAAATCGGCTGAACAAATCACAGTCAACCTCGCTTTCTTGCTTCTAGAGCATAGGAATTATCCGTCAAGAACTCACTAATAAATGATGAAAAAACATACCTTGGTCTCGTTTTTGAGTGCCGCTACTTAGCCTCACTTCAGCTGTGGATGCTGGTATTTGAGTTATTTTTCGTTGAAATACCAGGTGAAACCTGAATGCTGTCATCGGGTAGATGCGTACGCTTAAAACTTGTTCACAGTAAGAAGATACATTAATTTGACACAAGAAGCCAGCGAAAGAGGGATACCATTAAACGACTCAACTGAGTGTGGTTTGTAAAGCAGGAATGTCCTCCGCAGTCCATTAGGAATAAGGAGCTTAAGTCACAGGCTAGCCTACATATCGCTAGTGTTCATAGGTTCGAACAGTGATAGAGTCGATTGGTGTGCAATACTAGTGATTTATACTAAGACCAAACTTTCGTCTAGTGTTTTTCTTGAAGTGTGGAGGACTTTCTGACTGGTACATTGCTAGGATGTAACCACCCAAAGGTTTCCATCTAAATTCCCCTGATCCTGTGCACAAACGAGTATCAGTAAACAAGTCATAAAAATCTACCGGGGCAAGTAGATACGACAATTTAATAGAGCCGCAGTGTCAGCGACAACGCGTTCGCAACCATGAATAACCAGCATATACGCACAACTAAACGTAGTGATGCCCACAATGGTCTCCGCGAAACGAGGCATTAGGTTTAGTTGAGGCCAGAGTAAGATGAGAAGCTGCGCAACCGTCTTGGATTTGAGTTGTGAAGCACTTCCACTAAGCTATTTGGTGCTGCATTTCTAGTAGGACACGGAAGCCATTAAACGGTTCCTTGGTCAAGACTCAATGTCTAATGTTAAGCAGTGGCTTCAATACACAGCTTTGGAGTCATTAAGTTGGAAATCAACTGCTATTGCGGAAGAATTTAATCACATGACGCCACGTAAACTGATATTAGCTGCAGGTAGCTACTATGGGTAAAGAAATTCTCCCTTTTTCCACTTGCTAATAAGACTTCGAACGTTCATGTGCAACCTTGACCAAGCCGGCTATTTCTGGCTTCAACGGATCCATGTTAAATGTGTAAATGTATGGTGTGATTTCGGTCTGTGCTTTGAACACGAATATTATCCGGTTGCTAGATAATTTCGGCTGCGCACATCCAGTGTCGAGTTGCACTACGGTAATCTATATGTACCAAACAGACATTTGCATAGCTGTTGCACTGCAGAAAAGGTCCTACAGTGAGTCTACGTGAGCTGAGCAGTACAGGCATTTTCCAAATTATGTGCTTTTGGAGCACAAGTGGAGGCGGTTTGAATTTCTGTTTAGTCGTGCCGCCAAAATATGCAATCCGGAATCAATGGATGAAAAGTAGCACATTACTAAAACGTAATTTGTACCTGGTTGTGCGCACGTTGTCGGAGCGTTTGTGAATTGAACCACTTATTGAAAGCAGGCATAATGTAAAACGGTGGGCTTACTATGCCTCAATCAATTATGCTGCATAAGAATTGAAGAAAATAGTTACAAACACACCGAGGAATCATACATGTCCATGAATATAAATTACGATGCTTACTTGAGTCCTCAATTTTTCAGCCGTCAGCTGGAAAATCCGTCAACTAGTTGTTATAAAGATTGCATTCCTATTAGTGAATGATCTGCGGGCCTAGTCTGTGGCTTGGATTAGGCTGTCCCTTTCATTTCTAACCTATTGAATTGTGTAGTTTCAACTTGCACCGCGCCAAATTTCATTTCACCACAACATCCCAGTGTTCAGTTTTATTACATCTTTCCTCATGATCAGAGCATAAAAGCATTTGTCCTTTTTTCTTGTCGGATGTGCGGGAAAGTTATGTTTATACACTCAGAGTTGCCTCATTACTACCTCCAAGTTTGGCAAACGATGAGAGTACAAATCACTGCTCAGCTAACCAGCCAAGCGTGTATCTGGACAAATTATTCTGTGAGTTGAGGTCCACAGAATAATTACGATGTGCCAGTATTTTATTGATATCGGACCGGATAACACAGCAGTGCTTGAAGAGACACACAACACAACTTGATGAAAGGCAGGCCTTTGGACACGGACAAGTGACAGATAGCTCCGCTCATCAATTACTGAATGTGGGGTTGATTTTACAGTGCACTGACAGTTATTTGATATCATTTGGTGTGCCTGATTAAGCGCAAAATGATCTCCGATTCGTTAAGAGTCCCAATTAACTATGTAGTCCAGTGGGTCTAATCAATGGGCAGCGATAAATATCTACAGTATTCTGCAAACGGGCAAATGCAGCCAGTAAAAATGACGGAAGTTGTACAACGAAAATATGAAGCACGAAGTACACGATATATGGAAAAGATATGGCCAATAACTTTCATGGAATCAGCGAGTAAGTTCACATCTATCGAAAGAAAAAACTATAATAAACATCCTGGGAATGTACTCGGGGATAATGTACCAATGCCACACCCCTAGTATACAAACGCACAAACATGGTGCTAATGCCAAAACGGATTACAAGACCGTTTCAAAAGCCTCTTCCGCACAGCCAAGTATTCTAGTAAATATGGAATTAAACCGAAACCGTGAAGCAACATGTTCTGTTCTCTCCAAGATAACCAACACCAGAAAGTTCCGAGTCGGGATGAGGCAGGCTGCGCAGTGCAAAGGTGAGCCATGGCGACACCACAATGTTCAAACTAGATGTTAAAAAACGATTAAAATTTGAATCCATAGCAATCGAGGATGAATATCTGCCTCATTCACCATTAGTTTCGCAGATTAGCCAAAGCACGTGAATAGTTTCATGGACAGCTGGGTGTCTTTTTCAATTAAGCGTAGGACATCAACCATCTTGTTGTTTATTCAAAATAACACGATTATAACATTTTGATGAAAAGATGTATCGCGAAATATGGTTATTTCGGCTTGCATGACTGCAACTTAAGACTACATGGACTAAACGGCCACATGGGAGCAAAAGACAATTCGAAACAGTTATTCAAAAGGCAACTCGACACTTCACATCTTCTCCGAAATAAGTTTTCGCACAAGAGTATAAGCATATACCATTTTATTCAAATGTTCAAGACCAATTTTGAACCACAATTCTGGTTGCAGTGTATTACTTGGTGGTACCTGATCGAGACAGTTCGGTTTATTGCACTGTGACATTAATGTACGGATTAAGCAGTTTGGTCTATGCATTCCCATCCATAGATGGTCGGTTTCATAATGGCTGTCAACAACAATTTCTTCTCCACGCATTCGCATCAAGCAGGCACTTACCGTTCGTTTTACGCAATAATTTTGTGCCCTGAATTGATTTCGATTATTCTGACAACACTAGTGTGTTGCTTATAATCATCCTGTCCTTCTAAACACACATGAAATAACGTAATCCGTCCTAATTGTTTATTTTCACTTCAGTACATGGCTACCTGCTCTTTAGCAATCCAGCCCATAGTTCGCAATGTCATACACATTACTTACAGGCGCTTAATTGTGAGTACTAGCGCAATGCAAATACACTTTCCTCTGCGAAACCCTTCGTGCGATTCAGTAGATACTTTGCATTGTACTCGTTCCGTCATACTTGATCAACACATTCGATTATCTACTGCTAACTAAATGTGATTGAGATGATTTCCGACGTGTGGATTTATTCCACGACAAACATACCACTTTTTACTGGATGTCCAACTATGCAACCAAAACCCATGGCAAATATCCGCAATCGTACTATACAAACCAGT
This sequence comes from Dicrocoelium dendriticum, assembly GCA_944474145.2. NCBI lineage: Eukaryota > Metazoa > Platyhelminthes > Trematoda > Plagiorchiida > Dicrocoeliidae > Dicrocoelium > Dicrocoelium dendriticum. Next base: position 76,247,155 of record OX104060.1, on the reverse strand, counting down.
GCTTGATCGGATATAAAGCCTGACCAAAATTAGAGGTATTTACATTCTGATATTTCATTTCATGCTGCATAGACTCCAATGATCCTGTGATACGTATATTCATAGAATGAATAGCCAAAAGTTCGTTACTGAGAACGTGGCCCGCAAGCGTCTTTATGGGCAAACTGGTTACCAATTAGCTGACAGAACTCATAAAATGATGTATTACAATCAATAATTATCTGACACATCTGTGTCTACGTCAACAAACCGTCTACCTACTTCAACTCTGCACATAACGGCATAACGTTTATTACCAAAATAGGATGCTGAGTTTCTCAGCAATTCGCAGACTTCCAGACAAGTAGGACCTCATATTTGTTAATGTGTAGGAGAATGCAAAGGAATAAATCTTGATCAATATGTCCAATTTCTCGGTTTCGTTTCAGTGAGTCCGATACATATTATCCTTAGTCGTCTAACGAAGAGAGCGGTGAGTATTCGCGCACAAGCAAGCATTCAGGTGGACTGAGTCGCAATGGAAGGGAGTTCGAGCTTAATAACATCCAGCATTTACATCCGCAAACACGTGGAGCTGCGAGTGCCAATGGAGAAATCTACTTCCTATAAAAACCAGTAAATGTCACTGACGTTGCTGTTCAAGTGTGACGCGACAGGGAAATGGACCACACGATGGCTTTACATGAACAACGAAAGGATATATTTGGCTGTCGATTTGTGCGAAAGTTTTGCATCAAAACCAATTGTCTGCCGGAAGCTCAAAAACAGAATAGCTGAGTCACAGATCTCCGTTTGCATGTACATGTTATCTTGCCCGTGCAGAGCAAGCTATAGTTGAAAATAGATTAGGCAACGTTCTAAGAGATGAAGGACATTGCTCATTGCGGGTCTATGATGGCATAAGGAAGCTATGACAAGGTTGATTCTGGCACACACAAAAGCAATGCTCACGGTAACTTCCAGACCATTTTCTCTATGCCCAGGCGCCGCGCATGAAAGGCGATCGTTATTGGGCTCAGAATTCCGAATGTATGTACGCAAGGGCAATTTCTTCCGACCGTCAGCCTGCCCAGGCCACAAGTCAAAGCCATAAGTGACCTCGGTGACCACCACGTCCCTCTCTTGGCTTCACTAGACTAATCACATAGCCCTATGGATTAGATATATAAATACGGGAATTCACCAATTTTGGTTCTCAGTATTCTGCGCAAGTTTGATTGCGAATATCCGTTAGCTAGGTTGTTTGTTAGCTTTGGTCTCTGAATAAATATCTTGCAACATTATAATTTGCACATAAAATTCAGGAATGCATATTGCTTGCGAATTGGTTTACAATGTGAATCTCAATTGTTGCAAAAGTCATTCATGTGTTCGATGTGGTGTGAATCTACTTACCTTCAGTTTTAAACCACACAACATTAAGGTGGTGACAACGTCTGCGTAGATTAGATGAGTTAATGGTAAATTACTTTTGTGAGCTATGCTGGCAAATTGTTAGTATTAGCAGATCAACTGGTTGTAATAACGTAATGGACTACCAGTTGGACTGTCCGAGCTGTTTGCTTGATTTTGCGATCCCTTTATTACAAGTTTCGATCTCAAAGGTGCATCACTGGTCCAAACAAGTGTATTATATATTAGATGCAAGCTGTATTTTTGCGTCCATCCTCCTTTACTTAGATTGATTGAGCTGTTATATATTAACAAATGCCGCTAAATCATACAGCATAAAATAAATAGTAGTAAAATCATCTTTTAAAAATGTTGGTTGTTGTCTGCTTGCTTTTGTTGGCGCAAACGAAACTAGAACTGGCTCTTAATACAGGCTACATTACTCTGCATTGTCTCCGTTTTTCCACTGCTTATGACGTTAGTTGCATTAAAAGATGCGGATATACTTTTATTTTGGAGTTTCTGGCTATTACATATCATCTTCACCAAGTGCGGCTTCTTCGTTAAGTGTTCCTTGTTTTATTCCCTAGGACTTCACCGCAGTCATTATCACTTGGATACTAGTCCTATGGTCGGCTTCAGTGTTGGTTGCCGCGTCATCAATTATTTAACCAAATATTGAAAGTCTATGCCCTTGGATTATGCCATGGGAGAGGTAATGTAGAGTAAGGCGAAAGCATCCTACTCGTGAGATGGAACGAAGCCAGCTTTTCGAAGCGCTGTATTGTTTCAGGTTGAACTGTTGGTCAAGCATAACTTTCCGAGGTACATTCTCTAAGGAACTAACTGACGCAGCAGATGAAGTTATTGCCACATGCATATCACTGATTGATAGTCCTTTATGCTATAACCCATTGCATGCGCTGAACTCGACAGGTGTTATGAATATGCAGTTTGTGTGCAGCTGGGATGCAAACATTACAATTACCATTAAAAACCTCCTACGCATTAGTGATATAAAATTTAGGTCGTGCCATATCCCAGCTGGCTTGCAAATTGTGTAGCCCAGCCGACGTCCTCCATGGCTCAGTGGCTTAAGCTGCTGGCTATTCGGCATCTGTCTCTAACAGTCATGGGTTCGATCCCCAACAGGGGACGGAGTGAATGCGAACCACTGACGCGATCCAATGTGACGAAACGTGTCTGGCGCTTTTCCGGACTAGGCTGTGCTATGTAGCTTGTGAGCAGCTGTGACGGAAACATGGCAATTACAAATAGAATATTCTCCTAATCATTAGTGTTTTGAATATTTCGATGATTTTTTGGGGCACACTGTGTGAGGTAAGCACACGTACGCATAAACACTGAAGGGTGGGACAAACACGCTCACGTACGCACAGAGAGCGAGCATGCTGTGTCATAAAGCGTCTATGGAGCCATAAGGTACAAAGATTGGGGGTCAGGATAACATCACACATTGGGAAATCCCCCAGGTGTTTCTCACCAGTCTTAATGACACATTGATCAAGTCTTCGGCCGTTAATCACTGTGCCCGAGTTCCAGCTCAAGCTATCAGCAACTGATGACTCACGACGAGGATAAAGAAGTCATTTGTAGAGCTTCAATGTTAGCAGGAGCAATACCTAACCAGTACCAGTTCTGCTCATTGTCAATCCTGTGCAAAGCCTAAACTCCAAATGCCTGACATTTGTATTGTAGAAGTGTGTTCACGGCTGGATAACACACGTTGGCATAGAACTTGAGTTAGCGTCTCCTATTACCATAGTTCCAAGTGGTTTTTACGACAACCATCCAAATGACTTACCCCCGCATATTTCAGCTACAGCTTGGCACTTTTCTAAAGTCTCCTGTTTTGTTATTCTGCAAGTTGAGTACACTAAAGCATCAGTTGTTGTTTATGTCAGACTTGGAAACAACCCCCAAGAACGAAGCATATTCCAAAAATTGGACAACAAACCGTCTATAGTCAGTTTGATGTCTTCACTCAGAAATAAGTGCGTAGTAAATCTCCTGAGATTTACCTTGTGTTGAATAACCATCTGTGATTCTAGAAGTTCGAAGCAATTTTAAATTTATTTAACATGCAAGATTGCGCTTCCAACTCAAAATGGCTCGTTGGACTTATCACATGTGGTGCTAATGAACAACCACTTGCGATAGCATTTTGCACAGTAGGGTCGGATTTTTTCGTGCGTGTTTGGTATGTAGCACGTGAACGTAATTAGGACCTGCTTTTCGTTTAAACAAGTCCGTGGGGGACCGTATGTTGCGATGCGTGTGCTTGGCAGGTAGTCCAAAGCTGCCGAATCCGCCGCGCCGAATTTGGAGGATAACCACAGCCACAGAAATGCAGTTGGTCTGGGATACGCTATCATTATTGGTATCCAGACCGGTCGCTAATGAGATAGGAACTTACAATCATATACGCGTACTAATTTCGAGAATGAACTTCGTGGAAACATGTCGCTAACAGCATACAATTCCTTGACCTGTGCAAAGGGTGTGTGGTTGTAGCAGTTCTGATTGCTTGATTTGAGTCGGTTTGCGCCACAACACTACAGTGTCAACTTAAGCTTCTTTGGTCCCTAGATGGAACTCAACAACTAAGTTCGAAGGATTTCAATGACTTGAGTATTATCGAAATGGGTAATCATCCACTGAAAGTCTGCGCGCTTAGTAAATCATTCGCTAAGGTTTATGCTTACAACATCGCCATTTCCAGGCAGTTGCTGTTTAGGTAGCTGTGAGAATAATTGCTTGTACACAGTAGGTCATCGTTATATGCTTCATAATTCGCCTGAAGCACTTCCCGGTCTTTGTTCTGTTGTTGGAGTAGAATGCGGTGTGCAATCCTAAGCTTGATCCAAATAGACATGTTTGATTGCTTCTCCCTGCTAATTGTATACCGAGTGGTCGCAAAAATGTGTCCTCCTGCGTTATTCGCCTTTAGACCTTCGGATTTATTCTCACATAGACCTACGTGCTACCATTCGATTAGACTCTGCGGGCCCCTCTCACCACCGTTCATCTTTTGGATCTGTCATTCGCGAATCACAAACACGCTGTGCTTTTCAGTTTCGAAGTCAACTGTGCTTGAATCTTATCGGATAATTTATTTTTCCTCTCATCACACAAGAACTCTTGTGGTCTTAATATAAAGATGTTTTTGAAAGTCACCCGAACATCTTACTACCATTCCTTATAGTCGCTGTACAAAGCAAAAGTTGTCAATCAGGTCCGCCCTTGGAACAGCCACTGTCATCACTAGACAGTATTTTCCAAGTCATCTTGCTTTGCCTCAATCCTACACTGCATCGCTGCCTATCCATTTACCGGTTAGACCGAAAGCACGCACCTCGCCTGTCTACACTAAGGAAAGTGTGACTCAGCTGAACGCGACACATCTGACTCGTCTGACCTCAAACCAGCGCCGATTGCCACGCAACGGAAAGTGAACCGAAGTGATACACGGTGAGTCAGTACCTCTGTCCTCTTGCTACCCTGTTGTAGTGAACATCCAGTTGCTCCATTCCATTGCGTTATTGCGGAATCTTGCCACCAAATCACTATTATCTGACGTCATTCCTAGTCTGCTGCCCATTACTGCTCGTGACCACAGATATCAGTAGACTTATTCCAATGGTTCAACGTCGCCTATGTTGTGCAGACAATTGCAGTAAAGTCCTTAAGCTCGGCATAACCTGTTCTAGCTGCATTAGACCATACTGTTCGCAATGCGTAGGCAAACCCGTCCAAGAACTGAGACGGAGCAACAATGTTCCTGACACAATTTGGTTTTGTCCAACATGTCAAGTCATTCCATTTGTCAAGTGCTTATCTTTGCTCATGAAAAAGTGCGATAAGATGACTGAGATAATCGCGCATTTTGTAAATACTAAGATCGATCACACGGAAGTAAATATGGCCCCGCTAATACATCAACCAGCCAAAGTAAGCTCTGAGTCTAAGCCGAAGAAAAGAGGTAGCCGCTTCAACCGCACTGCAGCGTCTGTGTCTCTAGATCCACTGGTTCACCTCACTCCCATATGTGGTCAAGCCTCAAACATGCCTTCTTCCACTTCTCCAACCATAGACGCTTCACCTGGAGAAGCAGCCATGACACCGACAGCTCAGAGCCGAAGGCAATCTTGGGCAGATAACAAGCAGGTAAGGAACGCATCGATTGCCTCGACAAACACACTGGGAGCAACACACGTAGGCCCCTCTTCTATACCGAGCACATGTGGAGCAACGCAGCTTTCACCGTCAACTCCAGTGGTGCCTTCTAAACAGCCCAAATTGCCGGCAACAACCATAAAACCGACACTCGCTAGACAAAACCACGCTGCGTTAACTCTCGTGTGCACCAATGTTCCCGAGTCCAAATCTGGCACAATAAAAGGCAAGTTGCAAGACGATAGCAACCAGTGGAGTTCCATCTGCGATGCGATCGGTATTCGAGTTGAGCCTGCTATGCTGCAACGCGTAGCGCGTCACCCGAACTCAGTGCACTCTGGTGAACCTCGAATTCTTCGAGTAACACTAGACTCAGCAGATGAGACAGAGGCTGTCCTGCTCTCAGCAGTTCGTCTTCGCAACTCACCGAGCGAAGTGCGCATATTAGCCGATCTACCTTGGTAAGATCGCCCAAAAGAAGCAGGCAAGAAACGCGGCATTCCTAATAGCGATAGCAAGAAAACAATATTTGTTCATGGTGTTCCCGAGCTTCTGCATTCTTCTGATCACGATGCGCAAACACATGACCGAGAGCAGTAGTGCTACATCCGCGAAGCACTCTCTGTTGACAATGTTATTGCCAAATCCTTGAGAAGAGTTCCGTCATCACCTAACTACAAGGGCTGCGGTCCAAGACTAATGAAAGTAATAGTACTCTCCCAGGGAATGACGCAAGTTCTGTTGGATAACTGGTTAAAGTTTAGAGCAGGTTGACAACAGAGATCAGGCCAAAGGCAGCAGGCGAACGGCCAAGAGTCAGAAGCAATTCAATGGAACTTGCAAACGCAACAAATTCTTTATTTGCACAGTCCTGCGGAGAGACCGACACAACAGCGCTCACTGCGCACAAGAGGACAAAGCACAGCACGAGTGAAACGTCTGTTCAGGAACGCTCAATAATGGCATGCAACTTGACTGGAATGCATAAACCAAAAAACGATTAACGGCCGGCCACCTAACGGCAGGCTTAAAAACTAACAAGAAGGTTGACATCCATCAACGCACTCCTAACAACAAAAGCTCTATCTTGCATGTACACAAACGCCCAAGGCCTTCTAAGTAAGTTGGTCGAACTTAGATAACTCCATGCCTCACAACCGCAGGACCTCGTCATGATTACAGAGACCTGGTTAAAGCTTGAGATAACTGATTCTGAGATCAATTTACCCGGTATGTCGCTGCTTCGGTGCAATGGAACCGGAAGGGGTGGTGGTGTGCTTCTTTATTTTAATACAAACCTCCGATGTGAAGTTATTGATTACCCGGAAATCTAAGCTCCTGTTTCGCCTTTGTACCGCCTATGGTTGTGAAACAAGAACACATGTCTACCGGCCGGGATTTACCGCCCACCAAACTTAACGTCGGAAATGGACTCCAAACTGAACCACATCTTTCATATTGCCTTGAAAAAGTCCTACACTCACATTCTTAGCGCGGGAGGCCTTAACGTGCACGACATAGAAAAGCCAGCAACCGACGGTGCGCCGTTTAAAGCCTGTTTGCTAGAGCTAATTGCTAGCCACCCTCTGTACAACCACCTAACCTCTCCCACCAGATTTCGAACTGCTAACAAGCCGTCGATACTGGATCTTGTGCTCACTAACGAAGAACTCATGGTTGACGGGATAGTTACAAGCACACCACTTGGTCGTAGTGATCATGTTACTCTACTCTTTGACTATATATGCTATGCGGAGTATCCTGAAAAGGAGGATGATAAGTGCATACCGTTACGCACTACAACGTGTTATCTCAGCTTGTTAAGGATACATCTTGGACTTTCTTAACCGAATGCCCCCCAGATGTTGCCTGGGAAACCTTTACAAGGACGTTTAACACACTGGTTGCGCACGCATCGGAACAGAAGTCCTTCCAACCCAAAACAAGCATAAGTCATTTCTGAGGAGCAGAACACGTAAATGTATGTCCCGGAGGGATTTGGCATGGCGAGATCACAAGGACTGCTCGAATGCCGAAACCTGGACTGCATACGTGACACATCGTAACTTCTGTGTGAAACTGATCCGCTAAGATAAGGTCACGCATCAGCAGGAGTTAATGGAGCGATTCTGCAAGAACCGCAAACTACTGTACAGACATGTTAATGACCTTCGAAAGGTGAAGCAGGGGATTCCAGCACTAACCACGGCTGATGGATGCACGCTATCAGCAATAGAAGCAGCCGACCTCCTACCGCTTCAAAACTCACAAACTTTCCAGCAGCTAAAGAGCCCAAATATTCTCCTCGTTTCTATTATTGCACCGTCGGGTTTAGACAACATCATCCTCACTGCGGATGCTGTGTTGAAGAAGATGTTATCCTTGCGTATGCACAATTCTCCTGGAGTCGACAACGGCAGACCAAATGCTCTGCAGGCTGTAGCTAGTGATCTAGCAGGACCAATGTCTGTTTTCTATCAGCGATGTCTAGAAGAGAACCATATTCCATCAGTATGGAATTGAGGGGTCATCACTCCTATTCATTAGAAGGTAGCCGCACTGACCCTACCAACTACCGTCCAATAACACTACTTTCTGTACTATCCAAAGTTATGGAACCAATCATCGCACATGCTCTGATGCAGTATCTGGAAAGCCACAACTTAATAGCCCCAGAGCAACATGGCTTTCGTCAAAAGCATTCGTGTAATACTAACCTATTAATTGCACGTAATAGCTGGACTGAAGCTGTTGATGATGGAGCAGGAGTCGATGTCATCTACCTGGACTTTTCAAAAGCGTTTGATCGCTTAGACCATCGAATTCTCCTTCAGAAGCTTCGGAACTACGGCATTGGCGACCCAATCCTGAGTTGGATTAGCAATTTTCTACAAGAACGACGGCTAGTGGTGAGAGTCCGAGAATCATTGTCCGATGCAATCGATGTGGTGTGTGGAGTACCACAAGGCTCGGTTCTTGGACCTCGTCTATTCTTGGTGTTCATTAACGATTTGGCGAGATCAATTGCTTCCGATTTCTATTTTTCGCTGATGATATCAAGATATGGCGAAGGATCAGAGGACCGGACGACCACGAACGGCTCCAGTGCGATCTTAACACAGGGTCGAACTGGTCAGTTCAAAACGCCCTACCATTCAACGTAGACAAATGTCGCGTTGTACAATTACGCCATAGACATAACTACACCTATTTACTTGGGACAAACGGATTGCAGACCAGCTCCCAGGAACGTGACCTTGGTGTGATCGTACAGAGCGACCTCAACTGTTCAAAACAGGCTGAGGTAGCTGCGAAAAAGAGGCAACCAGCACGTCGGCATGCTGCGAAGGGCATTCGGGAGATTTGACCCATCAATCTTCCCAATGATGCACAATTCCTACGTGCGCCCGCATGTTGAATACGCTATCCAAGCTTGGCAACCTTGGTTGAAGCGCGACCTAGATGCGTTAGAGGCACCACAACGAAGAGCAACAAAGAATGTAAGGGCCTGCGCTATCACTCTTACCACCGAAGGCTGAAGTTGCTGGGAATTTTCAGCGGACGCTATCGAAGGCTGCGCAGCGATCTCATATTAGCGTATCAGATATTGAGTGACCCCAACCACGTATGCCGCCATTTGCTGAAACTTAGCCACAACACGCAGCTCAGGGGTAACTGCTTAAAATTGAAGGAACAATATAGCCGTCTAGAGTGTCGACGGAATTACTTTTCCCTTCGGGTTTGCCAACCCTGGAACGCACTCCCAGACTCAGTTGCATCCTCCCCTACCTTGGACATTTTCAAAAAAACGATTAGATGTTGCTCTTAGCTCCTAGCACTTTGTTATCGAAACTCCTCTATTGTGGGTTACGGCATGCATGCTTTTCTACAGGTTTTACATATCAACTGGACCCAAGTGAGCGACCATATTTTCCTTTTCTCACGTTTTATACCAACGAGCACTGCACTCCAGTGTATTTCTGAAATTTTACGCTCGACTTTTTAATTTTACACCGATGTAATTTTTCAAAGGATTCATCTCGGCAAAAGTTTGGTAGATGACCCACATATATTTTGATTTCATCGTATTCACCCCAACTATCCTACGGGACGTGTCAAGCATTTGCATTTATCCCGTGTTAAATTTTTCATTGTTAACAAGTAGAAAACTGCTGGTGAGGTGTAGATTCTACACAAACGTATCTAACGGATAGCTCTGTCAAAATGTGGCTACTTAAACTGAAATAAACCCGACTGTACATTTCAACCGTCAAGGAACGTTCAGTTTCCGTAACTAACAGTAGCGACTGAGCAAAGAAGTTAGTTTCGTTCCAGGTGAATGGAGTAGGACAACTCATTGCTTCCATCGAATCTGCGGCACGTAGTATAAGGCGCAGATGAAGAGCTCTATCATTTTACGCATCCCCAATAACATGTTTGCATGGAGCAAAAACAGCAATATGAACATTTGCAACAAATAAGAAGGTCAACTGAATATATTCGCGCCTGCAAATGAAAGCACCATTGCCATGTCATACAATAAGTCTCACATTTCCTAATGATGACCCGTTGCGCACTGCCGACTTACACAAACTCAACACATTTATGAAAACAGATTGTTTGCATGTAAATCCTTTCGTATTCCGCAACATGAAAGACAGAACTACCGCCAACCTGTCACGAAGAAGTTTAACTATTGGGAAGAGAAACGGAGACAATAGACGAGCAGCTAGTCTCATCGAACCGGATCTTGATAGCGCATAATGAAGGATTAAGCCATCGCATGCATTTTCTGTCTTCCACAATACGACGCTTTTATCGAGCCTAGTGAACAAACGAATTACTAGTAATCCCGAGAACATCGAGCTCCGTGTAGCAAAAAGCTCCTGCGGAACATGTACAAAAAATCAGCATTATGATCAACCATTAGGCGAAGACTCAGTCGTTAGAGTCAAGTCACGTCCCTGACTGATGGAAATAATGAAAAAGTACCCTGCGAAAACAACGGATAACCGTCTTTCAGCCCATATTATAGTCAAAGAAGAAATGTCCGTAGGTTCAACTGGATAGGAATGCTACTTACCTCACCACATCCAGAACCAGCAACCTATGTACTGAATGTTTTCCAAGCAAATTATCAGATACCTCAGGGACAGATATGTAGCCATTTTAAAAACCGACAGTAAGTCTTCGTTGTTTCTACAATTTTATTAGGATACAAGTGCTGCGTCGGCGCACGCGAATCATTCCACACAAGCTGCTCCGCCAGCTTGCGATGGTGGCGTCTCAAATTGCTGTTGTTACTGAGTTCCAGCAAGTAGCGACACGTGTGATTGGGATAACTTAATATCTGATAACTCAAAAAGAGCTCCGCGCGCAATTGCCGAAACCGTCCGCTGAAGAACCTGAACACATGCAGCCTTGATTCATGCGGCAAATCATACAGACCCTTGACATTTTTAGTTGCCCTGCGTTAGGGTATCTCCAAGGCGAAGAGCTCTCTCCTCATCCATGGCTGCCAGGCCTGTATTGCTTATCCCACATGTGGCAGTAGGTGTGAGCCGAGAACCTGTGAAAAATATCGAAGGGTTGACTCGTCCAAATGCAGGCTTCAAGAGGGCCACATGTTTGATGCCTCTCCATGACCCCGTTTCAGCCTGATACGAACATCCTAGGTAGACCTGGACAAAACTCCTGGATACTTCTCGCCAGAAGAAGTTTTCAACTCTTCGTTGCCGAGTTTGTAAGAGTGCGCCAAGTTGCACTCTAGGTGCAGCAACCTACCTTCTTCCACTTTGCATCGAAGTGGTTTCTGGATTGACCACGTGGATATCCTATCCAGTTCAGCTTGAAGTACTGTGATGTGATCTGGTGTGTTGATGGACCTCCAAGCCTTAATGGCATCCGCATAAAAATGGCAGTTTGAGCTTATGAGGCGTGTGATACCGTTCATCTACCTCAAAAATAATTGCGGTCCTAGTAACGATCCATGTGGCACTCCGCATCCAACTCGAATGTGATCTGACAGCGATTCACGCACACGTATCTTCAGGAGCCGGTGCAGAAAAGGCTTCTGATCCAGCCTAGGGAAGGATCACTAATATCAAATGTATGGAAATGTAGAGCAGAATGTTATAGTCTAACCGGTCGAACGCCTTTGAGAAATGCGTAAAGAATACATCAACTCCTGTGAAGGAGTATGCTGCTTCAGTCCAAGTAGATGGTGCTAGTAGTAGATTTGTAGTGCATGATCGATTTCGTCGGAAGCCATGCTGTTCCCGTGTGAGTTTGTTAAATTCTTCCAAGTAAGCCGTTGGCGCTTCAGAACTGATAGCTTCCATGACCTATGAAATAACGGGCAGTTAGAGTACGGGACGGTAGTTGGCCGGATTGTAACGACTACCCCCCTCGTGAATAGGAGTAATCATCCCATGTGTAGATTATCAACTCCAGGAGAGCTGTGCTTACGCATACTCAACAGCTTTTTTAGTGCAGCTTTTGCTGTGAAAGATATGTGAGTGAGTTTTGGGGCATGACAACCCTCTCTAGAAGGTTAGGTGGCCACTGATCGCACTTAAACGTTGCAGCATATTGTAGACTCAGGGTATTCGCCGCATCCCTCCTTGTCCATGTGGGTCAGTCCGCTGTTTGAAGAGAAGGAATTTCCCGTTTCACTTTACGTAATCGGTTGACGTGTTGATACAGAAGCTTGTGAGTTGAAGCAATACATAGTACCAACTTCAGCTGGAACGCCATTCTATCCTAGCGACCAAGCTGAGTACAGTGGTTACGTTGAGTCGCATAGGCCATCCAGTTCTCAGTGCTCGGAGAGAGCTTTTAGATGACAGGCTGAGTTTCGCACAGCTATACACCTGCGAGTCTTGCTTCGCAGAAACTAGACTACGTTTCTCGAGCGGAAGGTTTTAGTTGCTGACGCTTCGGCAACCATAGAGTTAAACTGGCGGACGAAATGTTCCCATGCACTAGCTGGTGCCTCGTCTGACAGAAAGATTAAGTTCGCTGTTTCAACTTGTCGAGTTAATATGCCATTGGAATGTCATTGGAATGCGCCACGTTCCGTACCAGCACAGGCTGGAACATTTGGAAGTATTCAGCGGATGGTATTGCCGAGTATGAAGCGACTTGGTTATGACGTATTTGATTTTAAACAATCCAAATCATGTGTACCGCTCTTTACTGCAACTCAGCAGTAACACCAAACCTAGAGGTCACTCCTTACAATGAGTAGACCAATACAGCCGCCTGCCGTGCGGTAGAAACCTCTTTTCCATTCGTGTGTGTAAACATGGAATGCTCTCCCCGAATCTGTTGTTTCAGCACCCACATTAGCCATATTTAAAAGTCGGTTGGATGACGCACTCCGCCACTTACATTTTCTTACTTGACGCTACTGACCATCCTACTTCTGGGAAATACCTTGGATTTACGTTTTTTCGCCTATTGAAGCTATGGAAACGTTCCCGGTACAAGGCTACTGAAGCAATAACGACGCGTCCATTATTTTGACAGTAAAAGTACTAACTGCTTTTTTTATTGACATTTTTCGCTAATCCAGCAGACCACCCAACGGGGCTTGTAAAGTAATGCTTCTTAGCCCGTATAAAATCATAGTGAATTGTTCAAACGGTTTTCTTCCGTCGGTAATTTATGCGGGATATCCTGCTTTAAAAAATGTATTCAAAGAGTAGGACTACATGATCGCTGCGGCTAAGGGGACGTCATCGTTTACCCTCTCGACCATTAGTTCTTCATTGGTAAATATCTGATCCAGTATTGAAGACTTATTTTTTGCCCGGAATCGGGTGGGAGAGTTGATGTGGCCATACAGCAGGTAACTGGAGAAAAACACTTATAGTTCGGCCATAAACTTTTCTACGGGAGCTTCTTGGGATTTAAAAGTGTGGATGTTGAAATCGCCAGTAATAAGAATGTGACTAAAAGTTATGTTAATCAGATGGGAGTCCATGTCTGGCGTGGAGCAAGGAGGGCGGCAAATGACTGTCACAAAGCAAGTATCGTCGCCCTTTAAACATAGACCGCACCAAATGGAATCTTGGGCCGTGCTGATCAGATCCTCCATGAGCTCACATTGGAGGTCGTTCCGGAAGTACAGAGCCACCCCATCCACCTCTCATGCTCGGTGGTGCCGAACAATGGACATGCCTAGCAGCGCAATCTCCATGTCACCTATGTCAGGGAGTAACCATGTCGCCGTTATAGCGATAAGGTCGCTAAGATCCTTGAAGAGCCACATTTTAGCAAGTTTAATCAGTAATCCTTGGGCGTTAGTGTACTTATAGTAAAGCTTCTCGGATATCAAAATCTGTTGACCACTAGTACGTGAATGATGTGGATTTGTGACTACTGATGAGATGATAGCAGCTTATCGTATTTTTGGGAGAATTTCCTAATCTTGATAGGAATGCAGTCTGTTTTTTGTCTCACTTGCACCTGTAGACTTTTCGATAGCTATGTGTCTTAGCGCACAATTTTCTGAATTGCTGTTGTGATTATACTTAGTCGCGTTTGGTATAATTTCCGCGAAAACAGCGGGGGACTACGGCTCTCTAACTGCTGTCTTCAGTCGTAGTTCCGAAGGAATTGTGTTGTTGTTGTTGTCACCGCATCGTTAGTTTCAGGATCTTCAGGCCATTGCCTCTGTAGTTTAGCGACACGAGTAACCGTGTAATCGACTGAAGTATGACGTCCCTTGCACAGAGAGCTTCATGGATGTCACGCCATTCTCCCAGGTCATGCGTGTGTGCTTCTTGATTGCTGGTTATCGGTAGCTCGAGCACGCCATTGGCGAAAATAATACTTTTATAAATAAATAAATAAATAAATAGTATATTCTCGAATTTCCGAGACACACCTGACCAGGCATGATCAACGTTTACAAGCAATTTATGTTTCGCAACAAACACGTTGCTATGTATGTAATCGGTAGTAAGCCGAAAGTTGTCCAAGCTTTGGAAATTGTAAAATTAATCTTGAGGTATAAATTCGTCAAAACATGACGACAAGTTGGGTTCTAATGGGCGTAGTGTAAACAGGCTGTGCATTCAGTTTGTAGAGAAAACTTGTCAGGAAAATATTTCATTGGGATTCTGATCGGCTTGCCAGTATGTAGTTGTGGGCAGTGACTTTATTCAGTGGCGAGTCACATCCGCCACGTCGCAGTGTTGTTAAGCGGACATTTGTGGCTTTTTATAGGGAAAACGCTTGCCAGGCGAAAACCCACCACGTCCTGAAACACTGTCAGAAATCCGTTTGTACACTAATGTAAAACTGGCAGAGCAGCTCGTCGACTGATTTAACCCTCGGTTAACCGCCGTCAATTGCCTTCTAATTTCCTCTGTTAGCTGAACAGGTTATTTTTGCTCGGGGCGGCCATAATGGCTGAGGCCTATGGAGGGTTAGACCTTCGTCATCTTCGTGTCCAGGTGAGCAAAACTTCCGTTTCTTGCTTCTAGAATTTACAGGATTATGTATACTTCGCAGGAGTATAAAGGCGTCATGTCCAGCTACCATTACTGGACGACGGTCGTGGTAGTGAGTGCATTTTTATCCACTTGTTGTACAGCCGTGTTCTATGTAGGTCCTTGGGGGTTTCTATGTCCTGTCCCAGGCACAAGCTCTTTCACGTTCCGATCCCAGATCCCCAAGAATTTCCAGACCTCGGAGAAAGGGAAGGTGGTATGGTGGTCGCTTGAATTATTTTTCCGCCGCCGGCATTTGTTCCATGGAAATATGTGTATTCCACCGTTTTCAGTCCGCAGGTGATATGCCGACAAAAACACCGTTTCGACATCAGCTACTAATCACAATGTTACTGGCAGCAATTGGGACAATGCATACTTATTCGACGTTGAATGTTCAGTGATGCGCATTATGTTAGTCGGCCTGTCTTGAACTCCGATATTTTCTCGAAGGAAATTCTATCGGTTTAACTCAACTAGCTGTTTACCCCTTAAGAAATTTGTCTTGGAGTCAGGAACGTCAGTGCATATAAGAGTGAAGACTCCGTAGTTCCACTTGATCTTTGATAATGTGGGAAGCATGATTATCGAGGGATTTAGTAACGTCTCTGCTGGTTGGACCTAGTCCTTAACCCGTTTTGTGGCTGTACTGTGTGAAGCTACTAAAGTCGCACTTTGATTATACCAAGCAGCAACGGTTGCATAAGTGAATCGGTCTCTAGAGTGATTCGGATTTCGTTGGTCTATTGAAAGCATGGGTGGTACCCATGTTACATCAGTCGATACATTGGATAAGAGGATGTGGGTGGAGGGGTTGGCATGCTTACATCGGTCGCGATGACGACTTGGTTCGTGGTTCCCAAGGATCCTAATACTGCGTGGACGTGTGAACGCCTGGCCCTTTTCCTTGGTTTCGAGGCAGAAATTGAAGGAGACGGATTAGGTACAAGACGCGCTATTTACGCATTCAAACGATGCTCAGTTTCGGTGACTTTTTTGTTAACGCTAGTTCGCATTTTACTAATGGAACCGTCGTGCACTTCGGACAGAACCAAAGTGAACCCGGCCTATTGTATTTCTTTATGTTGGTTCTACAGACGTTGACGAATTGCGAATGGTACCGCCGTTGACAAATTGTGCAAGTTAACCTTCCTTTTACTATCTTAGCACAAGTTTGATTAATACAAATTACTTCGTTTCGGGTTACCGGTGTGGTGGTCATGATGGCGGATTACCATAGAACACATCCAAGATGGCGGACACAGAAGGCATTTAGTCCAAGCAATGGGAACTCCAAAATGTGCCAGAGAAAATTCAGAAACTTTGCAGACTGAAGAATACACTGAAAACATATTAGTGCGGAATTCGCACAGAAAAATCACGTCTAACGCAGTAATCCCGAAGAAGATAGCGGATAGCGGCCTCCGGTCGGTTATTTTTAGCTGTGTTGACAAGTTCACTTTGTGTTGGCTTTCTGCGTTCATTGGAAGTACTTCATGGAAACTGAGATACAATTCAGTTTCATTTCCGATTCTGGAATTTCCGACCAGAAATACTTGTGTTTTCATCGCTTGGTTTCGGCGATCTTGCTATCGTCATTTTCTCCGTCAATTGGCCGCTATCTTGTTTTCGGATTATTCACAATGCCGAAGCAGTCATCCTGTGGTACTTGCTCCAAACTAGTCGGATACCGTGCAAATGTCCTCACGTGTGTTTTGTGCCAAGTTAAATACCATATTTCATGTGTTGGATTATCAGTTGAGCATTTTCATCGTCTTCGCGAGATCCAACACGATTTCGTCCAAACTATATGTAAAAATTGCCGAAATAAGATACAGCCAGAAGGAGTAAAGCCGACATGTAGAACTCAGCGTTTCGTTACGAACAGCTCCGTGTGTTTGTCCCAACAACCTAGCCCGCAGAGCCTTCAGGTTTCGGCCCAGCCTTCCTCCTCTACCCGTGCAAACACACCTACCCGAAGTCCAACCGTTGTGAGAAGCCCAGTTGCACCTGGCCTAAATTGTTTACCTTTGTTGTGTCCAATGGACACTGATGTCCCAGCAGGTGAAAGTCTGAGTGCTGAAGACCAGTGGAAAGAACAGAGGACGAAATTACGAAGGAACGTTGGGTGTTTGCGTTCTGTAAGTCAACAGTTAGCCAAACCACGTGAGGCTGGTAGTATACTTCGCCCTGCAAGGCTAACCTCGTCCTACCAGAGGCGTTATAATCTCGTGATCCATCACCTCAAGTGCGCTACGATCACGATGTCGAGTTTTACAGGGTTTAATTGATAGAATCCTCGACGCTGGTGAGGACCCGGTAAAAGTGAGGCAGATTACCCGTCTTGGAAAGCAAGGTGATCAACAAAATCGGTCTATGAGAATAACTTTTGTGGACGAAGCCAGTCCAAGAGTGATCATGTCTCGCCTAAGTAGGCTGAAAGGTTTGAAGA
This sequence comes from Dicrocoelium dendriticum, assembly GCA_944474145.2. Lineage (NCBI taxonomy): Eukaryota > Metazoa > Platyhelminthes > Trematoda > Plagiorchiida > Dicrocoeliidae > Dicrocoelium > Dicrocoelium dendriticum. The sequence goes on along the minus strand of OX104060.1, from coordinate 76,229,614 downwards.
TCCATGTTCGTCCCGACCTGGACCCAGTAGACAGGGAGCGGCTCAAGTCTGTCATCATTGAGCTGAAAATACGCACTGGTGAGGGGGAAACAAATCTTCGTATCGTAAATTTTCGTGTGGTTTCCAACAATCCGCGAATCAGGATAAACAGGCTGCTCACACTTCAAGCACGCCCGGCGGCTCCTGCTGCGGCCTGCGAGTAGCCTTCACAAACGTTTGCAGTATTATGAATAGGCGCGATGAGCATTTTTGTTTCGTTGCGTCTGAGCGGCCAGACGTAGTGGGACCCGCAGAGACATGGCTGCATGCAGAGTTATACACCCAAGAACTTGAACTAAACGGTAACTCGTGTTGCCCATGCGATAGACCAAAAATGCCCACGGTGGTGTCCTACTTTACATCCGGTCTTCCCTGCGGGGGAAACTAGTGAGCACCTACCAAAGTGATGATGGTTCGTGTGAGCTACTGTGGTGCTCCATCCGCCTCAGGCGCGGAGAACTGCTTGTGGTATCAGTTTATCGCAGCCCACTGAGTCGCTCTTTGGATTGGCTGCCCATTCTTTGGACCCACATGAGTCGTCCACACTTTCCACTTATGGGAGATTTTAACTGTCCTCGAATACGATGGCCTGATGTGCATTTGATGCCTGGACATAGTGAGGTTGAAGCAAACTTCGTGGATTTGGTACTTGAAACCGGTGCATCTCAACACATATGCCAGCCAACACGCATATCAACACGTTCAACCTCGTCCTGTCTCGACCTGATGTTAACGAGCTACGAACAACGAGTGCGTGACGTTAGGATCCTGGAGCCCCTGGCTCCGAGCGACCACTCAGTACTGATAGATGATATGGAATTATCTTTACCGTATTCACATCCGCTGCCACCAGCTCCCAACTAATGGAAAGCAGACTCTGATGCTATAGCTCGAGCCGCGAGCCAACTAGGTTGGTCTCTGTCATAAACTGCCTCTGTGGAAGATTGTTGAATATTTATAAAAGAGAGATTGACATCATTGTGTTCCCAATTTGTGCCATTGAAATGTCGGAAGGTCGGTCCGATCAAGCCTCATTGGTTTGACAAGGAGTATGGTAACCTGGCTCGGAGGCGGCGCAGGCTGTGGGACAAATTCCTTCTCTCTGGCTCTGCCAATGATTACGAAGGGTATAAATGTCAGCGGAACCTCTGCAACAGTGCAAAAAAGAATAAACGCCGACATTTCGAAGAGCAGCTCGCATTAGCCGCGAAGACCGCCCCAAAGAGAATCTTTGCATACCTGAAGCGACGCCTGAAGCCGTCAGGTGATGTGCCAGTGCTGGATGGCACGGATGGACAGCCCCTAACCTCCAGCACTGAGCGTGCGTCCGCGTTGGCGGCGCACTTCGCTTCTGTATTTGCGAATAACCAGGTGTCTGTTCCGAGTTCGACGTGTACCGCTTTTACCGAACTCGATAGTCTGCATTGCGGCGTTGAAGAGGTAGGTCAACTACTCGCCAACCTTGGCGGCACCAAGCCTGCCGGACCTGATGGGCTTCACCCACTGGTTCTCAAGTCACTTTCAACCATCCTCTCTCCTGTCGTGACTGACCTTTCCAACAGGTCGCTGTCCGAAGGTTTGTTGCCGGTTGACTGGAAATGTTTGGTGGTGAAGCCTATTCCGAAAGGCGACGACCTTAGCAAAGTAGACAATTACAGGCCAATTTGTCTGACACCTATTTTGGCAAAGGTTGCTGAGAAAATCCTGAAGAGGGGATTGCTGCAGTTGCTACAGTCAAAGGAGGTCGTGAGGCCCGCACAACACGGTTTTACGCAAGGTCGCTCATGCATTACGAACCTGCTTGTGACGAGGCATGAGTGGTTGAAGGCAATAAGCAGTGGGAAGCCTGTCGACGTGATATTCATCGATTTCAGTAAAGCGTTCGACAAGGTCAGTCATGAGGTTCTCCTTCACAAACTCAGCATATGTGGTGTCGGTGGCTCATTGCACCGGTGGATCCGCGACTTTCTTGTTGGACGAAATTGGAGGGTACAGGTCGACGACCATCTAACTGACTGGTACCCCTATACAAGTGGCGTGCCTCAAGGCAGTGTGCTGGGGCTTACTCTGTTCCTGATCCACAGCAACGATTTACCTCAGCTTCTCCGGTCGCCTTGTGCCTTGTTTGCGGACGACATGAAGATTTGGAGAGAAATTGACGCTCCCGATGACTGTGGCTTACTTCAGCAGGACCTCAACCGCCTGTCCACATGGTCTGCAGAAGTTCTTCTCCCGGTCAACTCAGCCAAGTCTGTATTTATGAGTCTGGAGATGGGTGCCAACGGCCGTACCTACACCCTTGACGGTCAAACGCTATATCCCACACACTCCTTGAAAGATCTAGGTGTACTCTCGCGCTACGATTTGAAGTCCGTAGACAACACGAACAGGCTATATCGGAACGGACTGCGCATGCTTTGGGCTCTCAAAAGTAGCTTCGGAACATGGTCTGAAGAGGTTGCCACTCGCCTCTTCTCTTCTATCATTAGACCAATGCTAGAGTACGGTTCGCCCGCCTACTTTCCGATTACCAGAGGCGAGGCACAAAAGATCGAACGGGTCCAACACGTTGCTACCAGGCTCATCCCGAGTTTACGTGGCTTTGGGTGTAAAGACCGGCGCGAGAAACTAGGACTCTACACCTTGTCCTACCGTCGGGTGCGAGTCGACCTCAATTTAACCTACCGTATTCTACATCTCGGTGACTTCCTAATGCTAAGGCCAATGTTGCGCTTACGAGGGCCATGCAGCACACGCGGACACAGATACAAACTTGTCGTGCCGGATGTGAAATGTGTTCTCCACCCACTGTGCTTCGAACGGAGAGTGGTAAACATTTGGAACTGTTTACCTGAACATGTGATGGAGGTAACGTCTGTGCAGCAGTTCAAAACGTTGTTAGATTTGTATTTTGCCACTATTCGATTCAGAGAACGACTGCACACTTACGATGACATATCACATTTGTGAATCCTGAAATATCGTTAGTCAGATATTTTAAATGTTACCTTAGAACGACAACGATATTCACGGCTGACAACTTTTATAATGTTTTTCACAATATTTCGAAAGAGTTGTACAGAATTCATTGTTACTTGCTCTATAATACAGTATTCAGTATTCAGATCTTGAATCCAGCACGGTAATCCAAAAATCCGCGGCGTCTGTTTATACATTCAACCTATTAAAACAAGCATCAGCGAGTAAGAGCAACAGGACCGATGTATGCAGTAAGGAACGCTTGCAGAGATATGCCTATGACTTGTCGCTTCTCTAGCAACAAGGGTGCTCAGCACCGATCTGCCAACCGGTCCTGAGCTAATGACACATTTGTGTATTCTTCGTTTTTTCATTGTTTCGCAACAGCATTTTGTCGCACACCACTGGCTCTATACTAATTTGTCCTGCTTTTACAAACTCTATCTCGTGCTACCATTTTCTCGAGGGCATACCAGTTCATCCTACATTTCCGTGAATTCTAAATTCCCGGCGGTTTTTCATCGATATCCAAGCACTGACCGTTGCGTAACACCACTCATCGGAGACATTGTTTGCTCTCAGTCAATAAAATATTTTGAAGACTTTCGAGTGAACGTACTCGCTCAAGTCCAGCATTGTTTGGAGAAGCTTCAGGACAATTTACCCTGTTTTACCTGGAACCCGTTTCTCTCGACAACTTAACCACGAAAAAGCTCTATAAGTCCCTTGTGTGCCCTGCTTCACGGGCATTCTGATACACTCAACCGGCACGACATACACGACTGTTGTAATCACATAGGTGCGACGGGACCGCAGTAAACTTGGCATCAACGTCAGAACCAAGAGAACAACTGCTAACAATCAAGTGGGAGTCATGCTACTCGTTCGTAAGATTCGTGTAACGAGCGCAATGCTTAGCGTACCTCAGACTAAAGGTATGTGGATCATGTGCAAACTTGTCGAAGTAGGCGTTCCGTGTCACAAGTGTTGCAAGATTTTTCGTGATAAGGTGTCCAGGTGGAAGCTATCCAGGCCAAGTTATTAAACAAACCAGGTTCCCTCTGGTTCTTCGTGGAATGCACTTCGATTCCACTGATAAAAAGCGTGCTCATGTTAACTCAGAGGTATGACCAGCTGCTAGCCAAGTTTAAATAAAGAGTAACGAGCAAAATCACAACGGTTCGGGTAAGCACAACGGCTTCCCCAATAAGTTCTGCTGCAATCCTGTGGGGAACGGCTGGCTACACCGTAAGCAAAACGACACCAATAGCCAAGAAAATCAATTGCTGTTCCAATGCCACAGGCAGCTCATTTTTGACTTATGCGGTTCTCAGTTCGATCGGAGTAGTTACATGCAAGGCTTTGTCCAACCAGTCGATTGAGTGTATAGCAAGATAGCGGACTGATATTAGTGAATGTTGAATTACGGTTGCTTTAAAGAATGGCCGACAGTTAAAGTCAACAGCATCTCACACTGGAGCGGAACCTGAATTGAGATGCAGAGTCCTGCCAGTGCAAGCACCACCAGTTTCCTGTGGTACCTACCCGAGTATTGCAATTACTAGCATTGACACCTCGAAGGATGCAAAGAAATAACTTACTGTGCTTACTGTGCTCCAATGTTCCAAAATTCAAGTCGACGTCAACTAAAGGCAGGTAGTTGGACGACCTCAACTAGTGGAATGTCATTAGTAACTTCTTAGGCGCTGTAGTTAAACCGGTACATGTGGTACAATGCACACGGCACCCAAAATCTTAGCAATACGGAGATCCAAGACTACTGCGCGTTATGAGGAACTCTACCACAGAAGTCGAAGCATTTGTGTTGTCAATTTATTGGCCCAGAAATGCACACCGTTCCACATGTGTCTTTTCAGACATCCAATGCGGCGAACCTCATTGAAGTAACCGAAGCATAGAACACCAGCGGAAGGAAACTTTAATCTGAACCATAGTTGTCCAAGGCATTTCTGAAACTATAGCCTACAATGGGCATGAAATATCAACCCATGCTAAGGAACAATGGCGTTTTATTTGAGAAGCACTCTATTTGGATTATGTGCTAGCGAAATCGGTGTCACAGCTGCATACCTCACTGAATCACAGAGGATGAACCCGAGAGTGCTAAAGGTGGTCCTCCAGTCAAAACGTATGGTATCATGGGTGCCAAAAGCTGGTACATGTTCGTTGTGGGCTGCCATCTGAGCGTCGACTGAAGGCAGTCAGTGGTATGCCGAAACTGACATCATGGTAATATTTCTTGACATTCAAAAGGCATTTGACTGTATCCCACACAACTTCTTATTGCGGAAGCTCAAGTCCTATGGTATTAAAAATTCGCTTCTAGTATGGTTGTCATTCTAATTCGAGGGTAGAAAGCAAGTCGTCACAATTGGTAACCATACGCATGAAGCTACCTCAATCTCAAGTGGAGTGATTCAAGGTAGCCTGCTTGGCTCATTGTTATTCTTAATACATTTCAATGGGCTCCTTGATGAAATATCGTACGGGAAGTCATTACTCTTTGCTGCTGATGTTAAAATTGTGTATTGTTCCGCCCTTGGGCAAGATAATCCTAAGTTAACCTGTGTTCATTCTGTCTTTTCTGCATTAGAGCATTAGAGTAACTTCTGGAAGTTGCACTTTGCCACTGACAAGTGTAAAATATTGTACCACGGCTGTGGCCTTTCTCCGAACATCCTAACCTTAAACCATACACCTATTTCTATGTGTGGAGCAGTCCGAGATCTTGGTCTAAGATATCCTGCCTCATATAATTTTTTAAAGCATGTTATATTCTGGCAGGCTTCTGCCAGAAATGTGATCGCCTAGATAAGTAGAACTCTTATCTTGAGAGATTCCAGAATTCAAGCCTTTAAAATACTAGTTAGGCTGGGGCTTGAGTACTCTACGATAGTGCACAGCAATCTGAGAAAAGTGGACATTATGGCACTAAAAACATTTAATGATAATTCACAAAGAGGTTTTTGAACATGCCTAATACTATGACATATCGTGAACGTTGCGAGATTTTAAAACTGGAACCGCTATGGCTGCGCAGACTCAAACTTAATCTCTGCATTTTACACCGCTAACTACTCGGATTAAGCTACATGGCTCAACCACAACTCGTGTTTCATACTCGTACGCGCTATGAAATAAGAAACAACGAGCGCACCAAGCTCCGCTGGAATATTTTCTCCGTAAACTATACGTTAATATGGAACAAATTTCCATCAAATATTAGAAACTGCACTACCTATCAGCAATTCACGCGCATGATCAATATTCACCTGACTGTTTCAAATATCTGGTCAACACTTAGCCAAAAGATGACTCTAGATGATTTGTATGAGAAAGGTCCTGGATACACAAAAAAGTCACCATATCCCCTATTTGTCCCAAGAGTATAATGTTACCTACATATAGTTATCTACATATGGTTAAATTCTTACTAATAGCAATGTTATAAGCTGTGCTGTTTTCTACTTTGATTCACTGGTTTGAAGGTGCACTAAGCTTTTCAAGCTGAAGTCTCTGTACGATCGTCGTCAATCGCCAAGTTTTTCCATCAAATTATGCTTGGCCTATCGGCAAACGATTGTATTCATTATTATGGTTTTTACTTCCTCATACTTTTTATTCTTCCTTATTTCATTGTTGACCGTGACTAGACTGATCTCTTGCAATGACGGATTGCAGCTTCTAAGCTAAAAAAGTTATACCCAAGCAAATCAAGCTTCTGACTAGCTGGCTTAAAACAATAAGTGCTATACTTGATTGATCGGCATGACAGAACGGGCTGAGGGTTCATCGCTCATAACGTATGCACAAAACAGCCCTTAGGAAAAAAACTTTTGCTACTCAGCTGACGGCCTATTTACTATTTTGCCACACTGGCACAGAGCCATTTGTAGCATGGAAGTGCGGGTGGAACCCATCGAGTGAATACGCTGCATGGAAGCAGGTACCCTGGGACAGTTCTATGGATAGCCGTATTACTTTACTTGAACTTACCGCGAAATCTAACTTTGTTATTATTCCCAGTTTCTTAATCTCGCTAATCCTTTCGAACTGCTAATCACTTCAAAAACCCATATGGGAACCATCGTACAATACACCTAAAATTAACTATGTTATGCGACCACGTTGTACAAGTTGAGCAGACCATTCAATTGGGCTATGCCACGCATTGACGGTGAACAAAATCTGTATTTATTGCTTTATTTATTTATTTAGATGAAATGTCACTCAACGAATCAAACGCGATGGGAGCGATAACAGAACGGTGCGCCAGTAGTGTGTCTGGAAAACTGATACAACTTGTTGACGAAGTACGTGACCAGACACCTTACGCTATATGTGGAAGATTAGATTTGGTATATACTACGCAGCCGATGAAGACATCGAACCAGTTATCAAGTGCTTACCAAAAAACCATTAATCGCCGGCCATTCACTGGAAGGCGAATCTTCTCCTATGAATTACACAATCCCAAACGTATTGCTGAAATCTGAGAAGCGTTCATATCTGTAAACTAGTGCCCAAGAGCTGCTCAGTAAAATTAACAAAGTTCGGGTCCGACAGTTCGTGAATGCTTGGGACCTAATTTCCATTCCTAAAACTTGGTTACTCTAGGTGGCTAACGCTGAAGTTGAAAAAGCAGTAATATCTATCACTAATCCGAAACAACCGACCCTTCAGAGGAGATAGATTTCGTCACTACTGCCGCAGTGACCTGGATGACTCAATAGTTGCTGATTCGGGAAATAATGTTACCAAGTCACTGTGGCGCCGTCGTCGACTAAGATACAATGACACATGTCGCCTAACTGTCGTTTAGCGCCCCACACTTCCACGTTGGGACTGAATTCCAGCTTGATACATGCTTTGAAAAGGGTAACAAGCACTAGGTGCAGCCATATTAGCTTCGTCGGCGAATTCAATGTACATGATATGGAGGCATCGGCATCGTCCGCCGAACAGTTCAAAGCAGACACATTAACATATCTCTAGTCTTCCCTTGTACAAGCATGTCAACTCGCCCACTAGAATCAGGATAGCAAACAAGCCGTCCATATTGGACCTCGGACTCACAAATGAAGTGCTCATGATCCGTAAGTTATTGATGGAAAGTCCAGTAGGTCTCATCTACCATGTAGTAATGACGTTTAGTCATTTTTGTTATGTAGGGTATCCATCTAAACAACCGGAACTAACTCATGCACGCAAACGCTACTACGTTCTGAAAGAATTCGTCGAGGGGACTGCTTGAGAATTCTCAAACAACAGTCCGCTTGACAACGTTTGGGCAGAGCTCGTTGAAAGACTAGGTAAGTTGGTCAACAGCGCATCAAGGACAAAGCCACTTTGTTCCGCAAAAGTGTCGGTAATTCTAAGAAGCAGGGTTAAGGTGTGCTTGGCAAAAAGGAAGGCGGCATGGCGTGCCTATAAGGCTAACCTAGACTCAGACTTGGGGCGACGTCGTGATCATAACAACCATAACACTACACTTGTCTGTGGGGGCCAAGTAACTTACGGAAGGTGCTTAGCCAAAAGATTTCTGGTAAACAACAAACTACTAGATTGGCATCGAAACAGTCTTTGAAAAGTAAAGCATAGCATTCCTCCATTGTTCACAATAGGCAGTAGGACACAAAGTGCCCATGAAGCAGCCGATGACCTGCGGCTACAATGCGTCCTGATTTTCGAATTCGCAGGCTGTCCTTGTCACTTACCCTCATCCATTTTAGCCACTTCATGGTTTACACGTTCAAATTACAACTACGCTACAACTATGCTAAGGAAGTTCCTCGCACTGTGCGATCATAACTCTCCGGGAAGGAAAACATCCTCCTGAAAGCACTGAAGGCTAGGTCCACTAAGCTGGCCGAACCACTGTCCCAGTATTTCCAATGATGTTTCGATGAACAACAAGTCCACAGTATGTGAAAGCATAGCATAAGCACCTCAATTTTTAAAGTCGCTAGCTGTTCAGACCTTGCAAACTATCGCCTAGTGACTCTCCTCCATGTGCTCGCAAAGATGATGAAAGCAGTCATTGCTAATTCTCTAATGAACTGCCCGGAAAAATGCAACCTCTTGGCACCGGAGCAGCATGGCTTCCGTCAGCATTGGTCATACACCACCATGCTGCTGATTGCCTGAGGCAATTGGACGGAAGTGGTTGCTAGTGGGGTCAAAGTCTATGTCATGGATCGGGACTTCTCCAAAGCTTTTAGTCGCTTGGATCCCCGCATCCTACTCCACAGGTTACAGAGCTACAAAATCGGAGATCCTGTCTTTGGTTGGATTGTGAGCTTCGTTTACCATATGTGGCTCCAAAGTGCATGTGAAGAGATCACTCCCCCACCCGATTGAGGTGAGTCCTGGTGTTCCACATCGCTCGGTGTTGAGATCACGCCTATTTCTAGTGTTTATCAACCACCTGTCAAGAGTTATCGCGTCCCAGTTCCAGCTTTTCGCCGGTGAACGCAAGGTATGGCGAGCAGTTAATACTAAAGAAGATTACGAACTAATCGAACATGAGCAAGATAGCATTTAGAAATAGTCAACGAAGAACCTGCTTCAATTGAACATAGGTAGGTACAAGGTGATCCATCTACGTCATCAGCCGGTGATCATGTACAAATTTTGGGACCACACCTTGCAGAAGGCATCGCAGAGGTGTGACTTGCGTGTATAAGTACAGGATAGATCAGATGCTCAAAACAAACAGGGGAGGCGTCTAGAACCGACAATCAGCCCTTCGGTCTTTTTTATAAAGAGCGTGCGGCCGGTTTGACCCCTCAAGCATCCTGTGAATGCTTAATGCCTGCGTGCGACTGCACGAGGAATACGCCATCTAAGGATGGCACCCTTGACAGAAAAAAGATTCGCAATGCGCTTGGGACTCCTCAACGAAGAGTAACGAAGTTCGTTAGGCGCCTCTTCCATCTGCTCTATCAGTTTACTTTCAAGTCACTAGGAATATACAGCAGCCAATACGTCGTTTGTGGAGTGACCTCATAATGGTTCATCAAATACTGAAAAACAAACCACATTTTCTGCCCTCTGCTGGAACTGAACCTCAACACAAAACTGATTGGTCATCTTCTGAAACTGACAATACAGTTTAACTGGCTTGAATGCCTGGAACTTTCTTTTCGCTCCGAGTGAATCGGCTTTAGAACGTTCGCCCGAATTATCGCGTCTTACCTCCAATCCAATGATTTAAAAATAACGATTTGACGTAGCGTTGTCACGTTGATATCTCTGTTTATAAGTTGTGTCAGCCAGGAGCCTATAAAAAGCAAAAAGGTGTGTTTTCCCAATTCCAACGAATGGATTTATACTTTTATGACGTGTACATATCTTTTAGTCTATGCATATCTACGGTGAGTCCAACAAAGCGCTTTTAAAATTCAAGTTGGTTCATCGCAATTAGATTCCTAGCTGCATAGGTAAGCTACCAATCCGGAAAGGCACCAGACGCGCGTTTCGCCCTATTGAGGCTCGTCAGTGGTACGCCTCCATCGGTTCCCTACTCGGGATCGAACCCATGACTGCTAGAGGCTAGCGCCGACTAGCCAGCACATTATGCCACTGAGCCATGGGGGACGACAGCCGACCATTACGCTTTGAAACCTAACTGCGATATAGACCGACCCATACTTTTAAAATTATCACAAAGTTTTAGTTTCTCAATGATTTTCATTTCACGAGACTTATTAAGTATTACTTTAGTACCTTTAATACATCATTGTTATACTGTTCCAATTTGCATTCATTGGGTAAACTCCTCTCTGGTCCCCATGTCTACTAGAGCTCACCGGGGGTCGGTTGCCAGTACACCAGAACTGCTTTGAAATAAACAAAATCTCTCATCGCCAAACCCACTTTCCTTGCTCATAGATCTCTATCCACGTAAATCTAAAAGTCTCGAAGGAAAGTAGCAGCGTTAGTGCCGCTAAAAATAGTCCTATTTATTTCATTAGGCACTGAGGTCCCTTCAGCAAAGACACCCCAAGCTCCGTTCCCTGTAGATGCACACCCCAACAGCAACTAAGTATCGAACCGATCAGTTGTGCTATTTACTTGAACGTGGTAAACAGAAGACACTGCAGCGTCAAGCTAACATGTATCACAATAAAATCCTGTATGTACTACAGTAAGTATGGATTAAATTATGGATGGGTAGTCTATATCCACAGGACTATTTACGCTTCGGCATAAACTGTTCACGCAAAGGGTTGTTTTGACGACTCCGTCATTTGACCTGTTCTCCTGGACAATGCTCTCATTGCTACAGTATGTATTTGAATACGCTACCTAATCATAATCTTTCTAACCCAAATACTGGACAATATATGTTATGCCATAGGACAGACTAGCCTACCAGCCATTCGATAATAGGGATGATTGACTGAGGGGTGAATTCGAAGTACTTACTGAGTAAAAAGTTTGCGACGCGAAATCACAATATGGACCGCGATTCCCATTGAAGTGAAACTATTTAATTCGAACACATTAGGAGAAGCAGATGGAAATCAAGTGTGGTCTGCCTGTAATTACTGCAAAATTATTTCAACAAACGAGTCCTTCGGCAACCATTACACAGTAAACATTTACACGGTCAGAATTAGAAGGTTATCATCATCATCAACAGCAGTACGTCAGCCATTTGAACTGATGCTTCGCTGCCATACAACCATGAGGACCTATGAAATAAAGAATAATAAGAGGGAGAGAAGGGGGACTTACCTGAAAACCTTAATGCCCTAGGCAAACATTCAGGGTGAAGGCGCCTACACCTTGTGTAGACAACATACCGTCACAAACAGCTGGCTATCGTGCAAAGATAAGGCGGCATCGGCGAGACAGCTTCCTTGCGGCTTTCACTGCCACGCGTCATAATCAGCCATTACCCCGCAGATAACTCAGCACCAAACACACTTTAAACAGACAATCCGATTAGGATACGGCAGCAGACGCGCGCAGATGTTGACTGCGAGCCATGTTCTGTCAAGTCTCGAGCCAAGCACAAGGCGGGTTACGCGGACTCCAGCCCGGAAGGCGAGACGGACCAACGGCACCAAGTTTGGTCGTCAGTGACTTCATTTCCCGCTGCCAAGTCAACTTCTGTCCACCTCGAGCCTTGCGCCATCCTACACCTGGTAGACTGAACAAGGCCCTCCTAGGTAAGCGGTGACCAGGCATACGTAGCACGTGCCCGAGCCAGCGCAACTTATGCAGTGCTATCTGTTGTTCTAGGGAGGTAGCATGATTATCACCACCTAGTACTCACCCACGCACATCATCGTTGCGGACACGCTGGTGCCATGCGACACCAGCAATACTTCGCAAACAACGATGATCAAAGACTTGAAGGCGCCTCAGATCTTCAGACCGAAGGGGCCAAGTCTCACTACCATAGAGCAGAACGGCCCTCACTGTGGCTTTGTATACACGGCCTTTCAGACGGAGGGAAACTCCCTTCTGTCGCCAAAGATGACGCCGGTTCAAGAAGGCAGCTCTGGCCTTTGCAATGCGTGAGCTCACGTCAATTTCTATGCACCCATCATTGCTGATGCAGCTGGCAAGATAAGTGAATTGATCAACCACCTCGAGTTCCTCGTTAGCAAGCGTCAAGGAGTCATCGAGTGGCTGGTGGTCCTGCAGCAACACTTTGCACTTTGAAGGTGCGAAGTGCATACCAAATAATGGGACCACTCTGAATAGACTATTCAGGGTTGATTGTGCCGCCTCAACATTGTCGAAAAGCAAGACGATATCGTCCGCATAATCTAGATCAACTAACCGTTCACCAGGCAGCACTTCAACACCTACATCGTGAGATTCCGCAAGGGAACACTCCATGATAGAATCTACGACGAAATTGAACAAAAACGGGGAAATCGGGCAACCCTGTCGAACGCCACTTGTGGTCGGAAAGCTATCTGATAGGAAACCATAGACCCTGACGCGGCCTGTAGTGTTCGAGTATAGAGCACGAAGGATGTTCACATATTTCGTGGGAACACCTTTCCGCGCAAGAATTTCGAACAGAATCGATCGATCGACTAAATTGAACGCACTCTTAAAATCGAAGAACACAGCTATTGTCCGTCTGTGGTACGCGTGGCGCTGCTCTAACACCTGCCGCAAAGTGAATATATGGTCTATACAGCCACATCCTGGGCGGAAATCGGCCTGCTCTTCCCTAATGCGAGATTCCCGTTCAGACCGTATAAACGAAATAAGTTTTTCTGTTTCGTACCTCGAATAACGCCAAAACCAGTAGATTTAATAAAGCTTATAGAACGTAAGCGGATCAATAATTCATCATTTCTCTAAAATTGCTAAAATGTGACGAAAAGGACGCATGTTCCGCATAAATTATCATTTGCAGATCCAGAGCCCTTGGGGGTTTGTAATTAATGTGTGCCCTAGATAAAGTCAGTAAATCCCGGGGAGAAACGCTGCTTTTTCGATCACCGGTCAGTTTGCTGTCCGGGAATTAGACCATGGTAGGTCAGTTAGACTTGAAATAAATAACCAGTGGATGACTGAATTTGACAGCTCACAAGCTAAACAGTCAGTCTTCTAGTGAGACAGTTGAGTAGTTGTAGAGGGAATTTAAATCTGGACAAGAGATGACAAGCAGTCACTTAGTGAGAACCTATGGGACAGTGTTAGTCGAACGCAATACAAGCATTCCGTCGCTGAACCGATACTTACTGGTCTAGTTAACAGGCATCAGAAGTTTAACGTAATGGATGGTCAAGCAATGCGAAATTACTAAGCTTTGGGCAGACAGTTACCTTTGTTATCTCAAATATACCAGAAGCAGGATAGGTAGGTACATCTGGTGTCCAGAACTAAGATTGCTTTGATAAGGTAGTAGTGAGTAGTCCGTAATTTAACTACCTTGTTAATTTAGAAAGCTGCTGTGTATTTTCCTAGATGACTTGGATAATGCGTCGATGGGATCAATGGAACTAGGTATTAACCAGCAAAAACTAGTCTTTCCAGGGAGATGCCATCACAAGTTGATACTCACGGAAGATGCTTGCGAATTATGCTTCCGCGCATTTCCGGATGGATAGCTTAAGTGTATCCGATGTACACAAACAGCTGTTTCTATGTGGGATAAATGAACCTCCTGCCTACCTATGACGATGCTTTACGGGCCGGTGTCGGGAGTGGTACTGACCATGCTTATATATTGACGGTCAATAAGATTGACTAAGTTCCTCGGTATTTCCTACTAATATGTGGAAAGTAGGCGGTACAGTCACTATCGAGCTTTCCATTATGGCGTACTTTGGGCGATGGGAATTCCGGACGAATATATCGACCTTGTCACTTGTGTGTAACAGGTTTCGGTTGCACCGTATTGTTTATAGCAATACGGTTCTTCTAGTTGAAGAGGCATACGCTTATGCATTGCAACCTTTCAAAACGTCAAAATCAAGTCCAAGGCAATCGGATTGATTGCCTCAAGAGTTTCTGTACACATAGCACTGGTTGATAGGCTCTAATTAGCAGCGTTTCACTGATTGCCAATATTATCGCATGCCGGTTACGTAATAGCACTTTGAACGCAGTCTTGGGGTCCACATTGTGACCAATTGTCACAAGGGGCTTGGTGATAGATGATGACAGAATCCGGTTCATTCTGCTAGGCGCTCTATTTTGTTGCGTCATCATTTGCTCCACTCACTTTGGCAAGTGTTCAGCCACCCTCTGAGCCAACCGACGGTTAGTCCTGCCCATGTAAACGTCACTGCAAATGCAGGTGAACTGATAAGCCACATGAGAGGGCGAACTAGTCGAAGGGTAGCTCTGACGGTCGTGAATAACAAGTTTCCGAGTCGTGTGCATGAGGCGCAACTGGGCAGTCGTGCACGTGCGCGTTAGAGCGCATGTGACAACTGGTGGGACGTGCTTTTCATGTTTTAGACAATTAATTGCTCAAAGGAGCATCGTTTTACATTCACTTGCTAGCACGCAGTTTTCTCAAGGTCGTGCTTCTTTCAGTCTGCTACCAAAATTAGCGTTGCGGTCATTTCATCCGCCCACTTCAAGTTGCAATCTTATTCGGGAGCCCTATCTTAGCTATTATTCTGTCCTCTATTGTTACAGTGTTATGTTACAACTTCTTGTCTAACCGTTTTTTGCGCAGACCGTGCGTGTAATCGAGGTTGTTAGCTCAAAGTAACGAACTTTATATAAAATTCGTGCGACGCAATTCGATTTTGCCTGCTTCCGTCCTTTCACAACCTATAAGAGACAAGATAATTTGAACGAACTGTTGGCGTGCATCAACTATCTTGCTTAGGTCGAAAGAACAATGGAAGCAGCGTACCGGAAGAGTTAAAGCATTTATCGAAGAAAAAGTCCGTTTGAAAGACACTTACTCCCAAAAGCCTCAAAATGTTTGCACACATAGTGGATTGAAATCAAATGAGTTTCGATTAAAATGATGCCCTGGGATGCTCTTAACCGGTGATTTATAAGGTTTTGCGAGCAATGTCAACCTAAAAACAAGAAAAAAAGGAGCTTTATTCTTTTTCGCATGGCCTGATGATAAATTCATATTTTACACAGACATCCGGTCAAAACGATAATACTTTGAAAATTAATTGGTAGTACCTTGCTGTTCTATTCCGCAGAGCGTAACACAAGGATGTAATACCAAACCGTTGGAAATGTTAATACCAAAAGGTTAAAGAACTTAGTAGCACATGCAGGTTGAATCTTGGGACAATTCAGATGTACGTTAGGTGTTCGTAGATGTAAAAATTTGGTGAGTAATATTCAAATGCATAATTTACCACATGGTTGTAATGAAACAATATATGTACTTTCGTAGCAAACTCACACATGAGTACTCTATACAACTAGGCATTGCCTTAGAATGGAATCTCATCAAAAAACAGGAAACAATTACGTAGGAGTCGTTAGTTGTATTTCGATAATCATAAATACGGCTGAGGATATTGAGTGTTCATCTAAGGCATAGGTTTTGTGAGAACCAGCATATAGACAGCAGCTTAACTTAGACTTTCTACCTCTGTAATACTGTCTTAAGTATAACGGATAGTAGCTCGTACACGCTAGTATGTACAGTTCTATAATTCTTCTTCAATGCAACGCCAGACTCAATACAACCTGATGCGGAGCTGTTCGTAAAGGTGCAATTCACCTATAACCACACACTTTACTCAACACAGCACTATCTGTAAAAGTTGATATCAAGGCTGACTTCACCTAATATACCTCGGCTCATACAGGAAAATGAAGCGGTAGCTTTGCCAACGATGTATACAGACTATCAAGCTAGATTTGATGCTCCTAGTTTATACCGGTGGAGCAGCTGTTCTCTAGTGGAATTTTATTCACGGAATAGTCACGCAATTAGTACCTCAGTATTTCCGTGAGTGTCCGTTCGTTAGACGAACTGGATCACTCTAAGACGAGTTCCCTCAAATCACATGCAGAACTTGGCAGGTCAAAGGGATGGTTCGTCGTTGGAGTGTAACTCAGTTTGTGAGGATTACAGTTCTGTGTATCTGTGGGCTTAGACCGTGGCAACGTGACAGACGCCCTTGCAGTGTGATGATTTATTGCTCATGAAGTTATGGCTGCACACAATTTCGGATTTACCTGATGTGCATGAGATTTAATTGGATCTTTCATCTTACTATGCCCTCCGGAGGAGCAAAAGCATCTTTCTTTTTAGGTAACCGCAACTGATTTCTTGTGTCTCTATCACACTCCAAGAGTGAGCTTGTCTCCATGTTAAGTGGAACCCAGTAAAAGCTAATTTAGCGTCAACCCATTAGCAGCTAATTTGTGAGTTTCTTATGACCTTGTGGTAGAAATATGAGGATTCGCAAAGTGGCATTACTTTAATCTACGAGGTCACTAAAACATAATCCAGTGGGCTGCTTATCAGGAAGTCACTTAGCGGTGCTTGACAAGACTGTTTGGGACTATGCCAGAAGGCATCCACTTGTCCATGGGGGGTTGCATCAGCTGCTGCTGCTACTTCTGCTGCAGATTTGTCTGTATCAAGACAGTAAGCTCAACTGATCATGCGGTGACTTTGTTATTTTAATGCATAACTACGGGGCTGAATGAAATCTGTTGTCTGAAGTATCTAACTGAGATCTATGTTCTTACACTGAACTAGGTTTGTACTTATTTCTCTTCTCATTAGGATGTATCGTGTACAAATCTGTAACTCATTTCAATCAATATATGGTCAAACGTCATAGTGGTCAGTTACTTGTTGAGAAAGAAAAAATCCAAATATCGGCCAGTGAATAACTATCTCTTTCACAAAGAAATGGCGTGACCTGAACCCCACAAATATCCACGTTACCAAATATGACAGTAGCGTTCGTATGCAAGATTTAAATTTGAGTACAAACTTCGCATCTTTGTACGAAGTACTGGAGATGAGCTTAGGTTAACAAGACTATGAATGGAAACGATGGAAGCATTGGTTGATTATGAGTAAGGTGTGAACATTTTGGGAAAAAATAATTGTGTCAGTGAAATAAAGATATCGTTGGTGGTCGCACTAAGAACTCAAGCTGAGGACACTAATTGTTTATGTTAGGTTAGCACCCAGACAAAGGAGTCAAAGTACGCTTGCCAATGCTTGATAGCAAGCAAAAGACGTTGCGATTGTAGTTAGTTCAGGGGAAGAAACAACGGCGGTATGGAGCTCGTTTGCAAGATGGCATAAATGCATGTAAGAGGAATTCTGCCGGCATTCCTAACGCCTATGTTGTGTGGCCATCTTTAGTTGGTGACCACGTTGTTGGATATTGAATTTCAGCCTCACAACTTGAAGCTAAACATGGCTAAGATTCCTCAAGATCCGATACGACGTTGTGAAATCGCTACGCATGCTTACCATAGGCTCAATGGTATTCAGAATCTGTATGTAGTGGAATTGATACAAACTATATCATAGGCCACGCTCAAGCATAGAATTCCATGTGGGGCAAACTTGTGCTTTTGCCAGGGCTACCAGACCTTGCTAACGTTTTCTTAATTAGGCCTAATATAGACGTTCAGTCAGACAAGTCAACGATGTTACTTGTGAATGGAAGGATTTTGGTGAGTATTTTTGTTCATCGCAATCAGCCGACAATTCAGATATGTCGACCAGCTGTCCGGAAAAGCACCAGACGGCCGTTTCGCCCTATTGGGGCTCATCAGTGGTGCGCATCCTTCGGTCCTCTGTGGAGGATCGAACCCATGACTGCTAGTGGTTCTTGCCAACTAGCCCGCAGCTTATGCAACTGCGCCATGGAGGACGGTATCTGACTATCGTGAATTGTTAGCTAAATGCGATATGGGTTCGATCCTCCACAGAGGACCGAAGGATGCGCACCACTGATGAGCCCCAATAGGGCGAAACGGCCGTCTGGTGCTTTTCCGGACAGCTAGTCGACATATCTGAATTGTCGGCTGATTGCGATGAACAAAAAAGTCAACGATGTGTTTTATACACCTATGAAGAAAGCATATTCCGCCGTAACATAGACTAGTGAAAAAGATAAACTTCAGCAAATGTATACCAAACGTGTACGGTGTGTTATCAATTTGAAAATGTGACGAAAGTGATAACATTGAATCAGTCTGGTCATCGGTTTCTGTTTGACTAATTTTTGATCCCTCAAAAAGCAGGCAAATAGGGAACAACTGACGCCACATAAGCCCGTAGGTGAGCCCAAATGATATTTTACGTTCGTTTGGTCGAGAAAATCAAAATTATTTTCCGACCATGCACTATGGAGCGGACGACTGGCATCAGCAATTAGTTTGGACGCGCTTTTCGCAAAAGTGAACATGATGTAATACCGTGCTTTTTGTAAAATTATGCATAAAAATACAGCTACTTCGAGCAGGGCACTCTGTAATGATCAGCTTTTTATTTCGAAATCCAGCCTAAAAGTTCTATGGAAAATCATAGGTGAACAGTACGTGCAGTGCGCTAATGTGCACGGGTGATAAAACGTAAGATTAGATCGAAGGAGACACAGATGAAGACCTAATTCGGGACATATAGGACTTTAGGACTTTAACAAATTTTTCATTCATGTGCTGGGACCACGTGTGATTACGACACAATATAATCCCTAGACATTTCACTGACGTACAGCGGTTCAGACTGACACTGTAGATACAAAGGTGCAGGTTGCATGCGAGGAGTTGCAGATAAAGATTTTCCTTGGACTGCGGTAAATGAACTTCTTTACATTTTGATGCATTTAGCGAAAGACAACTGATTCTGGACCAAGCCGAGAGGTGTTGCAAATACTGCGGTGTAGTTGTGTACAACAACGATCACGTTATCAGCAAACCTAAGCAGGATAGGTTCGGTTGGAAGGCGAAGTGAGTTAATGAAGTTGAAAACTAGGAATGGGGACAGAGTCGCTACCTGAAGAACACACGAACCTGCGGTGAATGGTATGTTTGGAAAAGTTGTCTGCAAGAAGAAGTACAAATGAAGGTTGAAGACCATAAACAAGCAAATCTTGGAACAGCAGTTCAAAATTTATACAGCCGGAAGTGTTGCTATAATCTAGGAAGCAGATACGCGTTGGTTAGTGTTGAGTACTGAGAGAAGATGGGGGGGGGCCAAATTGCTTGAGGGCTCATCACAATATACCTAACTGTTTGCTTAACTTTTTGGATGTCCTCTTGGCTTGGGTTAAACAACCAAGACCATCTTCTACTAGCCCTCATAGGCCGCATTCAGTGATGCACGATAGAGAACTTGGTCTCCCAGTCTTTACTCAAAGAGTTGTACAGAATCCATTTCTACTTGCTCTATAATACAGTATTCAGTATTCAGAATGAAGTATGTTCTGCGCCACCCTACCTGAATCGTGTTGCAACACTACGCGGTCACAGATATCTTGATTGTGTATCATATCTTAAGGTTACGGGCGAAGAGTAAGAAATATAAGCCAATAACCCTCGCTAAATCATTTATTTAAACCACAGATAGACACAGGCACTCGAAGCTGAACTTCAGTTGAGTCAAATATAGCGCAGCGAACAATCACATTCAGTCGTAGCTGAAGCAAGAGTTTACCAATCCAACCCAGGACAGGATAATTATGCCGGCTGTACAGTTTGCTGAGCTTGGCAATTTTGTTTCAAACGTTCAACTGCCATCCGAACAACCTGAGCTACACCAGTCTTCAATTCTATAGCCAACAGGCATTTAAGTCAGAAGCGCTGGAGCTTCTGAAGGAGAGTGCGGCGGTTCAGACTGTTGAACCCTTTTGATATGTCCAGTTACACTGCGTCAACCACACGCCGCTCTTGATGGTTTCAGTTCAAATATAGAGAGCAAGTAAAACATTTGTGATCTAAGCTGGCTGGCTTGCCGAACAACCCGTGGTGTCAGATGGGTGGTTCGGGATTTTCCCGTTCCAACAAATGGTTCAGCGACAGTGTTCCAGGACGTGGTGGGTTTTCGCCTGGCAAGCGTTCTCCCTATAGAAAGCAACGTTATGTCCGTTTAACAACACCATGGCTTGGCGGATGTGACTAGCCACTAAATAAAAGCGCTGCTTCGCTTCATCCTGGCGAAGCATTGTATTCCAGTGACTTTATGCTGTAATTCTAGGGAGCATTGGGCACCTGTCTGACAAACGAACAAACGAAAGACGTATGACCTGAACAGTCAGTCAACGGCTCCCAATGGGCGCGATTACCAGAATTTGCTCCGTTGCCTTGCGGACAGCCTATTCAGCCAAAGGCTCGGGGTGGTTTCCCCTAAGTCAACGCCCTACTTCAGCTTGGGCAACCGGGTAATATCTAGCCCTCTGACAAAACCATGGACTCCGATGTGTTGTGTTTTACTATTTCTGCATCTTCTTTTGAAATCCATAGTTTCTGATGGCTTTGTGCTTTTCGTAGACTGCTGCATATATATATATATATCTGTATGCTGACGTTGCATTCATAATGCTTCTTCACCGCAGTTGGGATAAACCAACTTACACTTAAACTAGGTCTTTTTAATGTGGATAAAATTCATTACATTTTATTTCTCTTGTTCTGCGTACTTGATAATCTTCTCCCAACTTGCACACGTCGCTCATGCAGATTGTGGTAAACTTGCGTAATTGTATCGTGGTATTTTTTTAATAACTCGGACATTTTGTACTTATCACGGATTCACTTATAACCAATTTCTTCTATATGCTCATTTAACAAGTATTTATGTCGTCATATGCGTTTACTTTAATCGATATCGGCATTTTGAGTGATTGGCTGTTGCTTGATATCCCCGGTGTGGCTGCGCTTGATGTGAATGTTGACAAGGTGCCTACCTGTCTATTACCCATTACCTCGTCCATACTGGCTCCAGCAGACAGTTGGTCGTTGCTGGAGGGGACGGGGTGCACGGTCCTTGTGGTCGTGCTAGGCTCGAAGAGTGGTTCCATGCATTCAGTGTGGAGCGGACTACGTTCCAGCCACCGCCTTGTGCGCACTTGATTCCCCAAATACAACGTGCTTGTGTTTGCCTGTGAAGGAGTGTGGCCCGGCTCCGTTGATGAAACGTGGCTCCCATCCACATGCCTCCTGGTCTTATTCCTTCGGGTTTACACTGGATATGGGGTGTGTGGATGGAGCTGTGGGTGGTGCAGCGCAAGCCATCCATGGTTCCTCTGTAGACGCAGGCGTCCTGTGGCTGACCACAGTGACAGGCAAATCCGAAAACGGATGCCGCCAACAATATTCTGGCTCAGATGTAATTCCTGATTTAGAGTGCAATGGGGTTTTATTTCACGAAGCAATCTCTCAACAATAGCTATAATGAAATCCATGCTTCTGAAAACAATACCGGCTTGGACTGTTACAGTTTTTCGTACACGTCTACCCAGTAGCGATAATTTTAATGTGCCAACTAGCGGACTTGTTTGACATCTCCCTTTTGGAACAGCGGCTTGGCTTAAGAAAGCATTTTGCTTCCTGCTTTCCTTGTCACATGCTTCTCAATCGGAAGCGAATGCAACGCAACGTGTCAGTGAGAAGTTTGGTAATATTAGAATCCGATGTGGATACACTGCGCATCCGACCCATTACTATGGATGGGCAGTTAATCGACCAATTTTCGATTACAACGAAAGAACAATCCAGATAAGGAAAACATGATATATAATTTCGACAACCAATGTGGCCAAGAGGAATTCTTCAACGGGGAAGATAATGTAATCTGTATTATGGAACGCCAGGGATTGGGTGATGATATATTTCTTTGCAAAAGGCAGTGTCACCACGAAATCTATTATGCTGACCTACTACAACGTCTGGGATAATATTTGAGAACAAATACTAGCAATGTTGACAAATTGTATCCTAGCCCCATAAGACAAAACCGCTGCGCACATTAGCAGTTACCATGACAACACTACTTGACTGTGGGTTTCTAGTTGTTCCTCATTCACAGCAATTATCAAACTTAATACCTTTGTACTTCGCCTCTTTCTCCGGTTGAATAACAGGAATAGCTTAGCTGGATTTTTCTTACAACAATGAAGTCATTCACACAGTTGAGAATTTCATAATTGCACAATAGTGCCATTGTATTAAAGACGGTTCAGAACCACCCGTACGATTAGATTAAGTTTCAGGGAGATTATGTTGAAAATATAAACAATGAAAAGCGTACACCTCGGATGATATCACAAGCTCAAAAATATTTCGCCACCTCTCGTACACTGGCCCTTTTCTTTGGTAAGTGATAATGAAACCTTAACTGTTCATAGAACCGTCATCAAGGCTCATGTGGTTGTCGGTTGATTAGCGGCCTTGTTTTGCATCAACCTTTTGCACGGGTAAAGTATCGATGTCTTCTTTCCTTAAAAATCATCCAGTTAGGTTTGCAAACACAGACTACGAGAGACAAGCATACGGAGGACGAAGACTACATGATCTGGAAATCCAACCAGCAGTGGTGCTTCAGCGTGGGGACATATCGCATTCATTTATTCTTTATACACGTGAGCTAGAGGTGGTGAACACCTCAGCTACCGTGCAGCCATAAATAAAGGAAACGGAAAATAAATACGACAGTTGCATACCAGCTGAGCTACCAGCAACGGATAGGCATCGTTCCGGTAACCTACCAGCCGGCTACTAGGCAAAAGAAAATGTATTATGTCACACTACGAAATGAGATCGTAGGTGGAAGGGAGGATAAAAGTGATGGGGTGGAAAAAGAAACTCAAGGCCCGAACGCCACTGAGGTTTGCTTCTTGCCATGTCAGCAAGTGTATCCGGGCAAATGTGTTCACCGTCTTTTGGACCACAACCAGGGAGCCGTGACGCTCCAACCGGGGCCAGCTCGGAAGTGAGGGACTTCATTCCTCTGGACGAATTCATCGCTTGGCCACCCTTCCTCTTCTTGCATTTACACCCCCGGTGAGCAAACGATGCACGTTGTGGAAGTCGGTGGGTTGGCATGCACAACACGTGGCCGAGCCATCGGAGCCTGGTGCGTGAAACGACGGTGCTGAGCGGTTCAGTTCCTTTATCTGTACCGTAAACAAGGAGTCGAACACACTCGTTACGCACGCCGTGTTCCCACCAGATGTGAGCCAAACTACGAAGGCACCGATGGTTGGACGTAACTAGCCTCTTCATATCCACGGATCATAGAGGCCAGGTTTCGCAACCGTACAGTAAGGTCGAACGTACCGCTGCATTGTACACTCTACCCTTCAAGGCGATAGTAATGTTGCGTCACCACCATAGATGTCGAAGGTTAGCAAAAGCACTTCGCGCTTCTGCTTTACGGTTTGTGATCCCATCTTCGATCCCAAGGGTGCTGATACAACTTCCTAAGTAGTTGCATTTCCGAAAGACGTCTAGCTGATCCCCACCAAGGGTCAGCGCAAGAGGCGATCCCTGCCAATCTTCGAGGAAGGCCTTGCATTTCGATTGTGACAAGCAAAGCTCGAGGTGGCTGACAGCCAGTGCTAATCTGCCCAGCGCTACTTGGAACGTGTGGGAGCTGTCAGAGATGAGGGCAATGTCGTCTGCATACTCGAAGTCAAGAAGTCGTTCTCCTGGGAGTAGCTCCACACATTCCGTCGTGTCCTGTAAACGCAACATTCATGACTTCTTCAATAGCGAAGTAGAAGAGGAAAGGTGACAACCGGCAACCTTGTCTCACACCGCTGCAGATATTGAAGGGTGGCGACAGCTTGCCGTAAGCACTCACTCTGCCCGTGCTACGCGCGTATAATGCTCAGATAATATTTACATATTTCTCGGGTACACTTTTCCTGAGTAGACAATTCCAAAGGGCACATGGATCAACCGAATCGAAGGCACATTTGATGTTGAAGAACACGACTACGGTGGGCCTCCAATATGTGTGACGGTGTTCCAACTACTGACGCAAGGTGAAGATGTGGTCGGGGAAAACATGACCCCGACGAAACCCGGCTTGCTCCTCACAAATCTGGCTTTCATGAGGGCCAGTCAGTCTGTGAAGGATTATGGAGACGAGTAATTTTGTAGCGATGGAGAGCAGACTGCTTCCGCTATGCTTGCTGCATTCCGAACTCGACCCCTTTTGAAGATGGGAACAATAACGGAGGGGATCCGGTCTGTTGGGACAGTCTCCTGCTCCCACAGTTTCGCTAATAACGCATGTAAAGCATGAACAAGAGTAGAGCGTCTGAAGTTGAAGAGGGCTGGAGGAAGTTCATCTGGTCTCGCGACTTTGTTCAACTTCAACAGTCCGATCTCACGTTTGACTTCGGAGCGAGAGGGTGGATCCAAAGTGACAGCCCACGGAGCATGGCGATCACTGGTCGGCAAAGAATCGAACAATTCTGGTCGATTAAATTGCGCTTCAAAATGCTCAGCCCAACGCTCCAAACCGTTTGACAAATTGTGGATAGGCTGTCCACTATCAGCACGTATAGTTTCATTAACACCAGGTCTCCTACTGCCAGTTTCCCGTATCAGACCAAATAACTTAAGATGGTTGCCAAATGCAGCGGCCACTTCCATCTCTGACGCCTGATGAGACCACCAAGATTCGTGGTCTCTCTTCAGGCTAGCACGGAGTCTTGCCCGGAGCTCTTTGCGAGGTTCATTGTGTTCGCTTCCAGCCAGAATATGCCGACGAGCATTCATAAGTTCCAGAGACTTCAAAGCAACCCAACGTCCATGTTGGCTATTAGATATCCCTCATGAGGATTTGCCTGCTGCTAATAAGGCCTGGCGAACATGTGACCAGTGACCATCAATTGTCTCCAGTGAGCAACCACTCAACTAGCATGTCAGCGTACTTCTATACGCATTCAGAACAGCTGGCTTTATCAGTTGGCTGGTGTCAATGCGCTCACAGCGTCGTCGTGGGCGTCTGTCAATCGCATCCCCATGTCAGCACATTCAAGTGCATGATCGGTGTCCACACATGTGCTCCACATCGAGCGACAGTTCTGGATGCAGCCTGTCCAGCGGTAACTGATGGCGATGTGATCGATCTGCGTCCAAGGCTGGTGGGTGACAAGTCACCCTTCTGCGCGTGCTGTGTCGGAAGTTAGTTCTCGCAAGAAATAAGCGAGCATCTTCACATAAATGAAGTAACCGCTCAGGGTTATCATTACGGGAGCCTACACCGTGCTGACCGCCCACACGCATTTCATCAGTGGACAACTTTCCAACTTGTGCGTTCAGATCCCCAGCCAGCACAACAGTGCCCGTGCTGCTTCTTCTGTAGCGAAGCAGCTGGGTCAGTTGGTGGTAGAAGTCGTTCTGTACCGAATCATCGTTACTGTTTGTGGGCGCGTAGGCAGCGACGATGCACAGACACCAATCCGTCCCGCGCGACTTCGAAGCTTTAAACGAGCCAGCCAATCGGACCGCACACATCCGACTACTGATTGGAATCCAACCGACCAGAGTAGCTTTAACCCGGGGGCTCAGGGCAATGCCAACACCAGCTTGGCCAGTGCTCGAAGCTGCATCGTCACCGGATAGGCGCAATGAGAAAATACTACTTGTGCTTCCTGAAGCGGATGGCAAATTGAGCACAGAGCTCGCGTTTTGCAGGCGGGTCTCTGATAAGCAACAGATACCTCTCGAGAGGGTCTCCAATATTCGGGCAAGTGCTGCCTGTTGACCGATCTGTAGTAATGTGCGTACATTGTGATATGACAATCTGAAGGAGGATCGAGGTCTCCAAATGGAAGCCGATGAACTGGAATGGACCGCTTGGTTGGACATGGGCTTGCCGACAGGAGAGAAGTGACGCTGTGCGTCAGCATGTGAGTTGAAATTAGAAGATAAACGCCTAGCAAAGTATGTTTGGAGTTGGCCAAGAATCGGGGGGAGTAAACTGGGGGAATAAAAGTGAAGTTGAAACGGGACGGGAAGAGTGCAAAGGCGTAAGATGTGGAATCAGAAGACGGGAAGGCTTGAGCAGTAGCATCCATACCCCTATCCACTCTGCTCGATGCAGCAGATAACGCGCCGTTGATTATCCTCTGCGGTAGCCAGAGCATCAAGAAATTGTTTGATGAAGGGTTCGTTGTATTGCGTGGGCAGAAAACTGTCAGGTTGCCCAGGCCTAGACAGGAGAACGATTAGGGTTCTCAACCAAAGCCTTTGGTTCGAATAACTTACTACAAGGCAGCAGGTTTTGGCACTGGACTACGGAGAGTCCGTTTAATGAAACATGGAGCCACCTTCATTCCTACCCGCAACCTGGAGAACCAGGAAGTTGAGTTAGGCTGGTGTATAACCATTGACAAATCTGGTATGAGTGGCTCTGAGTGTGCAAAATGGACCACCCAGTATAGCTCAATGGATCACTGAGGCACGCAAAACATCCTACCACGGTAAGGTCCAGCTTCATTGCAATGGAAGGCCCTCACTACGGACCTGGCACCGGTTAGTATCTCGACTGTCTGGCTGGGGTCTGTTCGACAATGCACATGTCTAGTTGGATGCACTATTTGACCTGACAAGGAACCTACCTAAAGGACGTTTGTGTTGTGAGTACATTACTCTCTCCCCATCCCGCTTGTATTCCCTTTCTAACCACGAAATCTCTCTTAACGCATAACTTGTTGCTAATTAATGTGTAGTATCCTATAAATTCATTAGCTTACTTTTTTCGTATGCCTCATCGTTATATATCGCGGGATAATAATTGAAGCGTACTTCCCACATTCAGCTAAGGTGCAATGCTGATCATGATGATGAGTAGATATGAGAAGGAGATTTGTCGTAGAATACGGTAGTGCCAACGAGTAACACAAAACGTTCGACTGTTGCACATGCTGTCCTAATGACCACAATGCACAACATTTGATTTCAAAGTGTTGTGAAAAGCCAGTTGTTAATTCGGTTGACAAGGTTCCGTCTTTGACACAAATGCTTCATCAGGTGTCGAAAGCAGAACGCAGCCAACTCAATTAACCAACCGATTATCCACTAGTCTCTCCGAAACCATGACTTCTCGATTGGTAAACATATAACAAAAACGAGCAAGTTCAATTCGAAACGAATAGTTCTCCGAGCTGGGATTTCGTGTCGCGATCCATTTACTCAATGAGTTCCACAAATTGGCCTCCACTTCGTCTAGAGACAGTTCTGCAGACACTTGAGTTTCAGCAGTTGCATGCCTTTTCGTCACCATGACAATTAGCCAGGACGCAAGGCACCGGTTTCAGCTATGACCACAGTATATGCCAGGTAGCTCACGTAAACCAGTCGAAAGTGCATTTTTCGTGAATGTTCAACGCTGCCGCGTATTATTGAAATCTCAAACTTTTCTGAATTGATCTTAGATATTAATCTTTGCTACGATTGACCATTTGAACCCTGCGGATGCATTATTCTCGAAGTGATAAAGGGCATTTGTTAGATTTGTGATCAATATTCCTTATTCTGCATGTCATACAAGTAAGGATTATGAAGTGAATTCAGCGCATGCGTCTATATGCAGTTGGAATAGTAGACCTTAATAGTGGAGATTTGTATGTACGCTAACCTGATAAAAATGCGTGGACTTAGCTAACTAACAATCGCTAGAAAACGAAAGCATGCTTGAAGAAGGACAATTTTCGAGCTTAGGTGTCCGGTAGTTACTCCGGCTAGTTGTAGGCAATCGAAGTATAGTGTTAAACTACTGTAGCAACAGCGAATGTGTGACAGTAAGATGTATTATGCCCCTGATAGTGCCACTTTGTGACACATCGATGTTCAACAATGAATCCTAATATCTTGTTCTGCGGCCTCATTATCTGTTATGCCGCAGAGATTTGACCACTAGACACATGGCATCGACGTGCGTTTACTGAACGGGGTGGCGTCCCATGCGATTGTTGTAACCCTGCCCTTGTATCTTCTCCCTGCGCTGCAACCTCAACCGAGGACAAAAATAGTAGATCAAAGCCTGCAAAGCAGAAATGTGTTAGGAACAGAACACAGTTACTTTTCTAGGTCACATGCCATCATTTCCGACTGCATGTTTCTGAGCTGATATATGACACTTTTCTAGGCAGATTGGAACCTGCTAGCAGTCCGTACTGATCAGCTATACACTCGCTCACTCTTTTCGCGTGGCAACCTGTGTCGCCATAATGAACGTATTTCATTAGCATTCCGCGTGACGTGCCGCAGACCCATTTCACGTCTCGAAACCGTATAACGTTCATTCGCTGCACCCGCTTAATAGCGGTAGAGACGTGGGAGCGCAATCTGCTTAGGCCAAGACCACCACGGCCTGGTTACAAGTAGCTCTTGCTCCGATCCGTTGATCATAATTATCCTTGTTCATCTCTCGTCGTTTCGATCACCGCAACGTCATGTACATAGACAAATACATCTCCTGTGCATGTCATTGGGGGCCCAAGGTCGTTTAAAGCAGTAATACGCAAACTGCTGAAATTAAAAGCGCAAAGGGACCGGCTGAGTCGCTCAGAAACGAACTATCCCACTAGAATGTGAAAAACCCGTACTTTGGCGCAAGAAGTCGAAATACCTTTAATGAGAAACGAATGTTTTTCTAAATTTGCGCTATCTGGAGCTTTGTATAATATCAGGCGGCAAGTAATTCATAGCATCAGTGTTTAAAAGCAATGGTCAAATTAGGCGGGCAGCAAGTCATTGCTAATTAGTAGAAAATTAAAACTGTGTTGATTTCATACCATGACGCCAGACATCAGCTTAGATGAGTTGCTTTCTACAATTGGAAGCAAACATGGAGTACTGATGGATTCTAAATTTCTAAAGAGTTCCATTAAATGGTCAAAAGACGGTATTAGCGAAAGCATGTTTTCGCTATTTCTTCCTCAGACTAGTACAATTATTTACCAATCAAGTTAATCGGACAAACTATTGCAGTCATTAAAAAAGGATGGCATGACCAGTGCTTAGAAGAGGTTAACCATAGCGTTTGATCGGGTCAATCTCTGGGTCTGCACGTGATACAACTGAGTAAAAGTCACCAGTCGATCTGGCCAGAACAGTCATAAAGCCTAAATTAATCGTCTATGAATGCAAGCTATGGTTCTTGCAACCGAATTGCGACAGCCCCGAAATGGTCTTTCTTCTTTCATAGCACGCCGAGTTAGCGTAAGGGGCACCAATTTTACAACTCCTGGTCTTCACTCAACGCTTCTTGTCTTCAACTGCACTTCGCATTTGAATCCTACGAAAGAACTTAGTTACACATACTGGTGTTGACAACATATGCACATCAGTTCTAATGGGCACAACTCTGGCAATTCAACATCTTTCGGTCTTAATTTGGACTAACCGAAAAAATTACTACGCTAACCTTTGCCTCCGCATCCTGTCTCAGAGGAAAGAGATTTAATCTCATTCCGCCGTTCTGTGTGGAGTTACAAAAGGTGAAGAGTGACGGCCAGCCCAAACTTATATACCAATTCGTAATATTGCCAATATGAAATGCATCACAATGGTGAGCTCAGGATCGAAAGCACGTGCTGGTTGATTGGTATAACGGTTTTAACGACCTCTGGTGATGATTTCAAGGGAGATCAATGGAACCAACGGATTTTCTCTAGTTATAAGACCTAGGTGTCAGCATCGATGCGATACATAACTTTTGGTTCTAATTCTACGGTAGAATAGTCGACTTTTTAATTACTCCGCTGTATCTTGAGACACAACGATAATGATGGCTTCTAGTTATGAACACACAAGTTAGTGATGCGTGAAATCTAATCGTCATAAAATTCACTACACAAATCCGCGTAGCTACCAATCTCTACTTACTTCCTTTGAAGATCGCGTGACTTGTCTTTAGTTCACTATCAGGAAAATTCGCATAGATCCCTGAAGTTGTTGATTTTGGTCATCAACGAAGCATTTTG
The DNA here is from genome assembly GCA_944474145.2 of Dicrocoelium dendriticum. Classification (NCBI taxonomy): domain Eukaryota; kingdom Metazoa; phylum Platyhelminthes; class Trematoda; order Plagiorchiida; family Dicrocoeliidae; genus Dicrocoelium; species Dicrocoelium dendriticum. The sequence continues at coordinate 76,199,183 of OX104060.1, read as the reverse complement.
CACAAAATTCGCAAGACTAAGTACCACTGACATGAGGGAGTTGGGGAAAGGTGACCGATGATAAATCCAAACAAATCAACAGAGACCACAGTTTGAGGTGTTGTGAAGCAAGTGCACGGAAGAAATCAATCAAAAAACCAAAATAGCCAGACGTATAATTTAGACGGGTACCGCGGATTAAGAATGTGATTAATGAAATTCAGTCCGCAACGTTTGCCGACCTCTTCTAACCATCCCACCCAGTTGAAGTTAGTCGGAAAAAGCCAATGACACGTTAGCGCAGCCTCGCCTTGTTCCATTTGTTTTTAAGAGAATTGTTTTCATTTTACGAAGCACAGAAGATGCTAAAGTGCAGTAATCCAAAAATCCCTATTTTGATGTCTGAATCAAAGCGAGGTAAATATTGGGCAAAGTATACTTTTCGGCAAAACTCATCAGATTCAAATGTTTACATTGTGGGGAATACACGTTCGATTTGCCGAATTAGGCTGCATATTGATTCAAAACTTCCAATTTAAAGGCTAGATCGATAAATCACAATTTCACTGAAAGTAGTAGATAAAAGTTCCATGATACATCGTTTTTATAACCGCGAATTAACCGACTTCCAAATCCAATTACCATGAAACAAGAAAAGTGGGTCACGGTGGAACGGATTTTGCAGGCCCACCTCTGACTTGAGGCGGCGTGTATACATAGCTTCTTTAACTCATAGAAGATGTTTTCGGAATCCATGCGGGAATCGTTTGGGGATAGAGTAGATTACACTGAAACCGCTTTCTTAGGCTGTGCTACATGATGCAGCAAATAGAGAAGACCTAACCTGATCTCTGTAAAACCCCTTTGGACTATGTTCGAGAATTCCATGCATCATGCACTACAAGTGCACGAGTACTGAGAAACAAGCAAACTGATATACAATTTGGTTGAGTCAACAGAGATAGTTTGTATTCCAAATGTTTTGTGAGTAGATGCTTTACTATACACAGGCAATCCACGAACTTGGTCTTCGTAACAGTGTCTTTCATGCATTGGGGCAGGGCATCAGATCCACAGTCGTCTTTGAAAGGAAAGTGCACAGATGGAATGCACAAATACACGAGGAAGTGTTTTCCGTCTAAGCAAAATATTAGGTGCCTGTTTCGCATCGAACAATAAAAGTAGCACGGACTATCCTGGTTGCATCAAAAAATATCAACTAGACTGTTGTTAAACGTAGAAGCGCCATGAACCTCTTGATATCCAAGCTAACTACCGCTTCGTTGCTGTGTCAACTATTGCTTGAATACGTCACAACTACTCCAAAACAACATTGTCGGTGACATTGGCTATTATCTACCGCTGACACATGCCCCACATAGAAACGAGGCTGGACCTTACTGTGGTGCGATGTTTTGCGTGCCTCAGTGATCCATTGAGCTATACTGGGTGGTCCATTTTGCACACTCAGAGCCACTCATACCAGATTGGTCAATGGGTAGAGGCCAGACAAACTCAACCACCTGGTCCTCCAGGTTGCGGGTAGGAATGAAGGTGGCTCCATGTTTCATTAAACGGACTCTCCTTAGTCCAGTGCCAAAACCCGCTGCCATGTGGTAAGGTATTTGAACCAAAGACTTTGGTTGAGAACCCTAATCGTTCTCCTGTCTAGGCGTGGGCAACCTGACAGTTTTCTGCCCACGCAATACAATGCACTCTTCATCAAACAATTTCTTGATGCTCTGGCCACCGCAGAGGATAATCAACGGCGCGTTATCTACTGCATCGAGCAGGGTGGATAGGGGTATGGATGCTACTGCTCAAGCCTTCCCGTCTTCTGATTCCACATCTTACGCATTTTCACTCTTCCCGTCCCGTTTCAACTGTACTTTTGTTCCCACTTTTTTCAGCCCCCTCCCCCCTCTTCCCCGATTCTTGGCCCTCCCCAAACATGCTTTGCTAGGCGTTTATCTTCTAATTTCAACTCACATGCTAACGCACAGCGTCACTTCGCTCCTGTTGACAAGCCCATGTCCAACCAAGCGGTCCATTCCAGTTCCATCGGCTTCCACTTAGAGCCTTCGATCCCCCTTCAGAATGTCATATCACAATGTACGCACATTACTACAGATCGGTCAACAGGCAGCACTTGCCCGAATATTGGAGACCCTCTCGATCAATATCTGATGCTTATCAGTGATCCGCCTGCAAAACGCGAGCTCTGTGCTCAATTTGCCATCCGCTTCAGGAAACACAAGTAGTATTTTCTCATTGCGCCTATCCGGTGACGATGCAGCTTCGAGCACCGGCCAAGTTGGTGTTGGCATTGCCCTGAGCCCCCGGGTTAAAGCTACTCTGGTCGGTTGGATTCCAATCAGTAGTCGGATGTGTGCGGTCCGATTGGCTGGCTCGTTTAAAGCTTCGAAGTCGCGCGGGACGGATAGGTGTCTGTGCATCGTCGCTGCCTACGCGCCCACAAACAGTAACGATGATTCGGTACAGAACGACTTCTACCGCCAGCTGACCCAGCTGCTTCGCCACAGAAGAAGCAGCACGGATACTGTTGTGCTGGCGGGGGATCTGAACGCACAAGTTGGAAAGTTGTCCACTGATGAAATGCATGTGGGTGGTCAGCACGGTGTAGGCTCCCGTAATGATAACCGTGAGCGGTTACATCATTTATATGAAGATGCTCGCTTATTTCTTGTGAGCACTAACTTCCGACACAGCACGCGCAGAAGGGTGACGTGACACCCACCAGCCTTGGACGCAGGTCGATCACATCGCTATCAGTTACCGCTGGATAGGCTGTATCCAGAACTGTCGCTCGATGTGGAGCACATGTGTGGACACTGATCATGCACTTGAATGTGCTGCTATGCGGATGCGATTGGCGGACGCCCACGACGACGCTGTGAGCGCATTGACACCAGCCAACTGACAAATTTAGCTGTTCTGAATGCGTATAGAAGTACGCTGACATGTGAGTTGAGTAATTGCTCACTGGAGACAATTGATGGTCACTGGTCACATGTTCGCCAGACCTTATTAGCAGCAGGCGAATCCTCATGAGGGATATCTAATAGCCAAGATGGACATTGGGTCTCTTCGCAGTCTCTGGAACTTATCAATGCTCGTCGGCATATTCTGGCTGGAAGCGAACACAATGAACCTCGCAAAGAGCTCCGGGCAAGACTCCGTGCTAGCCTGAAGAGAGACCACGAATCTTGGTGGTCTCATCAGGCGTCAGAGATGGAAGTGGCCGCTGCATTTGGCAACCATCTTAAGTTATTTGGTCTGATACGGGAAACTGGCAGTAGGAGACCTGGTGTTAATGAAACTATACGTGCTGATAGTGGACATTCTATCCACAATTTGTCAAAAGGTTTGGAGCGTTGGGCTGAGCATTTTGAAGCGCAATTTAATCGGCTGGAATTGTTCGATTCTTAGCCGGCCAGTGATCGCCCTGCTCCGTGGGCTGTCACTTTGGATCCACCCTCTCGCTCCGAAGTCAAACATGAGATCGTATTTTTGAATTTGCAAAAATTCGCGAGTGCAGATATTCTTCCCCCTGGCCTCTTCATCTCACGAGGCTTTAATTTTGTTGATGCTTTGCATTAATCATTTATGATAAAGTGGGAGCAGGAGACTGTCCCAACCGACCGAATCCCCTCCGTTATTATCCCCGTCTTTAAAATGGTCTCGAGATCACAATGCGGCAACCGTAGAGGAATCAGTCTGATCTCCATAGCCTCCAAATTACTCGCTACCGTAATCCTTCACAGACTGACTGGCGCTCATGAAATCCAGATTTGTGAGGTGCAAGCCGGATTTCGTCGGGGTCATGGATGCACCGACCACATCTTCACCCTGCGTCAGTGGTTAGAGCACCGTCACACATATTGGAGGCCCACCGTAGTCGTGTTCTTCAACATCAAATGTGCCTTCGATTCGGTTGACCAATGTGCCCTATGGAATTGTCTCCTCCGGAAAGGCGCGCCCGATAAATATGTAAATAATATACGCGTGTACCACGGACAGAGTGAGCGCTTACGGCAAGCTGTCGCCACCCTTCAATATCTGCAGCGGTGTGAGGCTTGTTTGCCGGTTGTCACCTTTCCTCTTCAACTTCACTTTTAACGAATTCATGGTGATTGCATTTGCAGGACATGAATTGGAAGGTGTGGAGCTACTCCCAGGAGAACGACTTCTTGACTTCGAGTATGCAGACGACATTGCCCTCATCTCTGACAGCTCCCACACGTTCCAAGTAGCGCTGGACAGATTAGCACTGACTGTCAGCCACTTCGGGTTTTGCTTTGCACAATCGAAATGCAAGGCTTTCCTCCAAGGTTGGCAGGGATCGCCTCTTGCGCTGACCCTTGGTGGGGATCAGCAAGAAGTCGTTCGGAAATGCAACTACTTAGGAAGTTGTATCAGCACCCTTGGGATCGAAGATGAGTACACGAACCGTAAAGCAGAAGCGCGAAGTGCTTTTGCTAACCTTCGCCACCTAAGGCGGTGGCGAAACATTACTCTCGCCCTGAAGGGTAGAGTGTACAATGCAGCGGTACGTTCGACCTTACTGTACGGTTGCGAAACCTGGCCTCTATGATCCGTGGATATGAAGAGGCTAGTTAGGTTCAACCATCGGTGCCTTCGTAGTTTGGCTCACATCTGGTGGGAACACGGCGTGCGTAACGAGTGTGTTCTCCGCCTTGTTCACGGTACAGATAAAGGAACTGAACCGCTCAGCACCGTCATTTCACGCACCAGGCTCCGATGGCTCGGCCACGTGTTGTGCATGCCAACCCACCGACTTCCACAACGTGCATCGTTTGCTCTCCGGGGATGTAGATGCAAGAAGAGGAAGGGTGGCCAAGCGATGACTTCGTCCAGAGGAATGAAGTCCCTCACTTCTGAGCTGGCCCCGGTTGGAGCGTCACGGCTCCCTGGTTGTGGTCCAAAAGACGGTGAACACATTTGCCTGGATACACTTGCTGACATGGCAAGAAGCGAAACTCAGTGGCGTTCGTGCCATGCGTTTCATTTTCCACCCCATCCCTTTTATCCTCCCTTCCACCTACGATCTCATTTCGTAGCGTAAGACATAATACATTTTCTTTTGCCTAGTAGCCGGCTGATAGCTTACCGGAACGATGCCTATCCGTTGCTGGTAGCTCAGCTGGCATGCAACGGTCGTATTTATTTTCCGTTTCCTTTATTTATGGCTGCACGGTAGCTGAGGTGTTCACCACCTCTAGCTCACGTGTATAAAGAATAAATGAATGCGATATGCCCCCACGCTGAAGTATCACTGCTGGTTGGAGTTCCAGATCATGTAGTCTTCGTCCTCCGTATGCTTGTCTCTCGTAGTCTGTGTTTGCAAACATAACTGGATGATTTTTAAGGAAAGAAGACATCGATACTTTACCCGTGCAAAAGGTTGATGCAAAACAAGGCCGCTAATCAACCGACAACCACATGAGCCTTGATGACGGTTCTATGAACAGTTAAGGTTTCATTATCACTTACCAAAGAAAAGGGCTAGTGTACAAGGGGTGGCGAAATATTTTTGAGCTTGTGATATCATCCGAGGTGTACGCTTTTCATTGTTTATATTTTCAACGTAATCTCCCTGAAACTTAATCTAATCGTACGGGTGGTTCTAAACCGTCTTTAATACAATGGCACTATTGTGCAATTATGAAATTCTCAACTGTGTGCATGACTTCATTGTTGTAAGAAAAATCCAGCTAAGCTATTCCTGTTATTCAACCGGAGAAAGATACGAATTACAAAGGTGTTAAGTTTCATAAGTTCCGTGAATGCGGAACAACTAGAAACCCACAGTCAAGTAGTGTTGTCATGGTAACTGCTAATGTGCGCAGTGGTGTTGTCTCATAGGGCTAGGATACAATTTGTCAACATTGCTAGTCTTTGTTCTCAAATATTATCCCAGACGTTGTAGAAGGTCAGCACAATAGATTTCGTGGTGACACTGCCTTTTGCAAAGAAATATATCATCACCCAATCCCTGGCGTTCCATAATACAGATTACATTATCTTCCCCGTTGAAGAATTCCTCTTGGCCACATTGGTTGTCGGAATTATATATCATGTTTTCCTTATCTGGATTGTTCTTTCGTTGTAATCGAAAATTGGTCGATAAACTGCTCATGAATCGTAATGGGTCGGATGCGCAGTGTATCCACATCGGATTCTAATATTACCAAACTTCTTACTGACACGTTGCGTTGCATTCGCTTCCGATTGAGAAGCATGTGACAAGGAAAGCAGGAAGCAAAATGCTTTCTTAAGCCAAGCCGCTGTTCCAAAAGGGAGATGTCCAACAGGTCCGCTAATTGACAAAGTAAAATTGTCGGTTCGTTGTTGTCCATTCGCTCACGACAACGTCGTGTGTGTTCGGAAAAACGCATCCGCATAACAGCACATACAAGTGCATGATCGGTGTCCACACATGTGCTCCAAATCGAGCGACAGTTGTGGATGCAGCCTGTCCAGCGGTAACTGATGGCGATGTGATCGATCTGCGTCCAAGGCTAGTGGGTATCACGTCACCCTTCTGCGCATGCTGTGTCGGAAGTTAGTGCTCGCAAGAAATAAGCGAGCATCTTCATATAAATGATGTAACCGCTCACGGTTATCATTACGGGAGCCTACACCGTGCTGACCGCCCACATGCATTTCATCAGTGGACAACTTTCCAACTTGTGCGTTCAGATCCCCAGCCAGCACAACAGTGCCCGTGCTGCTTCTTCTGTAGCGAAGCAGCTGGGTCAGTTGGTGGTAGAAGTCGTTCTGTACCGAATCATCGTTACTGTTTGTGGGCGCGTAGGCAGCGACGATGCACAGACACCAATCCGTCCCGCGCGACTCCGAAGCTTTAAACGAGCCAACCAATCGAACCGCACACATCCGACTACTGATTGGAATCCAACCGACCAGAGTAGCTTTAACCCGGGGACTCAGGGCAATGCCAACACCAGCTTGGCCGGTGCTCGAAGCTGCATCGTCACCGGATAGGCGCAATGAGAAAATACTGCTTGCGTCACCTGAAGGGGATGGCAAATTGAGCACAGAGCTCGCGTTTTGCAGGCGGATCTCTGATAAGCATCAGATATCGATCGAGAGGGTCTCCAATATTCGGTCAAGTGCTGCCTGTTGACCGATCTGTAGTAATGTGCGTACATTGTGATATGACATTCTGAAGGGTGATCGAAGGCTCCAAGTGGAAGCCGATGAACTGGAATGGACTGCTTGGTTGGACATGGGCTTGTCGACAAGAGAGAAGTGACGCTGTGCGTTAGCATGTGAGTTGAAATTGGAAGATAAACGCCTAGCAAAGCATGTTTGGGGAGGGTTGAGAATCGGGGAAGAGGAGGGAGGGGGTTGAAAAAAGCGGGAACAAAAGTACAGTTGAAACGGGACGGGAAGAGTGCAAAGGCGTAAGAGGTGGATTAAGAAGACGGGAAGGCTTGAGCAGTAGCATCCATACCCCTATCCACCCTGCTCGATGCAGCAGATAACGCGCCGTTGATTATCCTCTTCGGTAGCCAGAGCATCAAGAAATTGTTTGATGAAGGGTTCGTTGTATTGCGTGGGCAGAAAACTGTCAGGTTGCCCAGGCCTAGACAGGAGAACGATTAGGGTTCTCAACCAAAACTTTTGGTTCAAAACCTTACCGCAAGGCAGCGGGTTTTGGCACTGGACTAAGGAGAGTCCGTTTAATGAAACAAGGAGCCCCCTTCATTCCTACCCGCAACCTGGAGGACCGAGAGGTTGAGTTTGTCTGGCCTCTACCCATTGACCAATCTGGTATGAGTGGCTCTGAGTGTGCAAAATGGACCACCCAGTATAGCTCAATGGATCACTGAGGCAAGCAAAACATCGCACCACAGTAAGGTCCAGCCTCGTTTCTATGTGAGGCATATGTCAGCGGTAGATAATAGCAAATGTCACCGACAATGTTGTTTTGGAGTAGTTGTGACGTATTCAAGCAATAGTTGACACAGCAACGAAGCGGTAGTTAGCTTGGATATCAAGAGGTTCATGGCGCTTCTACGTTTAACAACAGTCTAGTTGATATTTTTTTGATGCAACCAGGATAGTCCGTGCTACTTTTATTGTTCGATGCGAAACAGGCACCTAATATTTCGCTTAGACGGAAAACACTTCCTTGTGTATTTGTGCATTCCATCTGTGCACTTCCCTTTCAAAAACGACTATGGATCTGATGCCCTGCCCCAATGCATGAAGGACACTGTTACGAAGACCAAGTTCGTGGATTACCTGTGTATAGTAAAGCATCTACTCACAAAACAGTTGGAATACAAACGATCTCTGTTGACTCAACCAAATTGTATATCAGTTTGCTTGTTTCTCAGTACTCGTACACTTGTAGCGCACGATGCATGGAATTCTCGAACATAGTCCAAAGGGGTTTTACAGAGATCAGGTTAGGTCTTCTCTATTTGCTGCATCATGTAGCACAGCCTAAGAAAGCGGTTTCAGTGTAAGCTACTCTATCCCCAAACGATTCCCGCATGGATTCCGAAAACATCTTCTATGAGTTAAAGAAGCTATGTATACACGCCGCCTCAAGCCAGAGGTGGGCCTGCAAAATCCGTTCCACCGTGACCCACTTTTCTTGTTTCATGGTAATTGGATTTGGAACTCGGTTAATTCGCGGTTATAAAAACGATTTATCATGGAACTTTTATCTACTACTTTCAGTGACAGTGTGACTTATCGATCTAGCCTTTAAATTGGAAGTTTTGAATCAATATGCAGCCTAATTCGGCAAATCGAACGTGTATTCCCCACAATGTAAACATTTGAATCTGATGAGTTTTGCCGAAAAGTATACTTTGCCCAATATTTACCTCGCTTTGATTCAGACATCAAAATATTGATTTTTGGATTACTGCACTTTAGCATCTTCTGTGCTTCGTAAAATGAAAACAATTCTCTTAAAAACAAATGGAACAAGGCGAGGCTGCGCTAACGTGTCATTGGCTTTTTCCGACTAACTTCAACTGGGTGGGATGGTTAGAAGAGGTCGGCAAACGTTGCGGACTGAATTTCATTAATCACATTCTTAATCCGCGGTACCCGTCTAAATTATACGTCTGGCTATTTTGGTTTTTTGATTGATTACTTCAGTGCACTTGCTTCACAACACCTCAAACTGTGGTCTCTGTTGATTTGTTTGAATTTATCATCGGTCACCTTTTCCCCAACTCCCTCATGTCAGTGGTACTTAGTCTTGCGAATTTTGTGCAAAATGCTTCGTTGATGACCAAAATCAACAACTTCAGGGATTTATGCGAATTTTCCTGATAGTGAACTAAAGACAAGTCACGCGATCTTCAAAGGAAGTAAGTAGAGATTGGTAGCTAAGCGGATTTGTGTAGTGAATTTCATGACGATTAGATTTCACGCATCATTAACTTGTGTGTTCATAACTAGAAGCCATCATTATCGTTGTGTCTCGAGGTACAGCGGAGTAATTAAAAAGTCGACTATTCTACCGTAGAATTAGAACCAAAAGTTATGTACCGCATCGATGCTGACACCTAGGTCTTACAACTAGAGAAAATCCGTTGGTTCCATTGATCTCCCTTGAAATCATCACCAGAGGTCGTTAAAACCGTTATACCAATCAACCAGCACGTGCTTTCGATCCTGAGCTCACCATTGTGATGCATTTCATATTGGCAATATTACGAATTGGTAGAAAAGTTAAGGTTGGCCGTCACTCTTCACCTTTTGTAACTCCACACAGAACGGCGGAATGAGACTAAATCGCTTCCCTCTGAGACAGGATGCAGAGGCAAATGTTAGCGTAGTAATTTCTTCGGTTAGTCCAAATTAAGACCGAAAGATGTTGAAGTGCCAGAGTTGTGCCCATTAGAACTGATGTGCATATGTTGTCTACACAAGTATGTGTAACTAAGTTCTTTCGTAGGATTCAAATGCGAAGTGCAATTGAAGACAATAAGCGTTGAGTGAAGACCAGGAGTTGTAAAATTGGTGCCCCTTACGCTAACTCGGCGTGCTATGAAAGAAGAAAGACCATTTCGGGGCTGTCGCATTTCGGTTGCAAGAACCACATCTTGCATTCAGAAGCGATTAATTTAGGTTTTATGACTTTTCTGGCCAGATCGATTGGTGACTTTTATTCAGTTGGATCGCGTGCAGACCCAGAGATTGACCCGATCAAACGCTATGGTTAACCTCTTCTAAGCACTGGTCTTGCCATCCTTTTTTATGACTGCAATAATCTGATTAACTTGCTTGGTAAATAATTGTACTAGTCTGAGGAAGAAATAGCGAAAACATGCTTTCGCTAATACCGTCTTTTGACCATTTAATGGAACTCTTTAGAAATTTAGAATCCATCAGTACTCCATGTTTGCTTCCAATGGTACAAGGCGACTCAATTGAGCTGATGTCTGGCGTTGTGATATTAATTCAGCACAGCTTAAATTTTCTACTAAGTAGCAATGACTTGCTGCCCATTTAATTTGACCACTGCTTTTAAACATCGATGCTGTGGATTATTTGCCGCCTGATATTGTACAAAGCCCCAGATAGCGCAAATTTAGAAAAACATTTGTTTCTCATTAAAGGTATTACGACTTCTAGCGCCATAGGACTTGTTGTTCACATTGTAGTGCTATAGGTGGGTTTTGAAGGACTCAGCCAGTCCCTTTGCGCTTTTACTTGCAGCAGTTTTCACACAACTGCTTTAAACGGCTTTGGGTCCTCAATGACATACACAGGAGATGTATTGGTCTATGTACATAACGTTCCGGTAATCGAACCGATGAGAGATGAGCCAGGATAATGGTGATCAACGGATCGGATCAAGAGCTACGTGTAACCACGCTGTGGTGGTCTTGGCGTAAGCAGAGTACGCTCCCACGTCTTTACCGCTATTAAGCGGTCGCAGCGAATGAACGTTATACGGTTTCGAGACGTGAAATGGGTCTGCGGCACGTCACGCGGGAAGCTGATGAAATAAGTCCGTCATGGTGACTCAGTTTGCTACCCGAAAGGAGTGAGTGAGTGTGCCTATAGCTCGCCAGTTGCGGACTGCTTGCAAATTCAAATCTGCCTAGAAAAGTGTCTGATATCAGCTCAGAAACATGCAGTCCGAGATGATGGCACGTGACCTAGAAAAGTAACTGTGTTCTGTTCCTAACACATTTCTGCTTTACAGGCCTCGGTCTTCTCTTTTTGTCCTCGGCTGAGGTTGCAGCGCAGGGAGAAGATACAAGAGCAGCGTTACAACAACGGCATGGGACGCCACGACGTTCAGTAAATGCACGTCGATGCCATGTGTCTAGAGGTCAAAACCCTGCGGCATAACAGATAATGAGGCCGCAGAACAAGATATTAGGATTCATTGTTGAACATCGATGTGTCACAAAGTGGCACTATCAGGGGCATAATACATCTTACTGTCACACATTCGCTGTTGCTACAGTAGTTTAACACTTTGCTTTGATTGCTTACAACTAGCCGGAGTAACTACCGGACACCTAAGCTCGAAAATTGTCCTTCTTCAAGCTTGCTTTCGTTTTCTAGCGATTGATAGTTAGCTAAGTCCACATATTTTTATGAGGCTAGAGTACATCCTGATCTCCACTATTAATGTCTACTATTCCAACTGCATATAGACGCATGCGCTGAATTCACTTCGTAATCCTTACTTGTATAACATGCAGAATAAGGAATATTGATCACAAATCTAGCAAACGCACTTTATCAACATGAGCTTAGTGCATTCGCAGAGTACAAACGGTCAATCGTAGCAAAGATCAATATGTAAGATCAATTCAGAAAAGTTTGAGGTTTCAATAATACGCGGCAGCTTTGAACATTCACGAAAAGAGCACTTTCGACTGGTTTACGTGAGCTACCTGGCATATACTGTGGTCATAGCTGAAACCGGTGCCTTGCGTCCTGGCTAATTGTCATGGCGACGAAAAGGCATGCAACTGCTGAAACTCAAGTGTTTGCAGAACTGTCTCCAGACGAAGTGGAGGCCAGTTTGTGGAACTCATTGAGTAAATGGATCGCGACACGAAATCCCAGCTCGGAGAACTATTCGTTTCGAATTGAACTTGCTCATTTTTGTTATATATTTACCAATCGAGAAGTCATGGTTTCGGAGAGACTAGTGGATAATCGGTTGGTTGATTGAGTTGGCTGCGTTCTGCTTTCGACACCTGATGAAGCATTTGTGTCAAAGACGGAACCTTGTCAACCGAATTATCCTCTGGCTTTTCACAACACTTTGAAATCAAAGGTTGTGCATTGTGGTCATTAGGACAGCATGTGCAACAGTCGAACGTTTTGTGTTAATCGTTGCCACTACCGTAGTCTACGACAAATCTCCTTCTCATATCTGCTCATCATCATGATCAGCATTGCACCTTAGCTGAAGGTGGGAAGCACGCCGCAATTATTGTTCCGTGATATACATGAAGATGAGGCATGCAAAAAGAGTAAGCTAATGAATTTGTAGGGTACTACACATTAATTAGCAACAAGTTATGCGTTAAGAGAGATTTCGTAGTTAGAGAGGGAATACAAGCGGGATGGGGATGGACTAATGAACCCACAACACAAACGTCCCTGAGGTAGGTTCCTTGTCAGGTCAACTAGTGCATCCAACCAGACGTGTGCATTGTCGAACAGACCCCAGCCAGGCAGTCGAGACACACTAAACGGTGCCAGCTCCGTAGTGAGGGCCTTCCATTGCAATGAAGCTGGACCTTACCGTGGTAGGATGTTTTGCGTGCCTCAGTGATCCATTGAGCTATACTGGGTGGTCCATTTTGCACACTCAGAGCCACTCATACCAGATTGGTCAATGGGTAGAGGCCAGACAAACTCAACCTCCTGGTTCTCCAGGTTGCGGGTAGGAATGAGGGTGGCTCCTTGTTTCATTAAACGGACTCTCCGTAGTCCAGTGCCAAAACCCGCTGCCTTGTAGTAAGTTATTTGAACCAAAGGTTTTGGTTGAGAACCCTAATCGTTCTCCTGTCTAGGCGTGGGCAACCTGACAGTTTTCTGCCCACGCAATACAATAAACTCTTCATCAAACAATTTCTCGATGCTCTGGCTACCGAAGAGGATAATCAACGGCGCGTTATCTGCTGCATCGAGCAGGGTGGATAGGGGTATGGATGCTACTTCTCTGGCCTTCCGGTCTTGATTTCCCCTTCTTGCGATTCTTCCTCCTTATATTCCTGCCCCAACTTTACTTTTATCTCCTCAGTTTCAATCCCCTAATTATTGACCCTCCCCCGGCTTGCTTCAATATTCATTTGTCTTCTAGTTTGATATCACACACAGTCGCAGGGCGTCGCTGCAAGCCAGTGGACAATTCCAACTTCAACCAAGCGGCGAACGTCAGTTCATCCAGTTCCCGTTGGAGTCCCTGCATCTCGTCAAGATTGGCATGTCTCAAGCTGCGCACTTTGCTACAGATTGGCCAACAGATAGCACTTGCCCGTATACTAGACTACCTATAGACCGCTATTTATTGTTTATCAGAAATCCGCCTGCAATATTTGAGCTCCGCGCTTACCCTGCGATCCCCAACATGCGACACTGGCGGCACATCATCATTACGCTTGTCTGAGATGATGCAGCTTCAAATATCGGTCAAGCTGACACTGGCATTGTTTTGAGTCCCTGGTTGAATCTTCCCTGATCGATTGGATCCCAGTTAACAGTGGGATATGCGCCGTTAAATTACCTGGTTCGTTGCATGCTACGAAGTTACGCAAGCAACAAACACTGTCTGTATTTGATAGCAACCTACGCCCCTACAAACTGTAGCGCTTATTCGGTGCATGATGATTTCTATCAGCAACTCCAAGTTCACGGATACTGTTGTGTTGGCTGGCGATTTAAACGCCCTCCGGAATATCCTCTTCTTATGAGCTTCATCTGGACGGCAACATGGTGTAGGCTGCCGCAATGATAACGGTGAGCGAGGGCTACAGCTGTGTGAAGATGCTCGCATCTTTCTCGCGAGCACTAACTTTTGACACAGCACCCGTAGAAGAGTGACTTGGCGGCCACCAGCCTCGGGCCGGCCGTTGAAGCAAAGGGATCAAATCGCGATCAGTTACCGTTGGAGAGGCTGTGTCCAAAACTGTCGCTCGATTTTGAACAAGAGGGTGGAGTTTGACTACGCATTTGTCTGCGCCGACCTTCGGGTGCGTTTCGGTGGACGTCCGCAACGTCGATGTGAACGCATAGACATTAGCAAGTTGGCAAGGTTAGGGGTTCTGAATGTGTATCAAACTGTTCTGACATCTGGGCTGAGTAAGTGTCCACTAAACACCGTCGCACATCACTGGTCGCATATTCGTAAAACGTCACTGTTAGCAGGCATGTCTTCATGCGGCAAAACAGATTACCAAACTGGACATTGGGTCTCTACACATTCTCTGGATCTTATGAATGCTCACCGACGTATTCCGGCTGGAAGCGAATACAATGAAGCTTGCAAAGATCTCAGGGAAAAAGTACTTGCTAGCCTGAAGAAAGACAGCGAAACCTAGTGGTCTCATGGTGTTTCTGAGATGGAAGCAGCCGCTACCATTGGCAATCATCGTAAGTTATTCCCTCTGATACGCGAAACAGGAAGCAGGAGACCTTGTGTTAGCGAGACCATAAGCGACGAGAGTGGGCAGCCGATCCACAACCTGTCAAAACGCTTGGAGCGTTGGGATGAACACTTTTCAAGGCAGTTTAACCAACCTGAGTTATCGGTTTCTTTTTCGGGCATTGAGCGTCCTTCACACTGTGCCGTCTCCTTGGATCCGCGCTCATGCGTAGAAGTTGAACGTGAGATCAAGCTGTAGAAATTGCATAAGGCCGCAGGTGCAGATAGAATTCCCCTAACCCTTTTCAAATTCAGGGACCTCCTCTAATAGATGATTTATATTAGTTACAAGTGAAAATTTGGGAGCAGGTGACCGTCCCGACAGACTGGAACGTCTTCGTCATTGTCCCAATTTTCAAGGGGAACTCTCGTTTGGAATGGGGCCATTATAGAGGGATCAGTCTGACTTCGACGGCCTCTAAATTGGATGTCTCTGTCATTCTCCACAGGCTGATTGGCATTCAAGATAGCCAGATTCGTGAAGAGCAAGCCGGATTTCGCCGAGGTCGGGGCTGCATCGACCACATCTTCACGTTGCGTCAATTGTTGGAGCACCGCCATGTTTATTGGCGACCCACCGTTGTCGTGTTACTTGACATAAAAAGTGCCTTCGACTCAGTCGAGCGACGTGCCCTTTGGGACTGTCTGCTGAGGAAAGGTGTGCCTGATAAATATGTAAACATCATCAAAGTGTTGTGCGCGCATAGCTCAGGCAAAGTGAGGGTTTATGGCAAACTGTCGCCACCCTTCACTATCACGAGCCGTGTGAGACAAGGTTGCCGGTTGTCACCTTTCCTCTTCAACTTCGCTATTAATGAAGTCATGGAAACATAGTTCGCTGGACACGACCTAGAAGGTTTGAAGCTACTTCCTGATGAGCGACTTCTTGAATTGGAGTATGCGGACGATATTGCCCTTATCTGTGACAGATTCCAAACATGCCATGAAGCATTGGACTGATTAGTACAGGCTGTCAATCGTTTTGGGCTACACTTTGCTTCCTTGAAATGCAAACTACTTCTCCAAGATTAACTGGGACCAAACCCTGCGCTAACGCTTGGTGGTGATCTGCTAGAAGTCGTTCAGGAATTTAAGTACCTTGGCAAGTATATTAGTACCCGTGGGATTGAAGATGACGTTACGAACCGTATAGCAAAGCCCGAAGTGCTTTTGCCATTCTCCGCCACCTGTGGCGCAGAGGCGACATTACGCTCGCCCTGAAGAGCTGGGTTTATAATGCAGCTATCCATTCAAATCTCCCACATGGTTGTGACATCTGCCGCATCAGATTGACAGACATAAAGAAGCTAGTCCTGTTCGATCATCGCTGCCTTCACAGATTAGCCCATGTCTGGTGGGAGCACCGCGTGAGGTATGAACATGTTCGGCGGCGCGTATTTTGTGCAGGAAGAACGAGTGAACCGCTCAGCACCATTATACCACGCGCCAGGCTTCGATGGTTGGGCCACATGTTGCGCATGCCAGCACACTGACTTCAGCGACGTGCATTCTTTGCTCGTTGTGGGTACGGTTGGAAGAAGAGGAGTAAAGGCCAAACGATGACTTGGTCGAGAGAGCTAAAAACCCTCACTTGGAATTTGGCGTCGGTTGGTGCATCCCGACTGCTTGGCTGTGGTCCTAAGGACGGTGAACACGTTTGGTTGGACACACTTGCTGATATGGCTTGGAGTCGGCCCCAGTAGCGTTTGTTTTGTGGGCACCTTTGTCCATCCCCCTCCTGCTTAGCATCCTCTTCCAATCACCATCTCACTCGTTAGGCATAATATCACTCACTTTTTACGGCACGTTAGCCAGTTGTTAGCTCTCCGGAACGATGTTCATCCGTTACTGGGGACTCAGCCGTCATGCCACTGTTTGTTTTCCTTTTCCTGTCTTTTGTATTGCGGCACAATAGCTGAGACGGTTTTCACCTGCAGCCAACGTGTATGATGACGATGACGACGAGTGAGGGCCTTCATTCCTCTTGACCAAGCGAAACGAATGCACTGTTATTGTCCGCTTAGATGAACACAGAGTTTTCGACGGGACTGGAACGATGTTCTGTGATTGCGTATGAGTCTAAACTACGAGACATGTGAGCATTGGAACAAAATGGGGGAGGGCGAAGAATTGGAGGGTTGAACACAGGGAGATAAAAGTGAAGTTGGAGCAGGACCATAAGGCTAAACAGGCTAAGACGGAAGATGGAGAGATGGAAAGGCTTGAGCTGTAGTATCGTTACCTAGAAAAATCCTGCTCGATGTAATAGTTAGGGTACGGTTAATTAGCTTTTGTGACGGGCAGAGTAGTAAGCAATTATGTGGGGAGAAGTTCATGGGATTGTATTGTTTGGGCAGGTTACTGTCAGTTTGCCCCGACTTAGAGAAGCGAACATTTAGGGTTCTCAACCAAGACATTTGTTTCAAAAAGCAGTGGGGTTTCGGTGCTGGGCTGCAGAGGCTGTTTCACAGAGAAATGAGCCACCCTCAATCTAAACCTTAAACTGAAATGCCAGGAGATTTTTTGACTGGCCTCTAACCACTGATCAATCTGGTATGGCTGGTTTTGAATATGCATGAAGCAGCTTCCAGCGTAGCTCAGTGGATCGTTAAGGCACGCAAACCATCGCCTCACTTTAAGGTGCAGTCTCCTCGAGATGGAATATTTCCCAATTCTTGGGCATATATAACTGGAATGGGACTTGCAACGGGGACTTATAATATGTCAATAGGAACCTCTATGCTTATGTTACAGAGTCGCAGTGGGAAACGGTTGTCACAAGCCAATGAAGGGCTGCAAGTTGGAAACACTTGTCCCTCATATTCCTCAGATGCCGTCTAAGCGTATCGCGGTTCTGGTTGAAACTACGAACCATAATGCATTCGCACCGAGAGTACTTTGTACCGAGACTCAAACATTTACCTTTTTAGCAAATGTAGCCTATCTTGGCCCTGGAAGTTCACGGCGGGGTTCTCAGATAACACCCCAGAGGTCCGTGGGTTGAGTAGTAGTTCACTGCCTCACACGTGTCCATAAGTTCGAAATCGGTCCCTGATTGTCCTGTTATGAGGCGGATAGCACGATGTCACGAGAGCAATTCGGTTAAGTGCAGATAATGATCTAGTAAGCTTAGGGTTGTATTAAGTAGGCACTAATTCCAGGCTTTTGCTAGTTTGGACTAATATCCTAGCTGGTCGAAGATTTAGCAAAACTTGAGGGGTTCCATCTAGTGGGGCTGGAGTCTGAGTGCTAGTACTGGATGGCGTTGTCTATAACCAATTCGAGTCAATTCACTAAAGTGATTTATGCATCTAGCCTGGCGGGAATTTATTGGACACATACGTCCTTAGCATTTTACTAAGTGTATAGCTAATACATGCGAATTAAAATAATAGTTTGTTATCAAATGGGTATTGATATTAATAGGGCTACAATGCAAATCTGCCAGTAAATTCCAGAACGAGTGAGATTTGCTAACGCAAGGGACATGATCGACGTGGGAATGCAGATGTGCAGTAAACATGCCTGGGAGCGTAAATGAAGCTGTACTTCCGCCTAAGTGGCGATCCCAGTACCCGAGCAGGCTGCGCAACTTTAGGTTGGTGACTGGCAGAAATGTGTTTTTGTATAAGTAGACAAAACGGTGCCGACGAAGTTGAACATTGTAATGTAGATACATCGCAACTATTGTTTTACTGACCCAGCTAGTTCTTGAAACGCCACGGGGAAGCATTAAATCCAGTGCGGAGTAAACTGCATCCAATACTCGGTCAGTGTGACATAATCTGCGAGAGGTTAAGTTTGAAGTTATGTGTTATCAAGCCTCATTATTAACCTGCGGAGGCAGCACCTGTAATACGCCTTGTTTGGATAAGGTGTCAATTCATATAACAAGCCGGCGCAGAGCACATTGGAATCAGAGCCTAAACGTTCGTAAGTATTTGACGAAAACGTTTTGCGACCGAATAAATTTCGATCATTTTACAGTTTGAAAATGGTTAGCAGTTGTGATTCTGCGATCGGAAGCGATTTGCGTAGTTCTGTTGATCAAATTTTACCATTTGCCTTTCTGTGGATTGCATGAATTCTGCCGAGTTCATAAGCCAACAGCTTATGTTTTGAGAATCAAGATGAGATGAATGTGTTTCATGTTGGCACTTAGATCTCACTACCCATTGCTCGCATTAATTAACTTATTTGAATAAAGTGAATTTTCCGCATATGTTACATATGAGCTTACCAAAAGAGAAACTTGTCACTGTTTATACTATTTTAGTTGTCAGCATTTGTTCCATGCTTAAACATCTTCTATTCCTGTCTGGATGTCACACGCGAGTGATAGGCTGCAGTTTTTTGGTACGCCGTAAAATCGACTTCGATTACATTTTCTATTCCTTTCAATTGGCTTCACCCGATGGAGCCCCCTGAAAATTCCTCAAGCACTGCAATGTTTCTAAATACTTTGGAGGCCCTACCGAAGACAAATGGTTGATCATTTGTTTGTCCTCTTCAACGATTGTAAACAAATGTCACAGACAACTGTCAGAAGACATCACATTCTAGAGAAGCGCAGGAGCGTTATTCATTTTAGTTGCCATTCTATTGCAGTTTTAGTCCCAAATGAGCTGATCTCCTGAGGTGCTGAGTTGAAGCTTCCAAGATACATAGTTATGCTCACGCAAGGCGAGTTGCCACAAACTCATTGACGAGAAAAACAGATGCTGGACTCAAAAACAGTCTACATGTTGACGGCCTATTACAAATAACAGCGGCCGTGAAAAAGAATCTTCCTAACAGCTTACTGATTCCAACAGAGGCAAAACGTACCAAGTAAACTTAATAAGGGCTCACTTGTCTTTTGTACATATTAAAACATGGCTAGACGATATGTGGAAGTGCGGATGAATCCTTTCGAGGGAAGATTTGCGTATGGAACCAAGTCCTCAAGAGATCGTTCTACCGATAGTCGTGTTACTTTACCTGAACTGATGGTTATGTCTACGTTTATTCCTACGCTCTGTCTATCATCTTACTGTTACTTTTAAGTAATTGAAGACCGCAAAGTTTCTCTGAGACCTGCATTGTGCTATTCAAACACATTTCTCCGCCATCCGCGTAGGTTGTACACTATGATTAGACAACCCACTTGGTCTGTCTCGCCCCGTCGAGAAATAGACAGTTTGGTTCCTTTTTTATTTGTATTTTATGTCATGTGTCTGTGTGGGATGTCTAACATTCGAGTTTCCTGCTGACACAAATGATTATGATTTTTCGTTTTATCTCTTCAACCTACGCGATGACGTCAAAGTATGGCCAAGTGGAAAAATCTGTTTCAAATAAAATGCATTAGAAATATTTTTTTCTCAATAATGCACGTCGGCCAATGAACATTTGCGATCATTTCACAAGTTTTTCATTTTCCTCTTTAGAATAATCTCCTGGGAATGCCAAAGACGGCGGATGTCAGTAAACACATAAAAGCACGGCGTAGACTTACATGATTACATGGCACGTAGGTGTCCACGTTGTGTACATCGGCTAGGTTTCAATTGCGCATTAATTTAGAGGGGACATGGACCGCAATAACTCTAGCAAACTTGTCGATTTTGACGTGAGTTAATGCAACTATTTGCAAAATCGTCTAAACTTACACTTTTACTATCTACTGACCAACCTAATGCTAGCCCATCCATTTGTTTATCTAATAGTATTACATGCAGAGAAACTTGTTTTGACCCATACTGTTGCTAGCGTGCAGACATAAGTCTAGCTCTGACTGAGCATCGATCCATTAGATCGCATTCGCAGCTACACACACAGTGTTCCAGCCGTACTGATCCGCCCTCTCACCAGGAAATCTGGCGGGAACGCTGCTGCCCAAAGCGTTATAAGGCAACAGGTCCTGATGATTCACTTTCTGCTCTATTTAAAGATGTGGGCTCTTCGCTGGTTCAGGAACCCACCGCTTTGTTCTCAGAAGTCTGGGCAAAAGTGGAGGTTCCATTATTCTGGAGTGTCTCGATAGTCGTCCCCATCTTCAAAAAGTACCTCGTACAAATTGCTGCAAGTACAGGAGCAAAACCTTTGGTTGCGTCCTTTGCAACATTCTGGTGTCCAGCATTCTTCGCATGCTATCCCCAACGCGTGAATCACTACAGCGAGAAGAACAGGCTTGATCTCGCCCTGGTCCCGGCTGCATCGATCGGATTTTCGCACTCCGCCATGTGGATCAATAGCCAACGATTGTTGGGTTCCTGGTTATCCGTGCCGCCTTCGATTCTGTCGCCAGGGCTGCATTGTGGTACTGCCTGTTAAGGAATGGTATTCCCGGAAAATTCGTTTTCATCCTGTGTGCTCTGTATAGTCTGATCTCAGGTAGATTTTTGGCATATGGCAAGCTTTCGCCTACCTTTGTTGTCACCAATGGGGTTCGAATAGGACGCCCTAGCTTTCCATTCCTCTCCAACTTTCCTATTGAGGATGTCCACAGAAATGTACTAGAAGATTTGTTGAACGCAGGCGTTGTGCTCCTCCTAGGTAGTCGGGTAGCTGAGTTAGCTTAAGCTGATGATATCGTCTTCTTGGTTGCCAGTCCAGATACCGTGCAACTTGCACTTAACCGCTCGGTGATTGAAGCGTCGAACTAAGACATGCACTTTTCACCATCCAAGTGTAAAGCGCTTTTTCTAGACTGGTACACGCCCCTACCTGCACTCACCACCGATGGGGAAGTGTAAGAATTGATGCAGTTTTTAATATCGGGGAAAATTTATAACTGCTGGTGGCGCTGTTGGAAAAGAGATTTCGATGCGTATTTCAAGAGCTCGTCTCGCCTTCTCCAGGCTGAGGCATTTATGGCGCCGCCATGGCGCCGCCATGGTTTATAGTGCTACAGTCCGCGCTGTACCGTTGTACGGTTGAGAGACTTGGCCTGCTCGTACAGATGACTTATGTCGACTGTCTGTCTTCGAGAACCGTTGCTTGCTGAACGACGTAACGAACTTTGAAGCCAGACAGCGTGTCTTCGGTGGAGACAGACACGCCCTCGAGGCGCTTGTCCCGCTGCACCAAGTACAATGACTAGGACACATACTGCGTATGCCAGTTCAGCGTCTTCCGCGTCGAGCCTTGATCATGCTCGCTGGACAGAGTTGGATGAGGCGGTGTGGTGCACAGCCCACAACTTGGAGAAGCAAGATGAAAAAGCTAACAAAACAGCTATCCGCGGTTGGTTCCTCCCGACTTTCTGGATGTGGTCCCAAGGATGCTGAGTGCAGTTGGTTGGTAACCTTAAAAGTCATGGCTCGAAACCGGACTCAGTGGCAAGCGTGTACCTCTGCTTGCTGACTTGATTCCCCTTTCCTCCTCGCTAGAATATACCCAAAACTCAAAAGCTGTGAGTGGAAAAATAGACAAAAATTGTTTGTTTTCTTACTTCTTTCCTTCTAAGCTTGTTTTCTTATTCCGCCATGGTCCCGATGGAACAATCGGTACACCAATTGTGATCAATATATATATATATATATATATATATATATATATATATATATATATATATATATATGGATCGAGGACTGGTATGCATAGTAATACCAGAAGTCTAGCTTAAATCATGAAGACTATCCCCAACTGTTTCATGACGAGTTCTGGAACTCCGAGCACCGCTCACAGACGGTGGGGATAATAGTCTGTGTTAAGCCTGCATATGCCTGGATGCCATCCTCTCGAATAGCGATTGTTCATGTGCCGTTACCTATACCAGTAGTACGTTTTCGAACAGTCGGATGCAACGGTTATCGCAATCGGCTTCGGTACAGCTTGTATACCGTCGTTAAAATTTCACCGTATACTGCTTATAACTGTTCAAGTTCATGTAAACTAACACAGATCTAAGGTAGCTATGGAGGTCAAGTTCGAACTCGTGTCAGCCAGTGGTAATATGTTCTGACCAAAATTCATACGAAGATCGAACCCAGGATCATATGGATTGAAAGGCTTCTAGGTTACGCCGCTAGAGTGCTAATAAATTTGGGACTGGTATGAATGGGTTATCGGATGCGAGGTATTTAGACCAAAAGCAGTTCTAGGTTTCCAAAGAGGGAAAGTTAATCGACACAAGGCTTTTGATTTCCAGAAATACCCTTTGATTTACATACAACTATTTATGACTTGCTGCCAACTTTAAGCACACATCTCGCTGAGCTGTACAATTAGGTGTATGAAAGAAAAAGCACACCGGTACCGTAGCCTTAATGAGAATATTGAGTAGAACAATATAAAACCTATTATTTTTTTACAGTGGCACCCACTGTCACACCGGGCCCGTGTGAAGAGATATGGAGTAGATTTTTGGTAGTTAAGCGATGACTTAGTCGAGAGGAATGAAGGCCCTCACTTCGTAGCTGGCCTCAGTTGGAGCGTCTGGGCTCCCTGGTTAGGGTCCGAAAGACGATGAACACGTTTGGCTGGATACACTTGTTGATATGGCTAGGAGCCGACCTCAGTGGCGTTCGTGCCGTGAGTTTCTTTTTCCATCCCATCCCTCTTAGTCACCCCCTCCAGCTACGATCTCGTTATTTAACATTTTATAATTTTGCATAGTAAAAAAATATTTTTGGCTGCATAGTAGCCGGCTGGTAGCTTACGGAACGATGCCCATCCGTTACCGGGAGCTCAGCTGGCTTGCACCTGTTGCATTTTATTCCCTTTTTTCTTTTAGATATCGTGGCACAGTAGCTGAGGTGTTTCCCACCTCTAGCTAACGTGTATAGTTTGTGTGTTTGGAAGTTATGTAAGATAAGCTGCAGCTTAAGTAGGTGTACAGCAGTCACACGGAGCTTATCAATTAAGTATGAAAGTGATAGATATTTAACCATGAAAATGCTGACAAACAGCTAATTTCAGGTTATGATCATAAGAAAAGTTTAGTTTAAACCTTGAAAGCTGTAAGGAAGAAATACCTTGTGTTCTAGAGAGACAGTGTCCTAAAATTTCGGCTATGTAGCTTAAATGAATTAGCGCATAACTACTTATGGGCAACAATATCGGTCCACCTTGACGAGGTTGGCAGCAAATGGAACCTGGAAAAGGCCAGTTGAGTATATTTTCTCACGGAGAATTGTCAGCGAATGACATCACACACGGATTAGAGCCAACCAGTCCACTTATAGTTCTCGGCTTCTACCATTGGGACATGCGTGAAAACAACCATTCGCGTAACCGAATTATTAACGATGATGCAGCGTTAATTATGTTCGGCTGTTAAACCTGTTGCAGTAGAACCGAGAACAAAGCTGACTCACGCAGCTAGGATATGTTTCGCCACACCATATACTAGCTGGGAACATTATTAATAGAGGCACTATTAAGCAAACTTTCCTTGAGTAGGGTGGAGCACATGTATCTATCTTATAATCATAGTTATATTAGATGATGAAGCGAAGTACACACTAAGCTGGAGGCTAAAGTTCAGTTTGGTGAAAGAGCACATCAATCATTTTCAACAACCTTCCAAGTTACCAAGATTCAAGGCAACGTAGGTATGTAGAAAATCATTCCGAGGAACTGTGTAAGTGTAGTAAGGGAAGGAGATTTCATGTATGCAGGCGAACAGTTTTAGCTCATGGTACGGAATATAGCCCTGCGAAAGCGCCTTGTTGAACTACACATCATGTTTCCGCATAGAGGCATCCAACAATTACTTCGTCTTTCTTGCATTTTGTTGACAGCAAAAGTCAAAGGAGTTCTGTTATTTGAAGATTCACCTACCATTTCTTTAACTCAACCCTCCATTGTTCGGCGAATGGCTTCGTTGATGCTTTTGTGTACAGCTCATCTTAAATGAACTTAGACGCAGATTGCATTTAGTTCTGATGAATGACGTTTGCTATCTTGATAACTTCATGTACAGCCAGATGATAGTACGTAGGTGGAGATTTGAGGTTTATAAACGAGTGTTGACATCCTACACGCTAAATATATGTGGGGTCCCAAAATTAGAGGTAATAAGCACATCGGAAACAAGAGCAAGCGAACAGACTAGTTTTCGGTAGATCTTATCACGTTTCTATGCCACAACTGATAAGAATAAAGTATGCGAAATAAATAAGACAAGGGCGAAGTTAAAAGGTCCATGTTAACTGAGTGACAAAACTAGGTGGCTGGTTCTGAAGCAGTCAAGAACATGTGAGTGGCGTGTTCCCTAATATGGGTCCTTGTGGTAAGGGTCCAAGATAGAAAAAGCAACTGGACACATGGCGTTTATGCACACAAATCTGGGTTCTGAATGCGAATAACAATTGCACTGCCTAGTGTTAGTAAGCCGTGTTTTAGCTGTCGTGTGTGGCTTCCAGGTACACGGCAAATGAGTTGGAAAGACCGGTGCGTATCGGTTAGGTGATAGAAGCAACTACAATTGTTAACACAGAACGCGTCACTATTTTCGTCACACTACTACACAGCCAAGCCGGGCAATGCTCACGGATTCTGTCTGATATTCTCCTGGTGGTTCTTCGATATATCTTGCTCGACATGAACAATACAATGAGTATACACCGAAAGAATCAGTCGACCGAGAAAGTCTGTCATTGAGTTGATGCATCACGATTGATGTTGAGGCAAAGCTTAGCAGTAATCTTGCTCCAAAATAGGTATGGTCAGTGGTCTCGGATGGACTACGGATAGTGACCTGCGCTATTCCATCCCCTTTGAGTGGCAAAAATAGATAAACCAGTTTCGCCCCGACTGAAACTCTTTTAGCTCACGTCCTTCGGCACTATGTATATCTCGGAAGAAAAAAAATCCTGGACAGCCATTCCTTTCGAAAATGCTATCTAGAAAACGTAGATTTTTCAGAAGTGAGTGTACGCTACCCATCTTTCTGGCTGTTTAGATTAAACTTCCAAGCAAGTTGGTTTTAGCTTTTGTAGCACCCGCCGCGTGTCTTGCATTACACACGCAATCTGAATCGTGGCCTCGGTTGACTGAAGTCAGCCTCTGCCAATAAAATCACCTGGAGTTTCATCGAAGTGGAGGGTTTCGGTGTGACTATCCCACCTCCCGTCTAACAAAATTCCCTTACTGGTTTAGCGGGTCAAACCTGGCAAAGTGTACATGTAGCCCGTTCCACTTTAGTTGGCTGTGCACCCTCAGTTGGGTAGTCCCCTCTGGTCTTCTGTTGACCTGGATGTCTAGGAAAGACATCGTGCCCATGCTTTCGGATAGTCGGGTGAAGTTGGAATCAACTTGCGCTGAAGCAAAATGGGACAAAATGTGCCCTGTGTAACAGTGACCGTGACGAAATCATACGTCCAGGAAAAAGCGAACACTGATGTGCATTTCTACTGAATATAAGAATAATTTTTCACGTAAGTTGTATCGTTGGCCTCATCCGGTTTCGGATTTGCCTGTCGCTGTGGCCAGCCACAGGACGCCTGCGCCTACAGAGGGACCATGGGTGGCTTGCGCTGCACCACCCATAATTCCATCCACACACCCCATATCCAGTGTAAACCCGAAGGAATAAGACCAGGAGGTATGCGGATGGGAGCCACGATTCATCAACGGAGCCGGCCCACACTCCTTCACAGCAAACACAAGCACAATGTAGTTGGGAATCAAGTGCACACAAAGCGATGGCTGGACCGTAGTCCGCTCCACACTGTGAGCAAGGAACCACTCTTGAGCCCATCACGGCCACATTAACCTTGCACCCCGTCCCATCCAGCCACGACCAAATGTCTCCTAGAGTCAGCATGGACAAGGTAGTGGCTAGTAGATAGAAAGGCACTTTGCCAACATACACATCAAGCGCAGCCACACCGCGGATGTCAAGCAACAGCCAATCACATGAAATAACATTACCAAATAAAATTTATGTCAACACCTACGGCTATGCCGACATAACTCCTCGCTAAATTAGCATATGAAATAAGTTGGCTTACAATGATTCCGCGATAAGTACAAAACGTCTAGAAGTTGCTCAAAAAACGCCACAAACGCGATAGAGTTAACGAGGAAAACCACGATTAGCATAAGCAAGGTGGGCAAGTTAATAGAAGATTATTCAGGTAGCCAGAACAAACCAAATAAAGTGGAAATAAATTTATCTAGCTTAAAGAGACTTAGTTTAATTATAACTTGGTTTAGCCCGACTGCGGTAAGGACGCATCATGAATGTAACATCAGCCTCAGCACGGGGCGCAATATATGAGTATTTGAAATAAATCGGTTGAGAAAAATTCTGCTATATATTCAAGAGGTCAGAAAAAATATTTTAAGGAAATGCAACAAACTCGGAAATGTCCTCAAATTTACTTACAGTTAACTTGAGCGAGGTGTGCAAGTTAATAGAAGATAGTTCAGGTAGACATTAATATAAAAAAGCATTAGGACAAGATAGCAAAACCACCACCTAAAATAAAGAGACCCAGCATGCAAGCAAGCGGTTAATAAATAGAATGCAGCGTACCTACAAACGCTGCGCCGGTTCTGCCTACGTTCTCTGCAGGACCCGTCGTCGTTTCCGTGTTGGCCCCGAGTGGCGTCGCTCATGGCTCACTAGGCCTACCTGACTCAGACACTCGCGACCGCATGTGCTACAGCACCATGAGCTCGATGTCGATGGAGTACAACCCATTGGCGCTTTCGGCTGCCGCACTTGCTGCTTCTTCTCTGCATACACAAGTTCTTTCTCCTGCATTTCGGCAACTGCCTTCGTGATAAGATAGCGCCATGCATGCCGATCAACCGCCTTCGATTCCCATGATCTGCAATCAAGCTTGGAAAGTGAGAGGCTCACTTTGCTCATGTCCTGGTAACTTAACTTTGGTTTCCCCACATGCCGCTTCCAAATACACAGCTGACCATATAATAGCTGCTTCGGTATCCGCCTCGATTCCATGACCGAGTCACGTCAGGTGTCTCAGCTAAAGTATGCAGTGTAGATTCCACTTCGGTGCAACACTTCGGTGTCCGCAAGTTTGTCGCACCAACCAATAGGCAGAATCCGTCACAGACACCGTTAATTAAACCGCTCGGGGTATCGCACATCCCACCGGTACATCGTTCAGGTTCCGCTGCCGTATAGAAGAACGTGCAGCACCATGAATTTGTACACCGTCAACTTCGTGACAACGGCAAGCGGATGGTTGTTCCACACACGGTACTCTAGCTTCCCGAACAGCGCCGCTGCCTTAGAGACGAAGATACGAAGCTCACTGTGTATCTGCTGGGCAGTCGGCATCAAACTACCATGGTTACAGAAGCTGGAGGTGGTTTCCTATACTTCAGCACCAATGCTGATTCGAGACAATATTGAAGATTGCATCTCCGGTGAAGACAGAAAGAGACAGACAGTTTTGGTTGTGTTGACGGTGAGTCCGAATTTGGCAGCTGTCGAAGCCGGAGCACAAGTCATGCGCAACGACTCATCAGCGCTGCGTGCAAAGAACGCACATTCGTCAGGATAGTTGTCTTACAGACTAGAGTTCCCACACCGAAATGACGGATGTTCAACAACTCACCATCAATACGGCACTCCACACGAACACCTTAAGAACAAGCGGCATCAAAAGCACAAGATGACTTTGCATGAAGATAACAGGGCAGGATCTAAGACACAGCCTTGCTTCACACCAGTGACAACTGCAAAGTCATCCGAGGTCTCTCCACTCAGCGGCACACTCGCCCGCATAACATTGTGCAAAAAACATTCAATTAAACTTAGAAAATTATGCGGGCAACCAAATTTACCCAGCACCGGACACAATGCCTCGCGGTTCACCGTATCATATGCTTTAGCGCAATAAACAAACCACGAGTACAACGGCTGATGTTGTTCTTTACACTTCTCCTGCATCTATCGAAGCGCAAACACCATAGCTATGGTGCTGCGATCCGAACGGAATCCACATTGCTCTTCCGCCACGTTAGGTTCCACAACCTGACTGACGAGGCGGTTGAGCAGGATTCGAGCAATTATCTTGCCCAAACAACTCAGCAAGTTGAATCCACGATAATTCGTGCAATATTGCTTGCTCCTTTTCCCCTTGTACAGTGGTAGCACAAGTGCATTTTTCAGCTCAGAAGGCAGCTCCTCCACAATCCACACGGGTTGCACCGTGGTGCAGCGCAGTTACAAACGCGGGTCCGCTGTGTTTCAATACTTCAGGCGGGATCCCGTCGGGAACGGCACATTTGCCGTTTCGCAGCTGAGCAAGTGCTCTCTGCGTCTCATCCATTGTCGGCGTGTCCTCCAGACTCGACTCCACATTTTGCTGATTCAGGCCGTTCAAAGTAGGCCAGTCGATTATCTGAACGTTTTTTCAAGATACGATTAAATTTATTTGCCGGAACTGCATCATATCTGAAGTCGGTGTGCAGTTATCGCCTGAAGTACCATCGAACAGCGTCATCAACCGCTCCAACCTCGGTCCATTCACCGCCTTCAATGAGCCAGAACTCTTTGTGCTGTCGACGTTCGGCGTAGCATTCCATCTGCTTCGCCTTCTCCATCCACCATGCATTTTTAATGAGAGGGAGCTCGCGGGTCAGTCGTCGTCGAATTCACCCAAACTTTCTGTTCTTTACCAAGTCACTGGGGTCTGCCACATGTGCCGTAATTACTGCAATCTTCTCCGATACAAGTGCCCCAATCGTCGTGTTGTTCTCATCAAACCATTGAGGCTGCTTACAGTTTGCGTGCTCGATGGTCTTCTCAGCAGCAGCTGTCATCTGCTCACGAATGTAATACCACAGGTCGCCCACTGCGGCTTTGCATTCCACATCACAAAGGTGTGCAGCCATCGCCTTCTTCAGCACAATACGTTTCGTCACAGTACCGAGGGACATAATGTTACGTTTACGCCGATTCACGGCCGGAGTGCAATACATAGATTTACGAAAATGTGTGAACGGTTTAGTTCGCATCCATTTGTGATCAGTGCTACACTCAGCTCCAAGCAGTACACGTGTCATGCGCACTTCACGCATATCACGCTGACGTACGATGACATAGTCGAGCAGGTGAGTGTGACCACTCCGTGGGTGCGTCCAAGTTGCTATATCACTCGCACTCAGTGCAAACTGAGTGTTCGTGCTCAGCAAACCTCGAGTAGCACACAATAAAAGCAGGCTGTCACTGTTCGCATTCGCCGAACCAATGTCATGCCGACCGTCGACGTCTCTCCACACCGATGCATCATGCCCAACGCGCGTGTTGAAATCATTCATTAGAAATGGTCGCATCTCGGCAAGTACCGTATCACGGAGGATAGTTTATAGAATCGATCATGCGTGTCATCAGAATAACACATGGTGGGACCGTACGTGCTTATAAATGTGGCAAACTTACCACTTCTGGGTCGTAAGCGAACAGACATCAGTCGCGCGCTGATGCCTGTTGGTTCCCCCACCAGCTGGCCATGGAGGCGATCGGATATTACCAATCCGACCCCATGTTCACGTGGTGCTGAGCCGACGTTGCTTACCCAGTAGAACGTGTAGCCAGCACCTGCTTCATGCAACGTACCTTGCTCAGCGAGCCGTCTCACTGAGCACCGCAATATCTATGTTGTAGCGCGCCAGTTCCATCGCAACCAGTGCAGTGCGTCGCTCGGGGCGCTCACTCGAGTTCCGGTGCAGTAATGTGCGCACATTCCACACCCGATGCTGAGTGCTTTACGCGCAGATATCCGATGGCTTTGGTGGACAATCGCACTTAAGGTAACGGTTGTGCTGCGGTGGTTCACTGGAGAGACTTCGCCCGGAGCCATTGGTTTAATAGCCTGACCCACAAGTCAGTGGAGAGCAGATCCAGCTCAGGAAAGTGATTGCACAGACAGATTGGGATCTGCTTGACTGTCATCTTACGCAGCCTTTGAGGTAATGGAACGATTCATATATGTTTTTGCGACCGTAGTAGGATACACCTGCCACCACGGTCAGACGCAGGTGGGTTTCGGCGGGGTTGCACTTTTCTGACTAGGGGCTGCCTGGCTTGAGGCGAGCAGTAGCGAACCATTGAGCACACGGTGGTGACCTCCCACTGTCAGAAACAGTGCTCTACGCCAATTGAGCGTGAGCTTATAACCCGTGGACCTGTTGTTAGCCATTGAGAGGTTTTACGGGAAGAGGGCCGTAGACCATTTGCTAACCTCCGAAGAGGATGGACTAGGATACTGGCAGGGCGCCGGCACCTGATAAGAGAACGACTCGGCTCCTTATACAAAACCTTCGGTTAATGGTACACCCGAAAGGCAGCAGGTCTAGCACGTGGTCAGTTCATTGCCTCATGCGGATTGGTGTTCTGGATCTTAGCAAGGAGAAGGGCGTATCCCGACTCCCACCCAGTGATCGCCACGAGGAGGCGTCTAGGACATGAACACAAGGCACAAACATAGCAGCAGTGGCGTAGACCATCTTGCAAGATCTAGCCACCACCAGCCTCTGTGCACCATAGGTACTCTGCTTATAAATTCTCATTACTGGTAGACTTACTAGTACGCTACATTGCACTATCGGGGAATAAAATGGAGTTTGGACACGAGAGATAGCCAGCAAGTTGGAAAGAAATGAAGCTGGGTGTGACAGTCTTGCCATTAATATCTTTGAAAACAAGGATAGCAGTATATTATGGAATGAGGACACCATTCCTTCCGTGATCAGAAACGGTTTTTGCATCTAACACTGCATCTTACTGTTAACGCGAATCGCTCGTATACGGCGTGAAAGTTATCTGATGTCACACTTGCGCTGTTGTTGACTGATTAGTGGTTCCCCTGTGGCTCGTACTTTTCTCTTTGTCAAAATGTCTGCTTGTGGTATGTTAAATTTTTGTACTGAAATTCCTGAACTTTTCTCTCTAGTGCCATAGAACATATTTATTAGCATTGCCTTCGTATGAGACACGTAGCAATATGACTTCCCACCATCTTTTCGGCTGTTATCGCACATATAAACATTGTAGATAAATCCACGAACTTACATAGTTTACTGAGGAGTGATTAGAGTCGAGAATGACGCGTATTATGACACTTATGGGGAAATGTACGTCTAAACGAATAGGTAGAAAGAGATCCTGTGACTGTCTGCTGAATCAAATGCAAAGTTAGCTAGGGGAACAGTTGGTTCTAGTGAACGGTGCATTATCACGATATCTTAAGTTGATAGCATATTCTCAGACTACCACGCAAGCACTTGAAACAGCGGTAGGGAAAACATATACGTTAAATTCAAGAAGACATTTTTCCGCAGGTAATTTATCCTAAGCTTATTAAACAGAAACAATTAATCTATTCGACATTAGGATGGTACATCAACAACAGGAAATGTACATATGCAACTAGGCTGTTGTTGCTGATAATGGTCGACTGATACCTTTAATGTAGACTCAAATCTACCAGGATTAAGTTAACACCTGTCGATCGAATCCCTTGAGCTTTATGGGTCTGTCAAATCGCTCTACGGTTCGGTTACAGCCCAAGCTGCTCAAAATGCTAGTTAATTAATAACATAAGTTTGGGAGTCGTTTACTATTGAAATACCACTTGGTTTTATGTACCGCGGACATAAAAAGTCATTGAGAAATTTGAGCGGCGCTGGGTATTTTCTCACGCATCGATCACCGGTAGTTGCCGTGGCCCGGCTGATGTGGTTCCGGAAAGCTGAACGCCAGGTTATAACGCATATCACCTAGACTAGGCGAAGAAACACGCCATACTGAAGCGGCTCGCGGGTACAAAACGTCAGCATCTATGAAGACCGTAAATGATTAAGTTAAGCCATTGCCTAATCTCGCTCAGACTACCCCCGATTGAGCGATGAGTCGAAAAGTATCGCAAGATGAATCAAGTGGTCAGACGGCCCATTTGGTCTAATGCTACCCTCAAAGTCCTGTGATGACGTAAGATATTTTGTACGTCCTATGACTTTACATGATACTTATGGTGATGGGAGTATACACTCGAACGAACGCGCGGTGCCAGCCCAGCAAGGAAGCCGTTAGGCTGCTGCAAGCAAAGGCGGCACCCGATTGGACGTTCACACGTTTCTCGCATGCACGTTGATTGGCAAACAGTTGGACACATTGGAGTGAGTTTGTTTGACTGAATCAAAGGAAAAATGTCATGCATCAACAAAGGTCGTTAATTATGGATCCAACCAGCTGTATATACCGATATGTTACAATCGCCCTCTGCCTACTTTTTCGCCTGGTCCTGTTGTTTGCAGAATATACGTTTTGTCCCTGAAGGACCGACTTTTTACATGGTGTCAGAGGTGGGATAAGAACATTAGTACCACCCAGACGATGATTGGAGCTGCCCCGGCTATTCAAATGCCTGCCCCGCTGAACATGGATGAACGCAGTTTGGCAAGCAACTGGCGTTTGTGGAAGAGCAACTGGATGGATTTCTGCACTTTATCGCGTCTGGACAAACAACCGATGGCGTACCGCTTGGCCATGTTTCGACACGCAGCAGGAGATGATGCGCGTCGCGTGCTAGAGACATTGTGTTACGACAAGAGCGAAGATGCCAACAGTCTGGAGACAGTTCTTGAGAAGTTCAGTGAATACTGCGAAGGTCAAACAAACGAGACATTTCAACGCTACCTCTTCTTTTCGCGGAACAGGCGGCCAGGTGAATCCGTTGACACGTACGTCACTGAGCTAAAGATTTTGGCCCGATCCTGCAGTTTCTGTAAATGCATGGCGGACAGTCTCATACGGGACCGCATTGTTCTTGGGATCAATGACGAAGGTTTGACGAAGCGACTATTACGAAAGCGCAACCTATCTCTGCAGCAATGTATCGACATCTGTAACAGTGAGTCCTCCACTGCCTATCAGTTCCAGCAGATGACAATCACAGATGATTCAGAGGTGTGCGCCGTTTCCAGGAGCGAAACTACGAGGGCCACGACCGCGCGACAGGAGCCCTGCTGCTTCTGTGCAACACGACATCCGAGGAACCGCGAACAGTGTCCGGCGTGGGGCTGCATTTGTGTCAAATGTGGGAAGCGCAATCACTTCGGCCGCTGCTGTCAGTCGACAGATGTCAGTGCATTCGTTCCAGACAAATCAAAAGAAGACACCGAACAATCGATTGTTAACCTGTCTCGGAAAGCGTCGCAGAAGTGTGTCTATGCAAGTCTTCTGATCGAGGGACGGTCTGTGCGATTCCAGTTAGACACAGGCGCGACGATCAATATTTTGCCCAGAAAGAACTGCCGCGGCGTGCAAATTCAATCGGATCAAGATTATTTGCGCAAGTGGAATGGTTCCAGACTCAAGCCAAAGGGCTCAGCGACAATTGAAGTGGTCAATCCGAGAGACGGTGTTTCGCATCATCTGCAGTTCTCGGCATTGATTCGATTTTATCTCTTGGCTTTGTCATTTTTAACCATGATCGTTTTGTGTACGCTTGTCAGAGTGAAGCCGATGTTAGTAACCTGTATCCGTCGGTGTTTAGCCCGGGTTTAGGGGAATTCGAGGGTACCGCTCACCTGTCGTTAGATCCTTTGGTACGCCCGATTGCGTTACCTGCTAGGAGAGTCCCATTTGCGCTACGTGACCGATTTTCCGCGGAATTGAACAAGCTGGTTATGCAGGGTGTGATTGCAAAGGTTGATGAGCCAACAGACTGGGTTAGCCAGGTCGCAATCATTACGAAGAAAAATGGCGAACTACGCGTATGTAAAGACCCGAAGCCACTGAATGAGGCCCTGCGTAGAGAACATTATGCGCTACCGACGTTAGAAGATGTTTTACCACGTTTGACAAATGCTAAGTTTTTCACAAAAGTAGACCTTTCTTCCGCATTCTGGCACGTTGTTCTAGACGACGAATCCAGTTTCCTCACCACATTTGCTACACCGTTCGGACGTTATCGTTGGCTGCGATTACCGTTTGGCCTGAAGGTGTCTAGCGAAATTTTCCAAAAGCGTTTGGTGCAAGCAATAGATGATTTAGATGGCGTAACCTGTGTGGCAGATGACGTTCTGATTTACGGTTCTACCGAAGAAGAGCATGACACTAAGCTACACCGGTTCCTGAGGCGTTGCGTGCAAAAGAACATCAAGCTAAAACGCAAGAAAGTAGAGCTGCGGAAAGAGGAGGTAATTTTCCATGGGCATGTGTTAACATCCGACGAAATCAGGGTTGACCCAGGGAAGATTAAGGCGATACAAGAGATGCCGTCCCCTAACGATGTGAAGGCAGTCCATCGCCTAAACGGTAGGGTGAACTATTTAAGCCGGTTCCTACCAGGACTCGCTGATGTCATGACTCCGATTAGGCAGTTAACTCACAAAGGAGTAATTTGGAGCAGGGGGAAGGAACAGGATTTGGCTTTCGCAACCATTAAGAACCTTATCAGTAATGCGCCCGTACTCGGATATTAAGATCCAGCACAACCATTGGAGGTACAGTGTGATAGTAGCCAGAGTGGAATAGGTGCTGTTCTGTTGCAGAACGGAAGACCTTTGGATTTCCGCAGTCGAGCACTCACAGAGACCGAGAAACGGTACGCACAGATCGAGAAAGAGATGCTGGCAGTGATCTATGCCATGGAGCGTTTCAATGATTATACTTTTGGAAGAAAGACAACCGTGTACACTGATCATAAGCCGCTGGTGTCGATAGCCACTAAACCACTGAATAACGTTCCTCGTCGTCTGCAGCGTATGCTTATCCGGCTCCAGAAGTATGACATTGACATTGTGTACACACCTGGCACACAGATGTTCATCGCGGACACCCTGTCGAGAGCACATCCGCCAGTGGCCGAACATCATCTAGAAGAGATCGAGACAGTTAACATGGTGCAGCATCTGGCAGTGACAGAAAACCGTTTGAAAGACATAAGGCATTTCACGGAGGAAGACCAAACTTTTGCAGCTTTGCGAGACGTTATCCTCAATGGGTGGCCAGAAACAAAGAAGCAGCTCCTGAAGGAATTAACACCCTACTTCAATTTTCGGGACGAACTCACTGTCCGTGACGGTCTGTTGTTCAAGGGAAGTCGAATCCTAATCCCTTTTTCTCTCCGAAAGGAGATGCTGGAGCATGTCCATCACGCTCACCTGGGTGCAAATTACACCATTAATCGAGCAAGAGAACTGATGTTATGGCCAGGAATGACAGGTCAGATCAAGGATCATGTGTCTAACTGTGAGGCGTGCCGTTCACACGACATTCGGCAAACGAAGGAACCGATGATGCTGCATGATGTTCCGGACCGACCGTGGCAAAAGGTAGCAGTGGATCTATTCTGGGACAACGGAAAGGATTACTTACGGTGGACTATTCAGTGATTACTTTGAAATTGATTTACTCAGCACCACGACCACGGAGGCAGTAATCAACAAACTCAGATGTCAATTCGCACGGCACGGGATACCGGAGGAGCTAGTCTCGGACAACGGTCCCCAGTTCAGCAGCATGGCATTCCAGGTTTTCGCAACCAAATGGGAATTCGCACACCGGCAAACCAGTCCCTATCACAGTCAATCAAATCGGAAGGCAGAGTCGGCAGTGAAGCAAGCCAAGCTACTATTAGCGAAGGCTAGAGATACTCGGGAGGACCCATACATCATGCTACTGGAGAGTCGCAACACTCCTACAACGGATATCGGCCTGAGCCCAGTGCAGCGCCTATAGAGTCGAAGGACCAGAACTGTGATGCCTGCATCCGCAACACTTCTGCGCCCTGTCACTCCACAATTTGAGAAAGTACAGAACAATTTGAAAAGGCGAATGGCTACTCAGAAACGGTACTACGACAACGGCGCACGAGAATTACCTGAGCTGACAGTGGGGGAAGAAGTATGGGTTGAACCAATTCCCGATGGACAGGAGCGGTGGAGAAAAGGAGTCGTGGCTGCGAAAGTCGGTGAAAGGTCATACGAAGTAAATGTTGGAGGGAAGAAGCTGAGAAGAAACCGAGTACAGCTGAGGAGATGTCCGAGGCGACAGCATGAATCAGGGAGAGAGCGTTATACTGCGTGCGGCAATGAGGCGACATCGGCAGATCCAACAAAGAGGACGCGAAGTGGTAAAGTGTACGGACTGTTTAGCAAAGTACAGCAGCAAGAACATGAAAAAAGGGAGGATGTGATGGGAGTATACAGTCGAACGAACGTGCGGTGCCAGCCCAGCAAGGAAGCCGTTAGGCTGCCGCAAGCAAAGGCGGCACCCGATTGGACGTTCACACGTTTCTCGCATGCACGCTGATTGGCAAACAGTTGGACGCATTGGAGTGAGTTTGTTTGACTGAATCAAAGGAAAAAATGTCATGCATCACAAAGGTCGTTAATTATGGATCCAACTAGCTGTATATACCGATATGTTTCACTCGCCCTCTGCCTGCATTTTCGCCTGGTGCTGTTGTTTGCAGAATATACGTTTTGTCCCTGAAGGACCGACTTTTCACACATATGTCTATGTATTCTCTTGTCATTAGGTAAAACTGAATTAGAATAGGCGAATAGGCTAATGAAACCCTACTGACCACTACTGGACCAAGCCATTTCGCAGTCTTCATTTTAAATGAATTCGCAGTGACATATTTGTCCTTGTAATCTGTGGTAGTATTGAATCCCGGTTCTGTAGAAGCAGCCAAGGTCATTAGTAGTGTTGCTTGTCACGCTGAACTTGGGGCTATGCTAAGCAAGTTGCTTTTTCTGAGGGAATCTTAGTCTGATTGAACCGATGAAGTCAATATGTTCCCTCAGCCAAATGCCTACCGTACATTTCTGAACCAATAAACCACCCTGGTATTTTCTGTCATATCTCAGTAACAAAACATCAGCAAGCATTTTGGCACCTGTGCTGGTGACATATGCATGCTATTTTATATCGTATCAGCTCAAAAAAGACAAATCAGTTTCAGGAGTGGCTTACTAAGAAATCAAAGTACGATTCGATCAGTTAGGCCCGTTTCATATGGCAGGAGCACAAGAGGCAGTGGGATAATAAGAGTTTAACCAACTGGTTGCCATGAAGAAAACTGTATGAATCTTTAGTCAGTGAAAGAGTTGCATATTTGAGCCCGAACTGTTTTGCAGAATGGTTGCACCCTTAATAGTTCACAAAATGATAAGAACTTAAGATATGCTTCCATGATACGGGGTTTCTAGGTGAATCAGTTTGGATGCAGCAATTTTGTCACACTACCAACTAAAACGCCTATTGCAAAATTGGTACACCAGGATTAGGTGTTAATTGTTATCATTTTGTAGCACAACACAGTTTTTCCATGAATCGAAAAGCAACACAGTATAATCGCCCCCATCTGAAATACTTCACCCACGTGCTTTTTCAACAAATATTCCAAGATAGGTGATAAACCTAGGTAGGTACAGAAAAAATACGGTGTTCCTGTTTAGATAGTAGCGGCTCTTGAGAATGTCCTACAGAAATCCACTAGATTCAATGGTGAACTTTCCAAGCCGTATCAGGTTGACTCGACCTTATCAACAAGACTGCTGCATAGAGCTTTGAGCCGTAAACTTATTGAGTCCAAAAGCAAAGCATTACCAAATTATCGGACATTTAAAGTTGACCTTTTATTCCCACTTGTAAGCATGCGTAACTGTAACTGGTAGATGCACTCCTGATAGCCGCCAAGAAACGATCATTTTTATAAGCCTAATTTGCTGCCCGCATGCCGTAGACAAAACTATTCATTTCAGATAATAAATTTTCTTTTGTGCACGCTAAGGGCTGTTAGTAATGCCGAGGTTGTAATGGATCGCAGCCATTTGGTATTCAGATTTGGCAGTCTGATTTTTACACGAAAGGAACGAACTGAAGTCAGTGCTCAATGGTTTAAAGTTTACATAAAATACATTAACTGCCAAATGAATGGTTGTAACGGAATCCATTGTAGTCCCACACTCTACATGTTGAACCAATGTGGTTCTACCATCAGGCATCACTAAGAAGGCAGTGCTATGAACTGACGGTTGTTGGAATACCGTTGAATACAAACAAACTATTTACTGCGGATGAGTATTATAGGGTGCAAACGGCAGATGGGTGATATCTGTCTGATGTAATCTCGAGGTGATACGTCACATTAAAATATTTTAGGATTCCTACATCACCTTCCAGAAAGTGGCAGTTACCCTGGCCAGCCCAAGGTAGGTAATGGTTTAGCAGCTGTAGTCATGCGTTTGAAAAGCAAAGCTGCTGTCCGCATGATGATAGTTCCCATGACAGCGAGCGATAATGTATCAGAGGTCTGTAAGGTTTAATGCATTTAGTCCCTATGGCTTTAGGTAATAGTCGCCAGTTCGATTTCGCGAGATTTGATGCAACCACCCGCTACTGACCAATTTTAGTCAGATGGAACGCTTAACTAAAGCTTCTTCTAATGAATTGTAGCTCGCTGAACGACTATGGTGATGGCTTTAATATCCCATTCCAGTTTGCAGCTCGTCTCCTGAACGGAGGAAACAATCCAGTCAGTAACCACTCGTATTAGATCGCATTAGTTGAGAGTCGGGATGACATACGGTAAGAATGGTACGGAGCTGCCGATTTAAAAGGAAAAGCAGTTATTGTCTCAAGCAAAACCCATCAGTCAAAGGAAGAAATTGAGGGCAAAGTCACTCATTTTGTTAATTGTGTAAGGTTGCGTTCTCCTTACCTATTCCAGATTTAATGCATTGTGGTTCTCCTGTGTTCATTTAAATGAATGATTTTTTTCCACAAAACAGTGACTAGTGTCAACCTACTGAGATTACTGTCAGCTAAATCTGCTTAGTTATACTTTCACGTGGCCAAGTCATATACCTCCTGAAATAACAAGGACCTTTAAATCGTCGATTGTCTCCGTCACATGTTCACTGACTTAGGCTGCTATTTTTTCTTGTACTTGTGGCAGGAAAGCGTCTTAGTCTCAGATATGCATAAACTGCTGTTTGGAAATATGAACGTTGGTAGCATATAAAACTGATGTATTATAGAAAAATATTTTATGCACGTGGTCTCTGGTTCAGGTTAATTCCCTATCGTGTTTTAGGGCTTAAATGTTGTACTGATTTATGAAAGGTAGACTGCAGTAGGGTGGTATTAGTTCTAAACACGCCATTAGCAATAGCGGAAACTAACTAGTTTTCTCAATGTTATCGAAATGGTTAATTGGTGCCATTCTGTTTAGTACGGTCTTAATGAGCATCCTGAGCTCACACAGTTATGTAGATTAGCGCAATTTTCACTCGGTATGAGCTGGGTTAGGAATTGAAGGGTTCAACTTAAAACTCCGCTGTTTGC
This sequence comes from Dicrocoelium dendriticum, assembly GCA_944474145.2. Taxonomy (NCBI): domain Eukaryota; kingdom Metazoa; phylum Platyhelminthes; class Trematoda; order Plagiorchiida; family Dicrocoeliidae; genus Dicrocoelium; species Dicrocoelium dendriticum. The sequence goes on along the minus strand of OX104060.1, from coordinate 76,159,212 downwards.
TTGTGTAGTATGAAGGTGTGTTTCATGGGTCTCAATGCATATATTGAGCTGATAGCCTCTTCTCCAGGAATCGGGTCTACTAGTATCGCACGGACTTACTAGTGGTATTAATTGAGCCAATTTCAACACATAGTGATGGGACTACTTATGATCTGTAAGTAGACGCAACTACAACCTACCGACTGGTTTGCCTGTTCCAACGGAGCAATGGCACACAGTGATGCTGAGAAATTCAGCAACACAATTGACAATTTTGCTTCACTGGAACGTCACTACATCAGTATCAGCTGCGCACTGCATCAGTGTGAAATAACACTCGGACGTTTGTAGGATAACAGCGGCATTTCTTCCGCAAGAAAAAGGTTTTATTTCCGAAGCACTTTAAATGTATTCTAAAGCCCCGGTAGGAAATGACAAGCTTAGGTTCTTCGTAAGGTTGGCAGTTTTTACAAGTGAAATAGATAGATAGATTATTGATGTCAAAATGGTCTCAATCTTCGGGCCGAATTTGCTTCAGCTGCAGCATAAGAGTTCGTAGACGAGCAGCAACAGCAATAGTGCAAGGAAGTTCGTTAATGCGCTACTGACTCTGCTTCACATTGCAACTGCGATTGTTTAGGATTATACTAACTGCTTTCCTAGTTTAATTAACATACTCAAGTCAGTTCCGTACTGTCGGCCGGTGGCCGAGTGGTCTGCACGTTTGCTTTGCAACCATAAGGTCACCGGTTCGAATCCGCGTAGGGGTGGGCGTCCTCGCGGTATACTCAGCCCGCGCGCGACTGGTGGTGGTTGCGCGGCAGCGAAGCGCCGTTACGGCGTACAGCTGACACATTATTATTATTATTATTACACAGTTCCATATTATCGTGCATACAAACCATTATGAGGGTTAATAACTTACATTCGATTTATGGTAGCTGAAGTATAATGAGCATACACAGTCGTTGAATATCTGGTTGATACTGTTGTAACCCTGCCCTTCGCCTCTATCTCTGTGCACTGCCAAGCAGGCGAGGAAAACAAAACGCCGAGCCTGCTAGACCGAAGTACATTAGGTACAGAACATGGATACTTTTATAGGTCACATGCGCTTACCTCGCCGCTATCACTGAGGTGACTCACATCTCTTCTCTGAACAGATTCGACTCTGGTAGCGGCCTTCACTCTCTGACTGTAGGTAGGATCACGTCTGCAACATAGCAACCGGTGCGGCGAAGACGGTCTGATTTCGTCAGCTTCCGATTTGACAATGACAACTATAGTCTGTCAGCCGCTCATGTGGTCTGGCCAATCTCGCCCCGCTAGTGTGCACCATCGTAGTCAGCAGTTTGCCTCCGCGACAGATACTATTTTTAGGGGTTCCCTATACAGGGTATTTTTGTGTTTATACTGTAGACTCAAAAAACAAGAGGCCCGAGATAAGATCTTGAAAATATTACATACGACTGCTGAATCATAAGATCAATTAGGAGGGAGGAATGATCTGCAGCGGTCTGAAAGTTAATCATATCGCTGTATTATCGCGGGTAAAGTGAACTCGTCTGGTTCAGTTAAATCAGCTTTTGACCTCCTTATAATGGATGGAATGTCAGACGTCAATAAATTCTGCTACCCTAAAGTGCCATCTGAAAGTTTTGGTGAACGGTTGTCGCTGTGCACTGCGCATCAAACTAATCTCTATGCAAACGCATGGTTCCAGTACTCTAGCTAAACTTATCATGAGTAATTGCGCCTGAAGTCTGCAGATCCAGCAGGTTAAATGTAGTAATTATAGAAAAACTCTAGCCAAAAATGGCTACCTCGTAAAACGAAATATACACCCAGCTGTGATCTGGTTAGGTCAAGAACACGGGTTTCTACGGAGTCTGAATAAGCAGTATGCCCCGATCCAACATGAGTCAAACGCCGACGCAACATACCCGTGCGTTCTTTTGTGCTCCGCTTTTACTCTACATGAGATCCTGTCATCTGTGATACAGCTGTTGAACGACTATGGGGAGAAGCCAAACAAACCATCGTTTCTTGGAATTCCCAATGTCATACTCTCTATTTAAACTGGTTTTGGAAATATGAGCACATCGCAAGCACAAATAGGGCTACTGTGGTCCTTGGTTGCTGCAAGTCCCATTATCACTGAACATTTCAGTATTCCCGGCTAAATTTTTATTGTAAAATATCAAAGTTGTAGACTTGTAAAGCGTCAAGAAATGTAAGAACTGCAAAAGACGGGTAGTACATACATGCGTACTGAGGCGCCAACCTTGGAACTCTTTTCCAAACGTCTCTGTTTCCTCCCCACCTCGGATATTTACAAAAGACGACTGGATCTTGCCCTTGACCCCCATCACATCGTTGCCTAAATTGCGCAACTTTGGAATATATTAATTTTCCCTCAAAACCGGATTAACCTCTTACATAAATCTGAGGAGGCGGTACGGAAGTTAGTATACTTGTTTATACTTTGCTCACGGAATACAACTATGAGTGTCCCCATGTTGCCTCGTTGTTTGCTTTCAATTCCCACTTACACTACGATTATTCAGCAGCATATCTGCTAGCTAAACGCTCAAAGAGACAACTCACCTTTTGTCAAGCAACTGTTTTTTTACCGGGCATAAATCATTGTTCATTGTTCGTTGTCATTGTTCTAAGCAGCCAACTGTGTCACATATCTTTTGCAGAGCAGTAAAATTATGAGTCTGTCTTGTCGGTGTAAGACAGGGATAAAAGACGTGTGACGGTTACATGGAAAGACCTTTGTTTCCGTGACAAGCTGTCAACCTTTCAAAGATTTTAGTTGCACCTTGGCAAGCGTGAAGCAAAGTTCCTTGACATCTGAGTGCTTGGAAGTAACACAAGCTACCCCAATCGTCATGGCAACTGCACATATATTCCTGCGAGCAGCGCAGTCATTTTTTCAGACAGTAACACCCAAGCAAGTAAACGTGCACTGTGATTCCGGCACCGGACTTCCTCTCCACTGAACCAGCAAGCCACTTCAATGTCAGTCGATTTTGAAAATGCTGTAACATAAAATATCCCATTTCCAAACTTCCAAGTGGTCTGTCCTACAAACACCAGCCACTTAACCAATACTCGCTGTCGCAGTCGGTTTGAGTTGGTTACAGAATTATCGCAACACTCATCTTGCTTATTTGAGTTGCCTAGTCAGCAAAAACAGAACTTTAGGCAAATGTATATGAAGAGTCCGCTGAAACAAATAATTGCTGATGCTATCGGACTAATTGCACGCGAGTGGAATGCAGCGAAAACCGTGATGCGCTCCCATAATCGGTGAAATTTGCTCCCCGGGGGTAAATGGCTTATTAGAAATATGTGCATTTCACCCGCGTGTTTTAGCAGCTGTGGGAAAGTGAGTTCCGAAAAATTGCACCACGTACAAATATTGAGGAGTGTAAAGCTACACGCAGCAAATGATACACTCTGCTACTCTGTAGGTCAGTTTTTCCAATGGCTGTTCCACATTTGTCCAAACTGCTGTGCGAAACCAGGTCAGTTTTCTCGTTTCTGACCTATATTTTGATGACGAGTTCCGAATTTTCATCTCTAAATCCAGCGCACAGTTATTGAAACCTTACAAAACTCACATGTGCGACGAAATTTTCTTACTGCTTCTGATAAACTCCAGAATCTATGATCTTGATGATTTGTGTGTGATCATTCCAACGTGGTGTACTGGTAAAGAATTTTCAAATCAGCCTTGTTTCTCCTTTGGTAACTTTGATGATGCATTTGATGTTGAAAGTCAGCACGCATTTCCTCATTCACAGTGCGGGTTGCTAATTTACTGTTACAGTGAACAGCCGCAATAACGCAAATTTTTATACTTAAAGGAAGGAAACAATACAGTTTTTAAATCCCTTCTGCTTTATGCACTACTGCTTCATTTATTGCTTTATGTTAAGGTATTCAATTGTACTGCAATGAAATAGCTTCTGGTGTACTTAACGTTTATTTTTACCGGTATCTCAATATCTAATTCAATGCCATCTAAACATGTTTGATAGCCATATATGAATGCTTTTCAGTGAATAGCGACTGCAACAGTGCAGTCAGAGTGATTCTGCAAGTCGCTTTGGCTGTTTGAATCAGATCGAAAAAGATTCGGGCAAGAACATCGGCACTTCGGCATAATTCATAAAGAAGTTCGACGTCTCACTCATTCCGCAAAGGCTTGACTTGTACGTGAGACTGCATGTAGAATACGCTATCCAAGCGTGGTAATCGTGACAGAAGCGCCACTTCACCGCGCTCGAGGTTGCAAAACGCAGAGACAAGAACTTCGGTTCTTCCATTCTTACCTACCTACTCAGACAGTAAAATCTAAAAGTGTACAACGGATGTTACCGGTGTCTAAGAGGCGATCTGACAATTGTGTATAAGACATTAAAAACACCAGCCATATATTCCTCTATCTTCTGAAGCACAAATAAAGCATATCTGCCAGGGGCCATAAGCTTAACCTGGTCATGCAGTAAAGCCGACGGGAATGTCGACGTAACGTTTCTTCCTTTCGAGTGTCCTATTCCGTTAACTCTCTCCTAGTGAATTTAATTAATCCCCCCCCACATTATCCCTATTAAAAAACGACTTGTGGATGCACCGACAAATTAACACTACCTGAGCATAAATGAGTGCTTAGTGAAGAACAGCCAGCCGGCGGTATCAAATTGTCCTTAACAGTAGGCAGGAATGCTCCCATCTGTGCTACTTCAAAGCTTCTGGGAAGTGAAATGTCTTGCGCCATCTTTAGCAGCATAGTGATTTTATCCGGTACTTTACCCTAACCATATGATAGGACTTGCCAAAAGTTTGCCGTCTTACCCCTTATAAACCATTGATCAGTTGCACGGTGTAGCTAATACTTATATTTACGAATTAACAATGGCTTATATTTGTGTCCGCTGAACATGAGTCCGCCGCATTTGACTGATGTGGCCTAATGCGCGTCACAGTCACTGCGCCTAATCTGTCTTCCATTTACAGCGAAACATCTATGCAATCACTTGATCTCTGCGTACGCCATGGGAATGGTTTAACTGCTGCTTTGCATCACCTAGAAGCTGCAACCGTTCGACTGCGCAGCTACGCGCCCAGTCACCCGTAGGAATACGAAAGACCAAGGCTCGGTTGATAGGGGTCTGTTCTACAGGATAGGTCAACTCTATTTATTGGTGAACAAAGCATACTACTTTTGGAAGCCCAACACACTCACTCTTCTGCGTCTGGTTCGCAGTCAATATGAGTGAATACCATCACACGGGTTTACCATATTTTTGGCGGAATGCTTCGTCTCCTTTGATACGGGCTTGTATTTGTTGGCCAATTAATTCGCACCCAATTCCCCTATTTGGAGGAAAAGTCGAAGGTCATTTCACACTTGTGCAGCTGACCTTCACATGCAGCAACCGGTTCACCTGCTCCGCGGTAAGCCCTCACGCGACCTCGTATCTAGACATTGGCTCTGCTTACTTCTCTTAGTAATCAGCTCAGTTACTAAAATCTACTCAAGGCTTGTAAAATAGTACATATATAACTCATCAGGAACTATCAACTGTAAGCCGGGAAATCACACGTTTAAACCGCGGCACAGTTGCGTGACCTTGAATAGTTGCTTCGGTCCGAAAGGAGCTGTTGAAACAAGCTGTGGAGGAGTTAAGAAACCGGAAATCAACGCGCAAATTTCTTATGGTGCACGTTCTGTCGGCTCCGTCCTTCTATTTTCACACAAATGCTCAATGTGTGTGTGAGGCTCATTTGAGGTAGGTGATTCCGGCCTAGTAACTCCGGCTAAAGCGCGAGCTAACTCTACTGGTGGCTGCACAGCACAGAGGAAATAAAGGTTGCTGTACCCATTCCATCTGTCATACCACATGTCATTGAAAGCCACACTCATGTAGAGCGGAACTTATCGTCTTCGACGAAGTGACCACCTCCTGACGTATGAGATTTGAATAAACACTTGGCCCGTTTACCACCCAATCCTGAAGCTTAGTCATAATGCCAAACAAAGGAAGTACTTGCTGGAGCCGGACCACCCACACAACCATTTAAAATGTTGCCCCGAATTTTTCTTCCTGAATCTATCAGCCTTGGAACGCTCTTCCAGTTTTTGTCCTCGCTGCGTTTACGTTGTCCGTTTTTAGGTAAACAACCTGATGACATGTTACACCGCCTGGATTGCGTGAGATAGCACGTTCATTGGATGGCAGTAAAACCCAACCAAACTCTGTGTGTGCGCATGTGTGCATAAATGTGTAAATTATAGCGTCCACAGATGCGTAGCCTACATTACTTTCAGGTCTTTCCACTTTGAATTCATTTATTTCGCAAAAAGCTTACTTCGGGACTTGTCAAATCTTAGTGCAGCAGAATGTTGCATTGTTTGGAAACTTCCCCTATAACGTGCCCTTGGTTGGCCTTTGGACTACTCTTTTCCATTCTTTCAAATGCCCTTTCAGCTTGGTTACGAGGACCACTCGTGCTCCCAACCGCGTCCTCAAAATCCCGGATAATTTTATTACGCTGTCGGACCCTCCCATGCGCTTATTTTAACAACTGTTCAATCCCCAATACTCTCACACCCTTGTCCAGCGGTACACGCCTGGCTTGCACTTTCATTCATTCATTTACAATATTTTACCGTTTTTCAATTGAGCCTCGACAGTAAGGGATGCCATATCATCAGGTCTGATGTCGCCATCACCATGGCGATGTAAGCTAGATACCCCTCTCTTTGAGCGATGCACCGGTCATCAGATGTACACACTTCCGAGTTGCATGCGTGTACCTTTCATTAACCTATAACAATTATTCTGTGACTGGGCCCTCAATCATTGGATTGAGTTGGTTAATAAGTTCACACGTTTGTCGTGTGTCCACTTGTCCTTTCGCTATCTGTTTTCAGTAACCGTTTCGACGGCGCTTTTCTTATCCGCCCGTTTAATTGCAGTTTGTTATTGACGGTGGTACACCAGGATCCTAAAGAATTGAGGTCTGCCCAGTTTATTTGCCTGCATGTATATCAATAAAATTGTAGACATTGCGATCCAAACTTTTTCTGATTTCGGGAGCATTGGCTATGCGTTCAACCAGTGATCGTTACATTCAATATTTTAACTGTGTTATACCATTGCTCCATATTGCACAAATCCAGTGCATTGATATGAGTCATTTTGACTTGAATATATTTAGTCTTTCACCGGGACCCACATGACATCAATTTCAGTTGTTTAATGTCACATTATGTGACAAGTTTGTTATCCAGCAAGCGCTGTGCTACAGCTGCAGCTATCTCTGGTGATGGCGTTCAACCTGTGCCGTTACCTTTGACAACAACCAGACAGGTCATCGTGTCAGGTAACTTAAATAGTACAGACCGATGTAGCTGACTAGTTGATCTAAGAATGTTGATAATGTTCGAACACCAACCGTAAAGCAAAACGGATATAGGCTGCAAATGGACGTCTCGAGGTTAACAGACAGTTGAACAGGCAAGCCTGGATCGTCGGCAACAGCGATAGTTTCAATCAAGCGGATTTAAATCGTATGTTCCCTTGTCCATCGGAATGCCTTGCGTTGCTTTATCAAATAAGGTCTGCATAAAGAGGTCAATTAATTTGCCGACTAATAGTTCACACAAAGCAGTAAGGAAATTAACTACTTTCAAGCCATATATTTTGTTTATTTATCACAAAAGTCAATAATACAAACTACCCTCGATTCGAATCTAAGCTGATTTGAAAAATCACCGCAAATTCTCAAGGTAAAACAATATTTACTCTAATACTTTGCTCCTGATGTTGTGTTGTAATTAGTATCGTGTTTTAACTTGCTTCATATTGAAGTCCACTACCAAAAAGAGTAACTGCTAGATAGTAAGAACTGTGGTTTCAGAATTTCATATAGCTTACATCAAATTGAAGCAGTATTTCGCCCAGTTCTACTGCGTTTCTTTAGAGTCCATTTATAAACAGTTGTACGGGCAGTTTCTGTGCACAACAGAAACTAATTAAAATGCAAGCCGGTTTTCAAAGTAACTTGCACATAAGCACATATCTCGAACTCTGTTAACAATAGCTGAACATGCTCTATATCAATCTACTTTACGTGTCTCAAGTATTGCCGCGGGTCTTTTGACCTTCGCGTTTCAACTGTGCAATAGAAATTATATTGCGAAATGTTAGACGAACGAGCTTACTGTCTATTTCACTCATGTAACCGAATCATTGAGGGACCGGATAAGCCGTCCAGTCAGTTCTATATGAATGCACAATTGAAAACTACCCGTCTGTTGCATCGTGTTTGGCCTATAAACGAAGCCGCGCTAAAAAAAGGAAGCAAAGGGAAGACCTCTCACTAATGTTGCATGAAAAGTTTCGCAACTTTTGTACCTCAATCGAAAACTCGCTATCATACTAAATCCCCACGGGGTTTGACAACATTTCATACCGGGCGCTATATCGCAGTTAGGTCTCAGTCATGGCGGCCCGCTGCCGTTGCCCATGGCTCAGTGACATAAGTCGCTGACTCGCAAGAGTAAGGTCGTGGGTTCGAATCCGGCAGGATTCGGAGGGTGCGCGTTACTGACGAGTCCCAATAAGACGAAACGGCCGCCTAGCGTTTTCCTGGATGTGTGGTAGCTGGCTGTCTATGTCTAACTGCGACGAATATACACAACAACATTTCATACTGTCAATATAAGCATAGATATCTCCAAATGATATGAAAAAGTATATCTTTGTAAACGGTTTCACAGTTTTTGTGGGAAGTTGCTTTTGGAATTCAATTTTTTACGTACCGATCAATTAAGGCAAGTAGGATGACCTAACATCTAGTCTTTGACGAAGCTGAAGGACAGAGGAAGATTAGAATGCAAACCAGCTAAATATTCCAAAAATAAATTTTCCGCTTAAATACTGGGACGAAGTGGTACAATTGCACGTAAATATTTATGCGGTTTCAACCTTACTTTTATGATACATTACACCAATTGCATTACTTGATTTGAACTTAATCTATCGAGTGCCAACAAGTCGCAGACAAGCATGGTGCTCACCAGTCCCCATGAAACGTTGATTAAAAAATAGGAACAATAGCTTGTAACGGGTAACATAAGCACGGGATTAACATGTCCCGAGGTTGGTCATAAAACAAAGTGAAATTCAAATATAACGAAAATGTACCATATTCAATTTGCATCGGTGGAGTTATAGTGTAAGAGCGAATAACATAAGTTTGTGCAAGTGGGATAGTACCAGGCAAAACAGCTAACTGATAGTTATGGTTAACACACGTTGTAAACAATAAGCAGACTTAGCAAATTTGAACAGATTTATTTACCTTTAGGTGACTCATAATTCCAAGGAGTTTAGTTAGCCTGAATATATCCAGAATGTCCATTCAGTTAACAATGTGTAAGGAGGTCAAATCTTTATTCACCCGTTTTTTAAAACAGCTAAAGTGGGGGTACAGAAAACTGGGTTTGGCAGGACTTTCCAGGGTTGGCAGACCTGGAAGGAGAAGTAATTTCGTCGACAATCTAGACGACTGTGTTGTTGACTCGATTTCAGGCTATTGCCTCTGAAGTTGGTGCTCGGGCTTAGTTTCAGTAGTTGGCGGCATACGTGAGTGGGGTCGTTCAGTATTTGGCATATTAATATGACGTCTCCAGGTAGCCGCCAGTTGTGTCCACTGAACACTCTGGCTGTTTACAGCCGTTACCGGTAAGGAAGGTTACACAATCATTTTGCAAATGTTGTTGCTTTACATTGGGGTGTTTCGACCGCTGTATGGTCAATTAGCCGACTTTTGTGTTGTCTTCTTAAACACGCGCTTTGTATTTCAAGCCCACAGTAGACGAAATCGCCTAACGTGGTATTTCTTCATAAATAAATAATGACAATTTTCAGAAACTGCCAATGTAGAGTTTAATGCAACTCTCCAGAATACCGGTTCGCGGAGGAGTTTGGGCATTCGCAGATAATGTACAAATGCATCAGTACTGAATACAAATGCACTTATCTAAACTTTGGCTACAGAGTTACTCGTTTATGGTCGCATAGCCATATTTCCATATAGCTACTTATATAGCTATATTAGACGCAGCTTTAATGATCAGAACCTTAGATATCAAAAATAGAACGTGTTTACTTTTGATCAGATGCATTATTCATGATCTAAGATGAATTTCAATCGTGGGGACCGTAACCGCAACCAACGGATAGTTTAGACAGTCTGAATTCCATTAGAGAAGTTCGGTGGAGCTATAATTCCAACGCAAGTTAATAGCGTTGCGAGTTCGAAGTGCACAGTTTCGGCAAACTAGTTATGCGTTCTTAGCCACCCGAAGTTGCGTAATCTATTACTTCATTAAAATTCATTAAACTGTTAGCTCGATGACAGACCAGTAATACGTCAAAGCATAACCATCGTTTGATTCCTAATTGCCAGAGATCGATGTGACTGCAAGCCGTTTTAACGTTTCCTCAAGTCATGATTTTTGCTCTCCCCACATCATATAGCACAATGTCAAATCGTCTGTTTGAATTTCCTGGGTCTCGAATTTCAAAACGTCAGCATCAGGTGTGAGAGGAGTTTGTGATAAAATCACTATAATATTACAACAATCACTAACAACATCGACAGAACCCGAAAACCGATAACTTTTAAAGGCTTATTATTTTTGGATTATTTTTTATGCATGATCATACTATCCGACTTGATGTGGAGCACGTCTGCCATATCAGTTTTCGCACAACTTCAAGTTTTGTTTAAGGTTTCATTATCACAGAACCTACCATCTGTTGAACACTGTACCCATTATCAACTCACAGCTTCACGTTTAAGCCGGGCATGCTCGAGTGTGAAGCTTTGGCAACGTGCGTTAAAGCTGCAACATCCCATCACCCTTGCATCTGAAACCTTTCCTTAACGCAATCAACCCACTGTTCCTTTGAGGAGTCGGTACCTTCACTTAAAGTACCTAAGCCGAAATGCAGTGCTCTTCTGGTAGATAACCTTTTAACATCACTTCCAGGGTTTTAGGGAGCATTTGCACTATGTAGAAGGACGCAGGTGTTTTCTCTGAAGTGTACAATTAGAGTGCGTTATGTGTTTATTCAACAAACGCTTCAACATCCTTTTGTGTACCAAAATAGTCGAACTATCCAACACTTAATTCCCCTATGCCTTTTCTTTTTTAGACCATGGTGACCCCGGTAAATCGAAGTTTTACGCAATCCAATCTAGTTCGTGCTAACAGGCGATACGGGAAGGAGATATTGGATATCTAGGGAACTTCGTGGATCGTGGTAACCACTTTGTATCAATCTAGATGCAACCCAACTCCAATGAAATAGTTCTGCTATTGAGATAGGGAACATTGTGTGCTGTTATCAGAAGTCCACGTAATGTTCTATCTGTATTGAATAATAAACAATGAACAATGATTTATAACGGGTAAAAAAGCAGCTGCTTGACATGTCCCGTAGGGTGGTTGGAGTGAGTAAAGATAGATAAAGGGATAATAGAATCGTCGGTTCGGTCAATTACAGATTTAACTGCACTGCCGTATAAAGGGAGTTTGAAGTTACAATGTGCTCACACAAAACAATAAGGGGAGTGGTTATTGGTCATGTAACAAGCGAGAAAAAATAAAAGATAGCAAGGACAACGCTTACTCGTGTGCAGCTATCTTGGGTCGACAGGATACAGAAATCCAATTTCCATAGCAGCAGCGTTTATCAAATTTCGTGCAAAGGGTTTGGAGTGACTCATTTTCGAGTAGGGTTATGGCACTGTCCAATGTCTGTTGTGCATTGGTGCCAGCATCTGGTGGTCATGGGCTATAGCACGTAGTGTAAATGTGACAGAGTATCGTCAAGGCATTTTTTGAAAAGGGATAGGGTGGGAGCATTAAGTACATGTTCCTGTAGGGCGTTTCAAGGCTGTGACACTCGAAGAGAGGAAACGTTTCACCGACATTCCAGGCGGCTGTACTGCGTGACCAGCTTAAACTGGTGGCCTCTTAGCGGGGTGTTTTGACTGAGTATCAGAAGGAATTGGCATGCGTGGTTGGGGTTTCTCAGGATCGCCCCTTAGACGCCGATAACTTTCACTGTAAATTTTGAGAGTCTTCAGCCTGAGTGGGTAAGGGACGCTGGCCAAACCTCTGACGCTCTTCGTTGCCCTACGTTGTGCAGTATCGAGCGTGGTGAGATGGTGCTTGAGCCAGGGTTGCCACGCTTGAATAGCTTATACTGCGTGCGGTCTCACGGACGCACTAAGCATTTTTGGAAAGACTGAAGGGTTAAGCTTCCCGAAAGCTCTGCAAAGAAGGCGGTGGTACTGGTTTGCTTTCTTAGCTGCCTTTTCAGTCTGCCTGAAACAACTGAGGTCATCTTGAACTAGCACGCCGAGATCGCACTTGTGAGAAGCCTGCTGTACAATTTGTGGTCTTAGGCAGTACTTGTGCATACTCTTTTGCTGTATGCTGAGAACTTTGCACTTGGTGACGTTGAAATGCAGCGTGTTCTCGATGGACCATCTGTACGCTTTGTCCAGGTCCTCCTGTGACGCTGTGTGATCCTCCACTGTAGCTATAGTACGCCATACTTTTAGATCATCAGCAAATAGCAAACAGTTAGATATCACGCTCGCGAGATCATTTATGAAAACTAGGAACAGGCGGGCTCCAAGTACCGAGCCTTGAGGCACGCTGCACTGAATTTTAATGGATTCTGATAGCTTGCTTCTAACCCTCACATTCAGGTGACGTTGCACGAAAAAGTCTCCCGTCCAGCCCAGAACAGGATCGCGGATTCCATACTTCTGGAGTTTGTGGAGTAGAATTCGGTGGTCTAGACGGTGGAATGCCTTTGAGTTATCCAGGTAGGCTGCATCGAATCCTACACCAGCGTCCACAGATTCCGTCTAGCTGGCACGAGCAATCAACAGATTAGTGGTACAGGACCGATTTTGGCAAAATCCGTGTTGCTCCGGAACTAGCATTTTGTTGTTCTCCAGATATCCCATCAAAGCCTCAGCTACAATGGACTCCATAACCTTGGTGATCACAGGAAGTAGTGTTACCGGGCGATAATTTTCTGGTTCAGCACTGCTGCCACTTTTGTAGATTGGCGTGATGATTCCGTGCTTCCACATCAGACATCGCTGAAAGAAAATTTCTAGTGGCGCCGCCAAACTCATGGCAGCAACTTTCAACGCCTTCGGGCGAATGCCGTCCGCACCCGGGGAGCTGAACTCGCGCAGAGACATCAGCTTCTACAGTACAGCTGCTGAGGTAAACCATATGTGATTAAGCCCTGATGGTGATATTATCTGCTTAGGCAGGATGTATGATGATGGCACACTTTGGAAGGTCCGGCCAAATTGTTGTCCAAGAACGTTGGCCGCCTCTTGTGTAGTTTGGGCTAAGCCACATGCTGTGTGCATAGAAGGAATACCGCGCTTACCACGGCGCAAAGATTTTACGGGTCTGTATAGCAGTTTGGGATTGGAGCAAAACGTTTCCACTAGACCTTGTTGGTTCTTCAGTTTATCCTCGCGAACGAGTTTGATACAGTGGTTTCTTTGTATTGTGTAGACATCCCAGGTATCTCCGTTCGAGGAGGCTATATAGGTGCGCCATGTCAAGTCCCTTAATGCCATACATTTACGTGTCCTGCTCCTTACGATAGACTTCATCCTTTTAGGCCGGTGGAGTTTGGTTTCGGATGTCCTTGCCACGAGCTTAGTAAATATGTTGACGAATTCTCCGCAGGCTACCTCAGGGGTCAGTTCGGCTAAGAACGACCAGCTGGTTGCATCAATGAGGTCGGACAGGTCGTCATAGTTGGTTACGACATGATATTCCTCGGCATGCTCTTTAGGATAATCCGCGTAGCACATGTAATGAAACACTAGCGTTACATGATCGCTGTGGCCTAGATGAGTATCGGTTATCACTCTCTCGACCATCAATTCTTCATTGGTGAATAATCGGTCCAATATGGATGGCCTGTCAGTTCCCCTGAATCTGGTGGGCGTGTTGACGTGGCCATAAAGCTGGAAGTCTGAAACCAGATCTTGCAAATCAGCTTTGAATTGCTCTCCTGGTGTGGCCTGTGAGTCTAGAGCATGTAAGTTGTTAGTCCGATAACCTTATGCTTCGCTAATGACAATCCCTGGACCGCCTGTCGTTTAGAAGATCCATTAGCTAGGGCTCGCTACTATTAAATGGAAACGCAAGCTGTTCATCTTGTGCATCAGCGTTAGAGTGACAGCTCCGGAGACTCACTGGTTACTTGTTCGTATTTCGTTAATGCGTGATTTCATTTCATGTTCACTCACGTTTCGTAGTAATGTTCCAAAAACATTAGGCCATAAGCTTGATGCACAGGTACGCATACAGCTGAATCACACACTTAGGAATCATGTACGAAACAAAGATTACAGATTATGTGTAAAAGATGCGGGAGACTTCACAATAATTTACAGGATTCGGAAGAACCTGTAGCGCCCAAAAAGATAACTGCTACCTTTTATGTACTATTTACTTGTTGACCAATTGTACATTATTCATTTTTGTTTTAATCTTCCTTCCAACCTGCTCGACACTCGACCGCCTTGTAAGTTCCCGCACTAACGCGTACCTCGTGTTTTGCTTCATCCGTCCGCGTCTTCTTGTAACTCATCGAATACAGTCCGCTGTGTCCGACTCCAATCGTCTTCTGATATCCGCGCTTACTTTCGCGCACCGTTTCGCACTAGTATTTTCTAGTCATACAAATCCCAACCATATTTGCCGCCTGCCTTTAGAATTAAACCACAATGGCAATCTAAGAGGTTACCCTCTGCAAGTGACAATACAGGATAGCCAGCTGGAAAGCTGTAAAAATTGCTTCTCCCTTCGAGTTTGTCAGACATTGAACGCTCTCCCAATCTAACGATATTTAAAATTGTATTAACGAAGCGCCATCCTATTAGCATTTGATTTGATAAGTTTTGTTAGCCATTGGGATACATAACTTAACAAAACGGACCACGGCGGGTCACGGTAGTCAAAGGAGTGGAGGTTTCGGCTACTACTCCAATAGTCGCGCGTTCGAGGCCTACTATTGCCACCTGATGAGTTGAAAGGACAGCGAAAAGCGTCGTGGGTGTATAGCGTTTTCTGGCGGGCAACACTCAATTTCCATCTGCTTTGACTACAGTCTCAGTGATCGCAGTAACCAAGGTTCACTTCAGTGTGGATGGCGGTCCACATCGAGATTGCGCCCTGCAATCCAATCCCACGTGAAATCCAAAATTAACCCTCGAGCTCGAACAGTTTTATGGAGACATCTGCGTCCCCCATACCACCAACAACAGAGTTTTGTGTGCCGCCATCAAGTTACATCGGTAAGTCGGAATAGGGTGGGATTGATAACGTTCAAATTGGGCCAGTATACTATGCATAAATGTCTACATCGGAATCATAGGGTTTCTGTTGCCTTGGGAATAAGAAAGTAGCTGCAGATTTGGAAAACGTGTCACGCGAACCAAAACTGAAGTTGTTTATTCACAATTCACTAAACAGGACAACCTATTAGCTAATGGGTTGCGGTAAAACAGAATAACGCAAAATATTTCCCAACGTGAAAGAAGGATTTAATTTTGATTGTTGAGACCACAAATGTCAAAGGAAAATCCTTTCTGGATTCGACCTACACCACCTTTCGAAAATTCGGGATACTACACGCTTGTAAATGCAAATGATCTTTTCCGATGATGAATGCTGCGTTAAGTTCATTTACGCCCGAGTTAGCAACAAAACGCCAAATTGACTTACCGTTTAAGCGGACCCGATTTGCTCATGTCCCCCTGGGATAGCTGCTTGATCATATTCCAGGCACTTGATGTAGTTCGTTTGGAGATTCTTCCCCCTTTCTGTTCTGGAGATGCTCTTGTTGTGTTGGACATAATGTATTCGAAGCTACACTCCCGTGAGGAGTTTAGGCTTTGAGGTGAGCTTACGTTGAAAAATCCGCCCGTCTCTGGCTGGCGTTGTAACCCTCGGCACACTGGGCTCATAGGGGCAGAGTGATGCTTGGAACTGTGCATCAGAAGAAATCGTTTTGTCTTCTGATCTGTTTTATTCAAATTGGCAACCCGATATGCGCCATTGACCTCAAACGCAGCTGCATGTCCCACACAACCTTGGTAGTGATTATATAGTGTACCAACTTCATTCATCCCTTCGGTAACGAGGTTCTTCTCCGATACATTCATGCCTTTATGCTTGGAATACAAATTTCTGAGTGATATGTTCTTCAACTGCAGATTAGTTAACTTAGATCTTTGAACTGATTTACTGTCCCATTCTTGAGTACTGAGAATCACAGATGCAGTTGGACTATTTGTTTCACCACACGTGTTTGACATGTTTCTGCAAAACCGGTGTGTGGGACACTGTGTGTGAGTTTCAGAGCGCTATTATCTTACCTCCATGTTGAGCATAGGAACCAATGAGAATCACCTCAAATCTTTCGGATAATTGTTGTTGTCCAAATGGTATCCTCAGGTTGACGATATCTGATAGGTCGCCACGAGACTCCACTCAACCTAGAGCAACGTGGACTTGAGCACATTATATTGGAAAGAGTGAGAGTCCAAGGGCAACATGACTTGATCGGGAAAATGTTCACCAACCATTGCAAAAGTGATCATGATCAGAAATGAATAGTTATTAAATTACACTTACATACCCGTGCTTGTTCAGGGGTTAGTTCTGCTGTATGTATCTGACCATCGGCCTGTTTATCTTACCCTGTAAAGCATACTGCCTAGCAGGCTGAATACCTGTTGAGTAATGAAGTGGAATAGGTAGTTGACGCATTGTAGACCAACCTTTGATAAAGTTGAGTGTGGCAGTGAACTTCAGATAAAACAGTTAAAGCCAGTTAACATGTTTCCGCCGCATAAAACCTAACAGAGAACACTGAAACTTCAGCAAATTCACATGGAACATCAGATTCATCCTAAAACTTTATTTTGACTATAATAGCTCCGACGGTTTCGTTCTGATGAATTGCCCAGACATTACCACAAAAGCAGTAACAGGAGTGACAGCATATGGCGAAGTATGCCACTAGAGAAACCGGTGACTATTTAAGCTTCACGCTAATCAACCGTTGAGTAGTAGCTACGAGCAGTGAACTCATTTATGAGGTGACCAACTGGGAATACAGTGGACTCATTGAAAACCTTGTTTCATGCTGTCGGCAAGCTGCAAGGGTAGGACATTATGAAATGCTGGTTGTTTTATCGCTGTGTCACTAAGTTCGTTATTCGTTAGGTGTAAACGTGGTAAGCTTACATACTTTCCCACGAGTGTTTGCAGACAAGCATTTTTGTGAAATCATTCAAAAGATTAAGAGCCAGACAAATAATTATCCACTGAATTAGGGTAATTCTTAAGATTGTGAGGTAATTCCAATATCAATTTTCTACCTGCAAGCCTTTAATTTCGTCGAAGAAAAATATAATTGATACGGCAGTGTGTAATTTCATCCATACCGAGCTATCTGGATGAACAATTATTTCGATTTCGCATACCTTCCGTATAATTATCCTTCAAGCTGGGATGGTTGCGGTAGCAATGTCAAGCTTACAAGCTTACATTTTGCACCCAGTTAACTAAAATGCACTTTGGACTGCCCTTAATCACAACAGTTTACATCCAGGACTTACGGAATAAATCTGAGATTGTTAAGAAATTCTTCAAATTTCTCTAGTAATTGTTGAGACTAACATTTCCGTGTTCCGAAGGAACACTGTTACATTTTTCTTTGGAATCACTTTACATTGACTACTTAATCATGACTGAATTTAGTTGCGTTATATTCAACCTACGCCGTCTAAATCTTCTTACTACCGCCTCATGCTCAGTCATGCACCCGGACTGTTTACATTGTCATGGTCATTTGATAGTTTAACTTCGATTAGTCGTCACTTTGGGTTATGCCTTTCCTTTCGCGCGAAAACAGTGTGTATCTCAATTCAGGTAGCTCCAAATCGCACCTAGGAGGCGGTCATCCAGATTGTTATCATGCTAACTAGACCAGCTATCGTAACTACGCTAAGTGCTTTGGGACGCCTTTTCCAGCCGCACGGTGGTCAGGTAAATTACGCTCTTCAGACTAGTTGGTGAAGGAAACTAGCAGTCGTATAGTCAGATGCTTAGCTGCGGAACGATTTATGCAAAAGTACATTCGTCTCTACTGCACAAGTGAAAAGCTGGTTCAAGTTGCTTGCACGTTATCGCATCACATATGAATCCCTCCAAGATAGTTGTGGTTGCACGCTGACACAACGGATTATATTCCGATGTTGCACAAAACCGGTTTAGCTGAGTACATATGCAATCATTTGCAAATAAATACATTTCGCTCAATGGATGTTATACGTTAGTGTCCACAGTACTAATGCTTTTGTTGAAGCTACAAAGGATAGAATACGTGGGTTTTAGGTTTGTAATGCCGCATATCGTATCATTATGGACACGGGAACTTACTCAAAGCTGGGTTCGAAGCGAAGGTCAATGGGCGTGGGGATCTAGCCCCCTCGATGTACGTTGAACACATTATATTAAAGCATAAAACATCAAACAGTATAAGTAGCGACATTCTGTTTCCGCTATTTCGTGTACGTCACTACATGTGACGTGTAGCGCTCACCGCTAAACAAGTGTCGGTCTGTTTTATAACATAAAATAGAAAACAAGAAATCATAAGTTGGAAGAGGATGTCTCCAGTTAATGTATACTTTTCATTCAATCAAGCTGTCAACGATAGACTGTTCCTAAATAGTAACAAATCAACAGCTACACTTTTATAGTTCCGACATATGCATAACGATCAGCATGTAAACTAAGTTACAACAGCAACAATAATGACGCAATTACTGGTAACTACCAGTACATTGGAATTTATTCATATGTAATCCAACAAAAGATTGGAAAGAGGACACTTTGGCATTGAAACACACAGGTAGGTACTTAGTTACGTAGGCAACGGAATCATCAAAATGTACGATAGAGTATGTTAGAATCCCACGTCTATCGTGTACACGTATAAATGCAGCGAAGTATTCGGGGGATGGGAAGTTATGGTGAAAAGTTTCTTTTCTTTTTCGTAACCACTTTTGTGCGTACATGCGATTGACGCCTTTACATGGACCGGCTTTCGCAAAACAAATGTTGCGAATTTCGCGCATGTAAATTTATGACTTTTTTTTGCCAAGAACAAGTGTGTTTCTACAGAAAACGGAAATAAGACCATAAGTCAATCAGTACAGTTTTAATACATTAGCAGGATCATGTGATTTGTCTTTCAATGCAGGATGAAAAAATAACCATTACGAATTAATTCATTAACTTTTACATGAAATAATGCGTTTGAGAGATTGGAGAATTATCTAACATTCAAACATTTTACACGAAATGGACTAACGTCAGTACTTTGTTTGTTGCGATAGTCTAACTAGAAATGCAGTTGGCGCAGGGATCAGTTCCTAATGCACAAGCTTATCCGTCATTGCAACGACAACTGTCCAGTAAGCAAAGTTTATCAAACTGAGGTAAAATCGAAGGTTGCATGTTTCTCATATTTAGTCAGTAAGGCCGCACACGACAAGTAATTGAATCTCTTAATAGTACATATATATTATCCTTACATTAGCTTTTGTGCTATCTTTAAGCGCGCTTTCAAATGAGCGCATGCTTGCTATGTCGCAAATAAATCACGAAAGCTACATGACTGAGACTGTCTTTCGTGTCATTTCAACTAGTTTATTGCTCATATCAGGAGTGCCGGATTTGGCGTAAGAACACAAGACTGCCTTGCAATACTGTGGTCGCGGGTTCGAGCCTGCGTAGGGAACCTGGCAACCCTCGCGCGACTGTTGATGGTTGCACGGCAGCGAACATCGGTATTGTCTACGGCCAAGCTGCTGATGTCACTCCTGGTTGGTGTAAGTAAGTAAGTTGGCGGGTTGAACAACGGCTGAAAATTTCGGCCGTGCTTTTCAGCAAAGTAATGGTGCTAAGGATCGACATATATATATAATGTTGAATAGTGTGTGATAGATGAGGAAGTAATGATTGCTGTAGTAGAGAATATCCATGGCCCGGGATGTAGAAGTGGGTCCTGCACTGCTCTCCAAGCTGAATTATTATTTTGCAGACTTTTCGGGGTCAAAGTTGCCCATTATTCAACAGAAACAATACGAAATAATCTCTTCAAAGTGAAAGATATATTTAGCAAGTGGGAAACATCTGGTGTAATCTACAAGATATGCTACCGAAACTGTGACAAATACTACGTAAGACAAAGAGGAAGAAAGCTTGGCACATGGCTACATGAACATAACCTAACCATCCGCCGTCATGAGAACAACTCTTAGATGTCCGTGCATATGGATGCCGCGGTCACCAGTCCGACTTGGAGCGTATGAAAATCCTCGGAAGAGCAACAATCCGGCAAGCATGTGAGTTTATTGAAGTCTGGTATTCAAATCAGAACTCGATCAATAAGCACTTGGATCTGGAAGTCGCTTACGAGGCTCTGCTAACCACACTGAGGATGTTGTCTAGTGTAGCAACGAAACGTCTGCAAAATAATAATTCAGCTCGGAGAGCGGTACAAAACCCACATGAATGCTGTACAACTCTTACGAAATATGGTGAATAACGTTCTAAAATTGCCAGCAGTGAATATTTTATCGTTATCAGGTAACAGATAAAATATCTGACTCATGGTATTGCAGGACTCACAAATGTGACATGTGATCGTACGTGTGCAATCGTTCTCTGAATCGAATAGTGGTAAAATATAAATCTAACATCCTTTTAAACTGCTGCACAGTTGTTGTCTCCATTACATTTTCAGGCAAACGGCTCCAACTATTTACCACTCTAGATTCGAAGCACAGTGGGTGGGGAACTCACTTCACAGTCCGCATGACAAGTTCGTATCTGTGACCGCGTGTGCTGCATGGCCTTCGTAAGTGCAGCATTGGACTCAGAATGGGGGACTCACCGAGATGTAGAATACGGTAAGTCATAATGGGGTCGACTCGCATCCGACGGTAGGACAAGGTGTGGAGTCCTATTTTCTCGTACCGTTATTCATACCCCAAACCACGTAAACTCAGGATGTGTCAGGTAGCAATGTGTTGGCTCCGTTCGATCTTTTGTGCCTCGTCTCGCGTAAACGGAAAGTAGGCGTGTGAATCGTACTCTAGCATTCGTCCAATGATAGAAGAGAAGAGGAGAGTGGCAACCTCTTCAAGCCAAGTGACGAAGCTATGTTTGAGCGCCCAAAGCACGCGCAATCGGTTACGATATAGCCTTTCCGCGTTGTCCACGGACTTCAAATCGTAGCGCGAGAGTATACCTAGGTTCTTCACCCAGGGTGTGGGATATAGCGGTTAGCAGTCAAGTGTGTATGTTCGGTTGTCAGCACCTTTGCCTAGGCTCATAAATACAAATTTGGTTGGGTTGACCGGGAGATGAACTTCTGCAGACCATGTGGATAGGCGGTTGAGGTCTTGCTGAAGTAGGCCACAGTCGTCGGGAGCGTCAATTTCTCTCCAAATCTTCATGTCATCCGAAAACAAGGCACACAACGACCGGAGAAGCTGAGGTAGAGCCTTGCTGGAGATCAGGAACAGAGTGGGACTCACCGCAGTGTCTTGAGGCACGCCACTTGTAGAGGGATGCCAGTCAGTTAGATGGTCTTCGACTTTTACCCTCCAGTTTCATCCAACAAGAATGTCGCGGAGCCACCGGTGCAGTCAGCTTCCGACACCACATCCAGTGTTTGTACAGGAAAATCTCATGCCTGACTTTTTCGAACCCTTTACTGAAATCGATGCATATCACATCGACAGACTTCCCCTTGCTTATTGCCTGCAGAAAACCATGCCTCATCACAAGTAACTTTGTAATGCATGAGCGGCCTTGCATAAATGCGTGCTGTGCAGGTGTCAGACTACTTTTGACTGAAGCAACTGCAGCAATTTCTTATTCACGATTTGCTCAGCAATCTTTGTCAAAATAGGTGTCCAACAAATTGCACTGTAGTTGTCTTCTTTGTTAGGATCGCAGCCTTTCGGAATAGGCTTCACCACCGAACATTTCCAGTCAAGCTGCAACGAATCTTCGGATAGCGACCTGTTGGAAAGGTCAATCATGACAGGAGGGATGATGGTCGAAATTGAATTGAGAATCATTGGTTGAAGCTAAGCAGTTCCGGCAGGTTCGGCGCCGTCAAGGCTGGCTAGTAGTTGACCTACCTCATTAACGCCGCGCTCTAGACTGTCGAGTTCGGGAAAAGCGGTACACGTCGAACTCGGAAGAGACACCTGGTCATTTGCAAATACAGAAGCGAAGTGTGCCGCCAAAGCGGACCCACCCTCAGGGCTGGAGATTAGGGGCTGTCCGTTCGGGCCGTCCAGCACTGGCACATCACCTGCCGCCTTCATGAGTAGCTTCACGTTAGCAAAGGTTCTCTTTGGGCTGGTCTTTGCGACGACTGCAACCTGCTCTTCGAAACGTCGACGCTTATTGCGTTTTGCACTCTTGCAGAGGTTCCGCTGACTTTATAAGATTCGTAGGCGTTAGCAGATCCAGAGAGGAAGAATCAGTCACACAGTCTGCACCGCCTTCGAGCCAGATTTCCATAATCCTTGTCAAACCGATGAGGCCTAATCGGTCCAACCTTCCGACGTTGCAAGGGCACAAATTGGGAATACAATCATGGCACTCACCCTTTTTAAAAAGTCCGTCTTACCCAGATGCATCTTTTGACAGTGACAGATCCGTTTGGCTTACGTCTCGAGCTATAACGTCGAAATCCGTTTTCCAGTAGTTGTAAGCTGGTTACAGCAGACGTGAATGTGATAAAGTTATTTCCATACCAGCTAAGAGCATTGAGTGGTCGCTTGTAGCCTGGAGCTACAGGATCAGAAATTCACGTACTCGCTGTTCGTGATTTGTTATCATCAAGTCGAGACAAGAAGTGCTGGCCGTGGTCTTATGCGTGCTGGATAGCATATGTGTTGCGGTGCACCAGTTTCAAGTACCAAATCCACGAACTATGCTTCAACCTCATGAAGTCCCGGCATCAAATGCACACCAGGCAATCGTATTCGAGAACAGTTAAAATCGTCCACGTGTAGAAAGTGTGGACGACCCATGTGGGTTCGAAGATAGGTCAGCTAATCCAAACAACGACTCAGTGGTTTGCAATAAACTGCGCCCACAAGTAGTTCTCCGCGCCTGAGGCGGATGGAGCACCACAGTAGCTCACACAAACCATCGTCACCTTGGTAGAGGCTAACAAGTCTCCTACGCAAGGAAAACATGCTGTAGAGCAGGATTTCACCGCTGGTATTCGTTAGTCTATCACAGCGGAGGCACCAGTAACCGTTGAGTTCAAGTTCCTGGGTGTATAACGCTGAAGGAAGCCATGTCTCTCCTACTCCATCTGCCTCTTGCCGCTCAGAGGCAACGAAACAACAAGGCTTATCGCGCTTGTTCATAACACTGCAAAAGTTCGTGAAGGCTACTCGCAGGCCGCAGCAGGAGCCGCCGGGCGTACTTAAAGTATGAGCATCCTGTTTATCCTGATTCTCAGATTCTTGGAAACCACCCGATAATTTACGATACGAAGATTTTTCCCCCTCACCAATACATCTTTTCAGCTCATTGATGGCAAACTTGAGACCCTCCCTGTCTACTGTATCCAGGTCCGGACGAACATGGATCTTCAAACCTTTCAGCCTAATTAGGCGGGCCGAGATCAGTCTTGGACTGGATTCGTCCACAAAACTGTTTCGCATTTGCCAATTTTGTTGATCATTTTGCTTTCTAAGACGGGTAATTTGCTTCATATTTACAGAGTACTCAGCAGCATCGAGAAGTCTGTCAATTAGACTATGTAAAACTCATCATCCTGCTTATTGAGCACTTGGGAGTGATGGATCACTGGACTCCGGCGCGTGGAACATCGCGAGGTTACAAGGCATCTGGTCGGACGGAGAGCGAAGTATATTACGAGTCTCACGTAGTTAGGCTAACTGTTGGCTCACAGAAGTAAAGCGCCCAACATCCCTTCGTAATTTCCTTCTTTGTTCTTTCCACTGGTCATCAGCACCCAAGATTTGACCTGCTGGGACATCAGTGCTCGTTGGACACAACAAAGGCATATATATATGATGTATATGTATACGGTAGATACTTAATATAACATTCTTAGCATCGTTATTTGACATTTTCTCATAAATCAGTTTTAGTAGATGATTGTGTTCGCCCGTGTCATTTTAACTAAACTCGCTTCCACAAGTTATGCCACGAATGTAACAGAGGGCTGGATGAGTTGAAATTACAAGGCAAGCGACTATTGAAGCAAGGTGGGGGAGGGTCAAGAATTGGGGGATTGAAACGGCGGAATAATATTGAAGTTGGAGTCAGTCGCTAATGATACAAAAGCACAAAGTGGAAATAAGAAAACGAGAAGTCATGAGCAGTAGCATCCAAACCGCTTTCCACCTTGCTCGATACAGCAGATAGGGCACCGTTTATTATCCTCTGCGACGGACAGAGCATCAAGAAACTGTTAGAAGGAAAAGTCATGGTGTATTTGTTACGTAGACAGGATTCTGTTGGGTTTTCCAGGCTTCGACAGGACAAGGATTAGGGTCCTAAACTAAAACCTTTACTTCTAAAATCTTACCCCAAGGCAGGCGAATTTGGCACTGGACTAAAGAGAGCCCGTTTTATGGAGTGAGGAGCCAGCCTCACTCCAACCCCCAAGCTGGAGGACCAGGAGACTGAGTTTGTCTGGCCTCTAACCATTGATCGATCTGATATGCTTGCCTCTAAAGGTGAAAATTGCACTACCCTGCATAGCTCAGTAGATCACTGAAGCATACAAACCATCGCACGAGGTTAAGGTCCAGTCTCATGTAATGGATTACTGCCACGTATTGCACATACCATCACACGGACTCCCGCGACCTGCATTGTGCGCGCGCCGGTGGTGCGGTTGGAAGAGGAGGATAGGAGACCATGGGATGACTTGGTCGTGAGGAATGAATTCACTCACTTCAATTTTGGCGTCTGTTGGCGCATCCCTAGTACCTAGGTGGGGTCCTAAGAACGATAAACACGTTTGGTTGAAAACATACGTTGAGATGTCGAAGAGTCGCCCCTAGGGGCGTTTGTGTTGTGAGTGTTTTTGCTTCATATCCATCCCTTTTAGATTCTTCTCCAATTACGACCTCAAACAAATTAGATAATACCATATTTAACATTACATTACTAGCTTTGAATTATTCCGTAGTGTAACTTTTCAGTATCTTGCCATTTTGTGTTTCGGCACATTAGCTTCTTTGTGTTTTTCACCCTCATCTAACGTGTATTGACGATGATGATGGACAGGAGACTTCATTTGTGCCCATGAATTGTCGAATTTGCTGTAATATAACAGCTCTACTTTGGGTGCAGACATCCAGTCCATACTTCAAACTATCATTATGAAGTGATGCGTTGAAATCTGTAGAGGCTTAAAAACGATTTACTTGTTCGATTATCCTTCCATTTTATCTATTGCTCCAACCACCCTACGGGACCTGTCAAGCATATGCTTTTTTACCCGTTATAAATCATTGTTCATTGTTCATTGATACCATCTCGAATGTGATTTCCCAATACTGTCATTTTGTTTACACGAGATTGGTCTTGGTGGTCATTGTAAACCCATTTGATCAAATCCACCCCCGGAAGTTTTAGCACAGTTTGTTCCAGATCTAATTGTAAACTAGAAGAAAGAATAACTTTTATCGCATTCTTTGTACATCATTAGAATTGTGATCCTGCAACTCGCATCTCGTGTGGACTAGCAGAATTTCTATGGCATAAAGTTGTGGGTGGTCCTGATTACGACACATGTATTTAACATTACAATTTATAAATACATTGGTTTTCCTCCAAGCATAGTACAAGTTCGGATATGTGAATTTTGTCCAAAAGCGTTTGTCTAAAGCGATGTTAACTTTCCCCTACAACAACGTTGTAATAAACTGCTAGGTGGCTTCAGGGAATTAAACTATAATACTTGCAAGAAACAGGATCGATTCAATTTAAAAGTGCTATAGATTTCGACTGAAAACAAGTAGATCTTCCTCAATACAGGGACAGCTAGGAAGTATAGTTTCTGCATGGTTAACGTGACAGTTGGGTCCTACAGAAGTCCACAATAAGTGGTGGTCGGTATTAGACTATATGGGGCGGCACCAGGCTGTCTGTTGAAATCGAGTCGTCAGTATTGAGGTTGCATTTCAAGTTGTGTTTAAATACCTGTTTAATATGTACTGTATCAAGAACCATTGACACTTCGCTGAATGACTTGGTCAATACGACAGGTATCAAAGGACTATGGAAAGAAATTGGAAGCACTGTGCGGCCCCGACTAATACAGTCATTCTGGATAAATATGGTTGCATCAGCCTGCTAAATGATTAACACTCTCGTACGGTAAATCATTGTCTAGGAATCTATGAACTCGTGGTTTCGATCACCAATTTCAACGATGATTTCGCTCCTTTGACCGGCTCCAATGTTTCTAGCGAAACTGCCTCCTCCGTTGGGAGTTTGTAGTCGTTAAATTTTATGAGCAAGTCAAATCAAAAATGCACTTTATCAAGACAGCTGGTGAAACACGTTCACACTTGCCTCGTGTGGTTATTTACCTTGGTATGCTGATATATGTGCCCCATGCTGAGGCTGATGTTGCATTCTGGATGCTTCTTCATGGCAGTTGGGCTGAACCAACCTACACTTAAACTAAGTCTTTTTAAGCAGGATACATTTCATTCCACTTTATTTGGTGTGTTCTGAATACATATTAACTAACCACATTGCTTACGCTAATTGGACTTATCTTTGTTAACCTTTTTGCGTTTGTAGCATTTTTAACTATTTCGTGAACCTTACTTAGTTTTCGCGCATTCGTTGCTAACCAACTTACTTCACATGGTAACTTAACGAAGAGTCATTCCACCGTAACTGTAAGCATTATTGGATTTATTTTATTTCTTCCTGTCGTTTCAGGTGAATGGCTGTTGCTTGATATCCCCGGTGTGGCTGCGCTTGATGTGCATATTGACAAGGTGCCTACATAGCTATTATCCACTACCTCGTCCATACTGGCTCCAGGAGACAGTTTTTCGTTGCTGGAGGGGACGGAGTGCACCGTCCTTCTGGCCGCGCTAGGCTAGAAGATTGGTTCCATGCAATCAGTGCGGAGCGGACTACGGTCCAACCACAGCCTTGTGTGCGTTTGACTCCCCAAATAGAGCGTGCTTGTGTTTGCCTGTGAAAGTGTGTGGGCCGGCTCCGTTGATGAAACGTGGCACCCTTCCACATGCCTCCCGGTATTATTCCTTCGGATTTACACTGGATATCGGGTGTGTGGATGGAGCTGTGAGTGGTGCAGCGCAAGCCACCTGTGGTCTCTCTGTAGGCGCAGGCGTCTTGTGGCTGGCCACAGTGACAGGTAAATCCGAAACCGGATGCCGCCAAACATGCTGATATATTCTGAGCGCAAACAATTATCTGGCCCCTGTGTTTAGACACACACTAAAGCACGTTACGGAATCTATGCTGTAACCTGGGTGGAGAATTAAGAAATCTGTTCTTCCTCTTGTCTAGCTGAATGGACTGAAAGCTTCACGGAACATGCCTTATCGAGAACGTCATTCGTAGAGACATCAAAATTTTGCGGTTTTGAAACAGCCAGTATCACGAGAAATACATCTTTGCGACAACACATATGGTGTCTGAGCGTCACTCGGGGCAAGGATTTGCAACAGAGGGGAATTTGAGTGCAACATGCATATCCTAGATAAATGCCCTCGTGTGATCGGCATATGGACAAATGTAACGAGAGGAACTTTCACAACACACCCAAGGAACCAAATGAATGTTGACGAAAGTATTGAAGGTAAACCGAGCTGATGGTAGTCATGTACCACCTGTGGTGAAGCAACCTACAAATATCATCAAAGCACATAATGAGAGTGAATTAGATCAGGGCGTTAACGGATAAAATCAGTGTTTCCTTGAAAGAACATTATAAATATCATCAAACAATCCCCAGTCGGAAAATGCCGACAACACAACACACACACACACACACACGTATTTTCTAGTACGCGCCCCAGGAGTTTGGGCGTGAATATGGTGTAGTGAAACTGCCATCAAAAGCAGGTATTTGCGTCCTCCACCTTTGCGTATAACGAAGCCATTCTGAAACTCACCCACCAAGCTTTGCAAGTGATGCTCTTTTTGTTCCTACAATTGAGATATGACCGCGAACCGAAGACATCTTTACCATGACGCACATGTTATACAAATTGCGAAGTCTACAAAGCGGAATGAATTATTTGTTCGCAGCCAACAAGCGGAAGCGAATAATATTCCTCATATGACACCGTGAAATATGCAAGGTGTAGCACCCGAATTTTGAGTCAAAAATGATTTGCTCAGTAATGTAAAAGGGGTATTTAAGTTCAGTTATGGGACCTTAAATTCTAGAGGTTAGGGAAAAAGGTGCGCTCGTCAAGTCACACTGCCCTACTGGAAACGAAATCACTCTTCTGAACAACCCCCTAGAGGTGCCAACTGGGCTGTTCGGGATCATTTTGTCCAAGACAGATGTCCAGCGGCAGGGTTCCAAGACGTGTTGGATTTATTGTCTGACAAGCGTTCTTTCTATAAATAGCCACAATAAGGCTAAAAAGACTAAGACGGAAGATAGAGACATGGAAAGGCTTGAGCTGTAGTATCGTTACCTAGAAATATCCTGCTCGATGTAATAGTTAGGGTACGGTTAATTAGCTTTTGTGACGGCCAGAGTAGTAAGCAATTATGTGGAGAGAACTTCGTGGGATTGTATTGCTTGGACTGGTTACTATCAGTTTCTCCCGGCTTAGTTAGGCGAAGAATTAGGGTTCTCAACCACGACCTTTGTTTCAAAAAGCAGTGGGGTTTCGGTGGTGGGCTGCAGAGGCTGTTTCACAGAGAAATGAGCCGCCCTCAATCTAAACCTTAACCTGAAAGGCCATGAGACTTTTTGACTGGCCTCTAACCACTGACCGATCTGGTATGACTGGTCTTGAAGATGCATGAAGCAGTTTTCAGCATAGCTCAGTGGATCGTTAAGGCACGCAAACCATCGCCCCACTTTAAGGTGCAGTCTCGTCGAGACGGAATATTCCCTACTTCTTGGGTATATATAGCTGGACTGGGAATTGTAACAGAGACATGTGATACGTCAGTAAGAACCTCTAGCTTATGCTAGAGAGTCGCAGTGGGAAACGGTTGTCACAAAGCAGTGGAGGGCTGCAAATTTGAAATATCTGTCATTCATATTCCTCAGATGCAGTCCCAGCGGATCGCGGTCTTGATTGAAACTGCGAACCATAATGCATTCACACAGAGAGTACTTTGAACCGTGACTCTGTCATTCACCTTTATAACAAACGTACCCTGCCGTGGCTCTGGCAGTTTTACGGCGGGGTTCTCAGGTAACACCCCAGAAATCCATGGGTTAGGTAGTAGTTCTCCAATTCCTGCCTCATACTTGCCCATAAGTTCGTAACCGGTCCCTGATTGTCCTGTTATGAGGCAGATAGCACGATGTCAGGAGAACAATTCGGTTAAATGCAGATAATGATCTAGTAAACTTAGGGTTGTATTAGGTATGCACTGCTAGTTTGGACTAATCTCCTAGCTGGTCGAAGACGTAGCAAAACTTGAGGGGTTTCATCTAGTGGGGTTGGAGTCTGAGTGCAGGTACTGGATGGCGTTGCCGATAACCAATTCGAGTCAATTCACTAAAGCGAGTTATACATCTAGCCTGACGGGAATTTGTTGGACACACACGTACGTAGCATTTTACTAAGTGTATAGCTAATAAATGCGAAATAAAATGTTACTTGTTTATCAAATGGATATTGATATTATTAGGGCTACAACGCAAATCTCCCAGTAGATTCCAGAATGAGTGAGATTTGCTAACGCAATGGATGCGATAGACCAGGGAAGGCAGATGTGCAGAAAACATGCGTGGAAGCGTAAATGAAGCTGTACTTCCGCCTAAGTGGCGATACCAGTATCCGAGCAGACTGCGCAACGTTAGGTTGGTGACTGGCAGAAATGTGTATTGGTATAAGTCGACAAAACGGTGCGGACGAAGTTGAACATTGTAATGTAGATACATCGCAACTATTGTTTTACTGACCCAGCTAGTTCTTGAAACGCCACGGGGAAGCATTAAATCCAGTGCGGAGTAAACTGCATCCAATACTCGGTCAGTGTGACATAATTTGCGAGAGGTTAAGTTTGAAGTTATGTGATATCAAGTCTCATTAATAACCTACGAAGGCAGCACCTGTAATATGCCTAGTTTGGATAAGTTGTCAATTAATGTAGCAATCCGACGCAGAGCATATTGGGATCATAGCCTAGATATTCGTAATTACGTGACGAAAACGCTTTGCGACCGAATAAATATCGATCACATTGCAGCTTGAAAATGGTTAACAGTTGTGCTTTGCAATCGGAAGCGATTTGCGTATTTCTTTTAATCAAATTTAACCAAATGCGTTTCTATGGATAGCATGAATTCTACCGAGTTCATGATCCAGCAGCTTTTATGTTTTTGAGAATCAGGATGAGAATAATGTGCTTCTTGGTGGCACTTCGATCTCACTACCCACTGCCCGCATTAATTAACTTATTTGAGTAACGTGAATTTTCTGCATATGTTACATCTGAACTTACCAAGAGGTAAACTTGTCGCAGTTTATTCTATTTTAGTTGTCAGCATTTGTTCCATGCTTAAACACCTTCTATCTTTTCTGGATGTCACACACGAGTGATACGCTGCAGTTTTTTGGTACTCCGTAAAATCGACTTCGATTACATTTTCTATTCTTTCCGATTGGCTTCACCCGATGGATCCCCTGAAAATTCCTCAAATGCTTTATTGTTTCTAAATACTTTGGAGGCACTACCGTTAATCATTTACTCATTTGTTTGTCCTCTTCAATGATTTGGAAAAACAGTCACAGACAACTGTCAGAAGACATCACATTCTAGAGAAGCATAGAAACATTATTCATGTTAGTTTCCATTCTCTTGCATTATGGGTCCAAACTGAGCTGATCTCCAGAGGTGCTGAGTTGAAGCTTCCAAGATACATAGTTATGCTCACGCAAGGCGAGTTGCCACAAACTCATTGACGAGAAAAACTGATGTTGGACTCAAAAAACCAGTCTACATGTTGACGGCATATTATAAAATAATAGCGGCCGTAAAAAACAATCATTCTGACAGCTTACTGATTACAATAGCGACAGACAATACCCAGTGAATATAATAGCGGCTCATTTGTTTTTATTACACATTAACACGTGGCCAGATGAGATGTGCAAGTGCGCATGAATCCTTTCGAGGGACTATATGCGCATGAAAGCAAGTCTTCAACAGATCGTTCCACTGATAGTCGTGTTACTTTACCGGAACTGATGGTTATGCCTACATTTATTCCTACGTACTAATTTTCACATTAATGTTATTTTTAAGTAGGTCAAGACACTACATTTTTTCTGGGACTTACATGATGCTATGTAAAAACGTTTCTCTGCCGCCCGCGTAAATTACACTCTGTGATCAGACAACGCATTTGGTCTGTCTCGCACCGTGGAGAAATAGACAGTTTCGTTACTTATCTCTTTATTTTTTTATCATGTGTCTGTATGGGAAGTCTAGAATTTGAGTTTCCTGCTGACACAAATAATTATGATTTTTCGTTTTATCTCTTCAACCTACGCGATGACGTCAAAGTATGGCCAAGAGGGAAAATCTGTTTTAACTAAAATGCATTAGCAATATTTTTTCTCAATAATGCACGTTGGTCACTGAACATTTCAATCATTTCACAAGTTTTTCATTTTCCTCTTTAGAGTAATCTCCTGGGAATGCCAAAGACGCGGTGGATGTCAGTAAACACATAAAAGCACGGCGTAGACTTACATTATTACATGGCACGTATGTGTCTACGTTATGCACATCAGCTAAGTTTCAATTGCACATTAATTTAGAGGGGATATGGACCGCAATAAGCATAGCGAATTTGTCGCTTTTGACGTGAGTTAATGCAACAATTTTCAAAATCGTCTCAGATCATGCACTGGTCCGTGTAAAAATCTGGGTGTGTGTTTTGGAGGTCCAAAAAACGAAGCACCGCCAGTTTGGCGCAAAAAGTTAAGCTGCTTCCTCTATCCAGACGATGTTTCACTTTTCTTTGCTATACGCTCTCAAATGTAATCCACTGCAAGGCGTAGTGCTACACTGGAATTGTTCACAGAACGCGATGACCACTTTCGGACGGTTAAGCTGCTACCAATGCCCGATAACCCTTAGAGGTTTGGATCTCTGCTTTCTCGTTGGAGCTGATTTATTGCTCCAGAGATACCCAGGCATAATCAGATTGCAAGGAGCGGCGCCGCTCTGTTCACCGGATTGTCAAACAAAACCTGCGCAAGGATGGTGTGGCTTGATGATCTGAGTGTGCTTTACTGATTGCGATCGCTGCCCTCTCTGGCAAAACTCGCAAGCTTTTCCAACTCACTCGCTCCACCAGTCTTAGGAAGCCTGGTTTCAGTGAGGTTAATTGCGAGGCGGATGAGACACAGGTAACCAAATAATAGGCTTTCGGACTCGCAATTCTATTAGCCTTCACCGTCCGTCAGTGCATGCAGTACACCTTGTTGTCTATCCTAACTCTCCACACAGAATCCACCCAGCGGAGCGGAAGGCAGCCTTAAGTTTTGACGCTTGAAGTGAGTTAAGGCTGCCCGTTCAGACAGACTTTTTCCGGAGCTGTTAAAGTACGGCCGCATGACGTTCAGTAACCAGCTTACCACCTTGTGCTCAAAAAAACCGGCAGGAGGAAAAAGTGCCTTGCTCTTGGGGCGTATCTGTTTTAGTTTCGATTTTCATGAAAAGCGATCACACTTCATGTGTCAAACATCGTGAAATTAGTCTTGTTTCGGTTGCCTCCAACCTAATATCATTATTCTGCTTCATAAACTATCCCTAATACTTGAATCATACTACCCCGAACTACAAGAATGTTAGCGCTCCGGCTGTGGATGCATGGATCAAATTTTTACACTTCTCGAATATGGCCAAATTTAACAGAGACCCACTATTGTCGCATTTCTTGACATACGCGCTAACTTTGACTCCGTTGCGACCTAATTTATGGTGCTGCTTACTAAAGGACGGCGTGACAGAGAAGCATCCCGAGATCTTATGTCAATCCTTCCTCGCGCTACGCTGTCAATAGCGGTGTGCGACAATGCTACCTTATGTTCCCCTTCCTGTTCAACTTTGCGATCGAGGACGTCCTGTTAAATGCTCTGGAAGGTATCCAAAATGTTGGTCTAAAGGTTATACCGTGTCAGCGGGCTACCGCCACAAATTATGCTGCTGATATCGCCTTACTGGGCGACGGTCCACAGAGTATACAACGCATTCTGTATCCTTTGTGAGTGAAACATCTATGCTATGGGGATTCGCCCTATCGAAGTGTAAAGTGTAGCTCCAGGATTGAGCAGTCTCTGCTCCGTGTTCACCCTTGAAGCTGTAAAATTTGTTTAGGTAGAGAGTTACGTCTAAATAAGGAGCTGTGTTACTGCTTGCGGTATTATCAACAAGGAACTTTTTCATTGCATCGCTTAAGCCAGACCAGCATTTGTCAATCTGGGACATTTGGAGCTACCTGGGAATGTCTCATTATCTGTAAATGGTTGTGTTTACAGTGTTCCTGTACGTCTAATATTGTTGTATCGGAGAGGGCCCTGGCAAATTCGCGTGGAAGGTATACGTGGTCTTTCTGCCTTCGACAACGGTTGTTTGAGAAGCATCGCTCATGTGTGGTGACAACACCAACTTCACAGTGATGACATTTGATGTCCCTTCTTGGAGTATGCGTGTGTTTTCTTCAACAGACTGGCTTTGTTGCGCCAATTTAGATGGATTAATAACCTCCTTTGCATGGTACCTAAGCATTTACTGCGCAGCCTCCTATTCGCTCGTCAAGGACAGTGCCGGACGCAGGCGCATGGCCGTCAACGTTCCACCTGGCGATAGTACATGAACTCACAGACTTGATGTCTAGTCGCCGTTGGACCCGTATGTCTTCCATGAGAAGACCAAATAATGAGAAGTGCAAATGGATTAACACTTTTGAAAACGGCCAGCAAGCGGAATCATTAGAAGAATTGTGTACATAATTGTATAGGCTCACATGTTTTAATGCCTAAAACATGTAACATGACGAAAAGAATTTATCGACGTGTGAAAAACATCTAGAAATCTTTAGTTTCATATTTTTGTCAAATTGTACTTACCTTTGATTCCCGTGGGATTCTTGATGTATTCATGCCACTTTCTAGTAGTGTTTGTTTTAAATTTACGTTTTTTCGGAGGTGGTTTACTTGAGTTGTGATACCATTTTACTCGCTTGATGCTGAAAAGTAAATGTGTATATATATATGTATAAATTCCGAAGGATCCTTCATAAAAATCAAATTTAGTTATTTCGGTAACTAGAGACAGCACTATTGCAATGGATGCTCTTTATATCCTAAAGACCAGTTAAATGCATCTATACACCCCAGAACTTTAATAAGCTGTGTTATCAATCTCTTAACTGACAGGTCTTCTCAGCAATGACGTAGCCGATTCAACTAAGCTCACATATGTCGGCCAACGTTAACGGTTGTTTGCTACGCATTACAGAAAATCAATCTTATCACGGGACTCAGCGCACGTAGCTTGCTTGCATAAACTGAATATTGTAGGGGCAAAACGAAATTAGAAACTGTACCACTTCGTCGAAATTTGAACAAAAACCATTAGAATAAGAAAACTATCTACGGTTTGTCAATACCAAGTCTCACGTGGTATCGCCAAAAACCTGTAACCCACAGCAAAATGAGAGACAAAAAGGAGACTTGTAATCGTTTACAACATCAACCATTTGAGATATATATATATATTACACAAGTATATTATATCCAAGAACAGATTAAACAAAAGATAGGTGCGAATTAATTTTCTTTTCGGTGAGTCTCTTCAAGCATGTGTAATTATGAATCAAAGTAATATTATACTACTATGTAATTGCTAGCTTAGCACAATCAAGCCGGGTCGGGTCTGTGGGTTGGCCTATTCAATGGCAAACCTCTAACATCGCTATCAGTTCATTAGCCTGAACTCAGCTGACTGGTTTACGGTCATGGCGAAGTCAAACTTCGCACCAGCGCCTTCTGTTTGCATAGCTCATATCTGATGGTGATGGTTTCCGCAGTTGGCAGCACTTACTTTCTGAGTCCATTAAGGACCGGTTCAGACAAAATATAAAGCATCTTGAAAGCCTCCTTATTTTGAACATGGTGTGCACTGCTCACAAGGTGTTCAACAATTGAGCTTTGGACCGTTTTCTCAGTACCATGCCGTAGTGCTACGTTCCACTATCTGTTTGGACTGGTGTCTGGTAGAGTGTCCGATGTACTGTGCACTACACATGCAGGTGAACTGACATGGCGCATACGCTTGGGACAAGACCGGAATTTTGTCTTTGTGGCATTGGGTTATGAGTGGAGCATTCTCGCTAAGAGCAACTACCGTGGCGGCTGGGGATGTCTGGTTCACTGCAATGGACAACTTCCTATTCATCAGGTCAAACGACATGTCACCTTTGAAAGGAACTGAAAGGAAAACGCCCTTTTTCCAACAGTCGCTCGCAAATTAGGCCGGGCTAGAGCTGTGGAATGTTTCTGATGAATGTGGCAGGGTACCTATTATTTGCCAGCGTTTCGATTATGAAATACTTTTCGTCTTCAATTGTCTCTGGGCTGCAGATGGTTGCGGCACGAGATAACAGGCAACGCACTACGTTTCGCTTAGACCTCAGCAACACAAAACTAAGTGCGTATGCTCTCCTACCCAGGTTGTCTTCAGGTGCGTGCTTCGTTTCAACGAACCATCGTCTCTTCGTTGCAATAAGATGTCCGGAAAAGACAGTCTATTGTTTTTCTTGGTCTCGCAAGTCAATTCGAAAGATGGATGAAAGTTGTTACACTGTCTCAGTAGGTGAAAATAATCACTGTGTGGATCACAAACGATAAATGCATCATCCATACAATTGATTGTACTGCTATGCTGTGTTTGCTTTCACAATATTTCCCATGCCGTTCAAATCACAGGGAATTGGGAGCGTCTCAAATCTATGACCAGAAGATTGTACTGGTGTCCAAATATGTGCCGCAAACTTTTCGCAAGTGAAGCAGTAGTTTCAGTAGCGGGAAATCACCTACATGTAGAATGCGGTAGGTCCGTAGAGGATCTGGAAGACTCCAAAGTGAATCTGTGTAACTTGCGTAAGCGGAATGTGTAGCGCTGTGAATGTCCCCGAAAGCGACTTACTTGGAATTATCGTTGACATACATTATCATTACCACCGTTTTAGGTAGTTTATTTTGGGAATGCGTTTATTATAGGGAACGAAACGTTAACTATGTATCCACTGAATGCGAGGCGTAAACAATAATTAACTTTAGATCTAAGGAAACATCTTGGGGTGTACGGTGGTAAAGCACATAGTTTTCAGGGATACAAGAATACTGAAATTCTCTAGACCAAAAGCATTCCTAGACGACCGAGAATGCGTTTGTACATAACGGCAAAGAGACTGTGAGTGAGACTTTCTCTTCTAAAAGCTTAAAGTAAGCAGGTTGGTTGCCGAATCATTTGACCATATTGTTACAAAGTGACTATGAGTTGTCCTCTTCTGTTGCAAGTTTGAGAATGTGTATGTCCTAAAGTTTGCTTGTTGCTTATGGGCGGCACAAGTGGGGCGTGTGCAATTGACCACGAATGTGACTTCGCCTGATGGTAGGCGAGTGGCTGTAAATCCAATCGGATGCAACCACTCATTGCCCACTGCGATACCAGTACGGAAACTCTAATGATCTGCTCAACTATGATTGAGTTTATTAGACACTTAGCATAACCTGTACGGAGGTGTCGTCATAATACAGTCGTGAACAAATGGACGGCCTTGTATGATGAAACTGGAAAACGCAAGGTGCAAGAGAAGCGCGGAACAGGTTGTTACGTTGCCGAATGTGAAATGAATCTTTGCTACAACCCGCTCTTCCTCCTACGAAATGACGTGGTATAAGTGGTATATTATCCAAGGGGCCCAGCTTTGTCCCTCTAATGTCAATATCAGCAATGGAGGGAATACTTTGGGCGTAAATCAGACCGTTCTATACCGCTTTTCCTATCTGTTCGCTCAGGTAGAACAGCATACCGATTGAACTCTTTTGCATACCTCATTTTCCAAGATTGATTCCGCAGCTTTTTATCGCACGTCACTGGATTTACGCATGTTCCTTTTGATTCGCCAAGCAACTCGTGAAAACATTTTCTTGGGAACAGTACAAATGCATTCCATATTGACATGTCTTTATATATTCCGAGCAGCATTTCACTCACACGGGCACGCACAATGCTCCATTTTTCCAACCGTGAAACCGATTTTAGCTTATTTGAACAGATTCTTACTTATCTCAATTCACCATTGTGTGAAACAGCTGCGGAGTAATTTGCGTTTTCGCGCAGCAGACCCGACAAAGGCTCTCAACAAATCCGCCACGCTATCCACAGGCTTGACCGTGAGTGATCCATACAAGCAGCTACCTAACTCACGCTACCGAATCGGGTGAGTGTATACTCCCACGAAGGCATGTACGTCAGACAAAGACGTAGGAAGACACCTCAAAGTCACACCAGACTGGCCTAGCTCTATGCATCAACATATTCTCAATGAGGTATTTCGGCGTGTTTGTGCACAGTGTTGGCAAGTTGCATCCCAGATTAATCTAGAGAACATTCAGCTAATGTGCGTGAGTTTCTTCGCAATCTTACCGAAAAAGTAGGATTGGCCTGGTCGGATTATCACTTACGCAAACGACATTCACGAAAACCTGGCTGAATTAGTGCTTTCCATGTCACATGATGCATTTTCACCGCAAGCTAATCTTAAAGTAGCACAGCCGAAAAGTTGTCGCGGTATGAAAAGCTGTGATCATTTTGTGCAAGCTGGTGACTTGCTCTAACCGCTGTAAACTTTTCGTCCTGCTTACACTGGCTCAATTTAAATGGAATCAAGAACCGCAATTTTAAGCTGGAATGCCTATGAGTCTGCACCAAAGGCAGCCGTCCAACATGTTAGCATAGATTGTAGAGCAAGCAGCTGCTGCAAGAGCTGGCCGACTGAAACCAGAGGAGTCATTGCGTTGAAGTGGTTGTCCAACCTCGGTATCCAGTTCAGAGTAGAGTAGACAGACCGGGGGTGACATCAACCATACTTACTTATGCAACCGAACCCAGTTGACTTATAACCAAATACTATAACATACACTTTCTGATGTGTTCGTAGCATAGGCTTCATCAAAACCACGCGGAAAATGTAATGTTGTTGAAGCGCTGACAATTTACGCTTCTGTGGTTGCTGCCCACATAGCAGAACCACCGTCCATCGCAGTTGTGACAGCAAGCAAACCAAATGCGGTTAGCGCTGCCATTAGGACCGCAGGAGCCTGGACATCATCTGCTGTCTGATCAAAGAACACAACCTCAAGCTAATGCCAAAAGGAGGACAACAGACAACCTCATAAGCAGCTGAATGTCGTAAGGTCTTATGTACCTCGGTAAACTTCTGAACAACCGAAAATATTTTGGCTCCGTATATCATTTAATGAGGTTCCACGATAAACCTGCCAGTTTTATGTGCCTGGTCCGTCATCCAAACTATATGCAATACGTGAGCCAAGGCTACTTCTAGCGACGATTTCTTCACTAGAAGGTGCAGAAGCCGTTCTTTTGTAAGCCACTCTTCTCCGAACTACATGCATCTATTGCACTTTGCTAGATGCAGGTTGGAGAAAAGTCCAGAAACCTAAAGCACATTTGGATGCGTATGGCAAACGAAATTAGCTAAAATCGATTCCTGTCCCTGGTGTCCCATGGAGTCAAACTACGAGCAACCTATACAAACAACGAACTGGATTAAATGACGCTTCATTCGTGAAGATGATCTCTAATGCGACAACAAGGTTACTATTAGCTCCCAACTGTGTTCTGTGTCGTCTATGAGTTTTAACGGTGACACTACAATTTATCGCCTGGCAAAAATTGTAAGAAACATGGCATCAAATGTGCAGACCTTTAATACGAAATAGATGCGAACGTGATAGATACCCGGCGACAACTAGACAAGATGACATGAACAGAGAAGCCTCGTTTGCGACCTCGTCTGCGTGCGTTTCCTGACCGGTTTGCCTTCGAAACATTTTGGCAAATAAAGGAGTTCTAAGTTATCATCCAACCGCGAAACCTGAG
Organism: Dicrocoelium dendriticum; assembly: GCA_944474145.2. Taxonomy (NCBI): domain Eukaryota; kingdom Metazoa; phylum Platyhelminthes; class Trematoda; order Plagiorchiida; family Dicrocoeliidae; genus Dicrocoelium; species Dicrocoelium dendriticum. Next base: position 76,119,596 of record OX104060.1, on the reverse strand, counting down.
GATTCAATACATCAATACAGAATGCCCCCGGGGCTTATGTTATCAGTTCAGCAAAAATACGACTAGCAACCAACCTCACAGGCGTTGGCATGGCATCTCACCTGAACTCTACGTCCACTAGTGCTGTTCTTACCTCCTAGACCTTCACCTTCTTGGGTAGCAACGCGCATGATCTCAGAAAGTTAACCGTACTTTATAGTTGTCAGGTTTCAATGCCACCGGACATAGTCTTGGCGACGGAAACACGGCTGTACACTGAGATTACTGGTTCCCAGAGTGTTGTACGCAACATGATTTTTATACCAAGTGATTAATTATGCTGGCTAGACCGAATAATGACTATCTTGAAAAATGTCACTCATATTTAAGCTAATTCACTTCGCCTGATGAAGATTTTGAGTCAAAAGCGGAACGTCGTACAGCATAACAAATACACTAACCGATCGTTTGCCAAAGCTTTTAATACGATACCGAATATTCTTGAACCGGCGATTTGAATTGCATATTGATATTAGCCACTATACAGAAACGTAAGTTGCCGCATTTGGTGTTTTCTGTACCTGTCATGTGGTGAAGTGTGCTTACTTGTAATAGCATAGCGTTCTTCAATACTCGTCTTAGATTCAGATCACTGCCCAGCGTCTGCTTTTGGGCGTATCCTGTCATGGTCATTCACTCACGTCATTATGGTGGAGGAGCTCCAGCTGAATGCGATCGAATTCGCTGCTTCACTCGGCAAATAATTCAAGGCACACTTGTAAAATCCACTCGTCGATTCAGAGCTATCCAGACGGATCACACTTGTAACGCGATATACAAATGATGACAAACATCTGTCGAGACAGTACACATAGATGCACCACATGGACGTAGCATTCGTGCTACGCTGTGCTTCCGTTACGTTAGCTATTTGAGATACTTAGAAACGCCAGGTAAGGCCAAATAAACACTCGGTACAACATCCTGTTTGATCTTGTTCGAGCACATAACTGGTCTTTCCTAATTAAGCAATGTTACGAATTTACTTGAGTTTATTCTACAATTCATCGGGCTGGTGATAAATGCATTGCCAGCTAAGTTTTCTCGTCCGTACCATACGAAACCTTCCTGAAGTGCAGGGACAGCAATTACATAATCGTAAGGGATGCTTATATAACATAAAGAGACAATCCCGTCCAATTGGTCCGTGAAGACATACGCAACCACAAAAGAGATTGGATGTTGAAACATAGTATTAGTCTGCATTATTGCACAAGAACCTCAACAATCTCCGGTGAATGAGGAGTGGAACTCTAGTACTACTTGCAGCAGATGGCTTAGCGTTAGCCACTCTCCTCGGCAACAATCCAACCGTATTTTCCAAAGTGGATCTCTACCTCACTCACCTTTGAGACAGCTCATAACACCCACAGGGTTAAGTTACCTATGGTTCACTTCGGATGACATATGCGCGGAAGTATTGTAGCCAGCAAAACTGAACATCGCCGAACCAGAAGCTTGATACTTTCCATGATGACCAGATAAAATGCAGGTTCCCAAGATGTGGAAATATGGAAAATTCACTGGTATATACGACAGCGGGAATCGTGCGATGACCCCGAATCACCGACCCCGTGCTATCCAAAGATATTTTTCTTAAAGACGCTCATGGAATACCTTGGGAACAAGACAGTTTCAGTGTCATACCAATACTGAGTTTACTTCAATCTGTTCGTGCTACACGCTTTTGCTAGCCTGAACAGGACGAGTAGATCCAGTCAATGACGGCTAATTTATCGATGTCGTATTCTGGGACTTCTCTAAAGCGTTCGATCGCTTTGACGATCATATTCCTCTTCACACGCTAGTAAAGCTTTGGATGTGGTGACCCTTGCAACATTAGATAAGCAAGTTCTTCATCTGACCTCAGCCGGATATGATGGTTCACTGTGTTATTTTTTAACTCAATAGTAATTTGGTGTGGTTAGCACCAAAAATCGATACCGGTACCACTGTATTCCTAACGTACATAAAAATCCTTGCCAATGTACTGCGATGGCACTGTTTAATATTTGCAGTCGATACAAAGGTCTGGAATGGCATCAAGACAATGGAAGGTTACACGACGCAAACGATCAATCTCTACAAACTGCATATGTGGTTATCCGAAAACCAGCTCAAGTTCAACATGGCGAAAGGCCAAGTTTCGAGCATCAGCTATCAGCGTACTCATGAATATTGAGTCGGGAACAATAGTTCCGATATACTACGCAGGAAAATTTTCTTAGTGCTATCAGGCTAGATCAATTTGGCTGCACGAAATTGACCGCGAATTCATCGGGAAAGACCAATTGGCCAACTGGGCTTCTCTAGAAAAACGTCCGGCAAGTTCGAGAATTCTATCATCCCGCAGGTGCAGAACGCCCATGCGTTACATGCCATCCAAGCTTAGCGTCCCTAATGCAAACGTGATTTGGATGTGCTTTAAGAGTCGTAAGATAGAGGGAGGGAGCTTAATATGGTCTTGTTTTAATATTCACACAATCTCAGATTACAACTCAGTGGCTTGTATTGGTGAATATCGAAATCTAGGAGGATCCGCCATGATGATTTACTTAATATTGGCGAATCGTAATCGAGTTTGTTGCGATCTGTTGCTACTTGGTCACATACTAAACTGACTGAGCTCCGAGGTAAAAGTGCAGCTCGTTACAATCGACGTGATTATCGAAAATGGTTATCTCCCTTTGGTTATTGCTACTACAATAACGCTCTTCGACAGGCATATTGATGACACGTTTTCCTATTTGCATTCTGTGATATAGCCTCTTTCAACCGGACGATAAACTAACGTGAACCAAACACCATGCACACAGAAATGAATAACGAACAATCAATTTATGCCGGTCAGGAAGCACTTCTTTACTAGTCCAATTGGGTAGTTTGTTGGGGTCTTAGAAAAAAATGTAACAGTTAGTATTGCCAGCGTGCAAAGTAGGACTCATCGTTTACATCATTGTAGTCCTGCAATCCGCGTAGTTCCACAGCACTCATAGGTAACAGCAAATAAATCCAAGGTATGCTCCAGGAGAGGGATGGAGACATAGAGTTAAGTGAAACAGTGTAAGTGGATGAGTGAGTCATCTAACCACTTTGTAGATATTACTAGCTTCGATGCTGAGTAGACTGATGCAGGGAGGGCATTCCACTGGTGACATACACGAATGGAAAAGAAACCTCAGCGTCACTGCAAACGGCTATACTGTTCTGCGAGTTTCAACGAGTGACTTCTCAAGGTTGTGTTACTGTCGAGATGCACTGGGAATCGGCACACATGATGTAAGTCGTGCAGTATAAAAAAGGCTATTAGCTGGTTGCTTCGTAATCTTCGGTATCGTCCGTTTAATAGCCCCGGTTCATTCAGCGATTGCTCATATGGCAGCTTGCACATTCTTATGACGTATTCAGATGCCCGAAGTTGAGGATGTTCCAGTGCATTCAGATCAACTTTCAGCCAAGGATGCCAGGCTTGAATAGCGTCTTCGAGAGGGGGGAGAACGTATCTACTTAGCACCTATTCAACAATAGTGATTTCAGTTTGTCCGAAGGCTCGAAGCAACAGCCCGACGTGTTAGGTCCGAGCTTTCAAGGCGTTTACCGATTGTCGGGAATAAGCCGTCATCCTGAACAAGACCACTCAGATCATGTTCAGCGGGAGTTCGCCGCAGTACATGCGTTCTAATTAAGTATGAGTAAATGTTCTTAGCGTTAAGGAAACCTACATTTGTGTTTAGGCGAATCGTTCGGTGAGGCCGCTAAAACTCTAATTTACCTCCTGTTCCTGCCAACTTTTTATTTTGTGTTGAAATTCTCGTTCCGGTCATCCTATGGGACTTGTCAAGCACTCGCCCTATTACGCGTTATAAAACGTTGTTCAATGCCCAATTTCCAATACGATTGCACTTACATCATCCACCGCTAGCTCTTTGCTTAATAACCCGAGTTTTCTGATAAGCGCTCAAGTGCTTTTCCATGATTCCACTCCTAATGATTTCGAAAACGTTCACAGAGGTTAACCTGTGATCCGGTTTAATCGTCCTTTTTCGTTTTATTTATTATGATTCAGGAACGTACACTCCTGCAGATCAAACAACAGGCGAGTCTGGTGTCTACCCTGGAGTTATTCGTTACCTGTATGAACTGATATTGTGAAATCCGACTGGAACATCTCAGTATTGAGTGTAAGTTGGCATTCCCAATCGACCACGGAGTCATATTTCCTGTGCTTCTCTATGGTTATACAGTAGAAGGTGCAGCATGTATTCCTGACGTTGGTGTTTACTTAGATAGCATAATCGAGGCCCTGGTTGCCGGCCGAATATCGCGAGAAGATATGCAACTGAGTGCAGTTGCCACTCGGTCGGAGAAACATCTTAGCAAACAAACCAAATGTAAACTTGAAAAGAAGTTTATTTCTTGCGCCAGACGGATAATGCTCTCTTGCTGACTCAATGATCCTATTCCCATCTCTTTCTACTTTCCGAGCTAAGCAAATGCTTTTCTTGCTTCAGACCATTACAGGCTGAAAAATATATCATTTTACATTCACTTTATTTGCACGCAGTTTCCTCAAGGTCGCGCCTTTATCATTCTAACATTAACATGACTGTTTCTGTTAGCTGTTTCTGCCCGCCGTTGCAAACCTTGTCGTGGATCCTATCTTGTACATGATACTGTCCTCTAGAACCACGGTTACAGGATAATAACTTCTTCCTTCCCAGCCGTTCCCTGTCCAAACCGTGCATATAAATTATAGGTTAATAGCTAAAGTAGCGATATTTATATAGCATACGTGCGACATTATTGCTGTGGCGTAGTTTTGTCGCTACGTTAAGAATGCATCAGCGACTGCTTACCCTTTACCCTTGACACACATACTATCGAGAGGATAATAACTAATTCAAAAATGAGCTAGTGACAGAACAGGAAATTTTCCAGTGAAAAGCGTTATATTGCTGGCAACATTTAACATCCAGTTCTCAGATAATAGTATTTTGGTCAAACGGAAATCGTACTAGTTGGGTACTGACCGACAAATCATAAGTCCTCGTGTGGACATTTATTGCTCCACACTTTTTAGGGTCGATGAGCTGGATATAGTGTGGGGCGGAGGGTAATATCGACGAATAGTTTAAAAGCAATGTTATTGCAGAAATTTGCCTGCGTAGATACAACGGTTTGAGCAAGTTGAAAATCCCCGTTTATATTAAAAAATAACACGAGACCAAAGGTGAGCAATTGTTTTCCATGATTCTCTTCAGATTATTACAAAGATATTTAAGGGTAAAATAAGGAACTGAAATCGACTAATTGGCTCAAATGACATAGTTAATTAACGGTCGATCTCATGTTACTGAGCTTGAAAAGCTTCCTCAAGCTCAGTACCATAAAATCGCTCTGTCAGGTCAAAGGTCAACTTTAAGCCTCCCTCACTGAACCGTTAATTAACTATGTAATTTGAGTCAATGAGTCGAATTCAGTTCCTTATTTTAACCTTAAATAGGATTCTGATGGTCTGAATAGAATCACGAAAACAACTGTTTGAGCCAAAGTTTGTTTTGTAATGCCACAGTAACGAGACGAGTGTTTGCCAGTAAAGCGGATTGGGGCGCTTACACGGTGGACCCGGAAATATGCACTGGGGCACGATACGACTAGTGCGGTGAAATACTCGCAGCGATGTACTTCTTCACCGAATTGTATGACATAAGGGATGCTTGCAATTGAGCTACGTAAAAGGAAAGTCGCTTGACTTTAGCGAATACTTGTTTCACCTGGTGTGAACACGACAAGTCTTGGTCTGATGAGACTCCAAGATACGTCTCGGATGTACTGAAACACAAACTGCCCCCTTCAACCTGACGTTTGGAACGTCGTGAAAGGTTCCTGGTAAGTAGCTGCTTTATGATGGGAAAACGCATGTCCTTGCACAAGGATGCTCTCAGCATCAACCAGCAGGGTTTGACAATTTCACTAATTTGTCTAAACAAATTAGCATTTTGGCTGAGTTGGACGAATATTTGTTGATTTGAGTCGATGATCACGTCATTAACAGATTTTAATGGAATGAGTTCTTATGGAACATGTATAGATCCAGTGTAAGTAAAGTATAAGAATTTTGATAAAATGGCTCCTCGAAGGACATCGGATATTGTAGTGTGAAGTGAGGAGCATTTAGTACCAAACCTGGAGACCTGAGTACGTTGGGCAAAATAATCCTTTAGCAGGAAGACTAGGGAATGTTGAATACCATACGTCTGTAAATCTGGCAACAACAATGTACGGTTACCAAAACCGAATACGTTGCTCTAGTCGAGGAAGCAGACACGTGTGGATTGGCTCCTACACTCTAGCAACCACAAGACTGGATGCACAAGACAAGCTGTTGCTTCTGGTGCGGCTCATGGACTTCTTTACGCAAACGGTTACGGGTCATCGGAACTCAAGTAGGGAGCCGAGTTTGTAACACCCACCTTGTCGTCCTTGCTGGGAATGCAAAGCAAGTCTCGGTCGTCTATTATCATGTGAGCGACACCTAGATGTTCATTATGCGATCGACGAGCACTGCACTGATAGCACAGACTTTTAATAATACCCAAGGCAAGTCCTCTGTTTTGCTTTGCAAACTAGTAATACTTTATTCCAACTGCAGACTATACCTCGATATATTCCAACACGACTTTTCATCTTTTCTAGCAGTTTTAATCTATATATCACCTCAAAACACCTTTGAGAACTACTAGGTAAAATTCGAAAAAATTTATACCTGCGATTATGTTGTTGTCTGTGAGTCGCAGGTCGAGCAATTAGCAAGTTATTCCTTTCTGAAAACAACATCCTTATTTTGATATTCTTATAGGGAGTTATATAGAGAATTTTATGTTTCACCTTTATTTATTGGTTGAATTAAAGCGTCGAGTTCACGTTTAGTTTCTACATGGACACCTCTACCTGGTTGGTGTCTTGGAGGTGAAGAATGTCGATGGCTAGACAGGCTTTAAGGTATAGTCGCAACCGAAATCAGTGAAAAACTTGTGTACACAGATGATTAAATTCAAGTGAATATTATCAAACAGGTAAAAGTGGTAATAAAAGTTTTATTTTCCCAATGTGACTGCGATACTCGCCAACTTCCCTCGCTTTCCCCGGTTGCTTTTCTCGTTTACTTAATTTTCAACAAATACAATGTGGATGTTTGTGAGTAGTGTAAAGTTCGCAGAAAGTAGAAGTCACGATTAAATTTCACACACAATAATGTGTCTCGACGGGGAATCGAACCCCGGTCCAACGAATTTCCGGTCCTCTGCTCCACCACTGAGCTACCGAGGGCTGACGATTAGGTGCGCAATTTGTTTAATACATGACTTCTGCTTGATGTGCGACATAGTGCCAATGTGCAGCGGACCGGAAATTCGTTGGACCGGGGTTCGATTCCCCGTCGAGGCCTCTTATTGTGTGTGAATTTTAATCGTGATTTCTACTTTCTACGAAAAATACAATGTGTGTTTATCTTGCAGAGTGCGGGGTGAAACTGGCAGTTTTCGCCTTGGTTATATCCAACGTATATTGCGACTGAGGTATGCGCGTGAAATTCTGCAGCTTGGTTTCCTTTCACATATTGTGAATCTAATGTCATTACCTAATGAAACAAGCTTCTCAGTCATTCCGTCATGCCATCTCTGCGTCACCAGGAACCCCAGCAATTTGGCAGGATTTAACATTTGCGGCTAAGTCTAAAACAGCAACAAAAGAAGGCAATTGGTGTTGGTTCATTTGATATTGCTGGAAGGTTTTAAGCTGATAAACCTATCGCAATATATGTGAATATCGGTAGCTCGCTTTAACAGTTGCGGCAGTTACTTTTCTCCGAGCTGAGCATTTAGATTGCAGGCGTTATGTAATCAATCTTGGTGACTTCTTCAGTGCACAATAGTAAATAGCTTGCGAGCAGGCAATAAGCCCAGAGTAAGTTAAGAGATGGATACCATCGGTCGCTAGGCTACGCCTTATATAAATGTCGAGTGTTGGTAGCTACTTTCTTATCCGTGTTAATTGCTTGGTTAGACAACCAAGGACACTTGAGTGCATTCTGTTGGCTGACGTGAAACCACGACGTAGGGTGTCACCTTCCAATTTTAGTTTACAGGAAACATAGACACGTCTACCAAATATGGAAATACTAGAGTAATTGTAATAAAGTTCACATGCTTAGCTGCATACGAACTCCACTCTATTGCATGGTATCACAATGAAGCCCTGAGAACCCCGGTGGTCTGCCTCCGACAACCATGACCCAGTTGCTTAAGTTGTTGATTAATAAGAGTAAGGTCCTGGGGGCGGATCCAGCAGGATTCCTCCGGTGCACACACTTGAAGAGTCCGAAATGTTTGTCTAGCCTTCTTCTGGATATGCCCTAGCGGTGAAATGGCACATAACTGCTACGATCGTTCCGTTAAAACAGGATAAATCATCTATGTGCTTTGCAATACATACTGATGGTCTAGGTACTTTACATTCCCCCTAGTGTGGTAGTGTTTAGCAAAGGATGTCCTAGATCTGGGGGTCAGTCAATACCTCTGCGTCCTTGTAACATGCATGAAAAACCAGCTTACCCAGCGGGTACCCACGTAGTTCCGCATAAATGCACATTAATCGCAGGATTAGAAAAGCTCAAACTATGCTGAAAGCAAAGAAATGTGCCATTTTCCTGCGTATAAAAAACATTCCAAAACTGACCACTGGACTTCTCAGACCATAAGCCGATAGTAGCTTACAGAACAGCGGCAAACTTGGATTAAAAAGTTTCTGCTAGCCAAAAGAATAAGTAGAAGAACACTAGTGACGAAGTGTGTTACGCAGAATTACGTGCCAATACGGTGACTGACTAGGAGAATTCTGGAGCACGAACATACCTGCAGGGACTCCAAGGCGTCATATTTGCTCCAAGCGCACGCCACTAAAAGACTGCCACTCTGATTCAAGATTCCGGCACTTTGTTATCCAATAATATGAAGATGTCTGGAAGCCCGATTTTCAAAAGCGAAGTTAATAAACTTTGATTCTGTATACTAACGACTGGGCAAAAAGAGAAAACTGTTTGAAAACCTTAACTTTAACCAACACAAACAAGCGACTGAACGACTAACAGAAGAATGGTTGCCACAGCTTCCAGTAGGCAACATAGCTACTGCAACACTGAAATTACAGGGAGCTATTCTACATGTTAGCCAACAACAGAGCAGTTGACCGATGTCTCTCAGTTACGTATGACTGGCCAACCAGGCTAAAAGTTCAAACAGATTCAGGCTAGGAACGTTAGAAATGCAGATACTAAGCAGATGCGTAGCAGGCCGTATCCGTCTATGAAATTGATGAAGTCTTGGTATTTTCTAGAAAGCTAGTTAACATTACGAATTGAATGCTATGACGACTAGTGATATAACCTAAACAGCCATATTATTCAGCTTAGCAAACAAAGTAAAGTAACTTTCGTTTGGCGCTTTCTCATATGTGTGATGACTGTGTGCTTTCGTCTAGCCGCGAAGAACCCAGTTATGACAATAGATTACGCAGGAAGTCAAAGATTTTAGTGATCCGACAAGTTCCAAAAACTAAATAAAATACTCCGTAAGGCTTAGTACCCAATACACCTTTTCATCCCCGGAAATTTGAAGCGTATAGCAACAACGTTTGAAATCACCTGCTTACGCATTTAACGTGAAAAATAAAATCAGCTGGATGTGATCGGTATCAATTATTTGCATGACATTGGACCGAGTTATGCTTGCCTTAACTCTGATTATCTGCAGCTACGTGCGAGCGATAAATGACTGTCTGCCTCATGACTATTGTGACGCAACGGGAACATAAAAAGTACATGCTTTTGACGTTGCAGAATGTTGGCCTGTGTCTAGGCGTACATGATGGCGTTATCTGCTGCGTAGATCCACAAAGAACTTTGAACCGAAAGCTATTTTATGTGGGTTGATAGTGATGCATTAGCACTTTCAGCTTAGTTAACGAAAGAATTTGATCGTTGGTTGTCACTTACGCAAAGTATAGCATGTGTACATCATTAAATACAAGAAACTGTTTTAAAGTATCCCAAAATAATGATAGTAAGTCTATTTTAACCAGTAGTTGCTGTGACGTATTCTGAAAATTTTTAGCCACATGTGCAGCAAAGAAGCAGGATGCAGACCGTACTCTTAAAGCTGTTGCTTTCTTTGCAACCCCAAGCATTCAAACTTAGAAATAGACAAATATATCATATTTGACCAGAGCATTTGGTCTATCTAAGAATTTGTATGCTTGTAGGGCAAAATTTATCAGACATGGCATTTGTTGAAATACATAGAATCAGTGATCGGTGTTGCTGATGTTCTTGGTCTTCCGACAAGTCTGCATGGATTTACTATGGATAAGTGGGTTTTCTAAAAATAATTTGTAACCTCAGTAGCAAAATGAAGGTGATCCAACATTTATTTACATTGTGTATCATTTACGCTTATAATGTTTCTGCCGCAGCCATAAATTTGCTAGGGTAGAAATCCATAAATCGGGAAATTATTCATCCTTGTCATTTGTTTGTTTTGGCCTCAAGTCTATACAAAGCAATAGGAAAATCCGCCTAATCCAAGCCTTCCGTTTCTCATTGTATACCTGTACACATGTTGGTCTGTTCACTTGGATACATCTCTTACTGCTATTTCGCCACCGTTTTTCAGTTTCTACCCTTTTCACTGCCCACAAAACTGGACGCGAATGTAAAGTCTCCATTGTTCATCCACCTGACTACACATATCTCTTTTTGTTGATACTTTGCGGTCCAAAGCGCCTCGACTATAGTTGCAAAGATGTTCGTCCGAATTCAGTTGACATCACATCAAACGGTTACATTCACATTTTGAGAGTGTATACTTAGATCTTGTGGTTTCTTCAAAAGTACCATCCCGGTGAAATAGTTGTGAAAACAACTTTTGTACTTCTTAGTTCGGTGGATACTTTTTGACGATCACTGGAAAATTAACGCACAAAGACCTAGGTACTTTGTACCTGCAGGGAAGCCCGTTCATGCGCCTTGGTAGAGTTCAAGGACGATGCCTCTTACTGGTTTGACACATGTAACAATATTCGTTAGGCTCACTGTGTTTGCTTTGACTTCCATGAAATATGTGTTGGCATTCTTCTTGTTAACACTTCGTTACCGTTACCTTTGCTCATTACAAACTTACTTCCACTAATTAATCATAGTAGTTGGATAGCTTTTCGGTCACTTAAGTCCTGTCTCACCCGTCTTTCCTTCTGCCAGCGCCCAGGCTATTAACTCCTCTGATTAGCAGGGTCCCCTGCCACACCAAAAATGTCTTTCCACCGTTTTCCACATGCTCCTATCCACTCTCCATTAGTTTTAACTGCTGTTGGTTTCGTATCCAGCTGCATCTAGTATGCTTTTTCTCCTTTGTAGTCCGGTTCGCCATTAGGTAGCTAATAACTTTATTGCGGTTTTTTAACTTATATTCGACGGATGTAAATGCGAATAAATATTAATAAGTTATTTCGACCCTATCAAGCATTTTAAAGTGCGCTTCTTGCTGTCTACCAGCAGTGATAGTTTAGCCATACAATACTTGTTTACAGACCACGAACATTTATTGCACCGTAGACTGAAAAATATTGACATACGTTTCTCGTAACAACTTAAACCGCTGAAATGTAGCGGAACTAGCTCGTGACATTAACCCTACATTTAATCCTGGAACGATTATTAGCAGTACAGCGCAATAACAGTATCAAAGTTTCGAAAATTCTATGAAACATGATGATGAAGCTCAACGATCAATTAGAGGCCTTACTTGAATCGGAGCTGTATGACTATGATATCTTGCTTCTAACCTAGCCATACCATATGTGACAGTTTTCAACAATCTACGAAAGATGGAATATGGAAGAAGCTTGCTACTTCGGTGCCCCAAGAGGTAAAAGGGAATCAAGGCAATTCTTCTTTTGTAATATCGTGTATCCTTGTTTTGCACAACAAACACGACCAGTTTCTCGACCGCCTGATGACGTGCTATGAAAGCTGCATGTTTTAGGGAAGTGGACGATGCATTGCTCAAAGGCCAAACCGCGATGATACTCCAAAGCATTTTCCAAAGCTGAAATTATACCCATAAATGCTATGGTGAATGTTTGTTGGTCATCAGCAGGTCTGGTCTAACATGGAGTTCTTATTTCAGGCAAAAATATCAACGCGCATAAAAACTGTCAAACAATTGTCGATAAGCATGAGAAAATTTAGCACATGTATTCGGTACTGGGAAACAGAAATTTGACAGCTCCTTCTGAATACTACTGAATACTGTATTATAGAGCAAGTAGAAATGGATTCTGTACAACTCTTTCGAAATATGGTGAAAAACGTTATAAAAGTTGTCAGCCGTGAATATCATTGTCGTTCTCATGTAATATGTAAAATATTCGACTTACGATATTTCAGGATTCACAAATGTGATATGTCATCGTAAGTGTGCAGTCGTTCTCTGAATCGAATAGAGGCAAAATACAAATCTAACAACGTTTTGAACAGCTGCACAGATGTTGCCTCAATCACATGTTCGGGCAAACTGTTCCAAATGTTTACCACTCTCCTTTCGAAGCGCAGTGGGTGGGGAGCACATTTCATATCCGGCACGACAAGTTTGTATCTGTGTCCGCGTGTGCTACATGGCCCTCGTAAGTGCAGTATTGGCCTTAGCATGGGGAACTCACCAAGATGTAGAATTCGCAACTATAACGCTTGGCCGACCGTTGCGAAACCAACCCAGCGGAAGCTGCACGCGATGGGATTTGAAAGATTGCCTTTCAGCCGTTGCAACTTTACCATTTTGATCCCAACAAAACTTACCTGCTTTTCCTCCCTCTAGCTGCTTTTTCGGGGACAATATTTTGACTTTCTCCTCGACTGATTGCTGCATTTTCTTTGCTTTGATGCACACAACAACACAGTGCTGCATTTTCCCGTACCTACTTACCGTATCACAGGCATTCTTCATGTAATAAACTTGCGTGAAGGCATAAACACAAGGTCACATTTATCCCATACACAAAAACCATGTTGCAGGTCATTATTGGCATAATTGCACGAGTCTTGTTTGTCACGTGTTGATTCATGATCAATGACTGACGCTGGTTCAAAACGTATTGATTTTCCATGCGGGCGTAGGGACGCCCAACTGCGATGGTCATGCTGTAACCCGCCCCGGGTTATTTGTGTGTATACTACACTTCCTCCACGTTTTCATTCTGCTGTTAACGGTTAACGTCTGGTCTTGACATTTGGCGACGAAGGTGGGGTTATATGTCTGCACCGAACACTCCACCAACCTTCTGGTCCTTTTCCACTGACTGTCTGGACAATTGGAACCGATGGCAAAATCATTTTTCCATTATCTGGATTTGCATCTTAACTTGAATCTGGCAGTGTCCTTTGCGGAGAAACGCAGAGTGAAACTTTTACGACAGTTCCTTTGGGATAAGTTCAGAGATATTCTGACGCCCTTCGTGTTGACGAAGTCTGCTCCACTATAAACAGTTCATGCGATGCACTCAGCGCTCTTTGGCGAGTTCGTCAAAGTGTGTTTACAGCTGGATACTACTTTTCAAATCTCACCCAGAAACCAGACGAATGTTAAAAAAAGTCACCACTCGTATACTCCAGGCGGTACCAAAATGTAAATGGAAGGAAATTGATCTAGATAGGTTTGAAGAGACCATGTTGCTCCATTGATTGTTTTTGGAAGTTTCTGACTAGAACACCCGAAAGAAAATCCTTTCACAAGAGGATGTTTCACTGACGTGGGAGACAGCCTGCATGCTATCCCAGCAGAGCGAAAACCTTCCAAAGCATTTAACAACGTTTACTCTAAAAGACCCGTCGAAGGATTTGCGATTGCTTCATAGCACTCCAAAATCTAAGAAGACAACTAATAACGTCTGTTCGTTTGCATGCTATCTCTGTGAAGAGCGCCACAGTTGTTCATCAGACTGTCGACCTCAAAAGACAGTATGCAGAATTTGCGGGAAGATTAGTCACTTGGCGCGAGTATGCAGAAAGGTCTAACGTCGTTTAGATGAGACGACCCGGGGAACGAAGCCCATTACAACAGTGGAGGAGTCAGTGGGGAACAAGTCCAAATTGCGTTTCCTATGGTCGAATACCATAACCAACATGCGGCCTGCACCGTACACCCTATAGCTTTATATTGAGGGACCACACGTGCAGATGGAAATTGTTACGGGAGTATCAATGAGGATAATTAAGGAAAACGCTGGGAAAAGGATACCGACCTTATCAAATTGCAGTTCTATTTTCTGCACATACACCGGAGAACCGATAAGTGTCTTTAGTTGGCTAGCCGAATAACCTCCCCTTGGTGCCAGATGAGTGTTTCAGGTTTACCCCGTTCCAGCAAATTGTTCGGCGGCAGTGTTATAGGACGTGGTGGGTTTTCGCGTGGTAAGCCTTCCCCTTATAAAAACCAGAAATATCTGGATATATTTGCAAAAGTCTGTTAACAGACATAATGCCATCAGAAACCATGGGATTCAAACAAAGGTACAGAAACAGTAAAATAAAACACAACACAACAATGTCCATGGTTTCCTCAGAGGGCGAGATACTACCCGGTTGCCCCAAGCCGAAGTAGGGTGTTGACTTAGGGGACACCACCCCGAGCTTTGGCTGAATAGCCTGCCCGCAAGGCAGCGGAGCGAATTCAGGGAATCGCGCCCATTGGGAGCCGGTGACTGATTGCTCAGTTCATACGCCTTTTGTTTGTTCCTTTGTCAAACAGGGGCCCAATGCTCCCCGAAATTACAGCATCAACTTGCTGGAATACAATGCTTCGCCAGGATGAAGCAAGGGGCAGTGACTTTATTTAGTGGCGAGTCACGTCCGCCACGTCACAGTGTTGTTAAACGGACATATGTGGCTTTTTATAGGGAGAACGCTTGCCAGGCGAAAACCCACCACGTCCTGGAACACTGCCGCCGAACCATTTGCTGGAACGGGAAAATCCCGAACCACCCAGCTGGCACCACGAGGAGGTTGTTCGGCAAGCCAGCCGAAATATCTGGATAATAACAGTGATACGTGGCGGATGTGACTCGCCACTAACTAAAGTCACTGACCCTTACGTATCCGGATGATTTAACCCAATCCACAAGCGTGCGTCATCCAATATGAAAAATTCATTGCAATCCCTCTCATGCGCGACCAAAACCATTCATTATTAGGGCCTCACATTCACAAATTCAAGCAACACAACCACTGGTTGGGGCATCCGCTTCTGGATTTGCTTGTCACTGCGCCCTCTACGGGGACAGCCACAGGACACCTGCTCTTACAGCGAGACCATGAGTAAGTTGCGCTGCTCCACCTACAGTTCCACACACACGCCCCATATCCAGTGTAAACCTGAAGGAATAAGACCGGGAGGCATGTGGATGGGAGCCAAGTTTCATCAACGGAGCCGGCCCACACTCCTTCGCAGGCAAGCATAAGCATGCTGTATTTGGGGATCAATCGCACACAAAGCGGTGGCTGGACCGTGGTCCGCTCCACAGGAAGAGCACGGAACCACTCTTCAAGCCTAGCACGGTTACGCGGACCGTGCACCCTGTCCCCTCCATCAACGCCCAATTGTCTCCTAGAGCCAGTATAAACGAAGTAGTGGGTAATAGACAAATGGGCACCGTAACAAGATGCACATCAAGTGCAAACACACCGGAATGTTAAGCAACAGCCAATCACCTGGAATGATTATATCAAATAAAATAAATCGGATAAGACTTGTGGATATACCGACTTAACTCTTCACTAAATTAGCATATGGAATAAACTTGCTATCAACGTATTCGCGATAAACTCGACGCCTGAAAATGCGATCAAACGTGAATAAACTTAAAGAAGCTAAGCCCCATTCGTTTAAGCTAATGATGTATGTGGATAGAACATTATTCAGAGACGATAAATGAGATAAAAAAGTGAAAATAACCAGAATATGGCAAAGCTATCTCCGGAAATAAAGAAATTAAGCTGGCAGGCACGCGGTTGGTAAATCGAATGCAACGTACCTACCAACGATGCGCCGGTTCTGCTTCCGTTCTCCGCAGCATCTATCGTCTTTTCGATACTGATCCCAAGTGGCTTCGCTCATGGTTTACTAGGCCTGACGGACTCGGGCACACTCGACTGCATGTGCTCAGCAACATGCTTCCGACGTCGATGGAGTACACCATATTAGCACCTGTCGCTTCCGCACCTGCCTCTTCTTCTCTGAATGCATGAGGTCTTTCTCCTGCACCTCCGCAACTGCCTTCGTGATCAGATCGCGCCATGAACCCCGATCAACTGCCTTAGATTCTCAACACTTGGAATCAACATTAGAACGTGATAAGCAAACCTTGATCATGTCCTGGTAACAAACCTTCGGTTTCCCCGCACAGCGGTTCTCAACACTCAGCTGACCATAAAATAGCTCTTTCGGTATCCGCCTCGGGTCCATACGGCACACACGACCGAACCACCTCCGCAAAATTTTGCAGTCCACTGCACAACTTCCACTTCAGCGCAACACTTCCTTGACTGCCACTATGTCGCACCAAACGATGCGCAGAATCCCTCGCAGACATTGTTGATGAAACCGCTCGGGATATCGCACATCCCGCTGGCACATTGTCCACGGTTCGCTGCCGTATAGACGAACGGACAGCCCTATGGATTTGTGGACTAAGACCTTCGCGCCAACGATAAGCTGGTGGTTGTTCCACACTTGGTACTCAAGCTTCCCGAATGCTCCGCTGTCTTCGATAAACGGGTATGAAACTCACTGTGTATCTGCTGGTCAGTCGAAACCACGCTCCCAAGGTAGCTAAAGCGATAGGCGCTTTCCAACCTTTCATCACTAATGACGATTTATGGCACCAAAGCAGATTGCCCCTCCGGTGAAAGCTGAAAGTGACAGACAGTTTTGCTTGTGTTGATGGTAACCCCGCATTTGGCCGCTATCGAAGACAGCGCACTAGTCATGTGCAGTAACCCATCTGCGCTATGCGCAGACAACGCACAGTCGTCTGCAAACAGCAACATAGGGATAGTTGTCTCACAGATTATGGTTCTCGCATCAAAATGAGGCATATTCAGCAAATCATTTTCAATAAGGTGCTCCACAAGGACACCGTAAGCACAAGCAGCATCAAAAGCATATGTCGGCATTGCATGAAGATATATATTAAACAAGGCAGGAGCTAAGACACAGCCTTGCTTCACACCAGAGACAACTGCAATGTCATCCGATGTCTCTCCACTCAGCTGCACCCTCGCTCGCATACCACTGTGCAGACATTCAATTAAACTTACGAACTTACGCAAGAAACCAAACTTACCTAACAACAGCCGCAATACATCGCGATTCACCGTATCAAATTATTTAGAGCAACCAACAGAAAACGAGTACAACGGCTGATGTCGTTCTCTGCACTTCTGCTATAGCTGACGAGCCGCAAATACCATGTGGATGATGCTACGACCCGAACGGAATCCATCTTTCTTTCTCGCCACGTATGGCACCACAACGAGGTGGTTGAGCAGGATTCGGGCAATTACCTAGCCCACACAACTTAACAAGTTGATACCAGGACAATTTGCGACATATTGCTAGTTCTTTTGCCGTTGTACAGCAGTAACCCAAGCGCATCCTTCAACTTAGGAGACACCCACTCCTTGAACTACACGCGTTGTACCAAGTGGTGCAGCGCAGTCACTAAAGCAAGTCTGCCGTATTTCAATAATTCTGGAAGGATCCTGTCGTCACCGGCACACCGTTTCGCAGCTGAACAAGTGCCCTTTGCGTCTCATCCAGTGTCGGTGTGTCCGCCCAACTCACCTTCAACTCGTGCTGCTTCAGGCCGTTGAATATAGGTCAGTCGATCTCTGAACGATTGTTCAAGTTACAGTCAAAATGCTTTTGCTACATGGGCGTTATGTCCGTAGTCTATGTGCAGGCAGTGCATGAACTACCGTCGAGCAGCGTTCCAAGCGGCTTCAACCTCAGTCCGTACACGGCTCTCAAAATGTCCAAGAATTCATTCTATTGGCGGCGTTCGGTGTAGCATTCCATTTGCTTCGCTTTCTCCGTCTACCATGCACTTCTAATGCGACGGAGCTCTCCAGTCAGACACCGTCACATTCTGCTCAATTGAACCTTCTTTCTCAAGACACTGGAGTCTTCCACATGTGCAGGAAACGTTACATACTTCGCAGACATCATTGCGTAAAGCATCAGATTGTTTTTATCAAACTAATCAGGCTACTTGCGGTTTGCGTGCCCGATGGTCTCTTTGGCAGCAACCGTCATCTGGTCGCGAATGTTGCGCCACTGGTCGCCCACTGCGGCGTGCAGCCGACGCCTTCGCAAGCTCAACCCCCTTATCAGCAGTATTTAGGGAAAGAACCTTGTATTTCTGCAGGTTCATGGCAGGAGTGCGATACATAGATTTACAACAGCATGTATACAGTTTGGTCCGCACCAATTTGTGATCAGTGCCACACTCAGCTCCACGCAGTACACGTGTCATGCGCACTTCACGCATATCACGCTGACGTACGAGGACATAGTCGAGCTGGTGAGCGTGACCACTCCGTGGGTGCAGCCAAGTTACTATATCCCTCGCACTCAGTGCAAACCGAGTGTTCGTGCTCATCAAACCTTGATAGGCACATAACGCGATCAGGCTGTCACCGTTTGCATTCGCCGAATGAATGTCATACGGACCAATGACGTCTGGCTACCCAGATGCATCACGCCCAACGCGCACGTTCAGTGTATTGCAGAGCCCCACAATATCTATGTTGTAGCGCGCCAATTCCATCGCGACGAGTGCAGTGCGCCGCTCAGGGCGCTCACCCGGTTTCCGGTCCAGTAGTGTGCGCAAGCTCTAGCACCCGATGTTGAGTAGTTTGCGCGCAGCCATACGATTGCACTGGTGGGCCATCTTACGCGTGGAGGTGGTTGTGCTTGGGAGGTTTTGTTGAGGGACTCTGTCTGGAGCCTTTGACTCAATAGTCTGACCCACAAGACAGTAGGGAGCAGATCCAGCTCGGAAAGGTGATTGTAGACAGATTGGGATCTGCTTCTGATCCATCACACACAGCCTTTGTAGATATGGAATATTCATATGTGTTTTTGTGATTATAGTAAGATACGCACCTGCAAACAACGCCAGACGCAGGAGGGTTTTGGCGGATTTGCACCTATTTGCTCAGGGGCTGCCTGGCTTGTGGTGGGCGGTAGCAAACCATTGAACTTCCGGTGGTGTCAACCCACCGTCAGAGACAATGCATGGAGCTCCTGCCCTATATCAATCGAGCCGTGAGCTTATAACCCGTGGAGTTGTTGTGTCCCATGAATAGGTTTAAATAAAGGAGGGTCCTAGACCACTTCCTAACCTCCGAAGAGGATGAGGATTCTGACTAGGATACTGGTAGGGTACCCACACCTGACAGGAGAAGGTCTCGGATCCACAGCGAAAGCCTTCGATTAACTGTACATCCGAAAGGCAGTGGTTCTAGCGCATGGTCAGTTCACTGACTAATGCGGATTGATGTGTCCTGGCTCTTAGCTAGGAGAAGGTCATAACGCAACTCCCACTCAGCGGTCGTCACAAAGAGACGTCCAGGACATAAGCCCACGGCACAACATTAGCAGAAGTGGGTAGACCATCAATCAGGATCGAGCCACCACAAGCTTCAACGCACCATGGGCTCTACGCCAAGCAACACAAGCACACTCGTACTCACCTATATGCATTCACACACACGTAAAACATGGATCCATGTCTTACTTATAAACTTGTGCGCTTTTACACGCACCAGTCCTGCTAGAATCCCCATGATCATGCATAAGCAGGCGTGTCTCGCACCGCCAAAAATAAAACGTTTATTTATTTGATGTACTCATGAGTTGGGGATTCTGCTATAATTAATTGATGTTCTTCACAGTCAGCTTCCGAATCGGATGGTCGTCCACATGCCCGGGAAAGCACGATACGGCAGTTTCAGCCTGTTGGGCATCGTCATTAGTACGCATCCATCGGGTCCATCGGGATTCGAATCCATGAGCAACAGCGGCTTGAACCGCTAGTCAGCAGCTTATGCCACTAGGCCACGGGGGACAGATTCGGTCCGTCATGATTTGCAAACTAACTGCGATATAGCGCCTTATCCTCCACTCTCATATAAGTTACGAACGTTGCAGAGGACAGGGTTGGCCCTGAAAGACACAACGTTCACTGAAAGTAGCGATGTATGACATAACAGTTAGAAAATGTTAGGACAGATATATTTTGAGGTAGAAACTGGCTGCAACGAACATTAAGTAAATATATCGAAATTCCCTCTTCATTAATACATCAAAATATATATACTTGTCCAGTGCCACCTGGCAGGTTTGAAAACTATAGCAGATAAGTTCAATATTGCCGGCATACTCCAAGTTAAGTAGTCTTTCACCAGTAAGCAGCTCCAAACCTTTTAGTTCGTGGCCAATGAACGAAGTTTCCATGATCTCCTCGATGGAGAAATTAAAGAGAAAAGGTGGCAGCGGGCTATAGATTTTGAAGGGCGACGACTGCTTGCCGTAACCCCGCACTCTGACCGAACTAAGCGCGTACAGCACTATTATGACATTTACATATTTCTTGGGCACACTCTTCCTCAGTAGACAGTCCAAAAGGGCGCATTGACCAACCGGATCGAAGACACTCTTGATGTCGAGGAACGCAACTACGGTGGCTCGCCGATAAATATGGCGGTGGTCCAACAGTTGATGTAGTGTAAAGATATGATCAATACAGTCGTAAATGTGACAAAACTCAGGTTGTTACTCTTGACTCTGGCTTTCGCGCTTGTCAGTAAGCCTGTGAAGAATGACAGAGGCAAGTAGCTTAGAAGTAATTGATATTTGACTAATACCTATATGGTTGCCGCATTCAGAACATGGGCTCCTTTAAAATTTTGGACTATTAACGGGTGACGCCATTCTGTTGGGTCAGTTTCATGCTACCACAGTTTCACGAGTAAGTTGTGCTGATCATCTACCATAGTAGGGCCCCCGAAGATGAAGACAGCTGGAGGGATTTGACACTTAATTGTCTTGAAAACTTGACCGGTAATAGACATGGGACTTCCCAGCCCACGAAAGAACAAAAACTGATGAGCACTGATTAAGGCTTGCTTAAGAACAAAAAATCACAAACCTGGCATGCCATGCCACTTCTTCATTCTGATTTTGATTAAACAAACCCAAAGGAACATCCTCCATATTATCGCCGACAAAACTTCCCAGGCGATATCGTTCAATGAACAACAAACAATGGAAAATGATTAATGCCGGGTAAAAAGGCAGTTGCTGGAAAAGTCCCGCAGGATGCTAGGGGCAGAGCTACAATTCTCAAACGATAAGTGTGTATACCAATTTGTATGTGACTGGGAAAAAGTTACATAAGCAGAACTAATAGAACGCCGACTTCCCGATCAAAGGAACATGTACCAAAATGGGTTCAACGTGAAGTTACTCAGATTGCCTACCCTCGTCAGCTTCCATGTTTGCGAAAACTGCCGGCTTCCTCAATAGGCAAGTACCTATTAGACTCGGGTCACCAGATGGATCTGGGCTCAGCGTTTGAAGTTGTGTTACGTCCCACCAATCCTCGCTTCCTTCGGTTTGCTGAGGCTGTCGCTATAAGCCGGATTAAGCCAGCCTTGTGTGCTCAGAAAGAATTCTTTGTCAGCCTAAAGCTGCCTTGGACGTAGGTGTGAACTTCTATCAATCGTTTTGCACCTTAAGCTTGTCTGGTTGCACCCACTGTTAGCTATATCTATGCATATCGTTTATTGTTACTGGAACTGAGGAGACAATACGAAATGCATGCATCTACCAGCCTTCGTCTTCTTCCCGTGCTTTTCAGATAAGTGAGTTGTCACTTTGAGAGTTTATTTAGCAAATACGCTACTGAATAATAGTAGTGTAAGAGGGCATGGAATGCAAACGATGGGACAAAATGGGGACAGTGATAGTTCTTATACTTTCTGTCCCACATCCTCAGGATTACATATAACAACTTGATCCGGTTTGGAGGGATAATTAATATATTCCAATGTTGCACAGTTTAGGCAACGAAGTGATGGAGACCGAGGGCAAGCTCCAATCGTTTTTTTGAAAATATCCAAGATGGGTGAGGAAACAACGAAATTTGAGAGAGGAACAGGGTTGATAAACCCGAAGAGAAAAATAATTCCGCCGGCAGTCCAGGAGGCTATACTGCACACACAATTTCAAGGGTTACCTCTGAGATTGGTGTTTTGGCTGAGATTCGTAAGTGAAGGCATACGTGATTAGGGTCACCAGTATTTGGTAGACTAACATCAGTGCCCCGCGCAGCCTTGGGTAGCGGCCGCTGAAAACTACCTTCTACTTGCGCCTTTGATGATAGGACAGATTTCCTATGCCATTGACGTTGTTAGTAGCGATGCATTGTGGTTTCTATGGCACTTCTAAGTCGCGATACAACCAGGGTTGCCAAGATTGGATGGCGTTTTCAAGGTGAGGGCGCACGTGAGAATTGTGCGTCATGGGGAAGATGGATGCGTCGAATCTTCCGAATGATTTCTGCAGCAAGCACACGTGCTGGTTCGCTCTCGTCGCAGCTGCCTCTGATTGCTTTGAAAAGTTAAGGTCCCTTTGAATGAGTACACCAAAGTCGCGTTCTCGGGAAGTTGTTTGCAATACCTGAGACCCAAGACTATGCATTTAGTCATGTCTATTGTGACATTTTCCTACGTTGAACGGTAGTGTATTCAGACTGACCAGTTTGAAATCGTGTTGAGGTCACGCAGAAGCGTTACTTGGTGCTTCGATTCTTTGAAGCCTCGCCACAACTTGTTATCGTCCGTAAAAAGTGGTAAATTGGAATTAATTTTAATCTCTAGATCGATTATGAAAATTAAGATTAGCCGGGACTCGAGCACCGGACCTTGTGGTACGACCCACTCTCCCGCGATTGCATCAAACCCTGCACCAACATCAAATGCTTCAGTCCAGCTATTGCGTGCCGTTACAAGCTTCCTGGTGCATGAGCGCTTTTGTCGGAAGCCCAGTTTGCTCTGGTGCCATCATCTTGTGATTTTCCAAATACGGCATGAGTGCATCGGTGATGATAGTCTCCATAACGTTGGAAAGCAAAGGGTGTAGCGTTATTGGAAGGTACTTTGTTTGGGTCAGTGCGACTACCCCCCATATGAAGAAGAGTGATGACCCCTCGCTTCCATATAGTTGGAATGTGGTACTCCTCTATACAGTCCTAATAGTATATAGCCAGAGGTTTCGTCAGATTACTGGCTGCTGCCTGTAAAGCCTCCGGACGAATGCTATCAACATCAGGAGAGGTGTGGATACGCATAGACAACAGTTTATTTGACACACTTAATTCAGTAAATGTACTAATGGATAAGACTGATGGTGTGACAATAAAAACAGGAATAAGCGTTGGGCCGGTTACTCTATGGAACGTTTATTAGTAATGAAACCTTAAAAGGTCGGCTGCTTCCGTTGTTGATCGCGTGCACCCATCAGTCCTGATCAGTGATGGAATTCCGCGTTGCACCTTACGAAGCCCAACAACATGCCTGTATAAGAGTTTGTGAATCGTGCACAATCTCTGCATTAACTCCTGCTGATGCTTTACCTTGTCCTCGCAGAATAAACTCACGCAGATGTTACGCTGTGTTTCATAGGCAGTCAAGGTTTTGGAATTCAGAGAGTCCTTGCGAGCTCTCCATGTCAAGTCCCTCATGGACATGCAGTTGCGTGTTTTGATCCTCAAAAATGACTTCCTTCTCCTTTGATGATGGAAGGATTTCTGCTCAGACACTTGCGCTACCAGTGTAGTAAATGTTTATGTAAAAGTGTCCCAGGCGATTGTTTGTGGGCATTCAGTTAAAAAGGTCCAGGATATCTCCGTAACAATCGTGGATAACAAGTTGTAGTGTGTAACCTATATACTTTATCATCCTCTTCCTCATGATATTCAGCAGTACATACATAGTCGAACATTAAATTCACCTGGTCACCACTACCTAGTGGTGTGCTTCTATCTACTCTGTCGACCATGAGTTCTTCGTTGGTAAGTACAAGATCAAGTATCGGTGGCTTGTTAGCTGTTCGTAATCTGGTGAGTAAGGTAACGTGATTGTACAGAGGGTAGCTTGAAATTACCTTTTGTATACAGGCCTTGAGCTGCATTCTATCGGGCACCGTCATTTCCAGATCGTGCGCATTAACTTCACCTACGATCAGAATGTGACTGTGTCTTGCTCAAAGCAACCTGAAGAACGTGGTTTAATTTGGAGTCTATTTCTCACGTAGAGTTTAGTGGACGGCAAATCACAGCTATAAGATTCGTGTCATTATTCCGCAACTATATCCGACACCAAAACGAAGCTGGGGCACGGATTTATGGGTGATCAATAATTTCACCTCGGAGGTTAGCTTTGTAATACAGACTTACGCCACCACCTCTTCCAGCTCTGTTATGCCGAACCAGCGACCAACCGCGTAAATTAACTTCAGAATCTGATATCTCCAGTCTTAAGCAGATCTCTGTAATCATGATGAGATCCCGCGATTGTGACTTCTGGCCTTATCTATGTTCTGCCAACTTACTTAGAAGACCATGGGCGTTAGTACACAAAGACGATAGTAATTGAGATGTTAGAAGTGTGTGGGTGGACAACAAATTCATGTTTCTTTTTAGGTCGACTGTTCGTCGTTTGACCGCTAATCGTTTTCTGCGTGCATCATTGGTTCTTGAATTTCAGGCAAGCCACATGATAGCATGGAGCATCCCAGATCAAGATGTTCGCTCGTGTGTCTCCCTGTCCCATTAAATGTCGCTACTGCAATACTGTTTGCAACTCTGCAGGATTGTAGAGGCAAATATTTTACTGAGGTTGCATGTTCCAATATAGTGCTAATCCATTGGGGTTTCTCAGTGTGGCTTCGAATCCCACCTCCGTCGCAAGAATCTGCTATGTCCACAGGGGTTCGATTTAGCAGCTTATTAGATTGCGCCACGCGAGTCAAAAGACAACGCACCGGGACGAAAAGTATATTTGAGAAACACGGAACGGGCCGACGTGGGAATGAAGACGCACTGATTGCAGCTCAAATCGCGGCTGAGTGCTAATTTGAATTTATCGATCGCAAAGAACCACGGGACGTGTGAGTGGTATGAAACAAGTTGTAGTAACAAATGTTCAGCAACACAGAAAACTCTAGTCTGCTTGTAACTAAGACTGTTCTGATACAATGCACACGGTTACTTGGGGAAATTGCGCACTTAACTTCCCGAACAACCCAATTTGTTTCGTTTCTGTGCGAATTTGACTATGGTCTGACCTAACAGAAAACGAGTGGACCTGCTCTCTTTAGCCTAATCTCGGTAGGTAACCCGAAGCAATGCTTCAACCAGCTATTCATTAGGACTTCCGTCATCCCATCGGAGTGCAGCGCAACTTTCAATATATTTGGACCGCAGCCCTTATACGTTGGAGATGAAGGAATTCTGATGCGCTTATGGGACTGTCACGTATGGCATTCCAACCAAGCTATTTCATCATTTATAGTTTTGACTCTCTGATGTTCATGCAATTCCTGTGACGTCGGGCAGATAATCAAATATACCCTCAGCTCGAATTTTTGAACGTGACCAATGATGGGATAATAACAGAATTTGGAGGAATATTATAGGTTTAGCAAACAGATGGATATTTGGATTTCCAATTGTGCTCCAGGAAACGATAATGCGCCGCCATACTTTATACGGTGACCACTGAATTCATTAACGCTGTTGTGTTCTAACCGGTAGTTTGGGTTGCTCACAGTTCAGTAAATCACTAAGATCAGCACGAAAACAGATATAGTCCAACGTGAACTATTACTACTCACATTCTGTATTCTTAGAAGGAACAGTTTTACATTTTGAACTTTGGCGTTTTGTCGTCTTAACAAAATGCCATCACTCTGTCGAAAGTATCGAAGTTTAACCTCTTATTCAATGCAGATAGCCTATAAATAAAAATTAAAAATTAACGCTTCGGATGCTTTCTGCAAGGGACTCGCCACTCATTAATGTCATTTCGGATAGTTTTGATTAAAAATACTTTTGTTGTATCAGTGAAACACAACTTAATAAAAATGAGCCATTTAGTGTGAATGAATCGCTCTTAAGTTTAGGGCAGAAATTCGTCACATCTCAACTCACTCAGACAGTTATCACACCCCCGGAAAAGCATTGTACGCGCGTTTCATCCTTGTGAGAATCGTAAGCTGTGCACATTCCATCTGACCCTGGTAGGGCTCGAAACCGCAACTCGATTGTTACCAGTCCGTGGTTGAGATCACTGAGCTACGGGGAACGGTAACGACCGTCATGAATAACTTACTCGATGTGATATAGCACCGCCGTTAAGTTTGCATAATTATGCAGGTTAAAATTCCAGACATAACACGAATCCAACTTATGGAGATGGTTTAGGACAGGGAAGCCCAGAGTCCGGTCCGCAGGCCCAATGCGACCCACGTTAACATATCAACTCGCCCGGGACCTCATAATCTAATCGTGACTTCAGGTTTGGACTTTTCTCGTACATGTGTAATTTTGGTTATTATCCTAATGTCAGACTGAACATGGCCCGACTTTTTTCCTGCACAAAATGTGGCCCTCCTTGCAAAATGTTTGCAAGCCCCCGGCCTTGAGGCTGAATAGTTTCATCTTGTTCTGAATTATGTCACTGCTGACCACTGAAGTTGCTCTGACCCTCACAATATGCACTTGTTCAGAACAGTACAACCAACGTTCCAAACTTGATGCAAAGCTGCGCCTACTGTTTAGAGCATTGCGGCAGTCTTTAACATCGGTGTAACTGCTTTGACTGCCATAGATCGCTCCATTATAAATGTATAGGAATATCCGTCCAAGAAGTGAGACAAATAAACAAACTTGCTGGTGTATGTTGATTCTGTCCAACAAGACATGTCACTCCGGCTGTCAGTTGCTTCAGTGTGTTTACGAAAAAGTGCAATAAGTTTGAGACATGGACGTATTTGGTAAATACACTATGATCGCACAATTCGGAGGTCAATCTGTTCACGTCAACAATTCTATCAGCCAATGCATGTTCCACCTCTTGGTCTAAGAAGAAGGCCAGTAGAAAAAAAATGGAACATAACATTCGCAGTGCAGCATAGCTTCTTGCGTAGCATGTGATAATCACTTCCTCTTCACACGAGCCACGCTGTCATACAAACATTCGTGAACAGCATTAGGCGGCCACCTGTCGGATTTAATCTACTTCCGACAAATCCACCGTTTCTAAGAAAGCCAAAGCGAACTGTATTTCATGAGCAACATTGCAATGCTATAGCAACAAACAGATAAGCACCTATCTAATCTATTGCGTGTTTGCGACTTATACCGCAAATGATGTATCGGGTGTGGGGAACTCCATGTTCTCAACGACATTGGGTTGACAGCAAGCCTTCGTCTTTCAGGGACAATCTACCTGTGCAATCTGGATTTTTGGCACCACCTGTCATTGTACCGTTGATAAGGATTAATTCATTCACATTGTGTCCTTCCGCACGTCGACCATCTCTCCGCACCACTACATTGTTTTACAACATTGCGCCGCCAGGTGTTAAATTTACTCATTTGCTGATATTGGCATGCGAATGTATACCCACAGTAGAAATGAAGGCAGCTGACTTGGTGTATCCTAAACTCAAGGCTTTCTTTCCATTTGCGTTCTTTAGACAAATGTTGACACCAAAGTACCGTGCGATTTATATCCGGACAAATCTCGCTGCATATTACCAAGCGTGTACTGCAGATTGCGTTCAAATATGAGTACATAACTCTAAACCTCTGGTATAGTTGGGATGGCAAATTAATCAGTGAGCATACATTGATATTCAGGATGGTATGTACCTACATTTGCGACCAACCTGCACTACACAGTTGATAATATATCGGGAAATTTGTCCAGATACAAATCGCATTTTGTTACCAACATAAAATGACGTTTCATTGTCAGTGCATTCTGATTTATCTAGCTTAGCGATCTGATCAACCTACTGCTGAGCGGATTGTGCCGTGACATCACTCCATTTTGCTCCCGATATGAATTTCCGTATGTACTGCCAGTTCCGCATGCTATCAGTCAGGAACAACGTAAAACACGTGACCACTCCAAATTACACATAAAAATAGTAAAAGTAATCTGCTCCTGAGTGGTTTTATGTCGGTTGAAGGAATTAGCTCAGAATACGAGATCTTTATTCTGCAAGTTGCATTAAGGAAAAAAACCCATTTCCATTCATGCCTGAAACCATACTTAATAATTATCAGCAAAATTAGTAGGTGTTTTAAAACTCCTGCCGGATTGATAGGGTGAATATTACCAATGAATACTACAATCCTCTTGTCGCTTTACTGCTGTGCTTTTAATTTTTATTACATAGTCAATAAATGCATAATTGTCCTGCTTAGTCAACCCATTGACGATCACAAGCTGATGTTGTTAACCAATGATAGACATTCTCATGAGTCCATTCATAAATAATCCCCATTTGAGTCAGAAGTAAGCGAGTGCGCGAAGAATATTCTTTTCGATAATTCTCATGAGTAGGGGATTTTGATGTAATTATGTGAGGTCCAAATCAGATAGTCGTCCACATGCCCAGAAAGGCACCAGACTGCAGTTTCAGCCTGTTGGGCATCGTCAGTAGTGCGCATCCATCGGATCCGTCAGGATTCGAACCCATGACCACCAGCGGCTTGAACCGCCAGTCAGCAGCTTATGCCACTGGGCCACGAGCGACAGCTTCGGACCATCATGAGTACATCAAATTATATCCGCCCTGACAGTTTCTAAATGCTATGTCGACATAGCTACTGTTGGTGGAGGTCGTGTCTTTCGGGGCCAACCCTGTCCTCTGCAACGTTCGTCACTTGCATGGCAGTGGAGGATAAGACGCGCTATATCACAGTTAGCTTGTAAATCATGACAGTCCGAAGCTGTCCCCCGTGGCCCAGTGGCATAAGCTGCTGACTGACGGTTCAAGCCGCTGGTGGTCATGGGTTCGAATCCTGACGGATCCGATGGATGCGCACTACTGACGATGCCCAACAGGCTGAAACTGCAGTCTGGTGCCTTTCTGGGCATGTGGACGACTATCTGAGTTGGAAACTGACTACGACGGACCTCATATAATAACAATAGACATTGTTTTATTGTTCTAGCTCTTAGGGATTTATAATTTTCCCTGTAGGCTTGTGGTATTTTCTTTGCTTAGACCATTGTCAAGGTCATTATTGGCGACTCACATGGTCGATTGAAAAAATTAAGTTACTGCATGTCACAAGCGGTTTATAGGTTTCGGCTGCAAAATTACAGATGCCTTCAAATGAATTACCAACAAGCATTTTCTTAAATTAACTAGGCGCTGAAGTGGTTAGCCCACTGGTCTGCAATCAAGTCTTGTCACCATACGCACATCACGCTGATTCTTTTCAGCAATAGTCAGCCGTTGCTTGCTAATGTGAATATTTGTACACCGTGGGCCATCATTTTTCAAACACACCATTTGCAATGCTGCTGATGCCATTTTAGTCAGTTTACATATGATACCGTAAAATGACGTAACTGCACCCATCCGGGCACAAAAACATCGCAGCCGTTGCCTCATGAGTTAACAAAGTTCGTAAACATGTGCTCCGGAGGAATTGCGTCACTATTCGGCTGTTCCAAACAGCACTAACTTTATCCATCTCCAAGGTCATTACTGTCCGCTAAACCTATTGGTCAGTTCTAAGACTCTTAGTCACTCGTTGTCTTTGGGTGTTGCAGAAACGCTGAAATGTGGTGATCAACTGAATACGTTAACACGCCACATGAGCCAATCCATAATTAGTATGTGTGGAGTACAGTAAGCTTTAATGACCTACCTAAGGACACATTTGTGAAGAATTTAGTCGACCTTCGACTCGTTACACTCGTCCGTGCAACTAGTATAGTAGTTCATCGGGCTATTGTTGAATCATTGATAATAATTTCACGTCAAAGATATTTCTTATACGCGCTGCATTAGGGAAGAAGACGATTTCTATTCATGTCTGAAACCAGAAATAATAATTTATCTCATGTAACTTAGTAGGTGCTAGATATCTCCCATCGGGTGAATGTGCTGGATACTATAAAACCAAAAGATCTGTGAATCAGCAGTTTAAGCATCGACCGATTTAAATGCGCCGCTGGAAACTGAAATTGTATGCATGTATACAAGACAATGTGGAGCCGGTCACAACACAGGGCTAACAAATTTTGTCAGGTTCCTAATGCAGGATATTTCAAGGGATTTTACATGAACTTTTAATGTTAATTTCAAACATGAGACTGGAGTTTACTACATGCTCTAGTTTTCTTGCAAATCGCTATTTTACCTAAATAGAAAGTACTTACCAATCTACCATCGTTTCAGATATGCACATGGATCATTCAGGTAGACACGAATATGCAAATGAACCGGAAGCATTTTGCTCTATCTGTGAATGTTATGGAGTTATTCGTCTAAGGAGAACTCTAACTTCCTTTTGAAATGCGTCTATAGAACATACTTTGAAATAGCCTTTGCTAACCAAGGCAAAAGATGGGCACATCACATTGTGTGCCATTATAGTGAGGAATTGCTTCGTGGTGCATAAAAGCGCAATCGAAGTTCCCATGGTTTGACGAGAATCAACAAACTGCACAACAGAGTGCTAATTTTGCATGACCAGCACGAAAGGTATTGAAAAGAAAATCAGCATAAGATCCCTTATCCAAGTGGTTCCTCTGCAACTCGACCCATTCCACACTCTGACGAGCTTCCGGTTCCAAATGTTGGAGGTTTTACTTCGTCAGATGATAAAGTCAGTGAGCGTGAAGTTGGAGCGCTGTATCATGAATCGGCTTTAAAGTCAGATAATTATGAGGAATTGGATAACAATGTTGTTGGCCCTACACGATCTCAGGTGCAACATGAGGGTCAAACTGCATTTATTAGACAGACATCTTGATCAGTTCCCGGTAAACCTTGGGGTGGTAAGTGACAAAGAAGGGGAACGTTCCACTCAGCTACGATAACGATGAAAGAACGTTATTATAGACGATGGGGCAAACACATGATGACGGACTAGTGTTGGAGCATCAACCGCGACTGCGCTAAAAATACATTTCGACGAAAAAGCTATAAACGCAAAATTTTGGCCCCACTAATGCCTGTTATGCATCTAGTTTTGTGCTTAAGTCATGCCCAATCAAAATATTGTTTTTAGGATAATTTTGGCTGTATCAACCAGTTAACTTTGTGTTGGATTTTTTCGTTCATTGGAATTATTTCGTGGAAATTTAGATATCATTCATCTTCATTTCTGAATCTGAATTCTTTGACTATAAATACTTGTTATCACCGCTTGGTTTCGGCGATCTTGCTGTCGCCGTTTTCTCCAGCAATTAGTTGTCATTCATTTTTCGGATTTTTCGCAATGCCGAAGCAATCACCATGTGGCAATTGATCCAAGTTAGTCGAATACCGTGCAAATGCCCTCACATGTGTTCTGTGTCGTTAACTATCACATTTCATGTCGTGGATTACCAGTTGAACATTTTCATCATCTACGTGAAACCCAACATCATTTCGTTCAAACATTATGTGAAAATTGCCGAAACAAGATAGAGCCAGGAAGAGTAAATCCGACTTGTAGTCTTTATCATTCCGTTACGAACTGCTCCGTGTGCATGGCCCTACAACCTAGCCCGAAGAACAATCAGGTTACAGTTCAGTTTCTCTTCTCTACCCGCGCAAACTCACCGGCACGAAGTGCAAAGGTTGTGAGAAGCACCGTTTCACCTGGCATAAATTATTTACCTTGGTTGTGTCCTACGAGCACTTATGTCCCAGTAGTTGAAAGCCTGAATGCTGCAGACAATTGCAAAGAACAAAAAAGAAATTACTAAGGGATGTTGGGCGTCTAACTTCTGTAAGTCTAATCCAAGTGAGGCTGGTAATATACTTTGACTTGAAAGGTCAACCTCGTTCGACCAAATGTGTTATAACCTCGTAACCTTCCACTCGCCGGCGTCCAATGATTCATCACCCCAAGTGCACTAAGATCACGATGTCGAGCTTTTACAGTGACTAATTGACGGACTCCTCGATGCTAGGGAGGACTCGGTAAAAGTTAGACAAATTGTCTATGTTCGAAAGCAAGATGTGCAACAAAACCTGCCTATGAGAATCACTTTTTTGGAGGAAAGTAGTCCAAAAAGTATCCTGTCCAGCCTAAGTAGGCTGAAAGGGTTTAAGCTCCATGATCTTTCAGACCTGGAACCAGTAGACAGGGAACGGCTCAAGTCTGTCATCATTGCGCTTGAAAGACGTACCCTTGACAGCGAAATAAATCTCTGTCTCGTAAATGTTTGGAGTGGTTCCTAAGCATTTGCGAATCAGGAGGAACAGGATGATCACATTTAGAGCACGCCGGGTGGTTCATGCTGCGGCCTGTTCGTAACCTTTGCAAAGGTTTGCCGGGTTATGAACAGTAAGATGGGCTTTGTCTTTTCGTTGCGGCTGAGCTGCCGGACATAGTGGGACATGCAGAGATGTGGATGTTTTCAGAAGTATACACTCAGGAATTTGAACTCAAAGGTTACTTGTGCTTCCGCTGTGGTAGACTAACGAAATGCTCATGGTGGAGTCTTGCTTTACGTCTGTTCTTCCCTGGGTGGGAGAGTTGTGAGCATCTGCCGAGGCGACGATGGTCGTTGTGAGCCACTGTGGTGCTCCATTCACCTTAGGCGTGTAGAACTACTTGTGGACGCAGTCCATCGTAGCCCCCTGCGTCGTTGTTCTGATTGGCTGACTTATCTTCGAACCCACATAAGTCATCCAAGTTTTCTACTTATGGGCGATTTTAACTATCCTCTAATACGATGGTCTGATGTGCATTTGATGCCGGGACTTGATGAGGTTGAAGCCAACTTAGTGGATTTTGTACTTGAAACTGGTGCATCGTAACACGTAAACTAGCCAACACGTAAAACACCACGTCCAAGCCTTCCTGTCTCCACCTGATGATAACAAATGACGGATAGCGAGTGCGTGGCGTTCGGGTTCCGGAGTCCCTGGCTACCAACGACCACTCAGTGCTGATAGTTGATATGGAAAAACTTTATCAGTCATATCTGCTGGAGCCAGGGTACAACTACTGGAAAACGGATTTCGAAGGTCTAGCTCGAGCTGCGAGTCAATTAAATTTGTCACTGTCAAAAGCTTCATCTAGGGAAAACGGTGGGACTTTAAAAAGAGAAATGGTCATCATTGTATCCCCATTTTGTGCCCTTGTAATGTCGGAATTTCGGACAGATTAAGCCTCATAAGTCTGACAAGGATTATGGAAATCTGGCTCGGAGGCGATGCAGACTGTGGGACCGACTCCTCATCTCTGGCTCTGCTAATGACTACGAAGCATATAAAAGTCAGAGGAAGCTCTGCAGAAGTGTAAAAGGAAATAAGAGTCGACATTTGGAACAGCAGCTTGCACTCATTTCGGAAACCTTCCCAAAGTAGACCTTTGCTAACCCGAAGCGACTCCTGAAGTCGGCAGGTGATGTGCCAGTGCTGGACGGCCTGAACGGACAGCCCCTTACCTCTAGCACTGAGGGTGCTTCCGCGTTGGCGGCGCACTTTGCTTCTGTATTTGCAAATAGCCAGGTGTCTCTTCCGAGTTTGACGTGTACCACTTTTACCCAACTCGACAGTCTAGATCGCGGCGTAGAAGAGGTATGTCAACTACTAA
Organism: Dicrocoelium dendriticum; assembly: GCA_944474145.2. Taxonomy (NCBI): domain Eukaryota; kingdom Metazoa; phylum Platyhelminthes; class Trematoda; order Plagiorchiida; family Dicrocoeliidae; genus Dicrocoelium; species Dicrocoelium dendriticum. The sequence goes on along the minus strand of OX104060.1, from coordinate 76,085,540 downwards.
CCAGCCTTGACAGCAGCAAATCTGCCGGACCTGATTAGCTTCACCCAATGGTTCTCAATTCAATTTTGACCATCATCCCTTCTGTCGTGACTGACCTTTCCAACAGGTTGTTATCAGAAGTTTCGTTGCCGCTTGACTAAAAATGTTCGGTGGTGAAGCCTATTCCGAAAGGCTGCGATCCTAACAAAGAAGACAACTACGGAGCAATTTGTTGGATACCTATTTTGGCAAACGTTGCTGAGCAAATGGTGAATAGGGGATTACTGCAGTTGCTTCAGGCAAAAGTAGTCTGACACCTGCACAGCACGCATTTATGCAAGGCCGCTCATGCATTACAAACGTACTTGTGATGAGGCATGATTGTCTGCAGGAAATAAGCAAGGGGAAGTCTGTCGACGTGATATGCATCGATTTCAGTAAAGGGTTCGAGTGACCCCAACCACGTATGCCGCCATTTGCTGAAACTTAGCCACAACACGCAGCTCAGGGGTAACTGCTTAAAGTTGAAGGAACAATATAGCCGTCTAGAGTGTCGACGGAATTACTTTTCCCTTCGAGTTTGCAAACCATGGAACGCACTCTCAGACTCAGTAGTATCCTCTCCTACCCTGGATGTTTTCAAAAAACGATTAGATGTTGCCCTCAGCTCCCAACATTTTGTTACCTAAGCTCCTCTGTTGTGGAGTACGCCAAGCATGTTTTCAACAGGACTAATGTATCAAATGGACCTAAGTGAGCGACCATATTTTATTTTCTCACTCCTTACCTCAACTATCACTGCGCCCCAGTGTCTTTCTGAATGTTTACGCGCGATATTTCTTTTTCCTTTTACACTGATGTCAATCATCAAAGTATTCATCTCGGCAGACGTTCGATAGATGACCCACACATATTTTAATTGCATCATATTCACCGCTACCATCCTACGGGACATGTCAAGCACTTGCTTTTATCTCGTGATAAATCATTGTTCATTGTTCAACGTCAGACATGAGACTTTCCTGCACACACACTGGATGTGGTGTCGGCGGCTCACTGCACCGGTGGCTCCGTGAATTTATTGTTAGACGAAACTGGAGGGTACAAGTCGAAGACCATCTAACTGACTGGTATCCCTCTACAAATGGCGTACCTCAAGACACTGTGCTGGTACCCACTCTGTTCCTGATCCACATCAGCCAACTACCTCAGCTTCTCCGGTCGCCGTGTGAGTTATTTGCGGACGACATGAAGATTTGGAGAGAAATTGATACTCCCGACGACTGTGGCCGACTTCAGTAAGACCTTAACGGCCTATCCACATCGTCTGCAGAAGTTCATCTCCCGGTCAACCCAGCCAAATCGGTATTTATGAGCCTGAAGAAGAGTTCTGACAACCGAGCCTACATTATTGACGGCAAACCGCTGTATCCCAAATCCTCTGTGAAGCACTTAAGTCTACTGTCACGCTACGCTTTGAAGTCCGTAGATAACACGAACAGGTAATATCGTAACGGATTGCGCATGCATTGGGCACTCAAACCTAGCTTCGTTAGTTGACCTGAATAGGCTGTCATTTGGCTCTTCTCGTCCAACATTAGACCAATGCTACAGTACGTTTCGCCCACCTATTTTGCGATTAACTGTGACGAGGCACAAAAGATCGAACGGGTCCAACACGTTGCTACCAGGTCCAACCCGAGTTTAGGTGGTTTGCGATATGAAGATCGATGGGAGACAAGGACTCTAACCATTGTCCTACCGTCCGGCGCGAATCGACCTCATTGTGACGTACCGTATTCTACATCTTGGTGACTTCCTCATGCTGAGGTCAATGCTTCACTTGCGGCGGCCACGCAACACCAACGAACATAGATACGAACTTGTTGTGCTGGATGTGAAGCGAATTTCCTACCTACTGTGCTTCGAAAGCAGAGTGGTGAATGGCAATTGGGTGTTGCCCACCCGAAAACAATGCAGCGTTTTCGGTTGGGCAACACCCAATTTCCATTTGCTTTGAGTACGGTCCCAGTGATCGCAGTGACTAAAGTTCACTTCAATGTGAATCACAATCCATTACATTGAGATTGCGCGTCGCAATCCAATCACACAAAGTGAAGTACAAACTTGACCCTCCAATCAGAGTGGTGAAAGTTATGAACAGTTTGTCTGCACAGGTAAAGGAGGCTACAACTGTGCAACGGTTCAAAACCTTCTCAGTTTTATATTTTAGCACTATTCCATTCAGAAAAGGATTGCGTACTTACCATGGCAACTCACATGTATGAAGCCTGCAACATCGTGTTGCAGATATAATAAATGTTACCAGAGAACGAAACGGATACTTATGGGTGACAAATTTTAACTCATTTTACACCATATTTCGGAAGTGAGGTACAGAATTCATTATTAATTGCGGCAAGATACAGCAGCAGTATTCACTATCCAATTAATATATGTATAAAACATAGGGTCATAGATCAAAACCATAAACACAGTAGTCTTTTTGGAAATACATAAATGTCATTTACTCAGCAAATCTGTAATTTACCAAATCAAGTGACAGGTTTACATACAACACCATCAAATTCTTTGGGAGTCACTGTTTATTACTTTGCAGCTCTACGCATTTGCGCTATATGATGTATCGAAAAGTATCCAATAGGGCCGGCAGGCGGTAGTTTGACTAATTTTCAATAAACTTGTAGTTTACACTAAAAAGTTAATTTCTATTTTGAACTCCTTATGGCAATAAGAAGAAACAGGTGGCGATATATCAACATTTCGATTGTTCTCGTAAGTCGCTGTGCAATACAGGCGGAACAAAATACGCATTAAATACGGTCCACACTTAGGAACATAGATAAACAAACCAAATGGATGTGAAAGACGTAAGCAGGTGCAAGGCATGCTAATTGATTACCTCAGTTGTTTCTAGGCACCGAACGTGGAGCAATTCAACCTTATAAGTGGCGCCTTGCCAACTGCCAACAACCTCGGGTTCCTGTTGTGCAATTGCAACTTGAATGAATCGATGGGGTTCACTTGGTGATGAGGCGTTATTAGGGGTTTAGTGATAGATGAGGCAGGGTTCCGGTTCAGTTTTTGGCCCACTGCACCTTGGTGAGACAGCAGCTGTCTTAACCACAATGGGAAGTGTTCCGCCACCCTTTGAGCCGGCCAACGACCAGTTTTGCCGATGTAAATGTCACTGCAACTGCAAGTGAAATGGTAGATGATGTTAGTGGCCGAACTGATTGGCGAGCTATTCGGACAGCTGTGGTGAGGAATTCTTCGTGTAATGTGGCTAAGTCGTAGTTGGGCGGTAGAATAGGTGCGTATTAGAACGGACCTGAGTTTGTGACCAACAACATTTACCACAAGATGCGCCTTGAAAGGTAAGAACTAATAAACATCCTCCTTCTCCGCTGTTTGTACTCGCAGCTTCTACTTGGGATGTCCGCTATTGGTTTGAATGAATTTCTCCTGATACCCGTTGGATAGCGTAGTCCGGTATAAAATCTTTCCTTCAACCTTAGGCAATTCCGGACTGCCAATTCTGCTGTCCCAGTAAAAGAGAGATTTTCCAAGACCGCGCTAGTAGGCAGCCGGGGTGAACCTGGAAAAATGTAGGCATTGTCCCTCCAGGTCGCTTTTATGTACACAGCGCGCTGCAATATGTCATCTGTCTTTTGCTTTATGAGCACGTCAGAAAATACAGCCTATTCTCTTGTTCCCGGCCCTGTGCTACAAAATGGTTAGGGTAAATGGCGTACATGAATTCAGAAAGATGGTTAAAATGTTCACCATTTGTGAACACGTGAATAGCGTCTATATAGCGCTTGTAAAATTTTGCTATTCCTAAGCAGGCAGCAACTTTCCTTTCAATCATACCCAAGTAGATGTCTGCCAGAACTCTTCTATTAGAACTAGACTACCCGTATTGAAACCATTGACCTGGTTGAAAGCCGTCCCTTCGAACTCGAAGCGCATATTCGGATGTTTTCTAGCCTTAAAAAGGTTGATACCTCAGCAACCTCTTGCAAAACCATATGGCCAAGAAATAAAAAACTACGCAGATTTCAAGGTACCCTTCTGATTCTAGCCAAGAATAATTGCCCTATCGAGAGCCAGAGGCATGTGTACGATCTGTCAATAGCTCGGTTCACTCGAGGACGGTTGGAAGTTCGTTCGCTGGGACTGGAATACCGAATACCGCCGAAGAAGTTAAAAATGCTCTACCCAAGGATCAATTTTAAATATCTGTACGATCATCTCAGCGAACTTGCGACAAAATCAACGGATGGTGTACCATGGTTTCAGGCAAAATAATGGATATCTCGAACCAGTTCCCAAAAGCACCTATTAGTCAAAGATGTTGCTTGAAGTCGGAACACTATGTAGCAATCAAGGAGCTGCAAAAATGAAGGAGCTAAATTTCCTGCAGCCGGATAAACGCATGAGTGTAGTAACAATGGATAAAACTGATTACATTGCAAAAAATGGAGTCCATTCTCGAGATGGACCCGTTTCGTATCGATAGGACGCTGGATAACAATATCTCGGTAGAGAAAGAAATTGCGAGGCAAATACAAATTATTTTGCTTCGTGGTTATATCTTCGCATCACAATATCGGCAGCAAAATCTGACAGGGACGGAAACACCAAGGAGGAAGTTTGCGCCGAAGGTGCACAAAGATAAGTTGTCAGTACAAACAGCGGAGAAGGAGGATGTTTATTAGTTCTTACCTTTCAAGGCGCATCTTGTGGTAAATGTTGTTGGTCACAAACTCAGGTCCGTTCTAATACGCACCTACTCTACCGCCCAACTACGACTTAGCCACATTACACGAAGAATTCCTCACCACAGCTGTCCGAATAGCTCGCCAATCAGTTCGGCCACTAACATCATCTACCAGTTCACTTGCAGTTGCAGTGACATTTACATCGGCAAAACTGGTCGTTGGCCGGCTCGAAGGGTGGCGGAACACTTCCCATTGTGGTTAAGACAGCTGCTGTCTCACCAAGGTGCAGTGGGCCAAAAACTGAACCGGAACCCTGCCTCATCTATCACTAAACCCCTAATAACGCCTCATCACCAAGTGAACCCCATCGATTCATTCAAGTTGCAATTGCACAACAGGAACCCGAGGTTGTTGGCAGTTGGCAAGGCGCTACTGATAAGGTTGAATTGCTCCACGTTCGGTGCCTAGAAACAACTGAGGCAATCAATTAGCATGCCTTGCACCTGCTTACGTCTTTCACATCCATTTGGTTTGTTTATCTATGTTCTTAAGTGTGGACCGTATTTAATGCGTATTTTGTTCCGCCTGTATTGCATAGCGACTTATGACAGCAAACGAAATATTCAACTATCGCAACCTATGTATTCATGCTTCCAACTCTACTTATTTACTACTACTACTACTACTACTACTACTACTACTACTACTACTACTACTACTACTACTACTACAACTACTACTACTACTACTGCTACTGCTACTACTACTCTACCGCTTACTTCTAATTGCTTGAACAAGACTCCGTATTTTGTTTTTTTTACTCAACATGCTGAAATTATCCGAAAATCACTCGCCGTTTCCATTCGTTGAAATTGTTGTTGCGCTATATAATTGGTACATTCTTTCCACCTGGTGCGTAAATCCAGCCTGCTTACAGTATCAAAACATTACACAGTAGAACCATCTAATCAAACAAGTCATGGACTCTTAAAGCGCAATTGGAGCCTTTTTACGTTATACAAATTAAGGGAGGAGCAACTGCGTTTGGGGAAGAAACATACTTCTGTGGCTAGCTTATACAGCTTTAGTGTCTATTCTGTTTCATGTGACTACCTCCGTTAGCGGTAAAATTATTGTTCAAAGCGATATCCCGATTTCGGAGTAATGCTTTGGAACGCCAAAACTGGCTTTTGTCCCATCCGATAAAATGCTGCTTCTAATCTGCCCTTCAAACGCTGTTTAATTTCCGATTTACTGCGACAATCATTTTCGTTCAAACCTGCATCTTGCACCTGCTTGGTTCCAGCTATACATCTCGATCCCTACACCTAGCAATTCCCATAACGTGTACCATTTGCCACACCCATCTGTCAACTGTCGATTCACGTCCCTGCACATACTTGCCTATTGGCACATTGCTCCGCTTGAAATCCCCCGTAAAACTAATGCATTGTATGCCCATGTTCGTTACAGGGAATTGGTCATTTCATCGGTTTATGTAATTCCATCTAAAGCGTTTGTGCGATCTCTCTGGCGGACTCTGGCTTTCGTTATATATTTGTACATTTGCGAAGAAGGTGATTTGCACAGTCGTTGCTTACCGTATAAAAACTTGGTTGTTTATATTGAGCGCGTGTTTTTGTGTATCGCAGTTCACCTTCGGGCATGTTTTGCTTTGACCTAAGAGTGTTACAAGCTGCTAAATTCCCAAGAGCATTTTCGATTACCAATTCTGAGATTGATGTTGTAGCTGTTTTGCAGCTAATGGCATTAGTCCTGGGTGGGGTCACTAGATATGTTGAACACTATGAGATTTCTGCGTAGTTGTTAATAGCGTTAGCTGAAAACTGATTGTGTAAGGACCTGAAGATTCCACGGTTTAACGGTGTAAAAGCTTATAAAATTTTAGTTTTTTATGTATTCTATTATTGCACGCCTCGTTTGTTTGAATGGTACTGATGTTAGCTTGGGTCAATACAAACGCATCCGCTTTCCTCGACCATGATGTATCCTGCTGCAGGCGATTGTCTTCATCCTCAGCAACCTTTCAAATCTTCTCGGACTGGCTCTCTTAGTGGTGTATTATATTGAGCCTTAGCTACTTTACCGGCCTTGTAGGAAACAATTTTCTACATTATGCTTGAGTATTCACAAGCGCACTTTAGTTTGACCTTTTACCTGTTTATCAGGTTTGTAGCGCAGGACCGTGACAATTTGGATCTTCTGGGAACTGGCATTCATTTGATGACGGGAATTGGAAGTGATATCGGTTCCCGGATTAGAAAAACCGATGGCTTTCAGTCGTGAAGAACATGCAACATTCGTCCAATGCTCACTGAATGAGTGCATCAGATACAAGTTACGATTTGCCAGCGTTTTATTACCCTATTGATGGCCATTTCGTTGCAGTTAGTAGGGCAATGGCTGGTGTGGTGCTCTATATGTATTCCAGATCTAGGCAGCATGAGTATTCACACCAGTTATGCAAAGCTCACAAAACAGTGCTGACTAAAGTACGCAGCTGATATGGCCTTGTGTGTTGATGGCATGACTACTCTCCTAAAGACAAAATACGAACCTATGCGGAGAAGATCACTGTGATCCAAATTTCCCTATTTTACGGCAAATTTAATTAAATGCATTGGCGTTAATTTCACACCACATGACGCAGCTCGTTAATGACAACTTCGAGTAGAATGTATCCGTCGCCAGATTGATGAGGTGCAAGTTTGTTCTCACTCATATTATTGAGCCACGTGGAATCAAGTTGCGAGGTGAGACGTCATACTCATTTTATGCGAAACTTGGACGTTGTTGTCTACTTTTTTGTCTGAGATACCTACGCACTCCTACTCATATAGTTCCAGGTCCGAACAGCTGTGCCTCACGCGTTATTGCTGACTCTGCCCATAATTTTGCTGATACTTAATTAAATCACTGACATGTGTTGCGCACGAAGTGAATACGTTCATCAGTTACCGAAAAATCCTGCCTTCCAGATTAACGAAAAATTGTTTTTTCATCCCTCGCAACAAAGGCGGAGCAAAACCCAAGATTACCAATTATAGACCAATTCAACAAACTCCTATAATCCCTAGATTACTCGAAAATCGGTTAAAAGACGTGATAAATTTCATCAAATCATTGGAGCTGATAGACGAGTCCAAAATGTTTTCCTTGACAAGCGATCGTGAAAAACCTGCCAGCTGCATATTTTGAAGTACATATTGACTCGAAGGATGCTATCTTACTTCTCTTCTTGGATGTGTAAAAGGTATTTAATCGCATGTCACGCTGATGGTTAATGATATATAGGTTCGTTTTGAGTCCATACCCTACTACTCGGTTGGCTATCGTCATATCTGAAGCGTCGCACTCAAAAAGTGAACTTACTCGACCGTCGCTCTTCCCTTGTTCAGTATGCAGGGGGGCAATACAAGAAAGTGTACTCAGTCCCCTATCTCTCCTGCATTATATCATTGACATAGGTTTGGTTAGCAAGCAAGATATGCCGTTCTTATTTGTTAATGATATAAAACCTGTCTAAATGAGCCGACATGATGAAGCCAAGTACGTACTGCTACTCTTTCAGGAGGACATACGAACCCTTGTGACATTGTGCGACAAGTAGATGAAGTAGTTCTTAGCACAAAGTGAAGCGTCATGCGTCGCGCTTATTTGATACTTGAAGGATTTAGCACACGTAACGGCAAGCAAATATGCACAACGGGTTACACGCGACATCGGAATCAGCCATTCATGTACCCACAACGTTTATGAAAAGTCTGAGTACTTGATTGGACGAGCCGAGTAATCTCCAATTTTACTAAGTTTATGCAATCACAGCCAGGGTTGAAATAGTTGAAATCTTTCGCTGTCTCATCCTAGAGTATCGCAGCAAAAGTTGTTATACCGTGAGAGAACCTTACAGAACAGGGTCATTTACTAACTATCTATTAAGTAAACATCTACTAAGAACTAACGGGAGCGGTGCCAGCAACTCTCAGTGCTTGTGAAACTTAAATCATAACTTAATCCTACTGTTTGGAGTAAGATCGAAAATTGGAAGCTGTAGTTGTTCTGATAGTTGAACTGTTTGCTTAGCTCGACAAGTTTGTTGTAGATGTTTGCTCACCAACGCAGGTGACATCATCCGTACGTTGTTAAGTAGTCTGTAGCCAGTAACATAGCGTCGGGAAGTCTCCGTGATAACAAGGTACAACCTGATTCATGGCAACACCTATTGCAATCTATCCATAGTAATATTACAGCACAGTTCTATAAGGGGACCTAGTTGTGCTATGATGCAGGACAGAGTTGCGGCTTAACTTCTTTCTGACCACATTTGCTTCACTGTGCAATCGGCTATCAGTCAAACAGGTCGTGTGAAACTGTGCAATGATCTCGCAATTAGGCAAGAAGCTACCTTGACCTGGACATCATTGCGATCTTTTGTTCGTACGGAAGATCACGTAACGAGCTATTAAATGAAGGCACAGATAAAGCCTAGTGAGTGAAATTGCACAGCTTTACGCAATGTAATTATTCGTCAGTGTTTGCAATATACTCAAACTAAAACACCGCCTCCTACCTTTGCATAAAAAACAAACAAATTAAACAAATAACTTGTCAGAAACACAGCCAAATTTAAACATATCTTCATTTCGCCCATGTAAGTGCATAATATTAGCTGTATATATATATCCGTGCTAACTATGGATACAGTTTCTCACTTGATGAGAAATATACCTATTCTTCTTATTATTATTTAAAGTATCTTTAACACATGAGCTTATATTTGCTGATATGTTTTAGCTTATCTCCTTTTCCTGGCGTTTACTGCTATTAGCCTCTTTCAGCACAATGTAATTTTGTAGGTGACAGCTGAATAGTCCTGAGCAGCTTGTTATAAAAACACCGGTCAATTCACTCTAGTTATTGTCGACTCGCAATGAGTTTTCAATTGCAGCACGGATATAGTTGAGATGAACGTTTGCTTTATTGGATGGTCTCATGCATCTTGAGGCATCCCTAATATCTCCGTTACCTCGAGTGAGGTAATTTTATATTTTTAGCAAGCCCATGTCCCATTAGGACGACACGAACAGCATTGTACTTACAGAGTAGCTGTAGGATAACCTGGGGATCGGACTGTCAACATCGTTGCATTGATATCCAAGAAAAGGCCCTCAATTGGATTCGAAATTGTCTTATGGGTGGTGAACGGTCCAGGATTGAGCTTGTACCAAAGAACATTTGCTACTTGGTTATCATTGAGCAGTTTATAACGGCGCCTCTTTCTATAGTTTGTTTGCTTGTATCTGGACGGACTTATCCGGATAAGAAAGGGCAACAGAATTCCGCATAAAGCTCTGCACTGAGCCATAGTATTGCTGGGATGCAACATGATTTAGCTTTGTAGAAAACGTTTTCACGAGGCAAAATCCGAATACAACCGTGTCGTTGTATTTTAACTTAAATCCTAGCCCTCTGTCATTCAACGCGGCACAATGGTAGTTTACCATATTGTCTCTTGTGACATAGATAGACACAAGTGCATGTAATTCAGAAGTTGCGGATTTTTGTAAGTAGTGTAATGTTTGTAGGAGGTAGAAGTCACGATTAAAATTCACACACAATTATGTGCCTCAACCGGGAATCGAACCCCGGTCCAACGTATTTCCGGTCCGCTGCTTTACCACTGAGCTACCGAGGGCTGACGATTAGGTGCGCAATTTAATACATGACTTCTGCTTGGTGCGGGAAGTATTGCCAACGAGCTCACAGTATCTGCCCTGGTTTTGCAGATTGGCTCACTCACTCGTCACTTCCCAATGGACCGAAGTAGCTGTCCTTATGATTTCCAAAGGGCGATGGTAGGCTACTTGTGGATTTTTGCGAGTAGTTAATGTTCGTAGAAAGTAGAAGTCACAATTAAACTGGACACAATAATCGATTTCCACGGGGAATCGAACCAGAAGTGCAAAACGAATGCGATAATCAGGATCATTTGTATAGGCTTGTGTGTTTACACAGAGTTCGTTCGGTCGATTTCAGTCCATTTTTTCACCAACCCATCTATCAAATCTCGAAGGATGTGTGCAAAAGCTGGTCTGAAGGATCGCCTTTGGTTATTTTGCGAAAAAAACCGGAAACCAGTAGGGTCTTCATTATGAGAAATATACTTATTCATATCAAGTAATTGACAAAGAGAGAATTTTCAGCTCCTTATGACTCAGGTAACACCGCGCGATACCTCAACTAAGGACTCACTCTTGAAGGCGAGTTCAATCTAGTTGAATGCATTGGATTCGCATCCACGAATACCTGAATAGTGCATAGACACGATACATTAATTACTTGAGGCAGTAAACGACCAGGGGCTTACGAATGTTTTGCATGAGTTTCGCGGTGCACCAAACAGCTACGTAGGAGGATCGGCTGAGCAGTTTCACAGCGTTAACTCCCAAGCTGGAAAGACCTAGTAGAAAATATATGTGATCTCAGTTCCCAAAACCTGAGGAATACCAATCTGCTATGTCACTGTTTGGTCTGTAGTGTCAGCTCAGTAATCGGTAATGCCAAATTGCTACTGCATAAATGCTAGGCAATAAAGGGAATGCGCTGAAACGGAAGCTTGAAAATCAACGTCTCTGCACACAGACTGCGGGTTTGATACGGCTGATCGCGACTGGCTCTGCAAAACGTAGGAAACGGGTGTTAGCATGTCTTAACACGATTGTAAACATTGTGGCCGGATCCAACTGGTGACAGGTGGCAAGTAAATGCCTACCTATGGATGAAGCAGGTGGTTTACGTGAACAGGTGGTATGAGCAACGGAGGACTGGGTGATTTGACGCTGCAACCATTTAGGTACATGTTCCCTTATTCTGGAATTCAACGCTCGATTGGTACGGCCGATGTAGTGTATACCACAACTACAAGTAAATTGGTAAATGCAATGTGAGTTGGCGCCAATAGGTTGTCTTTCCGTCATTGGGGTAACAGGTGTTCGATTAGTCCGGTTGATAAGGACAGTTTCGGCAGCATAATAAGTCCTCTGGACTGCGGAAATTATACGCTTCGTTGTCCTCATATAGGGTTTACTATGTCGATAAAAAGGTACAAGTTGGAATAGCTATATCACCATCATGAATATTAAGGAGGCAGATACTGTTTTGTGAACAAATTTGACAGGGTTTCTTGTGGTATAACGATTAGTTTCCCATAGTGAGCATTTTAGGCGAAGTGATGAATTCCAAAACCTTTGAAATCAATGACGTAATTATTCGTTGCTGTGCACGGTGCCTTTATAGGGCTGAATACCAGAATGCAGCAGCAAAAATACCATATTTCTGTCAATTCTTTGCTAATCTATTTGTGCTGAGCTGAAAATCATGCATTGCACCATAGTTTTAAGTAAATATCTCAAATCCAATTATCTATCTTAAAATTACAGCATTTTATCAAAGCTAAAATTAACCCTTTGCCTGATCATTTTTCTGATAATCATTTGCGTGTGTTAAGTGACGGATCCTGAACGCCAGGTTATTCAAGGGAAAGTGTGAAGGAGTGTTATCAGTGGCAGCCTTATATCCTCGGACCGCGCTACCACGCCGACCGCTCATTTGACCTTACAACCACCACGCTCGCCTGACCGATGTGCGCCACTTTCAAAGCTGTAAAAGTACAGAACGTTAACCAACCCACTGGGTCAGGTAACGACACCAAATTGAATGGCAAAAATGCGAAACCGAAGAGGCTCCAAGTGAAAGGCATTTGCGGGTTAGGAGAATGTCATCGAGTAGTAAAAATCGGCCTGGCTTGCTCACACTGTTTGGAATGGGATCATCCGAAATGTGCAAAAGTGTGCAAACAACAGGTAGGAGATCGAAATAGCTCCCAAGATGTACTGTGGTACTGTACTGCGTGCTCCACCATCCCACTTGTTAAGTGCTTGTTTATCCTAGCTCAGAAGTGCGACCATTTAACCGCCGAACCCGAGCAGAGGATAAACGTTAAGATTACTTCAATAAAAGCGAGTATGCACCACGGAAGCATAGCGGCCACTAAACAACGGAATGCTGTACCATCCGCTTCCCCTGAACCACAATCAGCCACGTCCCCATCTTCGTTGTCTTCTCCAACTTTGGTAGAACGCCAGGCGAAAACTGACCGTACGTACGAGAGTCAAACAGTACTCATGGCAACCAGAATCAGATATCACCTGAAATGTTTGGTTAAGCAACTTCCACTTAACCTGACATCTAGCATGCCCATGGATGAAGCAGTCCAACATCAATACTAGTTACCTGTAGCTCAGATGTCTCTTGTCGAGACAAAGTCCCTCGGAACATCAGTTACGTATGCAGAGATTGCTGCAGAGGTCCGCCGGGAGGACGCGGTTCCGGCCCCTTCTGTTGTAAACACCGTTAACGCGAACACAGGAACAAACAGCAAACAATCAACACTTGTCAGCAGGTCAGGACAAACGTGTACCTTACCGTGTAGCTCAACGAAAAAGGGAGCCAACAATAGTACCCGAACTGTTGTATGCTTAAATGTCTCGGAATCTACTGCCATCACATTGCGGGATAAGTTATCGGACGACCAAGACCACTGGAACTCATGGTGCGTGCTGATGGGCGTCAAAACCAAACCAATAAACTTACTGCGAATTATTCGTCATCCAAACTGGCCACACTATGGTGAACCTAGACTTATCCGAGTAATACTAGAATCCTCCACCGACAATCAAAAAGCAACACGGAAGAGGGACACAGAGAGCAAGACCGTCTAAACATCATTTTCTACATGGCATGCCAGAAGGTCCTTCTAACTTTGTTCAAAAGACCGGATAGCACGATTTAAAACAGTAGCACTTCATTCATGAAACACTTTGTTTTGGATAATACTGTGGAGCTGTGGCCCATCAGAAAACCTCTCTCACCAAATTCTAGAGGATGCGGCCCTAGAATCCTTACTCTTGTGGTTCAGTCAAAGCAACAAGCAACGGACGTTGTAGATCGATGGCGGAGAAATCGGAGACGCCTTCCTTCTAAACTTAGCTTAAAGGTCGCAGAAGCTTTGTACAGCTGGAATATTAAATTACCTGAATCAGCAAGCGTGCCGACGAATGTAAAGAAGCGTAACTTGACTGCTGCTTTAATGGACTCTGACGTAGGTCTAAACAAATATTGGGACGCACCTTTGCCGAGCCAAGTTGCAAACGTTGTATTATTGTCCTATCAAAAAACGAGTAACTGCCGACCTCCCATCTGTCGGCATTCTCCCACGACCCGTTCACCCATCTGTGGGCTCCTAGAGACCGAGAGATTGGCCTGCTTGCATACGAATGCTTAGCGTTTATTAATAAACTGGCCGAGCTGAAACATCGCCAAGCTTCCGGGTCATATGACATTATTGGTATCAGTGAGACGTGGTTGCACACAGAAATGACGGACGCTGAAGTTTCCCTACCGGGCACGCCGCTAGTCCGGAGTGACAGGCTCACTAAAAGAGGAGGCCTAATCCTGTATTACCGAAGCGAATTGTAGTGCGAAGCCGTGAAGGATTCAGACCCGCAGTTCCCCGACTCTCTTTGGTGCCGCTTGCAGTTAAAAGGCAGAGAACGCTCACATTATTGCCTTGGTGTGTGGCCTCCAACTGTACACTCGAAACCGACTACCACCTAGCGGCTACTTTAAGATGCAGTTTACAACGAAAGTGCACTCACATACTTACCATGGGTGAATTCAATCTACATTGTGCAGAAACTTCTTCCACGGGCGGAGAACAATTCAAAGCCAATTTACAAGAGTTCGTAATCACGGTTCCTCTTTACAATCATATCACCTTGCCCACTCGGTTCAGAACAGATAACAGGCCATCTGTGCTGCAGGTTGGGCTTATCAACAAGAAGAATCTGATTGATGTGTTGGTTTTAAACTGCCCGTTTACTCGCAGTGATCACGCAGTTATCCGTTTCAACTTCGTCTGCTATGCGGAATATCGGAATGAGAACGATGAGATTATGCGAACCATCACAAGCTATGATTGATTAGCCCAGCTCGTCATCGCCAAGAGTTGGTCGTTTCTTGCCGAAGATCCTCCGAGAATCGCCTTGCTCGAGTTCGTCAACAAATTCAGTCAACTGGTTGCAGAGGCTTCAGAGATAAGAGCTCGCAATAAGTGTATATCGGTTTATTACGTTAGGAGCAGAACTCAAAAATGGATGATAGTACGCAAGGCAACATGGCGAGTGTACAGAGAAGCTTCAGCACCAGTAACTTGGGACAAATACGTAGCTCTACGTAACCACTACACTCAACTGCTTAGAGAAGGCAAAGCCGCCGATCCGCAGAACATCATAATAATCTTCAGTGCCAAGCACAAACTGTTGTACTAGCACCTCAATAGACTACGAAAAGTGAGGCAATAATTTTCTCCATTCAGAACGGCCAAAGTACCAACAAGAACGGCTGTGGAAGCACAAAACGTGCTGCGGATGCAATATGCTCCCATGTTTCAGAGGGTCTAACCACCAAGCGATCTTCCAAGCTTTGTGGTCTCTTTGCCAGGACTAATCCAAAC
Source organism: Dicrocoelium dendriticum (assembly GCA_944474145.2). Classification (NCBI taxonomy): domain Eukaryota; kingdom Metazoa; phylum Platyhelminthes; class Trematoda; order Plagiorchiida; family Dicrocoeliidae; genus Dicrocoelium; species Dicrocoelium dendriticum. The sequence goes on along the minus strand of OX104060.1, from coordinate 76,070,222 downwards.
CACTTTTATCGCGGAGGCTGTATTGCATAAGCTCATGTCTCTATGCAAACACAGCTCACCGGGTATCGACAACATTCGCCCAGAAGCACTGGGAGCAACAGCAAGTCAACTGACAAGACTTTTAGCTCAGTTTTTCCAGCGTTTGTTTTTGATGTTTCTTGAAGACCTCGCAAAGGGAATCGTTTCAAACTTCCTAAGGTATGCTGACGATATTAAGGTTTGGCGCAAGATCCAGGCGAACGCTGACCAGCATTTGCTACCGTGTGACCTAGTTACGGGCAACCCAAAACTTACTGCATTTCAACGCCAGTAATGCAAAGTGCTTTCAACCCGACATCAGGGCAGCTATTCATACCGGCTTGGAACGAATAAACTACAACAATCAACACTCAAACCTGAGTTGGGTGTCCAAGTTCAAGATGATTTGGGTTGCTCCAGGCAATCCGAAAAACTCCTCGAAGACTGGGAACCAACATGTCGGGCTGTTGCGACGAGCGTTTGGACAAATAAACAGCTCCATATTTCCGCAAATGCTCGGTGCGGATGTTCGCTTCCAAGTCGATTACGTAATTCAAGCCTGCCATTCATGGTTGAAACACGACCTTAATGCAGTGGAGCAGCCACAACGTCGGGCATTTAATAACCTAACTGGAATGCGCAATTTTTCATAAGAGAAGAGGCTGCAACGATTGGGGGTATTCAGTGGAAGCTGTGGCAGTCTACGAGGCGACCAGTTTATGACATACTTGATTCTGCGAGACTCACATCATGTGTGCCGCCCTTTGCTGCGATTCAGCATCAATACAACCCCGAGAGGCCACTTATTGAAACTCGCTGTACAGTATAACCGTCTGGAGTGCCGCAGAAGTTTCTCTTCCATTCCTTTCTGTCACCGATGAAATGCTCGCTCGGAATCGGTCGTTTGTGCATCCACACAACAGTATTTAAAACAAGGTTGAATTATGCACTCATCCACTTACATTCCGTCCCTTTGTGCTATTTCCGCATACTACACCTGGAGTTTACCATAGAATTCTTTGATGTTAACTACGGGTGCTGTGAATCTAAGCGGATTGCAGGACTACGGAGGAGAAAACGATAAGTCCTTATTTGCTTACTTAATGTGCTAACTGTTTGCATATCATTATTATCATTTTGTTGTGTCGATATCTCTCCCAACTATCCAAGGGACATGTAAAGCAACGCTTCTTAACCCGGATAAATTCATTGTTCATTAATCATTGACTGTGTACAGCGACCAGGGAAATCTGTACTGCACATTCCCTGGAAGACGACAGAGTAATCTCTATTGTTTTTACTCAGACTGACAGGAGTTGCTTTTATTCTAACCGGTGCAATGATGGAAAAGATTCCGCAGTTAAGGTTACATTATTTTGATCAACAGAGGTGACGTACTGGCATTAAGGAATACACCTAGTCAATGTAAAAATACAATGCTCAGCAATATGTGTGCGGGGTGGTCAAAAAATTAGCCAACCACCTGAAAAACCGTAAAAGAACTTTCGTGTCAAATAATTTCGGTCGCTTCTTAATGGACTAAATTGAGCAAATCCTTGTAGTGACCATGAACGATCTGAAGGATCCTCCGTTCCAAACGCTCGTCTGTGAACACGCTGTTTTGCCGCAGTTCTCAGTTGCATTTTCTTACACAAGCGTGTGTTCCCTCATCCGACCCAGCTTCATCGGAGCTAACTAGGGCACTACGTTATCCGGATACAGCTTGTGTGGATCGTCGTTTAGCTACCTTGCTGTTTTTGCGCCTTTCCCGCGCAAACACGATCGAAGAAGTCTCCGAATCACGAACAACACAGAAATATTTGTGGTCTCAAGCGAAAGCCAACTACACGGTTCAGCTGACGATTCAGCATCAAAACCTGTGGATCTTTCATCAAAGTAGCTATCGTCAACGTTGTGTCCGTATCGCACAATCGCTCTGCTTTCCGCGTGAAAGATCTAACCGCTTAAACTTGCCCGTCAGACGCACAAAAATCGACGAAACGGAATATGCAGAAAATTCACGCAGAGGCTAACAGCAGAAAACCATAAGCAATCGGGCATCACTGGGAATAACATCGAACGACGCAATAAATTGCTGCGACCAATCAAAAGCCCATTTTACTGCATCCAGATCGACAGCAGTTTGTGTTGCGACATGAAAGCAAATGTTGGTAGCTCAGATTTTTCAGTTGGTGGACTGAGAGTTCGATGAGCTCGACAGGTTGACTGCAAACGTTTCGTCTCCACTCGAGGTGACATAGTCAGTGCGCGTGTAATTAGCAGAGTGGCGCGTACGATGTGTTCGTGAGTGTGAGTGATCGATCTCCTAGTCGCTAGTCTGAGTTTGGATTGTTCGATAAGCACATGACCATCAAAATCGATCTCTGATTCTCACCTCGTAGTGTACGCGCGCGTGACTCTTCGGTTGTCGTCCTTTGATGCACTAGTCTGGCGTTCCGTTCCGTTAGATTTATTCTATTAGTTCGGTGATTGTTCGTCCGTAGTGCTGTATATATAGCATCTATTTCAATTTGTCTGTTTAGTGAATTGTCCGTAGAATACCATGCTTCCAAGAATTCTCTAGCTTGCCTCGAATTTCCACGGGCTAGGATCTTAACGTTCTGTAGGTTGAAATGGTGGCCTTCTTGGTCTTCATGCATGGAAACTAGTGAATGCGGGTCGTGTCTCCGTATGGCCATTCTGTGTTCGTTGATCCGTGTTGATAGTTTCCTTCCAGTTTGCCCGATGTAGTGTTTGCCACACTCTTTGCAGTTAATCTTTTAGTTGACATTATTCTGACTGCCTTGTTTAACTTTGTCCTTCGGTCTTGAAAGCAATCTTCGCAAAGTACCTGTTGGTTTGTGGGCTACCAAGATTCTAGGTGGTAGTAGCAATCTTGACGTTAGTTCAGATACATTCTTGATGTAACGAAGCGCTACCCGTTTATCTAATAAGAACAATAATGACTAATAATAATGGACAAACCAGATTACGTTGCAAAATCCAAACAACTGCTTTCCGACCCGACCACCTTTCGCCCCATAGATCAGGATCCCAGTACAAAAGTGAAAATCAACACAGCATTGAAGAAACTACAAGCAACGGGTGAGATTACCAAACAGGAGCGATGGAAGATGAAGGCTGAGGATAGAAATATTGCAAGATTATATGGAATGCCAAAGGTACACAAAGACGGAGTCTCATTGCGTCCAATGGTCTCGTTGCCAGGAACCCCATCTTACAAATTGGCAAAATGCATGTGGAAAAAATTAAAACATATAATTGCCGGCTCTGAACAAAGCATCATCAATACTGAACAATTCATCAAAAAAAATAACGTGTGTTATAATAGAGGAAGATGAAATCATGTTGTCGATTGATGTCACCGCATTCTTAACGTCGATCAATCACGAACTAGCAAAAGAAACCATGATGGAATTACTTCGCAACCAACTGAACACAATAGGATACCTCAAGCCGGAGTGCATATGGGAACTCTTGGAACTCTGCATGACTACTTATTTTTACTTTGATGGGATAGTATACCAACAACTGAAGGAAACGCCCATGGGATGGCCCATCTCAGGACTCATTGCAGAAACTGTGATGCAAAAACTGGAGAGTATCACAATATCCTAAATCAAAACAAAATTATGAATCGGGTACGTGGACGACACAAGTATGTCGTCATCAAACGAGATTCCATGCAGAATACCCATGAGTTAATCAACAATACATTCCAGGATATCAATTTTACAATTGAACTCGAAATAGACAACCAGTTAGCATTCTTAGATGTACTGGTCCAAAGAATCACTGATGGAATATTTCAGACATGTGTACATCGAGAGAAGACCCACACAGACCAAATATTAAACTACCACAGCAACCATCCACTGAACCACAAGAAAAGCTGAATACAACGCTTTTTCAATAGGGTCGAAACACACTGCAGCCCGACAGAATTGAGGAAGAAGGAAGAGAATCATCTATACCGTGTAATGCAAAACAACGGCTATCCAAGAAACTTCATTAGAATAAGCCTAAAGAAGAGAGTGCAGCAACAACAGCAGGAAAACATAGATACACGAGTAACGCTTCATTACATCAAGATGTAACCGAACTAACGTCAAGACTGCTACGACCACCTAGAATCTTGGTAGCCCACAAACCAACAGGTACTTTGCGAAGATTGCTTTCAAGACCGAAGGACAAAGTTAAACAAGGCAGTCAGAATAATGTCAACTAAAAGATTAACTGCAAAGAGTGTGGCAAATACTACATCGGGCAAACTGGAAGGAAACTATCAACACGGATCAACGAACACAGAATGGCCATACGGAGACACGACCCGCATTCACTAGTTTCCATGCATGAAGACCAAGAAGGCCACCATGACAGAGAGGAACTCCCAGTCATTCCCATCCAGCACTGCATTAAAACTGGTGAGGAACGCTAGGCAGCGCCTTGAAATGCATCAACTGTGGCATTAAGTGCCAATACCACCATTTGATTTAACATGCCTGAAAAATCCACCAAAGGTCTGCTTGCAATGAGCACAGTCAGGGCCTCGTCCACCATCCAAACGGTTCCGAAACTTCAGAAGGATTTCGACACTAGTGGTAGTGATAATTTGGTTGCTGCCAAAGGTGACCGAAAACCTAGATCTTCGGCCACCCCCACTAGACCCATATGAATGAAGAAGATGAAGTTATACCCAAACAGCCTCTACCTAATATTCACAAACCAGCTGGTCACTTGACCTCAACCAGTGTTGCAAGTAGTATGCCAGTGGTAATCTGCACTAAAGTTCCAGAATTGACGTAAAATTAATTAGAAAGAAAACGGTTCGGGAATTTGAAGCATTGGTATTCCATATGTGACGCTATAGGTGTGGTAACTAGGCCTGTCAATTGGATACACGTTACCGGTCACCAAGACTTACAGAACTACGATGAACTAAGACTTCTCCGAGCTGTACTGACTTCTGCCAATGAAGCAGAAGCTGTCCTATTAGCGATAGCTAATCTCCGGGATGGGTCTTTATTCATCCGGCTATTCGCGGATATTTCATGAAGTGGGCGCAGACAGACGAAGCACTATTTGACAAAAACATGAAAGAATTATTATCTAGGACCATCCTTGTACAGCGTGTTTTCGAGTCATGATGAGCGCGAAGCTACCACTCACAATCAGAAGCAGTGGTGGTACATTCGTGAGACCATCGCCCTGGCAAGCGTCATGGCGCAATCAATCTCGAGGCTGCGCCGATCGCCAAACTACAAGGGATGTGGCCCGAGGATTTTGAAAGTGGTTATTCAACCTAAACGAATGTCAGCAATGGTAGTGTAGGGATGGTATGCGGGAAGCAGCAGCCTTCCTTCGAAACTTTGGATAAAAACAGCATCTGCTATACAAACACAAGAGAGCAGCCACATAGTCAGACCTCTTACCGACAGGAGTGCGGAAAACTTCAATCAAATAACCAACGAAACTAGCAAACATTCCATACATTATATACAAAGGGAGAAGCAAATAGGTAATGGTAGGATCCATGAAACCATAATTTGCCGACATTTTACCGGTCCACACAACGTTATATCCAAAACACCCATCTAAATACATATTGCTAAAAACAGATAAACTTTCCTGCATGTACACCAATGCACAAGGTATCCTGGACAACTTGTCAAACTGCGGCTACCTCAAGCTTCAAACGCCTGGGACCGCATACTGATTGCGGGAACCTGGTTGCAATCCGCAATTGCCAATGCCGAAGTCGCGATAAATGGTATGTCGCTCCTCTTAATCGAGAAACCTAGCAAAGGCAAGGGGAGTAATGTCATGTTCCGCAACGACCTACAGTGCGGACCGGTGACCAATCCTGAAAATCTGATCAGAGACTCACACTGGTGCATTCTGCGACTGAGGCGCAATACCATAGCACAGGAGTAACATGGATTCCGTCAACACCGGTCATATACTAGCAACCTACCGCTTACCCGTGGCAGTTGCATGGAGATAGCCTACAGTGGAACTAGCAATGACTTTTGCAATGCATTCGATCGCAAAGACCACGGCACCCTTCTCCAAAATCTGCATGCTCACAGAGTTGTTAACCCGGTTCTTAGATGAATCGGAAACTTCCTCATTCAGCGGCAGCTTCAGCTTTGAGTTCGAGCTTCATTTTCTGATCCATTTGGTGTAGACTGCGGTGTTCTAAAAGGGTCGATTTTGGGCCGCGGTTATTCTTTTTCTTCATTAATGACCTTGCAATTGTCATCAAGTCATACTTCCTGCTTTTTGCTGATGACATCAAGATATGGTGGACAATCACCTCTAAGTAAGATCACCATATGTTTCAACGAGACTTAGGTTGCGCTTTTGAATGGGTAAAGTTCAACCTATTTTGATTTAAGACGGACAAGTGAGAAACCGTGCAGATCCGTCACATGCCCACGTACGCTTATAAGCTAGGAGCGGATATACTGAACACCGCCTCTAAATGGCGAACGCTTGAAACGGTAATCGAAGACGACCTCGGCTGTTCAGTGCCGTCTTCGAAGACGTCCATAACCGCGAAACAACATGTTGGTAGATTACGGAGATTTGATACTTCCATATTTCCCTAAATGATCAAAGCGTATGTGAGACCCCATGTAGAGTACGCAATGTAGGCTTGGCAACTCTGGTTAAATAGTGAGCTGATTGCACTGGAGTCTGCACAGCGAAGTGCAACGAAAAGGTGACGGGTTTTTTCCGACCTGCAATACCCTAGGCGACTGAAAGTTCTGGGATAGTACAGAAGAGGTTATTGCCCTTTACGAGGTGACCTCATCCTGGCTTTCAGATTTTGGAATAGATTGGCCACACTTGCCGACAACTCCTAAAGCTTAGCTGCAAAACCGGATTGAGGAGTCATAAGTTGAGACTCGCCACGCAACACAGTGGGTTTGAGTGCACCGGAATTACTTTTCCCTGCTAGTTTCTCAACCTTGGAAGGCTCTTTTGAGTTTTGTGGATTCCGTACCCACGCTACTCATTTTTAATAAGTGAATCGACGATGCATTACTTGGTCTGTTTTCTAAACATTGCGTGACGACAGAACACAGACAAACATTGTGCTCACCAACTCCACGAAAGCAGGGTAGACTGATATACATATGTATTAACGTGGATAATATGGTGAGTCCACATATGTGTTTTTCTCTTTTGCGTAACTTCAATGAACTTACTCCCACAAACCGTACCATGTGACTTGCCAAGCATTGACTTTTTATCCGTATTTTAACATTGTCCCCTTTTTTGGCTTTTGACAAAAGCGACTGCTATTTTATCATATATTTTCTATCAGTGTTGAATTTAATCAGGCAGAAACATTTAAACAGTATGATGTCAATCGTTATTGATGCCATACTACTAAGGCCCAGGAAACTTGTGTAGGCTCTGCCGGGGAACGAGCAAAGATAGCTGTCAAAATTATGGGGCAAGTAGGTTTTAATCAGATCGCGGTTATCGAAGTTCTTATCATTGCTCTGATTCTGCAGCTAGCGGAAGTTGATAATCAATTGGGGCAAGTTCCGTGGTATATGCTAGATGCATCAGACTTTCGATTCTGAGTTGCGGAATCTTGTGACATTTCACCTTTGCTATACAAATAGGCAAAGGATTACTACTATCCATGGACCCATTTACTGTGTCCTTCCAAGATCTTCTGCAGGTTTGAGCGAGGCATTGTCAGTAACCCTAGGATTGGAAGAGAAATCTTCTAATATATGATGCCGCATTAATCTAACTTATTGCCCTGCAGTTCCCGTTTTCAGACCTAATAGCCATTTCTGTTGTGGTTTCGCGGACGTATCCACTTTACATGTCCAGTAAAATATCGTTCAACCAACCTGTATTGCGACCTCTATTGAGCAATGAAAGCTAGAAAGATAAACCTTCCAAATGCCGATCATCGTTGTGGTCTGGGCTTTGGCACCAGGTTATATTTTCCCTGATTGCCATGAATAATGGGTTTGGAAGGTCGACGTGTGACAAACCTTCACTCACACTTTGTCTCTTCGTGCGTCTCCCAAGCCTCCTGGATGTTGCTGACAATGCCTGCTGGCTAGCTTCTTGGGCCACAGATATTCCACACTTTTTAGTGCCCTACGTTGAATTCATGCAACCAAAATGCCACGATACATTAACAAGGAGAATCCAGACCTAGAATGTTATGCAAGTTCTTACAAGCCACGAACGTTTTGCGCCATTACTGGAACTTGTACACTAAGCATCCGAGAACAGCAAGCCGATAAGTTACCAATACTGCCGCTAATACTGTAATATAGGCTAACTGGAAAAGGCAAGATTATTCTTTTCCGAATATTCTTTTATACACCCGGATTAAAGCATGTTATAGTACTAGCTCTTGTGTCAGGAGCAAAAAATGACCGTATCACTGGCGTTTACAAAACTTAATGTTGGTTTAAGTCCTACCAAAACCATCGGGCAAGTTTCAGGAAATTTAAAAAGAAAACGCAAATATTTTCCTTTGTTTACTGGATGACCTAACTATATATTTTAGCTTCTAGTTAAAATCCAGTGCCCAAATCCTGCTACAAAACTCACGGCATTATGTAAAACATCCACAATCATTTTTGCCATCACATTTCCCCAGAAAACCCTGCTTTCCATCTGTCAAATATCTATTGGTTAAACTGGTACAAAGCATGCTGTCAACCTAAAGCCCTCAAAGGATAACAACACGGACGTTATCAGTTTAGGAATAGCTAGGTAAGCATTCTAGCAGACGGCCGAATAGCTCCTATAATTTTTATTATGCAGCAGATGCTGCTGTTATACTGGGATGTGCCATTAGCAAGCGGTCAGTAAGGATCTATCATGCGATCTCAGCTCCAACCTATTTGATTAGGAACAAAATACACAAGCTGTGGGGTACGAACAAAGACATAGCGCATACATCCTAAAGCGTTCCATCCAACTAATTAAGTTTCTTGTCTGCTTACACAGTGAACCGTTACAAGCAACAATTAACATTGGTGACCAAAGCACCAGTTATAAAACTAACCTTAATAAACCTATAAGTTGATGTTTACTAGCATGCCGCATTAAGTGTGTCAACAGTCGCAATTATTGCAGTGTCAGCTAAGCGGTCAAGGGGAGAAAGTTCGTCTAATTACTCATCAGAATAATGTCATCATTCCGTTTGCGAGTATAGCAAAACATAAAGGGCAACGACTGTATTATTTAATTTGTAGAGACATCTTACCATTCATCTTTTGTCTTTTCGTTTTGATACGCTATGACGCAACTTAGCAAGGACCGAAAAAGCACACAAAGCGTGGTGATTCGAAAGTTCTAGCTGAGATAACTGAGTTCAAGCTAAGGAAACGCGTCACAAAAATAATATTTGATTAGGCTGATGAATCCAAGCACAATTTTTATGATGTTCGTTATGTATACACTGAGACAATGTCATGATACTCTATGCTGTATTTTTAAATCTGCCCAAGTCTGAGGCGAACTTCATAAAAGCTAAGCTACTAGAAGACAAGAAACAGTGTTATCTGACAGGGGTTCAAGGAAAGTCAGCCGCTATGATGCCCCTCCTCGTTCAAGTAAATCCCGCGCACTACGTTAACCTGCGGTTATTCCAGGTAACACTGTAGTCGGGTAATGATGTATTGGCAGTTCTGTTATTAGTCACTCGCCTCCATACCACCACATACACTATTCGCTAGCTTTGGATGTTTTATGAGGCGAACGCCAGATGTGCGAACTAAACTCAGACGGCTACAGCAAACAAAAGGAAATGAAATGGCTCCTTGTTCACGGTGTCTTCGAGCTTCCTTCTTCAATCGAGTCAGAAGTCAAGGTGAATAACTAGGATCAATGGTGTTCCCTCCGCGAAGTACTCGCACTCGAAAATGTGATCGTCAATTCTATATCAAGGTTTCCATTATCCTCTAACTACAGAGAGAGCGCTCCAGGAGTGAAAAAAGTAACACTTTAAACCACACCCATAAGAGGAAGGTGTTGAGCACGCGACTCAAAATGCATAAGTGGTTTTTAAAAATCCCATAGTATGATCTGAAGCCAGGGTAAACGAACATGTTTTCGATAATTCATCTTCAGGCTTATACAATTATAGGCAAAAGCAAAATCAAAATGTAGACAGATATCATAAGTCGTTACTAGTGGAGCGAGTTAATTGGATGCTGACAGCGCTGTCTGTTAAGCTACGACAATCAACCGCGTGTGACCTCGTGGGTTAGAGGTCACCGGTCGTTTGGGCCAGGGTAGTTCCCAGCCTTTAGTTAGCTTCTTCTGAATACATAGCTCCTGTTCAAACAGCCTGATCACAATGGCTTCAGTGGTTTCTACTAATCACTTACGAACGCAGTTCGAGTACTGCCCATTCCACGTACTTTTCCTATAAGTAGTTGCCGTCCGCAATACGTATTAAGTCGATGGACAACAGGCCACGAATTGAAAGACAATGCTGAGCATGCAATCCGTCAGCATGTCGCTTGGAATCGAGATGCAGTAGAAACACTCCGTTAGCAGATGGATGTGCAGGTTTGTAGCCATCTACCGACGCCGAGGATTACATGTCAATCAGGAATTGTACAGGTCAACAAAAATGCAACAGACAGCCGACTCCACAAGGGTTGGCATAACTACCCACAAAGTAACTGCAGCTACAAATACACTGAGGCACTCACCTGCTAGTATCTCAACGCTCAAGTACTTCTCAATAAGTTATCCACACTGTGTACGCCTCAGACTTCCACTCCTTTAGTAATCGTCATTATAAGTGGAACACGGCTGCATGATGCTATCACTGATGCTCAGCATGAATCTCCTAGGAAATGATCGCAGCAGCTGAGGAGACGGAGTGACCTTAGATTACTGATCTGACTTGAATATCGATGTCCTGGACGATCTAGATACCCAAATTGTCGGGCCTGTCTGGTGTCGCGTGCAACTGAAACATCGTGATATGTGTTTACTTGAAGCTGGGTACCGCAATCCACAGTACACCCGGGAAATGGGTCACGGCCTGGCGTCTGCTATGAAGCGAATCCTATAACGATCATACAGTCACATCCTATTAGAGGGGAACTTAAAGGTGCACGCAAAAGAAATCCCAGCTTCCTTCTGCGAGCAATTCAATGCAAACCTGCAAGAGGTAATTTCCGCGATACCTCCAAACCACCCTGAAAGCGCCTTCAAGTGATTCAGAATTGGCGACGAACCACCTGTCTTAGATCCTGTGTTCACCAACGAGGGAATAATGATTGATGCACTAAACACATGCACATTACTTGGTCATAAACTTCACGCAGTGCTGTTCATCCGCTGCATTTACAACGCAGAATACATCTGTGCAGACAATGTGAATGTTCAGTTCATCACCAATTACGGCATACTGTTTGACCATGTTCAAGAATCTAACTGGCCTTTCCTGGCTGAGCAGTATACCGACGTTGTCTGGAAGGAATTGATCATCCCGTGAAGTGGGCTAGTGGTAATCGCTTCTGAAGCGATTCGCAGGAATGTAATAAAATTCTTCTTGAGGAACCGGACATAAAAATGCCTGTCCTAAGGGATATGGCCTGGCACACCCATTACGCCTGTTCGGATACGCAGGCCTGGGATGCTTGTATAACAGTGAAATCAAGGCGTCAGATTAGTCAGTGGCAACAAACTCTAACACCAACAGAACTTAGAGACGAAATTCATTTCTAACCCCAAGATCCTCTTCAGGCACGCAAACAAGCTTCTGAGAATGCAGTGCAGGATCATAGTTCTACTTGCGGTAGGTGGTCTGGCGCTCACTACAAAAGTTGCGGCGAATGTACTATGCCAAACGTTTACCCTCGGTTTCTAAAGTAAATGTTTACCTGACCCATTCATGACACAACTTAATGCGTCCCCACGAGAAGGCTATATAATCGTCACCGCTGCAAATGTGATATAAAAGCTACTATTGTTGCGCGCGCACACGTCTCCTGGAGTGAGTAATATGAGACTGAACTTGTAACAGATAGCAGACGCGATTCTTGACTTATCGTTAGCCAGGTTCTTCCAACGAACTGTTGAGAATATGCAAGTTTTGACCATGTAGAAACAGGGAATATTTACTCCTGGTTTTAAGAGTCTGAATCGTGCGGAACCTTCCAACTACCATCCAATCACCTTTGCCCAGTGTTATCCAAAGTTATGCAATAATAATTACAGAGGCGCTCACGGGATACTTAGAGATCAACAATTTCATAGTTTTACAGCAGCAATGATTCCGCCATGTCGATCCCGCACCACAAACTTGTTACTAACCCGAGCGAGCTGGAAGAAGCCAGTCGATCCCACAAGTAGTTGATGTCGTATATTTGGATTTCTCCAAAGCATTCGATCTCCTGGATGACCCAATCCATCTTCACAAAATCGAGGCTATGAAATTCGTGACCCCCTGCTATTTGGACAAACAAATTCTTCATTTAGGAGCGGCTGATTGTGCAAGTCCACAGATCCATCTCCAATCAAACTGAAGTCCCGTTTGGTGTGCTGCAAGAATCGGTACTGGGACAGCGTCTGTCCCTAGTATTCATCAACCATCTTGCTAGGGGCCCGGGTCAAACTTCCTTCTATTATCTGACGTAGTCCAGATCAGGCATGACATTCAGTCAGTAGGCGATCACGTGGCTCTTCAAAGTGGTCTCGACAGGGACTACGCATTGTATTATGAACACCGGATCCAGTTAAAGTTGGTAAAGTGCAAAGTTTCCAGCCTACGTCATCAAAGTACTCACGAAAATCGGGCGAGCTGCTAGGAGAGCAGCTGCTGAAACATGTTACAAAGGAAAGCGGCGTCTGAGCCTTCGTGTAAGATGATCTTAGCTGCTTAAAACAGATCGAGAAGTTGTCGAGAATAGCCAGTCAGCATCTTGGCCTCTTAGGAAGAGTGATCGGGAAGTTTGAGCCATCAATGTTGCTACAAAAGTTGTAGGTCTACGTGAGGCTCCAGATGGAGTACGTGATCCTGGCCTAGCGCACTTAGCGCAAAACGACACTGCTGCGCTCAAACCATCCCAATGTGTGGTGAAGAAAATCGGTAAAGATTTCACGTCCTTTACCAAAGCAGGCTGTAGAACCTAGGCTAGTACAGCGGCGAATAACGGCGTCTGCGAAGGGACTTTATGTTAGGGTACCAAATACTGACTGAACCCAATCACTCCTGTCGCGATCTGGTACGGATCAGCCACATCATAGAACGGGGAGTGCAGCCACTCAAACTGACCGCACACAACAATCTTTTTGATTGCCGACAAAAGCTTTTCTTGCTTGTCACTTCTTTCCTGTCACTTTAAATAATTATAATGCCCAACCCGGTCCTCCTAAAGGACTTGTCAGACAATGCATTTTTGTCCGTTAAATAGCATTGTTTAGTACTGCATACCAAACAAGTTCAGCACGTGAGCATTCTCATATACTGAACTGAGCGAGCATGGTTCTGATCATTTCCGGTATCAATTCCTTATATGGTCGAGAAATATAGCTTTATACTTTTTTGAAATTTTTTGCTTGTCGGCACTTATTAGCCCCCAGATAGTACACTTACTGCCATATTAGGTATAATGTCCAAAGGATTTTTACATAATAACTATAATACCAATAATAATGGGTCTATTTATCATTGCTAGTCAACTGTCAATCATACAGTTCTGCGGCTGTCACCCATGGCTTCATGGCACTAGCTACTGACATCCGGAAGTCATGCGGTCGGAACTCGGCAGGGGTCCGATGTTAGGCGCACCCTAACGAGATCCAGAAGGTCTGGTGTTTTTCCAGACTTGTCAGAGATTACTGACTGAGAGTGGACTGCCATGAAGTATCCTTGAATACTTAGCATTATTAGAGAAACTGTGTCTGTATCGGCAGAGATCATTGCGTATATAACAAAGCATTCTCTTGCATTTACAATAAATATATTTGCAATATTCAGGCAAGAGATTCAGATACAGCGTTTTTGTGGTTGTTTGAGGCGAAGTGTATTGTTTGGATACGCGGGAGTTTATACGTTTTGGGTTCCTTCTAGAATAGCTCACCGAAGGATTTCTCCCAAGTGTATGAGTTCATTAACTTGTTCAGGTCAAGATAACTTGTAAGCTTGTAAATTAATGTCGCTACCTAGTTTATTTCAAATATATATATAACTAGGAAACTTTTCGACTACTTGCTTGTTCTAACCTTTTGGTATAGTCAGTGTATAACCTTTAAAGTGAAGCACTCAAATTGAAGAACGTAGGTGAGTGCGAGTGTGTTGGGTTCGATTTTGTGATCAATATGTTTGTGGGTATTGACGGTGCGTTACATTTGAATCTCGAATGAGCCGGGGAACGAATGGAGTTGAAGCATCATGCTCAGACTGTGTTTGGCTTGGAAATGAGCCAAACATTCTCGTCTAAAATATTGGATCATGAAGGAAGCCAAATATTTGACCTCGGTCGGAAATACCTAGAGTTGAAAAAGTTGCGAGTCCACTCCCACCACGGTTAGAAAAGCCTTGTTGTTGTTACTGTCTAAGAGATTAAATAAACTTGAGGCGAAGTAGCGGGTAACAGTCTCGTGTTGTCTGATTTTCATCCGTTGTCTGTACTCTTCTAGTGTTTGTTGTAGACTGTGGAATCATAATTCGACGTAACCAAGAGGCATTTGTCATTGGTCGTATTCAACAGAGAAGACTGTTTTCCGATGATTCTAGTAGGCCGGTCGATAGGGTACTTTGGATAACGCCGGGTATAACGTAGCTATATTCTTTTTGTAGACACTGATATCAGTATTGTGTAAGTCGTCCGAGCGTGGCAGTGGGCTATGGATTACATCAGGATAACTATAGACGTGCCTTGGTCGTTGGGACCAGATTGTAATACAAGCAGGCAGTTGTAACTACCCCACTTTTAAGATTACTTAGAATCTTATTTAATGCGCTCGCATATGGAAGTAAGTTTATTGGGAATACGGTTGTCAGGGACAGGACAGCCCGCTTAATCAGTTCGTCTAAGGACGTTTTAGTAGAACAATGAAGAATGGCGTCAGTGCCTGTTTCCACTGAAGCGAAACTGTTGTGGTTCTGTCGATGCACTTAGTATCCCCGTCGGGTACACTAATATTCTTGGCGTTTTACTGAACTTTGTTTACGAACATAACCGCCTTTCTTGTTGTTCGCTCTACACTGCCAATTGTGGATTTCTATGGCCGTCCTACCTATTTCAGTCGAAATGCTATTAAACTACTTGTGCGGGGTTAGGTTTTGTATACACTGCAGAATCGCTATACTAATTTTTCACTTCGAAATTTGAAAATGATTGAGCAACACAGTACTTCAGAGATGTCTTTTCTAGACCTACAAATTTGTACTCGACGGCAGACATGCTAAAAGCCCTCAAAGTTGTTGTTTTTGCTTTCTTCAGATCGAATCCGTGCACAAGGTTAAGTACCAACCTTTTTAACCTACACTTTTCATCCTGTTTGTCGGAGGCGAGAGAGATAACTATCTGCTCTGCTTTTATTAACAGAACGGGATTTGTCTTTTCCAGTGGGTTACTGATGTAATACAGCTATATCAGGTAAGATTTGAGAGGTTCAATGCATTCCAACCTCTTCATCGTAACTAGTTATGATTCCAAGGAAAGCAATTTATTGCTTAGATCTGAAAGGAGCTTATCGTTCGAGGATGAAGAAACTGGTTTTTTTTCTTTGTAGCCCTACAAATTATTCGTTCTACTGGTGGTGTGAAAGTACACTACCCTTAGCTTGTTGAGTACGACGTGAGTTCGGTGGGGCCATGACAACATTGACTTGACATCGGTCAGACTCAGACGTTGAGGGCTAACAAAACCCCATGAAAACCAATCATGTGTGATTCCTCACAGTTGGCGTTTGATGGGTTATTTAAATCTCACGGTTACTTCACGGTCGCTGATAATGATTCGACGGATGTGTCCAGTCGCGACTCTGCGATCAGCTGGGTGTTGGCGTGAAGCTGAATCCTGCCGGCTGGGACGTGTATGAAAGGACGACGGGACAGCGCGATAGCATGAGTTATGATAATGGCAAACTTAGGCAGTGACGATGGATGTACCCATCGTTTCTAACTTGATTAGGCAGCGGTCGGCAGCCGCTACCTGCGCTCTGGTGTTTAGATCAGTGAGGAACAGTTAGAGCCACAACTAGAGGTTGGAAAGTGGATTACCACTATTGTTCAGTGGGTGGGATAGAAGAGGTTGCAAAGTGTTGGCTGGTATTTATAATGTTTTAGAATAATTGCAAATGAGTGGATGTACGTTAAGAATAATAAAGTATACGCGTAAGTTTCTGCACAAAATCGGCGAAATTTGTTTGTCTAATGAATGTTAAGGCAACAAAACTATACTTCACATCATAAGAAGCCGCTAAATCCGCGTCAAATTTGTATAATTTGGTCGTTTGCACCAAGACGTTAGACTATAAATTCGCGAATGAGAGGAGTAACCAAATGGTGCGACGATATAATTTTAACGTAGCTGCAGTTAGGTTAAAGTAAAGTCAAGAAAATGTTGCATTTTGCATCACAATGAATGGTTGTAAACAGCCATCTGTAAGCTGCGTGTTATGTTAAATTTTACATTACAGAAAATATTCAGAGCACCTGGCTTTCACTGCTATTAATGTCAAGGAATTGAGACAATTTAGGCTTTGCTAATAATGGCTTTTATGAAACGGTACTTCAATTCGCTTTCTAGAGCAAATTGTAACGGAAACAACGGATAACTTACTGATCAACATGGGTAGCCTAGTGGTTGTAATGATACAACCTACACCTGTGTTATCACCCCAACCGTGTAAGCAGCCGATCATGAAAATACTAGAAATTTATCAACAGCCTTTTGCATTGATGAGAGCAAACTGATGCCCACTTGACTTATTTTGTAATCATTAATGATCATCCTACGACAAGCAAAAGTCATGCCCGTGCAAGGTGCGGGTCTACCTATTTTGAACGAATTAGTTCATACCGATTCGATTTAATAATATTGACCCAACTACTGGAATTGTTGGGGTATTTAGCTATTTTTGGCCAAGCAGTTCTGTCATCTTATCTTTAGTGCGCCATAAGCAATAGCTAACATTTTTGTGCCGCGTTCATTGCAAAGACAGTTGCTAGGGTGTGCGCGAAATATAGCTTCCTCCTATATATCATTCGTGATATGAACACATTTTTCTTTTCCTTGAAGCGGACAATGATATATTACCGATCACACGAATACTCTTTTTCCCAACGATAGTGAGGGAAGCCATTTAGGGCGCATTCAGTGCGATGAGCGAAATGAATGCAGATGCCTCCATAACTTGAATATTTGTCTTAAGTTTCGTCTATTAGAACACTAAAAGAAATAATAGAATGTCGAACTGCGACTTGTCCTTCCCTGAAACTCAAAGGAAGTCAATCCATTCCGGGGTGTTGTAAGTTAATTTGTCAGTTATACGTGGAACACAAGTAGGAATGCTGAGCAATTGTTCGTCACACGAAACAAAGCATCTAGAATAATGGGGAAGCGACAATATTTCCCCAGTGAATGGGAATGTGAATCAATGACGGAACACGCTTGGTGTGTATGAAGCAGCGATGCGCTAAATGTGCTCTGAACCAATGTTTTAAGATTTAACGATTTCCAAACAATTTAATTTTATGTGAATGAGCCATGCGCTCCAACCTTGGGCTCTGTAAGGAAACGCATGATTCTGTTCCGCTACGCATACCGCCCAAACAACAGAGGTGTTTGCGATTATCGTGTTCCTCAATAGAGACTTTTAATTCCACAAACATGTCCGGTAGGTAGTTAACTACTACAGTCCAACCGGCTATGGCAACCACCTGTATATAGCGACCACCCATCTATGGCGACCGGCAAGAAAATCCACAACCTTTTCTTCTAGGAGTAATGTATCTATGCATAAACCTGTCTATAGTAACCACTGTCTAAGGCGACCACTTTTTATCGGTTCATTGAGTGATTTGCTTAGACAGGTTTGCCTGTGCAGATGATGCTAAAGAATGATATCGAAAACCGCTAATGTACATACCAGATATCGAAGTTTCTAGTGCGAATCACGCTTTTGTGAGACAACGTCTACACACAGCATAACTTGGATGGCAGGGCGATGGACAGCTGTATTTTATTTCTTCCTAACAGATCCTTGAGCGTAATGGTTTCGTAAGAACTTATTGTGTGTTGTTCGCAAGAGCTACCAAGTCAAACATCCCCACATACGTATGGAAAAGCATCAACGAATTATTTTTACTTTATGTTGATCCGGCACCGTCAATCGTAAATTAGTGACATAATCTATGCGGCAGTAGTCAGTAGATCATGGGTTTGCTTACTGGTAGCACTGCGGAATGCGCCTTACTTAGCAGCACCGGAGAACAAACGGGTATCTAGCGATTTTATATAGCTAAAGGATGCTGTCTGATTTGATAATTGCTGTGATGAACATACGATAAAATGGAGTAAAACACTTAATCACGGTTATTCTTGTAAGTTTTCTGTTTTACATGATTTAGCGATTGGGCTTACGGACTTAGCCCTTTACTTCAACAACATGTTGTACAAACAAAATGCAATCAGTTCTATATTCCTAATTTTCAGCCTACGACTTTTCTCATGCATTCCATGCAATATGCGCAGGTGGTGCTTTGTTATACGTTTAACCAAATAGCGTTACTCAGCAAAGTAAAACGATAAAATAGCAACCGTGCTTTAACTCTGAAGTCAGTATAAGTGAAAATCATCGGGAATCTTTTGATGGAGAGTAACCAGTCGGCGTAAATACTATAAGTCTCGAGCGTTAAAGGATTTTGATTTGCGCACAAAGTCGAATTTACCAACACTTTGGCAACTACTTCATTCGCGGATGACATATCGAATACTGACGTCTAACACTCTATGCTTTTCTTTGCTCATTTAGCTTAGTAAGGGGGAATAGGCTACAATTATGGACTTGTACAGTCCCTTGGCAGAGGTCCACATTCGCTATGTCAAATGCATTGTTTGCACCGATGTACTTTTTGTGATTTGTAGGTAAATCTTCTTGTTCTCTTTGAAGGCAAAGCTAGAAGCCTTGCTCATGCCAATGACAGGCCAGTGAAGGGAGCGGAACCTCAGACTTTTAGGAATTCTTCGTGTTCTGCTAAGCGCATCTGTCGGACGGCAACGGTGCCCGTCTGCCATTTATTAGGCTACTTGGCCTTATCGGTGGCGGGTCCACTCTTTCACAAGGCCTTGGTCCCTAACTGTTTTTGCCAGGCTGTTAGAGTATACCCATCTGCCCACAACCTACGCCAAATGTGTCAGCAACTATCACATGGATAATAACGATTAGAATTGGTGGTTTATTACATTTAGACTCAGGCAGCAAGCCATTACACCTCTAGAACAGTCCTGTATAGCTGAGAAGATTGTAAGTTGCCCACATGGAAACACTACACTTTACGATCGGTATCCACCTGACTTGCTATTATCAGGTAGAGGTAGCAGGCCTCAAACCCAAGCTCATTGGAATGTTAGCGGTAACCTCTACGCATTCGGTCACCGAGTCAAGGCGAGCAACGCTTGTCACAGTGGGTGAGAGCTGATTGAAGGGTCATTTAATGGTACCTATGTGTGAATGTATTGAGAAACCAACTCTCAACGTGGACTATGATTCCAATTAAATTGGATCTTGGTCAATTCTTTCAACGTCCGATGTGTGTAAGACGCTTCTGCGTTTCGCTTTTAAACCCAGGCGTTCTGAGATCAGTATTCAAGCTGATCTCCCACCATAAGGACCAAAAGCTCTTCGTCAGACAGGTGAATCGGGTCTTTGACTAATGGGTTTTCGGGTAGTGAGCCGGAGTTCTACTTCCGCCCCTCCGGTGTTGTTCTGGTGGCACATTATCCCAGGTTCACCATTCCAATTTAATTAAAGTATTTCTCAAGAATGTGCGCAGTCTGAGGAACAAGATGTGTGAGCTTCGCACTTTTGTAGAAACGTCTCAGCTAGATGTGACTGTTCTCTGACATCCAGTACAGTGAAGTATCTCGGCCTGACTATACCTTACTGCGAGCTGATCGCGTTCAACGCCGTCTGGACACTGGAGTTGCTTTGTACATCAGATATACTCTGACTATTTTAGGAACCTATTTATTCACTTCTGAGGTAACTGCCTTATCTACACATTATCTCTTATACCACAATTATAATAATTCTGTTTTAGTTGATCCCCTTCACGTTACCCGTACAGGGCGAACTGCCAGTGCAGGCCGCGTAGGTATTACTTAGTTGACCGTGTTGTGATTCGTGCATACTGAAGTGGCTCTACACGGTTTCAAATTGATCCCGCGAACTCTATCCTGGTTCAACGAAATAGTATAAAGCAACACCCATGGGAATTTCCTACCGTTCCTGTCCAAACTGAACTTGCATGTAAATTCAATCCAAGGGACAATAACTGACAACACAGATAGATGTTGGGTGTTGACGTCCGAAAACACTGCAATTCACAATGGGTTTTGAACCTAATTCCATCCGGCTCCGGTGGGAATAGAACGCGCAACCGTATTGGTACCAATGGCTGGTAAAGGCTACTGCTTTTCGGGGCTTATGTCGGTTGTTTTACTGAATCTAGATTTGATGAAAGTCTATATACACCATTCAACGCTCTAATTATCCCTGGTATTAATGAAAATACTAAATAGTTCACGAGAGCCTGACTCACCAATGATTGGCTGCTTGCTAACATGGTCTGCTTGGAGCTAAGCAAACGCCGTTGAACTACCAAGTTGGTGATTCAACTCAAGAGTGAGGGACCTTAAACCAGAGTTGAAATGTGGGGTGCGATAATCTCTAGTGTCAACAGACGGTTCAACTACGCCGCTCCATTCAAAAATTCAATTTCGTTATCGTAGTCGACGGAATTCGTGCTACTAAGTAAAAATATCGCAATCAGGCTTTTATCCAAGATGGTCAACTGTCGCCCCCGATGGCTTAGTTTTATATGTTGCTAGCTAGTAGTAAAACCACCAACGATCACGGTTTCGAGCCCCGGTACGAGATCGAAGGAATGCGCATCGTTGATGACTCTCAATAGGACGAAACATTCGTATGGAGCCTTTCCGGATTGTTAGCATATCTATGCGGCTTCTGATCAAATTGCGATGGACCAAGTAAAAGTTTGTAATTCCTCAGCCACGGAAACCGTTATTTTTAATAACGCAGAAAGACTAGGTGTTAATGGTATGCGAAATTTCAACTACGTTTGGTCATTTCTAAATTGGTGTGATCAGTTTGAACTTCTGTATAATAGAAAACTGGGTAAGATCTAAACACCCAGAGCATACATGTGCCAAAGCTTCCTTAATTCGTTGGCTTCTGTGCTTAGTGTCCGCAACCCGATGGGATCCTTTAGAGCAGAGGTGTAAAAATTAGGACCCCGCATGGGCAAACTTTGGTTATCATGACAACCGCACACGACAAGTTATTGTGGTATATATATATGTATGTATTACAATTGTAACTCAATATTCCATTGGCTTCAACGTGCTGACAAATGACTTGCATACACATGATTTGGAGGTTAAACACATTCAAGAATACGACGTAATTAAGTGGTTTAATAAAGGATTTAAATTAAATGTTTTCTATGACAGCAGCAAATGCATTGTACAAGCATTACAGCATTTCAAAAGGAACATTTGTGTCGTTTTTGCTTAATGATTAATACCTCCCTTAAGTAACGTTTTTGCTATATCCGGCCAAAATGTTTGTGCAGTTGCGGTATTGATCAGAGATGACAAGCGTTTATAAGGCAGCCGTGTAAGCTGAGAACAAGTTTTTGCTATCCTGAAATAAGATAATTTTATAAAAATAAGTAGAACCAAACATTGTCATAAATCTTGTGGCAAACATTCTGGTTTCCAAAATTTTCAGGAAGATACGAAAAAAAATCAGGAACTCCCACTTTGAAGTACTTTGTTCGGAGTGTTGAATGGGGCTACGTTTCTAGTCTAGCATCAAGTTTTCTTCCGTCTGGGAAACATCGAATGTGAATGGTGCCAAAAAGAATGCAAATTGGTGTTCACAAGATGAGAAATCCTGGCATCATTCTTGAAATCATCTTGACAACTATTCCAGTTGACTGTCATAGTTGGCAAAGCTAAATACAGGCACTGTATTGGTAGTGCATTTCAACTGGTTGCGCTTATGAAAATGAACCAAAGTTCCACTAAACAACTGTGACTCCCATTGGCTTAGATCCGTGATGAGGTACTTGACGTGATCATGCAATTGTGTAATGAATTATTACTGCCTTTCACTTGTAAATTAACATCAGATACTTGGGCAGTAGTGTCCACAGCGAATGCCAGATCCTGGAGCCAAATTACGTCTTCTATGATATCTGTGTTTTGACTTTCATCTACGAAAGCATTACCATTTCTTGCCTCTAGGAAAGAAAGCTCTTCAACTCTTTGTGAAGGAACAACTAGCGGCCTTCATTGTAGAATGGAACATCGGTAAACTGATTATCCGTCTTCAACATCAGGTTAAATTCACGGTGGTTGAGAGATTGGCCTCTTGCACAGTCCACTGTCTTTGTGACCAAACTGAGCAGATGATCCAATTTAAAAATTGTTGAACAAATTTTACAAATGAATGGTAAAGTAAAAATATACATTTGATGAAGACGGGTGTAATTTTTTAATTTCTGTAAGTAACATAGTACCAGCACCATTAGGTCTGCCTACTATGTTCGCAGCACCATAGGTAGATAATAACGCGTTAACTCAAATCCAAGTCATAGTCACGCATAAGTTGATCAACTTTCTAAAAAAGGTTCAAGTTTGTTGTAGTGTCTTGTTTGGAGTCAGTTCAATCAGTTCTTCAGAAATATTGAATTCGCTCTCACACGCATGGAAAAAAACCGCAAGCTAGGCTATTTCATTGATGTCAACAGTCCCATCAATGGCAATGGAAAAGCGTTCGGAAGCTGTAGTTTTAAATCAGTTGACATTTCAACAATTCATTAAGTAGCTGCCTTCCTGTTTAATGAAATGCCTCTGCAGAAGTGTGATTTCTCTTTACACAATTTCAACCGCGGATAAACGAAGTGAACTTTACGCTAAGCTTTCCCACTCAGGGCAATCATTAAGCTGAGTTCATAACTTGTAGTAACGGAAGCCACATGCACTTTCTCAGGTTTTATAACACAGACCTCTTACAGTCTTAAGTTACCCTACAATCCCTTGAGTTTTGGGACACGCATTACATTTGCATAATTAGCATAAGGCCGTTGGTTCGTTTCATCATATCCTTTAAATTTGTACTCTTTGGGCATGGCAATGTTGTTGCTACAAATAACGCAATGAAGTTTTGCATTCGCGGTTTATTTTCTAATTTGCAAATACGATGGCTTGTCAGAGCAGTGCGAACACCACACGGGCTACATAAACTACTGTTTTGATATGTGTTGTCACATTGGGACAATTTATTTGCGAAGAGACAGATTTTCTTCTCTGTTGCTCAAGCAACTAAGGAGGGAAAAAGAACAGGCTTAAATACACAGGTTAATTGCCCGTGTTAAACGTCTGTCCGCAGATATTAACGAAGAAATAAAAGGTTAAAGGCTATTTACATTCAGGACGTTTTAAGAAATCAGTTGTCGTGACCTATGGAGGCTTCTAGGACAACTCTCTAGAAAGTACTCCATCAGAACACCCGTCAGTGAGGATGTAGATGAACTCAACATTGAGTTTAACTTCTCACAACCTAATACACTCCCTGACTCCTTTCACTACTACTGAGAATTCTACCTTATCTGCTTCCGCAAGCAGTTACAAAGAGCTCAAAAGGCTAAAGCTAAATAAAGCAAGTGAACCGGATGCTTCAGCAGCGGCCACTCTGTAAAAATGCGCAGATGTTTTAACAACGTTTGTGACAGAACTCTTGAATCGGTGCTTAACAGCTAGTACAATTCCCGACATCTGGAAATTAGCCAGAATAACACGAACGTCTAAAAATGATCTCTGAAGTGTCTGCCAATTGGGGGCATTTCAGTGTTGCTAAAGATACTGAAAAAACCGCTGCTGCATCGTATACTTACAGGCAACCATACTGATGATGTCAAACAGTTTGTCTATAAACTACGGAGCTCTACACTAGATGTCGTTTCTTAGCTGGTGCATTCCACTGATTTAGCGTTTGACAGTAGATGCAAGAGCGTACGGCGCCTATTTTTTGCTTACATTTACGCTTTTGGGAGCATAGATAGATCAGTACTGCTCAACAGTTTGTACGAGAACGGCGTCCCTCCATATGTGTGTATTGCGCTTCGGGATTACTTCACAAATCGTACCCGCTTCAAGTAGCTGTGCGGCAAAATGTCTTCTGTACTCCTAGTCAATTGCGGTATTTCGCAGGAAGCCATTCTGTCCTCCTTTTTATTTATCGCCTGCATTGCAAAGCTCCCTAATTTATCAAAATTCATAGGCTCTAACTATGTATTTGACGTCGTCCTGGTTTACGGAACGTCAAGCTTTGAGGACTCTATGCAACTCCAGCGGAATTTAGACAAACTAGGGAATTGATTCACCTCCGGGTCGCTCTCTCCCAACTCATCCAAGTGTTGTGACTTAACGTGGTCTTCTACAGCCAACAGATAGTAGTCTCTTGTACATATCTCTCCTCTAATGCTTGCGGATGACAGAAGTGTATCATGCACATCTACCGTAAAATATTTATGAGAATTTTTATCACCTAGTTTAGTTTGGTCTACACATCTTGAAACGTTTAAACTATTTGGTGGGCTGTCGGTTTAAGCCCTCAGACTTAATATGCTTTCCCTTCGTCGTGTTTTAATACTACTGTTTGCGACTGCATGTATTCTCTCTCACTGGTTCTATTGTTCCCAGTTTATTTTCCCAGGACGGATTCAAAAAAGATTATGTCCTTCCTGTCCGCTGAAAAAAGGCATTTCTCGTTGCTCCAGTTTAGGGAAAGAAACCCTCACATATTTCGTCATTAACAAACATTGCGATGCATGCCTCAACTTTGCATCCAAGATTTTAAATGACGCCTAGCATGCTTTACATGATGTCCTAGCCAGCGTTAGATCTACTTCGTCCACACGGACAACATTTAAAATTGTATATTCTTGTACCTCATTTTATCGAAACTCTATCCTGCCTTGTCTATCACGCCTACTAATCGACCCAATAGGAGTGAAACCGGAACAGTACACCACAGTAAAGAAGCAACTTCTCGCTAACGATGATCAATTGTTATTTCGCTCTGATGCTTTGCTGTATAATAATCCCGTGTTGGTATGAAATTGCTGAAAAGGCAATCATAAGGGTAGATAAATAGTAATTTGAGTACTAATCAATCATCTTCATCCAGGGTTCTTTCCTCTTAGCTCGGGTAACACTGGCCATCATAAGGAGTCTCTGGAATCTGCACGGTGTTCATTATATTGTAAGGAAATCATTCCACTCACTTTATCATATATAGCAATAAAAGTGGTACAAGAGAACGAAGGTGATGTCGGTTCGTGTGCAGTCAGTGCAGTCACACACATAATCGGTACACACCAGGCATGATCTGGACAAGATTACAGATGTAATCAATCAAATCCGAGAGAGAAAAACATGATCAGGATATTTTTACTACATAGATGTGGAGTGTTAAAAGATACATATATTTTAAAATCACAACTTGCCTGCTGCACAACTGCATTGCTGTCTATGTCGTGATTATAAAATGGAGAAAGCGGTGATTAGCTGTTTCAAAGTATAAACGTCAACCTGCATAACAAACAGTATGCCGTTTTTCTGCAGAAAACACTCATGCAATTCTAGTTATAAAAAACGCATTTTCGACCGTTTAGTGACCAAATTACCGTATTCTTTGTGCAGGCCGCAGAAGTGCTTACAAACTGTCGAAAGTCGCCCTTTGGCCACGTGTTACATCATTGCTTCAAAGGATATTTGTGCAGAAACGTAAGCTTTGCGATACGGCTTTATCGGAGGTGTTAAAGTAAATGAACTTTGGCGACGGGATAATCAGTGTAGGAAGCTTGCTTTACTGCTAAACACATAGAATTGTAAAATCATATTTCCTTTTCAGAACTTTGATCGATACCTTGGCTAATTTAATTGGATCAACAGCCGTATGTAACAGAGGAAAATGTTGTCTCAACTCTCGTAGGCTACTTTGGTGTAGTACAGTGTTCAAGAAAAAGGTGCATGTTTGAAATAGCGAACGAACCGGCAGAGGTGTGGCGCTGCGGCTATTGCTACTTTTCTCTCCGATTGTTGGTTTGCAAGCCACAGTCACTGCAGTGGGCCCTTGGACGAGCTGCTCGTCGGATCAGTAGCAAAATAATAATGAAAGATCCTGAAGAACATTGTGCGTGTGGACGTTGGCTGCAAAGCTCTTAAAACATTTACAGGGACATTGCAGTTGAGAAGCCAATCATACGAGGAGGACTATATGAGTCTTACGTAGTGCATTGATTAGTTTAACCATTTGAGTCCTGAATTCTTTTACTTATAGCTCGACATGAACCACTAAGTTTACTCCACACACTGAAGAGCAACGTAGCGGAGTTCTGACCGTTACTTTATTGTTGATAGGTTATTGTATGTATCCTCGCGACTACTGACTGGAATGACGCTTGCACTGAAGTGGCACTTATACGTAACAGCAGGACACAAATTGTTAAACGTTAGAACTGCGGTAGAATGTCAGTGAGGACCCCACGCTTGGACGATATTCTACTAAAACAAACGGTGACCATACTGCGAGGGTTTGTGTGTTGTCCGTAGAAATCGTCGTCCAACTGTTCAAAAATTTGCTGACGGAGTGGATATCAACCAATATCACGTCATTCACGTTTTACTGACAAATCTGAGGGGCAGACTTGGTTGATTCTTCGTGACAGTGCGCCGACTCACGAATGACTCATTATCCGCAGCTATCAAGCAAAACATGAAATTCCCACTCTTCTCCATCCGTCCTGTCAATTGGACCTAGCACCAACAGACATATGCCCTTTTTCTTTCCTTAAAATCAGCTGAAATGATGTCGTTTTAAAGACATAGAAGAGAGTATGGACAATGCAACAAAATACCTATCCGTCATCTCAGAAGATGCGTTCCAAGACACTGTGCAAAATAGAAGCACGGATGAGGAAAGTATGCTGTCAGTAGAAGGGACGACTTTGAGTGTGGTAATTTTTGCAGTGTTGTACAGTGAGCAATAAAGACACTATGGTAAAAATTCGCTTTCTTCTAAAACACGTAGTAATTGCAGTAGCGTAAAGCAATTAACGAAATTCATTGCGCAACGCCAATTTATAATATCTTTAGTTGAGTGAGGCTGGTGTGCTTATTTATAGGCTAACCGTGGTTAATGACATCTGGTTCCAGAGTTGTCTCTCATTGTGGCCTCCGTATGACAGACTCAGGACGCCTGTACCTTCAGAATAACCGTGGGTGGCTTGCCCTGCACACACACAGCTCCATTCACACACCCCATTTCTAGTGCAAACGACAAAGAATAACACCGGTATGCAAGTGCATGCGGTTCACGTTTCGTCAACAGAGCTAGCACTCACTTTTTCAACACGCACAGCAGCTGTATTCCTGTACACCTATGTAAGAAAATTATGCGTACCAGATGTATACAAGGAGGTGTCTGGGCCCTATTTCGCTCCATAGTGAATGGAATCACATTTTGATCCTGGCACAGCCAAGAGGCCCCTACACCCAGCCTACCAGCAACCATTCATAGTCTCCTGGACCAGTAATCGAGTTGGAGTGTTCTAGACAGTTATACACCTTGTCAACATGCAACTCAAGTGTAGCCACATTGGGAATATCAGACAACCAACATATAACTTGAGATAAAAAAAATAGGCAAAATTTTACACAGAATATGCAGCAGAAATGCATCAGCACTGAACAAAGCAAATAAAGTGGAACGACTTGTGTCCAGATTAAAAAGACCTAGTTTAAATGTAAGTTGGTTTAGCCCAACTGCCATGAAGAAGCCTCATGAATGCAACATCAACATCAGCATGAGGCACCATATGAATACGAAAGAAGATGAAGGAACATAAACCTGACAACTAGATAATAAATGTGAGACAGAATGACTGAATTGAGGGAATCAAACAGGTCTTGAATTCTCATTTATCGTTAGGATGAGGTTAGTCACGTGTACGTGTAAATCAGGGGATAGCAAACGAATAACAAAGAAATTGGAGAGAGAGAACGCATACCCACACCATACTGCCTTGTATCCTGCCATACATTTTCATGTGCTCGCCAATCCTGATATCTGCATTCCCAATATTTCCTGAATAAACTAGCTGACTTCTTAGTGCTGGTTGTGTCTAGGAGTTGATTGGCGATCTGTGACCACCAAATCATTGCACTTCTCACTTCGTCTGTAGCTATGGCACCAGATACTTTGGCAGAACAAATCGTTGCCTGAGTAACCGAACTGAAGAACATATTTTGAGGTAGATTGCTAGGCTGATGGTGCAACAAACAACCGGATAGCCAGCATTTGGAAAACTGCAGAGTTCATTCATCCTTAGACAATTACCGGGTACACTTGCGCAAGTTAGCCCTGACTTAATATTACCTTTTGCCTACCGAACTGAAAATGGCGGGTTGCAGAATTTTTCGGTGCTCAATACATTTGGTCGCCACCGTGCTACTGTTTGTGTAGTGAAGCAACTGACAATAGCCGTAAAGTTTCTTTTGGGGTTCCTGAACATTGCTCCAGTGCAACCATCCGTCTCTGTGCGTGGTATACCTTCTTTTCCGACCAAGTTCACAGTGCTCGGTTTTTCTATTACGTTTGCTATTTGCTTTATTATTTTGTATTCAAGAAGATCATATAAAATAGTATCTTCATGCATTGTTCTTCATCCCGTTGTCTTATTCATACTGATTCATGAAACAGAAAGCTTTAGGTGGCTTTGGTATCGACTTATTTGACTGGTTTCACGTAGCCTTCGTTCATTTTCGGAAGGTCTCTGAAATTTGGCTTGTCCTTACGATTTTTTATAGTGCTTCCATTCATTGGTTGGTTGCATGAGGCTCCTGGAAATTTCTCACGCCAGGTAGTAGATGTTTGTGCTTGGAATAATTATGGTTAGTCCTAGTAGACGATTAACTCAAGCTATTGGTGTTTTAATTTATCATTAACAGTTCTACGTTCTTTTCATTACGGTACCCATCATTTATGGTAAATAGAAGTCTAATTTTTGAAGAATCCTTTTTATCTACTGAATCTGATGACGAATTTAGCTACAGTAGACCTCCGGCCAATGTTCTCTAAGGATAAACGAGTTTGTTCACCAATACCTTGAACACAGTTCGTACAAGCACACACCACCTCTGCTCTAGCAATTAAAGGTTTCGCATCAAAAGGTGGGAGGAAATAACGGGTTCAGGATTACAGTGGTTCAAAGAATATTTTGTGCATGGACCAAACATATGCTCTGCTTTGATGGACAAACTTCACAGCAGTGGTGACGCTTAACTGCTCAGCACATAAACAGATAAACGACGGGGCTGTACTGTGAAATACGAGCACTGAGCTCTTGTTTCTCGGCTTCAAATTGTTCTCTGATCATGACAAAGGGTTCTGGAGAGTGTACGCTGACGTCACTACTATGTGGAATCTGTGCACAAATCCAATTTCGAAATAATTGCAGATGGCATTGCGACCTCACACAATCGACTGATGTTAAATGATGAGTTTGCTTGCCAGAAGACGGGCGAGTGTACTGCTTGCATAGTTTCAAGTCTTGCAAAATAAACTGCGGCTTCTCCAGGGGGTAGGCACATCTAGTATTCGGGTAGACGGTATCAGCTTCTAAGCTGAGTTCGACGATTTCGTGCTCGACTTACCAGTGATTCCTTGGTTCATGACTCCTTTTGCTTGAATCCATGTAGTTAGGATGTTATAATGCTATTGTTCCCAAGGTATGTCTTGAACACTTTAGCGATAATGTTTTTGATGAGGTTTAGTATCAACTGGTTGGATGATTTTGAATGGTAGATGGCGGGCAATGCATGATTAACTCTTTTGTAGCCATGTGTGCTTTTTCGTGTTCTCTCCGAGTGAACCTGTTTTGGATCACGTAGAGTTAGTTTAACTTCAGTCTGATATCAAAAGGAAGGCGACATATGAGGTACTGAACCCAGAATAGTGGACAGACCTAGCCTAATTGAAGACTGGAATTCCATCGAGAAAACAAACACTGGTCGCTCAAAAATTTAGGTACACATCAAAAGTTGAACTCTGTCGACTTGTTTCTAATGTTAAAAAAGTTCTCATACCGCCGAGAAATGGAAGCTCGATTTGTTTATTCTTTCATCTGATCACCAAGTGATACAATTTGGTGTGAAGTAACTAGGAGACTGCAGGACAATTTGTTCGAGATTTATCGGTGGGTTGTGTCTAAGCGTCCCTCGTCTTCGAGCACATGACCTCTGGGCCAACAACCAAAATTGGAGGAAAATCCGTTAACGCTGGTTTTTGCAACGCGTAAATCCAACAGAAAATTATGTTTTAACATTATGGGTGTGTATATACGTAGTTTAGCAGCTTGCAATTAAATTTCCATCCGTACAAACACTAGTCAGTCCAGATTGATGATTTACACAATTGTGGCAATACAATAAACAAATCTTAAGCTGTCAGTCACTCCGCCTGAGCACTCATTAATGGTAAAGTCGAAAATACTTTTCTTATAGTTTACACTGGTCAAAAATATGTCTTGTATATTGCTAAATAATTTTTATTTAAGTTATTCCACTCAAATCTGTAAAATCGGTCTTAGGCACAATTTCCTTATTTACCATATGACTACCATCCACAGTGAGCAAATAAGCAATTTCTGTTATTTGGCTTACGGGGTAACCTGTCAATGTGTCTTCATATTTTCTCATTGACGAGGCAATAATGATGCATTTCTAAGCATCCACTGGAAAAAACCCTATGAATTTGATTCCTACCAGACTACATTAGAGTGCATCAAGATGATGAAGTTGAATTTGCTTAAATAAATGTTTTCACAGCCAAAACTTTGCTTTCTCTTTTCATGATTATCCTGTGACACAGTCTTGATATAACTATAAAAGCACCCGCACATAATAGATAGTACCTAGTAACTTTGTTAAAATAAGCCATCTGTCGCATGGTAAAGAAGCGCAAATTGGCCCCTTTATTACGGCGGAATTGTAACCGGGCATGACATTGCTCATATACAATAATCTCTTGTCCTTATTAAATGGAAGCGTTATTTCGTAGCATTACTTATAGATACCAGGGTGCTTTCACTGTGATTTCCCAATCAAACTACAGTTGCGAAATAAAAATTGATTTGATCCATAATTTTCATGCCACTAGAAGGCGCACTATAATTAGTGTCATGCTCACTAGGAGTAAACTACGGAAGCTATACAAAAGTCCGTCTGAAGACACGGCATTTATTATCTGCCTGCTTGCTACCTTGTGATCACCAAGGAGTTCATGCAGACACAAGTAAAATACTACTCAGTGCTTCAGACAACCAAACTGGTAGCCGCTAATTGTTATGTTTCGCGGAGTTACAGAACATGTAAGCATGTAGAATATCCCTAATGATTACTGTACTGACGGTGATCAACATATGCTTAATTAATAACTGTACTAAAAGTTGAAAGCAACTTGTTTGAAAATAATTTGCTTTTTCACTTGAAATTTGCATTTCATTCCAAATCTTCCGGTTGACGTGTTTCACCTCTCACTAGCTCACCTGAATTATCATTCCAAAGTTTGTCAGGAGTTACTTTCTGAAAAGTAGCCATGAGGAATTATGCTCTACACAACTAATGGAAGTTCGAGCGAAATAACCAAACCCGGGTTGCTTTGGTCAACATAACTGATGATAGATTGTCCAATTTTCTCAGTGTAGTGAATGTTTCAATTTTGATGCGTCCACATAGGTAGGAATGAAACAAGTTAGTGGCTGTGTCCGCAAATGAGGGAGGCAACCATGTATCGGTTGGGTGGTGAGGCGCCAAAACACACGACGACGGCGCAACACGCATGCAAGAGCATGGAACTCAGAAAGCAGATAAAAGGAAGCAGGATTACAAACGGATAGAGGCGTTGAGCAAGAAAGAGGAAATCAGATACGATCACATGTAACATGCTACACATACTACGTAAGAACTGTCGGATGTGTGACGCTTGAGGCGGCGGTAAACCAAAACTAAACAGAAAATGTGTGTTAACGACAGACTTAGCAGTTCACATGCGATTTGGCTCCATTTCGTTTAAAGCATTTCATCATGCTATACTGCATGCGTGGTCAAGGGAAGCAAAATTACCCCGGAAGATTACATCGGACAGGTTGACATCCAAGTATCTGAAAAAAATGTGCGCTGTATATGGCAACTAACAAATAAATCATTTTATGCAGCATAATGCAGGATGGTAATTAATAAATGCAAATGCTCATATGTTGTGCCCCATGCTAAGGCTGATGTTACAATCATGATGCATCCTCACCGCAGTTGGGCTAATCCAACCTACACTTAAACTAGTTCTCTTTAAGCTAAATAACCTTCATTCCAGGTTAACTGGTTGGTTCTGACTACCCGAATTATCTTCAATTAAATTGCCCCCGTTGCTTATGCTAATTGTGGTTATCTTTGTTAACTTTATTGCGTTTGTAGCATATTTTAAGTAACTGTTGAACATTTTGTACTTATCGCGGATTCATTACTAACCAACTTACTTCATACGTTAATTTAGCAAAGCGTTATTTCTGCATAGCCGTGTGGTATATCAGGTATTTTATGTGATATTGTTACTGCTTGAAATGCCCGGTGTGGCTGCACTTGATGTGCATGTTGACAAGGTGCCTACCTGTCTATTACCCACTAGCTCCTCCATACTGGCTCTAGGAGACAGTTGGTCGTTGCTGGAGGGGACGGGGTACATGGTCGTTGTGGCCTGGCTAACATCGAAGAGTGGTTCCATGCACTCAGTGCGGAGCGGACTACGGTCCAGCCACCGCCTTGTGTGCGGTTGATTCCCCAAACACAGTGTGCTTGTGTTTGCCTGTGAAGGAGTGTGGGCCGGCCTCGTTGATGAAACGTGGCTCCCATTCACATGCCTCCCGGTCTTATTCCTTCGGGTTTACACTGGATATGGGGTGTGTGCTTGGAGTTGTGGGTGGTGCAGCGCAAGCCACCCATGGTCCCTCTGTAGGCGCAGGCGTCCTGTGACTGGCCACAGTGACAGGCAAATCCGAAACCGGATGCTGCCAACCATGTACGTACGAATTTGCCATTTATTAGAGCATGGTGGAAGTACAACATTAAATCTGGGCCCAGAAGCAACGCAAGTAATCTGAATCCATGTTAATATACCGTACTCAAAGTGGATAACTATTACTTTCTTACATCGGGTGCATCCGGTGTGTGATGAACTGAACTTTCCATTTTCACAGTTCCTGTTTGTGTTGAAGGCCTGCTGAATTCACTTTTGTCTGAGTTGATATCACTGTGTTACAGCCACAGCTGCGTTTACGGAATCACGGAATAACAAGTGTTTTGGCACATTACAACTTACCTTTTATTTATTTCCACCATGTCTAATATATTTATTGCCAGATGGTCAGCCCTATTCTCATGCCATGTGACACAAAACGGAATGTGAAACATGTTACAAGCGTCGCGATTGCATCCACTGTATTTTAACAAACAATTTTTAACCCACAAATGCATTGTATGCACATGCATGTGGAGGTAGCAGCCATGGAATCAAGCACAAAGCACCTCATGAATTTCCGGTGGTCATCCTCGGTTTCGCTTGTACTAAACACTGTATAAGTGTTGCCGTTTTGCAAAATACGTTGATATCGTAAAGAGACAACATAGAAAAGCCCCCCGAGCAATGCCCTAGTTGCTTGTCAGCAAGCTTGCAAATATGCCGTTTGGCTTGTGGCCAATTAACTACTGGGCTAGGGGTACCCAAGCCTAACTGAATGTGTATTTAAATCAGACCTTGTTAGCGTGATTATCCTCCCCTCTTGCGCGAACTGCTACGTTTACGTTTGATTCAATCTTCCATGAAACGATGATTTTTCATGTACCAAAGTCACAAAGAACTTAACCGAAAATTGGTCAAAGAAAAGGCAGAACCGACTTGGTGTACTATGCACGAACACCTTTCATAATCATTCAAGGTAATACAATCAGAAATAATCGGAGCCTGCCGCGGCATATTGAGGAATACTCAAGCAGGCGATTAAAGTATAGCTTGCGCAACCAATTAGTGTCCAACGTTCACTAGCGTACTCTGCTGATTCGTTAGTTGCCACTTCACCCATTTCACCCAAAGACAGGATGCCAGCTTAGAAACTTAAATGCTTGTGGTGATTGGTTAGATGATCGTAGAAATAAAAAGTTCAAAATTGTCAGACGGACATAATTGGTTCAACATAATGTCCGATTCGGCCGAACTGTCAAACACTACCAGCGTGTTAATGCTGTACAGCCGAAGTTACTACAAACCACACTGCTACCTCACAATTATGCTGCAACTCTAATACTGATTACATTTCCCGCTGTAACGTCAATATCATCGCCCTTGATCGTTACTTATGAGAATGCACTGGACAGAACAGATCTTACTGCATATTTCTGTGGCTCCTGTGGAATGGCTAACGGTTGTCCGCCTCCAAACCATGGAACTGTCTAAGTTTACTTGATACTGAAACGCCACCTTTGCCGTCCGTCTGTCACAATTATCTGATATCATCTAAGGAGAGCTGTCGAAAGTGAAAAAGGCCGGGGGGGGGGCACGGGAAGCAATTTGATGTAATTAGTTACTGCGACAGACATGAACTAGCTCATCTCCGGTGCCAAGTAGATGATAGTAGAAATGTCCGCAACATGTCGGAATATTCGTGTATACCATAAACCGTGAGCTTGCGTTTTTATTCGCCTTCTGTATTGATCTCGTTAGTTGGATTATTACCAGGGCTAAATCTTCCTTTAAGTGATTTTTTAACAGAAGCATGCAAGCTTATGACTGAAACGTAAGTTGAGATAATTCTTCTTCGGAGGCAACCTATACACAGTTCACCTAATCTTACCACTGACAACAAGGGTTTTTGGTACCAAGGTGGTCATTTTAAGCTGCCTCTTGATTCGCTGTTCACTTTGGGGTTAGATTAGTTTATATTTCGTTGTTTATGAAGAAAAATATGCTCACAAATTTTATTGCATCCGGTTGCCTTTGAGGCTAAGGGTTTTGGTCTGACATTTCTAAGTACCTACTTTGAGAAGCCTTGCATAAGTGGGAGTTGGTACCTTTGTGACTTAGTTACCACATGCTACCTCAATATCTTATACAACAAATTCGTAGGGTAGCCATGGTAATCAATGAGGATAGAAGCAATTTCGATTCGAGGTCCTTTGATCACGACGTACACAACCTGCAGACAGTAACCAGCTTGAACAGTAGATATCATAATGTTAATTTTTCATGTAGGTATTATTATACGGAGGAGTGTATGCAGTGAGTTCTTTTATATTCGTTTCGATATTCATGTTTGGAAAAACGGAACATTGCAGAAGAGAGCTGAACGATGAGCTCTACAATCGACCACTTTGTTCCAACATTTCATCGAGACGCAACTTCTGTGTGTGGCATTATGTGCGATCGTTCGTGAATAGCTGTCTTTGGGAGGTGCCATTGATTAGGGACAATATCTAGCTGGACTCCCCCACCGGAGTTGCTTTGATCTCTTACTTAGGTGTTTGGCTACAAGCATTTCGTCATAATGCAAACGAAACGGTCATTGAAGAACACCCAGAAAATAAGCAGAAAATGTTTAACTCAATGCGTCCGAATGCTGGCTTAATATAGATACAGATCGAGTTGTCTCTAAGTTGCACCGACTTTCATACACAAATAGCAGACAGTAGGTTGCGCACCTTAACCTGAAGCGAAACTGGAAGACTGTTACTAAACAATACAGCATACAACTTGCT
This sequence comes from Dicrocoelium dendriticum, assembly GCA_944474145.2. NCBI lineage: Eukaryota > Metazoa > Platyhelminthes > Trematoda > Plagiorchiida > Dicrocoeliidae > Dicrocoelium > Dicrocoelium dendriticum. The sequence goes on along the minus strand of OX104060.1, from coordinate 76,034,043 downwards.
GATCTGTGTTAACCGAACATACAGATGATGTGAAAGAGTTGGATAAAAGTTGATATGAATGGATGCGGAGAAGAACTTGGTTTATTTACACGCAATAAAGTGCCTTCCGCTTATTACTTTGACACCCTATCGTTGAGCTGCAAAGGTGTCGAATAAATTGTGTAACAGTTTGTGAATAAGAACCCATAATTTTAAAAACATAACCAATCGGCCTCTGGGACCAAATATCTAGATAAATCACCACACGAATAGCATCGTCACAACATATCATCATAATAAAGAATATTCACGGATTTACGACGCGTGCCTTTTTCGGCCTGATACCATTTTTACACTTGTGTTGCAGAATAATAAGAGGTGGAAATAATAACCGCGTTTCTGTTAATCTTGGTTATAGAGTTCAAAGCCATGAACGGGCCAAGAATACGTCACGGTGACGTGATGAAGAGCTCCGTGTACGGACGGAACGATGATCCCGATTCCTTGCGGTAAAGCATGAAGAGTAATCGTGCTGTTATAAGAGAACTAGTAATACTGAAACCATACTTGTTAAACATAGCATCCGATTTAGGCTAAATATTCTATACCTTACGAAGTTCTAACAAAAAGTAAGTACGGAGGTGGGTATTAATTTTCAGTTCAGCAACTGTGCTGCATATGGGCCGAGACAGATAGAATGGGAGATTTGTTTTTGTATGTGCGAGGCGAACATGGTTGGCTCTTGTTTACTGGCTCAGGTGTTTTAGTTTGACTGTATACCAGGTGTAAACGAGTTAAAAAACATGGAAGGAAAATATAGAGAAAAAGGGATGAAGATGTTGGAAGCAGAGTCAGTTTGCTACATGTTGCTGTCTGACATGTTTACATGAGGGCAACTAGGTAAACACAGAGGGGTATGAAATGAACAGTTGGTCAAAGCAAAAGTGGGTGTATAGATTCAGTCAGTGTTTCCTTCTTAGTTCAAACATTTTGGCATGGCCGTAAGGTAGGCTTGGCTGTGTAAGCAGAACACCAATATTGGGGATCAAAATGGTAATCTCAATCTCGTTTTGCAATTCCTCTGCAATCCACAAATTTTGGTGTGTCTGTAAGGTATGGATTCCAGAGTAGGGAGAAAAGTAAGTCAGATGAATAAAATTGAGGGGGTTTCTTCATTTTTTATAGCTTTTTAAATTCATCATTTTATGAGAATCGAGCGAAGTAAATAAGCTGTCCGTAGCACATTTTCTATATAGTGCTAATCAATAAAGTTACGTCCGGACACCTATCTTACTAAACTTTCATTGCAATTTCCTTGCAAGATTTTTTTACATATTGCACCATCTGAAGTTTGAAATTGCTCATTTAAGCACCGGTCGAACTTTGCATGCTGTTATTTCAATGGGACGTATTTTCCAATGTATTGGTTTAGACAATATTTTCTTCCAACCTCGATATTCATTTTGAACACTGGGAGTTAACTTTTATTATTCATACTGGAGTATGCACTTTCTTGCTTGAAGACCACAGTGATATTCGGTGCGAATACTTGCTGATGAACCAAGTGAAATCGGTATGTTAATCCTAGCTTCATGCATCTTAGCCAGAGGGGCTCCAGTTGTAAAAGCTTGCAGCGCTCAGAATGTTTAGGTTTGGACGCTGAGTTGAAATGTGCCTTTGTGAATGATCGCTGCATATTTTCTAGGGTGGGCATTTCGATGGAACTGTTGAATTGCTGTTCCTCCTCCGGCTTCCTCTGCTGCAGCGCGCTACAATGTGTTTAGGTCCGATTGAAAACTACTCTCACGCAACTGCGTTTGTTCTTGGCCGGATGGTTACTGCGACCGGTTAAGATCTTATCAATGTGCGTAGCCTATAGACTGTTGTTTCTATGGGCCCGGTAGCATGTCTTTCACGTGCACGTATAAGAATGGCAGATAATCGTTGTTCTCCCCCTCGTTGGTGAAATGCATGCCGAGGAAAATATTATTGATTTAGGTGAGGTGTTTCTTGTAGTCTGGAAGGCTTGATGATAACAAAAGGATCATCCACCTAACGTAACCATAGTTTGGACTCCACCATCGGCAGTGCCTTTTGTTCCGGTGCTTGTATCACTGCCTTGGGCACCAGTCCGAAGACGTGCCCATTGGCACGCTCATTATCTGTTTGTACGTTGGACCACTGAAAGTGAAGGGTATTGTGGAACCGAAATCAACCAACTTCATCATATATGTGTGCTTCCAATTCTGTTGATCGAACTTGCCGCCTTGTTGTGTTTCAAGTACGGTCATCCTTGTATGCGTTGCCAGCTTCGTATCGATCGTTGTATACAAAGGTATAACATCAATAGATACTATTATTTTCTCCCTATCTATTGACATTCCCTTGAGCTTTCCAAGAACTTTGCCAATTTGTCTGAATGCACTGAGTCTGTGTTAAGATGTTACAGCTGTTTCCAGAATTCCCTAGACATTTTGCAATTCGCTGCCCATGTTAATTACACGACAGGGTGAAACGGTACCAGTCCTTGTGTACTTTGGTTGAACTGTAGAGCCGTGGTATCATTGAATCCTCGGGGTTCATCTTGATGCGCTTTAATTTCCATAAACTTTCTGAGACGGCAACGAGGCTTTTAATGGATCGCGGGATCAAGGTAGCACATGAAGCAACAGAAACTATTCGAGTACACATTTTAAGATAAAAGACCAACTGAGTAGAGTAGAAACATCAGGGGTGATTTACAAAATTTTCCACAAAAATTGTGGCAAGTACTAGGTTGGTCAGGCAGGGAGGAAACTTGACACAAGACTACATGAACACAGTCTGGCCATCCGCGGCCATGATAAGAAATCACTAAGGTCAGTACCTATGGATGCCGAAGGGTATCAGTTCGATCTGAGGAACGCCGAGCGCATGCTTTCATAGAGGCCTGGCATTCGGGTCAGTACTCAAACAAAAAGCACCTAGAACTAGAAGGGTCTACGAATATATGCAGGTGAAGTCAAAAATAAGTATCAGATCCACGGACCTAGACTTGACCACGTGACTCACGTAAGCCGATGGAAGACACATTCAAAGCAGAGGACAATCAATAGTCACTTGGATCTGGCATTGGTTTAGGAGACTCTGCAAATCAGACTTTTATAGCCGCACTGAAGATGTTGCTTAGTTGAGCAACGAAACGTCTGCAACCAAATTGAATAGTTCGGAGAACATAACACACCTATATATATATATATATATATATATGTATATATATATATATGTTCAGTTAATTCATCATTGTCACTCTCAATCACCAGGCACATGCTAGTCTGGAAATGCAACGGACGCCGACGTTTCGACTTTCTGGATCTCGTCAGCGGTGAGCTTCCGAGCGGAACCCTGCTGGGTTCCACCACCATGACTTCAAGATGCCAGCAGCTAGTGTAACTTCGCTATGAATGAGAGCCGCGGATCTGCATGGTTGGCAGTTCATTATGGTATAGCCATGCCAGTTACGAACTGTGCAGAAGACAATGCCTAGCTTCACGAGCGAGGACTTCCCCCATAGCGCCTATGTACCACGTGGGACTTAGAAGCTATACGGATATATATATATATATATATATATATATATATATATATATATATATATATATATATATATATATATATATATATATATATATAGCTGGCGGCATCCGGTTTCGGATTTGCCTGTCACTGTGGCAAGTCACAGGACGCGTGCGCCTACAGAGGGACCATGGGTGGCTTGCGCTGCACCACCCACAGCTCCAACCACATACCACATATCCAGTGTAAACCCGAAGGAATAAGACCGGGAGGCATGCGGATGAGAGACAAGTTTCATCAACGGAGCCGGCCCACACTCCTTCACAGGCAAACACAAGTACACTGTGTTTGGGGAATCAACCGCACACAAGGCGGTGGCTGGACCGTAGTCCGCTCCACACTGAGTGCATGGAACCACTCTTAGAGCCTAACACGGCCACATGGACCGTGCACCCTGTCCCCTCCAGCAACGACCAACTGTCTCCTCGAGCCAGTGTGCACGAGGTAGCGGGTAATAGACAGGTAGGCACCTTGTCTACATGCACATCAAGCGCAGCCACATCGGGGATATCAAACAACAGCCAGTCATTTGAGAGAGAGAGATAAGAAAATAACTCGATTAATGCATAAGGAAGCGGTGACATAAACCTTAAGTTAATGAGCATATGCAATAAGTTGTTTACATACGAATCCTAGATAAGTTCGCGAGGTCAGAAAGTATACTTTACGGAGTACCACGGACACAAAATGCTATGGAAATCGACTACAAATGGCTTAAGGGAAGTGTGCAAGTTAATGGAATAGAGTACAGGTAGACATTTATATGAGAAAGAAATTTAGACAAAATTGAAAACCCACCACCTGAAATGAAGACTTAGCATGCAAGCACGCGGTTAGTAAATCGAATGTAACGTGCCTACAAACGCTGCGCCGGTGCTGTCTACCTTCTCTGCAGGACCCGTCGTCGTTTCTGTAGTGGTCCCGAGTGGCCTCGCTCATGGCTCACTAGGAAAGGGTGACATATATCTTAAAATAATGAGCATCTGAAGTAAGTTGTTTACAGAAGAATGCGAGATAAGTTCACGAGGTCAGAAGGCAGACTTTACAGAAATGCCACGAACACAAAAATGTTTTCGGAAAGGACTAGAATTGACTTAAGTGACATGCGCAAGTTTACAGAAGAAAGTACGGGTAGACATTTAAACGAGAAAGCAAAGCATTGGGACAAAATTGAAAACCAACCACCTGGAATAAACAGATTTAGCACGCAAGCAAACGGTGACATAAATCTTAAATTAGTGAGCATATGAAATAAGTTGTTATATATATATATATATATATATATATGAATGTCTCATGCGAACGCCATCCGACCGTCTTCCGATCACGTGGGGGCAATGCAAGCCTGTGGAGATAACCAACACGCAATCAAAAAACTAAAAACATATTTTGGCACACCTGATCTTATGTTTGCGTTTCGGTTTGTTAGAGGGACTTACTCCTTTGCTTGTTACATAGTGGATAATTAGCTGCAATGTACATGTCCTGTCCCAACTCCCTCACTGCGAAACCATATATGTTATACTGACGCTGGCATTGCTAACGTGTGTTCTCTGCGCGAAAAATCCTCCATCGCATTCCTTGCTGTCCCCAAATGCCAGCATTATTTACCAAACTCCAAAACTTACCTGTTTGGTGGAAACGAGGATGTTAGCTTCGTGGTAAGTAGATCTACCGATTTATTCGGAATAACGCCGCATGACGAGGTTACCTCGCAACGTTCCCAACTAGTTAGCATCAGAGGCATGGCTAATTAGCGAAGACGTCTAACAGCTTTCAAAAAAGAAAACAATTTTAATGATATTACGCGCTGCAACAATCATTAAGTATCGTTATCATAAGATACTCCATGACTCTACAGTAAAATTACATGCTGCAGTAAAATAAGGGCAAAAAACTAGTGAAGCTTCGACTTGTGTATATTGATGGTTGTAGCAGACAGCCTGGCGAGATCGAGTGTCTTCCATCTTGGCAGCATCATCACTGGAAAGCTAAGGTGATGATAATTAATTGATTTATGCTACGTTTGGAACCGTAAAAGGCGTTTCATTCTTGCCGAACGGACGTTGCCACATAAATGTTTTTTAATCCCGCTTTACGTTTTCCCGTTCAGTCTGCTGCATATTCTTGTGACTGCAACCTATGTTGAATTAAAAGGTAGTTGTGGAAGCTGCCATACAGGAGACAGGAGGTTTTAGTCGTCCATCGCATTTGATTATCGGTGCATGGTTTTGGCGCAAATCAGGAAAACCTTCGTAAATGGTGTGTACTCAAGTAGTCCACGCGCCCACGGAAGGTCGGTGGGTGACCACCATTTCAAAGAATTGGATGTTGCGTGAGGGGTATCACTTACAGAAGAACGTAAGTACCCTTTAAACATTTAACAGGTTTGCACCGAATTTTCACTTGCGAAGGACGTATGACAAGTCAAGCGATGCAATTCCGACATTGCGCAGCTCTGTGCCAATCGTTTGTTCATAGACTTATTCATCTATCTAGGTTCCCACAGAAGCTACGAAGGCTTTTACGCTTATGAGAGAGTTTGGCGTTCATCAGAAATGCGATTTTCTACTGGGCGTGTCCGCAGTACTCCAACTTGCATGTGAAGTTGATACAGCGCGGTCAAATCATGAGTGCTATGGGGGACGCTAACAAACCTGTTAATTTTCCTTCATGCCCTAACGAAAATAATGCTGTTCCTTTTCTGGCATGTGGTTTGTTTGTAAAGTTACGCGGCAAGTGCTGCATAGACGTGCATTTATATCTTCATAGAAAGAATCCGCTGCTAGTCCCTTGCCATATATTTGTCACCTTGTATCCAAATAATACACTGTCAGAGGTGCTGCGAATATTTCCCGGTCAAATATGCGAGATAGCCAGTTGCACCTGAGGTAACAATAGGCCTTACTCACTGCGTTAGTTGACAAGATATTTAGTAGTATCACGTTTTGATTACCAATCGGCTACCTATTCCTAACATTAACCGCAAGCAGTATTCTTAGTCTATCACACTAACAGCGCGTAAGTAACGAGCATCCGTAAGCAGTAGAACATAAATAAAACTTTAAGCTCAGTTATTGAGGAATTTAGATGCAACCAGAGTACAGAAAGTAGAAACCAAATAGGCACTGAATTCACGCACACAGTAGTTGCACGACAAATGTTCCTGAGTCAGTAGCGCATATCAGGGACGAACACCAACTCATTAGCACTCGGACTATCCTATTGATCAGGGAGCCACATGTTGCAGGAATTCACCGTTAACATTCCAGCACAGGACCGGTAAGTATCCGTCCTGATTTCCAGACACCTATTTCACATAGTCGCCACAGCTACGCGATGACATTGAGAGACTGGTTCTCAATTCCCCGGCATAGATACAGATTGTCTATACCACATCATGTACGTTGGTAGACACGTTGTGTGTCATGCTGGCCTACTTGGGGAAGACATTCAAACCTGGTTTACACAGTTGCGCTCTTCAAGCTTTGGACCGTTTCGTTTGTCACTCTCGTCTATGGCCACCTGCTTATGTTGTTCTCTGCGTGCAGTAAAACCGATTTCGTCCACAACTGGTGCCACCCACAGTTATCCTACTGTGCGATCTGGGCCAAGTTACGAATCACAGTGTACACTAGGCGGAGGCTGACCGAACTACTACTGAACCGGGCACAATGATTTCACTCTTCCACGAAAATGGCAGACACAGATTCAGGAACATCGCTCTGTTACAATTTCGGACACTATGCATATAAAGCCAGCCGTGATTACATCATCCTAACTTCAAACACGACCAAGGGCAAAACTTTTATAATATTAAGACAATTAAGAGTTCCATTTAGAAAACAAGATGCATGTTACAAGATTCCTAGGTTGAATAATCCCGGTATCCCTTCTTATTTTATATATGAATGTTAATTTCCCCTTTAAATACTACACCAAGTAAGTTTCTGTTATTTGAGGTTCTGTTTTTGTATCTTCTGGCGCGCTGCTTGTCATGCATATTTTCTCTGTCAAATCGTTCCGTGATCACGATTGGTGCACTTTGCGCACCTTCGACACTACAAAACGCATTCTGTTTGCCATTCAGTGACTACGTCTCCTGTTGTCTATCTCGTTGGTCCTTTGAAAGCGGAGAGAGTGATTTCCAGTCTCGACTAGGACTGCTAGTCTTTCGAACATCATAGGTTGAACTACACAACGAACAACTTCCCGTGTCAAAAGGCAAAATAGAACAACAAATTCGACAGGATAGTATGGATTCAGCGATTTTGGGTAATTTTGTCAGCCGTTTACATATACTTAGCAAACTGGATAGATTGCATTCAGAAATAAACACGGTGTAACATACACCAGGTGCATTCAGATAACCGCTCCATGAATGACACTTTCATCGTTGTACACACTGCCGAGCAAGCAGATCAACTACTGTTGGCGTTAAGCAACCGTCACGCAGTAATCGAATTAACCGCTGAGAACGAATCTTACAAGGCCTTCCAAGTTTAGATGTTTGCTTAAAAGAAACCTAAATGTTACACTACCATAGGTTTGACATTTATGTCCTGTGATTTATAAACGTCCTCCGGTTAGTACCAGCTTTGCGATAGCTAGCCAGCTGTGCTCAGAGGAAGCAATTGTATATGAGCTGCAACTTGTCTCCAGTACAGTACGTGAAAATAGACCTTCGGATGAATTCCTAGCAAAGCACTCAAACGATAACGCGATAATAATGGACCAAAAGATTGCCCGACATCTCACAGAAAAAATTGCTCATAACCATGCCAATCAAAGGAAAGAAAATGGTAGGAGATTCAGCCGTCGCCTCCGTCAATCGATAACATAGGTAGTGCGCTGCTGAGCATGTAGTTTGACACTAAGTTAAGAAGGTGCCACTTAAATCCACTCTGGAAATGACAGACATTTGCGCTTCACCGTAGGCGCTCTTTGCCTATTTTGCTATGTGAAGCACTGCAAAAACCTTGTAAGCATGCGTTGTGGATTCAAAGTCATTGTCCAACGATACTTCAGGATATCGCTGCTTTCTGATGACAAGATGTATCGGCGTAGCTTACTCGTCAGCAGCAATGTATTTTACAGCATACAAAATGGCTGCTTGTATTGCAGCCTGTAATAGTTGTATATGTCAACGTTAGCATGAGCGGATCTCGCTTTAAATTATTCGCAGTGAGCTGCAAGAAAGTCTGTAAATAAGAGAACAGCATATGGCAGGTTTCTGTATGTACCTGATTTATCTGAGTGAAGTTCGTGCGCGGCCACTATTTACTGACCCTGAAAAGGTGCCTTCGGCGATAGTATGGCATTTAGCAATACAGCAGTTTTGTAGCGAAGTGATGTATTTCGTTGTCGAGTGATGCTATTGACGAAGCTTGAAGCTAGCAGTCGATTATTTGGATGTAATAGAGTGGTTCTATCTGCATCCATAATCATTTAAATGACCCCATTTCGTGAGCCGCTTGTGACCTCTAGACTGGTGTGGATCACTGGTCTAGAATACTTGTGTCAAATTCATGCCTTGTTATTTGTATTCCATTAGGGGACAACTAGACTAGGCTCCGCCAGACTTACTTTAAACGGGCGTTTGGTTTATCACGATGCACAGTGCTTGGACGGTAGTATTTTGCAATACGGCACGACTTTTAAAAAGTTCCGTACTACTCGCAGCCTCCATCAACTGGAGGAGTACGCAGAAACTGCGGTGCTAGCAATGTGATCGTAAGAAGTCCCTTTATACTTCTGCGCTTCAGCTCATTCGCAATGCAACATAAATGAGCAGGCTTATCGGAGTACCATTTTTATGTATTCCGTTTCACACTTCATGTAGACGGCTACAGTTACATTATGAGACAAGGTGCTGTAACGCGCTCGTGTGGTTCACATCATGGGGTTTTGCCAGGGGATAATATATTAGCAATTTTATAATATATATATATATGAGTGAAACGGTGGCTATTCCAACTCTCTACATACGCGGCAGATGCCAAACCTATGCACTATTATTTCGGCAATTACTTTGCATGACCAGATACGCCCAGGGCCAAATCAACAGCAATGTACTCTTAATACATCCACCCCTCCTTTCACAAGGTATACAGTCGATCGCGGACGGCACACTACCGCTAATCATCAACAGCAGTATATCAGCCATTTGAACTGATGCTTCGCTGCCATATAACCAGGAGGACCTATGAAATAAAGAATAAGAAGCGGGATAGAAGGGGGACTTACCTGAAAACCTTAGTGCCCCTAGCAAACATTCAGGGTCAAGGCGCCTACACCTTGTGTTACTAACATACCGTCACAAACAGCTGGCTATGGTGCAAAGATGAGGCGGCATCGGCAAGACAGCTTCCTTGCGGCTTTCACTGCCACGCGTCATAATCAGCCATTACCCCGCAGATAACTCAGCACCAAACACACTTTAAACAGACAATCCGACTAGGAGACGGCAGCAGACGCGCCACTGTTGCCGGTTGCTGGCCATGTCTCGTAAGGTCTCGAGCCAAGCACAAGGCGATTCACGTGGACTCCAGCCCGGAAGGAGAGACGGACCAACGGCATCCAGTTTGGTCATCATTGACTTCATTTCTCGCTGCCAAGTCAACTTCTTTCCACCTCGAGCTTAGCGCCACCATACACCTGGCATACTAAACAAGACCCTCCTAGGTAAGCAGTGATCTGGCATGCCTAGCATGTACCGGAGCCAACGCAATTTATTCTGTGCAATCTGTTGTTGCAGTCACCTAGCATGATACTCACTACTTAGCAGTTGCCTGTGCATATCATCGTTGCGGACAAGCTGGTGCCATCCGACATCAGCAATGCTTCGCAGACAATGATGATCAAAGATCTGAAGGCGCCTCAGATCTTCAGACCGAAGGGGCCATATCTCACTAACATAGAGCAGAACGACCCTCACTGCGGCTTGCATACATCGCCTTGCAGACGAAGGGAAATTCTCTTCTGTCGCCAAAGATGACCCAGGATCAAGAAGGCAGCTCTGGCCTTTGCAATGCGTGAGCTGACGGCAGTTTCTATGTGGCCACTTTGCTGATGCAGCTGCCAAGATAAGTGAAATGATCAACAACCTCGAGTTCCTCGTTAGCAAGCGTCAAGGGGTCATAAAGTAGCTGGTGGTCCTGCAGCAACACTTTGCACTTTGAAGGTGCAAAGCGCATACCAAATAATGAGACCACTCTAGACAGGTCATTCAGGGTCGATTGTGGCACCGCAACATCATCGAAAAGCAAGACGCTATCGTCCGCATAATCTAAGTAAAATAAGCTTTCACCAGGCAGCACTTCAACGCCTCTATCGTCAGATTCCGCTAGGGAACACTCCATGACAGAATCCAAGGCAAAATTGAACAAAAATGGGGAAATCGGACAACCTTGACGAACGCCACTTGTGGTCGGAAAGCTATCCGATAGGACACCATTGACCCTGACGCGGCCTGTATTGTTCGAGTATAGAGCACGAATGATGTTCACATTTTTTGTGGGAACACCTTTTCGCGCAAGTAGTTCGAACAGAATGTATCGATCGACTGAATGGAATGCACTCTCGAAATCGAGGAACACAGTAATTGTCGGTCTGTGAATGAGTGGCGCTGCTCTAACACCTGCCGCAAAGTGAATATATGGTCTATACAGCCACGTCCTGGGCGGAAACCGGCCTGCTCTTCCTTAATCCGTGATTCTCGTTACGCAGTGAGGCGACAAACAATAATCGAGGCCAATAATTTTGTCACAACTGGCGTTAGACTAATACGCCTGTGCTTAGAACAGTCTGTGCGACAGCTCTTCGTGTATATTGCCACTATAATGGATTCGGTCCATCCTTCAATAGTGCACGTGCGATGGAATCCGGACCGTCGGCACGAAAACGATTGAGGGCTGTGGTTGCATTTCGGACCTCGGCCTCCGACGGGGGCTCTAAACTAACCGTCCATGGCTCGTCCTGCATCACCTGAGTAGGAAGAGGTCGGGAATCAGGTAGCCATCTGAACCCTTTTAAAATGTCTTCCGTCCAACGATCCATACGGCGTTCCTTTTGTGTATCAGTGCACCTACGCTGTTTTGATTGTCTCACTGACCCCTGGTTTCCTGGGACCAGTGGTGCGGATTACCTGGAAGAGGTTGCGGTAACTACACTACCGCTACCCACAAGTTTATTAGAAATGGACACGTTCCCAATGCTCCCACACATATTTACTGCTCATTTAATCCGTGATTACAGTAACTCACACAACAGTGACGCGAACATTGATTTCACCAGTTACGCTATGTTTTCATTACTTCTGTTAAAGTCAGATGGATTAACAATAAACGGTATTTCCAAAGCATACTTGCACATTTAAACGAGCTGCAATCAATCCTGGTTATTGAAACGTGGTAACTTGCTGATATATTAGACTGTAATCCAATTACACAAACTTTAACACATTTTTCGTAGAACTCGCTGTAAAAGTAAAGGTGAAGGATGCTTCATGTAATTCAATCACACATGTACAGCTGTACGGTTTGCACATCCACTACTGGCAAATGTCGCTGATTCTCTCTGGTTCTCCGTCTCAGGAGTCTCGGAGTACTTGCACCTGTCCTCAACCCGACAAATTCATCAACCATGAATGTTGTCCGTATCACTTCAGCTTTGGAATTTGCATCGAAATTTACACACAAACAAGGGATAATTGTAGGTGATTTCAATATACCGAAGATATACCGATCATCTCAGACCTTCCTGTCGATACACAGCCTTCATTTATTCGGTCAGAGTTGGTCGTACACAGTGGGTCTCTATGCCAACTAGCTTGACGAACACATCAGACCTGATGTTTACATTAGGTATGACCAAAGTACAGAGAGACATTTTAGCGAACATCCTTGGTAACTACGACAACATGATACTCTTAAACTTCACCGTTAAAATAGCCACCAAACAAGTACCTCCTTCCTACTGCATCAGTCGCAGTATTAACAGTGAACCCTTCGATCAGATAATCCGGTTCTGCGCTTGGGATGCCTTCTTGCTGTCTAACAATGCATGCGCAGCCCTTAAGCACTTCTATTATTAGGTAAAGCAAGCCAGAACCCTCGTTGTTGCACAAGAACAACGAATAAGTGCCGTTTAAAAAGATGAAGCCGAACGTTTGATGACGCAGAACTCCAGCAAATCGATTGCGCGCTAAAAAATAATAGTAAATTTTACAATGATTCCAGAGATGCACCTACTCATCTTGGAAATCAAGCATTTCTAATTGATGGCGAGAACATATGAAGTGCAAGCAACGCTACGAATGACATGTAAGTTAAAAGAGCTGGTCAGATTTCTCCGTCGAAGAACCAACAAAGGCCTTTCATTGATCACTGAACTAGTGGATGACATCCAGGCGCCCTCTGTGAAGCATTTATCTCGTTCTCCTTTACAAACATGAACCATGACATTAACGCTGTAATTACACTAAGGCTTCTTCTAAAGTGCTATAGCTCTTCGCAATATCCGCCAAGTAAAACCTTCTATTAAACGGTGATTAATTCTAAATAAATCAATAAATCCATAAATGTTTTATTCCCGGCAGTACGGAGCATGCCTGCGAACGCATGAGCACGATAATACAAACAGGTATGATCAGTAGCTGTAGAAAAATATAACAAGTTAGGTAGCAACATGCTGGATTTGTGTGTCTGTATATATGTAAGTGTATTATTAGCTGATCACCCTGAACCCGGCGCCAGGTAAGTTGGCCATGCGCTGTGCCATTTGGGGCCACTACAGAAGCGACGACGGGTCCTGCAGAGAATTACGGCGAGCCGGCGCAGCGTTTGTAGGCACGCTGAATTCGATTTACTAACCGCGTGCTTGCATGCTAAGTCTCTTTATTTCAGGTGGTGGGTTTACAGTTTGTGCCTTAATGATTTTCTTTCTCATATAAATATCTCCATGTACTCTATTCCATTAACTTGCACACATCGCTTCAGCCAATTGTATTCGATTTCCATAGCATTTTTGTGTTCGTGGCATTCCGTGAACTATACTTCCTGACCTCGTGCACTTAGCTAGGATTTGTTTGTAAACAACTTATTACGTATGCTATTTAATTAAGGTTTATGTCACCGCTTCCTTATGCATTAATCGAATTTTTCTCTTTTACTTTCCCCCCTCTCTCAAGTGTTTGGCTGTTGTTTGATATCCCCGGTGTGGCTGCGCTTGATGTGCATGTTGACAAGGTGCCTACCTGTCTATTACCCACTACCTCGTCCATACTGGCTCCAGGAGACAGTTGGTCGTTGCTGGAGGGGACGGGGTGCACGGTCCTTGTGGCCGTGTTAGGCTCGAAGAGTGGTTCCATGCACTCAGTGTGGAGCGGACTACGGTCCAGCCACCGCCTTGTGTGCGCTTGATTCCCAAATACAGTGTGCTTGTGTTTGCCTGTGAAGGAGTGTGGGCCAGCTCCGTTGATGAAACGTGGTTCCCATCCGCATGCCTCCCGGTCTTATTCCTTCGGGTTTACACTGGATATGGGGTATGTGGTTGGAGCTTTGGGTGGTGCAGCGCAAGCCATCCATGGTCCCTCTGTAGGCGCAGGCGTCCTGTGGCTTGCCACAGTGACAGGCAAATCCGAAACCGGATGCCGCCAACCATGTATTATTAGTGGGCATGGTGCGTGAACTTTTAAAGTGTGACTGAATTTGTGAGTTTATTTGTTTTGTTTGCCATCGTATGAATGGATCAGTGGAATTCTTCGCATTGTATGACGTTCGTAAAATGGCTATCCTCCGGATGGGGAAGAGGCAGTGACGTTATTTAACGACGAGTCACCTCCGCTACGTCGCAGAGTTGTTAAACGCACATATGTGGCTTTTTATGGCAAGAAATCTTGCCGGCGAAAACCCACCACGTCTTGGAACACTGCCGCGGAACTATTCGCTGGAACAGAATTAACCCGAACCACTCAGCTGGCACCACGTGGAGGTTGTTTGGCTAGCCAGTTGATGGCATCCCTCCATCCGCCATGAAAATGGGAGGGCCTCATACGTCAATGCTACTTTTGTATATGTATGCCGTTTCACTGGGATTGAAGTACTTTGCAGCTCAATGGAAAACTTCATTCATCAGCCGCCACCACAATGGCTACAAAAACAGGAGCTTGATTATTACAGGCCAAGCCATGACTCTCCTATTATAGCCGGATTATCCGTGAAATTGGTACAAATGTTTGAGTACGTTCATCAGCTCACTGGAGCTGAAAGACAGGTCCTAAAATGACTTCGTTGACTCACGATCGTATACAGTCTGGTACCTGCATTACCTGGACTACTTACCAAACTCCATAGACTTAAAATATGTCATATTAATTTTATACTTGGACATGCAGAATACGTTCAATCGACTGCCCCACCAAAGGTTACTTATTCAGACATATTTCTGTGAAGTCCGCAACACATTAATCGGTTGACTATCATCATACATGAACGGTCCCGCAAAGATAATCACCATAGGCGACTACTGTTCGTTCCCGCGTTCAGTTAACATCAGGATTAAAAAGGATTTGCGCTCAGTAATTTACCTTACCTCCTTTATGTCACTGATAGTAGTTTGGTTAACAAACATAACGTACCGTATTGATTGGTTGATGATGTAACATTTGTCCAAAAATACCGAGGTGTTTAGCTTCCGAACATACTATCACTCATTGATGAGGGCTATAACGCGCTTATCTACCCATGAAATTCTTCTACCCTTCGCTTCGTGGTCTAGTCTACAGACCTTGGCCGATCGTTGATGGATATCGACCAGCGTTCACGTGCGCCTCCTTACATTCCGACTGTTAGCGTTGTAGGTGTGTCTGTGTGTGCATGCTAATCCCCGGCACTGGTTCCGTGCGTGTGCGGCTACCGACGACCCTGGATCTCCAACCCAACTCTTCGCCGAACATGACACGTTCAGCCCGGATCATGTGTCGCACCCCATCCCCCGTTCACTGGTCGCTCGTCCAAACACCATGTTTATGCGTGCCATTAAACTCTCACTCTGTGATTGGACCATCCCTTGATTGGTCAACGCCGTTATTCTTAATACTCGTAGCACTCAGGTGTGGTGACTTGTTCCTTTGATCGTCCGGCGTAGACAACTCGTTCCCTCCTATTGTTTACTGACACCTTGTTGTCAACTTGCATACACCGGGATACTGAACAATTAAAGTATGTCTCAATTATCAACTGTATATATTTTAATAGTACCGTAGTATTTGTGCTCCGACTTGATTTGATTTCGGGATCTTTGGCTACGCGTTATTCAATGTTCACGTTGGACGTTACCAAGGCATTCATTCGCTTGAGACTTGGTGCCAAAGTGGATGAAGACGTTATAAGCGCAACCGTCCGTTCTTATATGTCGCGGTCGCTTGACACCCGAACTCTCGAGCACACTTAAGAGCGAACTCATATGTGTACAACGGTCTAATCGCGACCTTGGGATCAGATATCCCTGTACCTTCATATTCTTAGAACAGATTGAGTACCGGATATCAGGAGCCAGACAAACCTTCGCTAACATCTCTCATAAGATGCATGCAATAACAGCCACAGTTTAACTATTTAAAATCATTAATCGCGCCTCAAGGAGCCTCGCAGCATGATCTGAGGCAATATGAGGAAATTGGACAGGTCGATAGAAAGCCTTCAGCGGTCGTTTACTAAACTGATTATATCACGAAGCAGGAAAAGTTTGCGGCCTAACCTTCGTCTCACCACAAATGATCTACTGTGGAATCAATTGCCATTCAACATCAGGTCGTGTGGGACTGTGCAATCTTTTCGCAGTAAGTTGGGAATCTACGTCCACCTGGACTACTTTATGTCAATTTTAGTAAGGAAGTTCATTTATAGATCCATCCATTGAAAGCTCAGATAAAGTCAACTGCGTGTAATACCACTACTTTGCTCAATGTAATTAGTCCTTAATGACTATAACATACCTAAACTGCAAAATTTCCTAATACCATCGTATAAGACAAACACATGGGGCAAATACCTTGCCAGGAATGCGGACAAACATAAGAAAATAACCAACTAACGCTGTTGCAGGAACATGACAACACCTGTGCATGTATGTTCCGTGCCAAATATTGGCACAGCTTTTCACCTGAGGAGAAATATGCCCATTATTATTATTACTATGATTATGATTATTATCTTTGCGGTATACTGGTTCGATCAGAGACAATACTAACCTGGAGTCTAAATGCGCCACGGATACTGTGCACCTTGGACCGATTACATATTGTGCGCCTGATACGTCAGGGACTGATAGGACAAGCACTGGAAGTTTGGCGCAGTGACACTAGCTACCGACCGGATCAGAATACAAACCAAAGGTAACACTTTCCGAGGAAGCTCGGTTAAAGGGGTGCTGAGGGTGAACGTTCAAACACCGCATCCTAAGTTGATCAGCTACAACCAGGTGTACTGTTGGTGACCTCCTGCAATGACACACTCATTCCTGTCCGCCTTCAGATAACACCAATGTGTTAACCTACTCGGGAGCATACCTGTCCCCCATGGACGTATACATCTAGGGCTATGCTTGTATCCAGGGAGAACCATTGGCTGAGGTCCCAGGAGCAGAGTATCACTGATAGTGCGTGCATGTAACCCCACAGAAAGAGAATACGCACGCGTGTACTTGAATGAACAACACGTTATTTTGATTTTTAAATAAGCTAACTTATTAGCGCTATGCGTGAAAATAGCTGTGAAGAGAGATAGACGCCCATCAAAGCATGGTGGGTGAAAGCCAAGAATTGGGCGTTGAAACCGCGGATGCTAAAGTTGAAGTTGGAACCGGAGGATAAAGGTGAAAATGCCTAGGAGGAAAATAAGAACGGGAAGGCTTGAGCAGTATCATTTTTACCCCTTTCCACCTTGCTTGCTGCAGCTGACAAGGCGCAGTTTATTATTCTCTGCGGTCGCCAGTGCATCATGAACGTTTTAAGAAAAGTTTCATAGTATTTCGTGGCAAGACAATGTCAGATTACCCACCGTTAGGCAGGAGCACGATTAGGGATTTTAGACAATGCTTTGGGTTCAAACACCCGACCGCAAAGCAGCGGATTTAGTAAGGGACTACAAGGGGTCCGTTTTAAGGATTAAGGAGCCACCCTCGTTCCAACCTTTAACCTGGAGGGCCAGATGACTGAGTTTTCTGATCTCTAATCTTGGACCATTCTTGTGTGAGTAAATCTGAAGGTGCAAAAAGGCACCACCCAGCATAGCTCAACAGATATTTCAGGCACGCAAGCCATCGCACCACGGTGAAGTCCACCCTCATTGTAGCGGCGTCCCGTAGGACGAACTGTCGCTTTTCTTTGACAGGTGGTAATTAGCTAAAGTGCAAAAATATCAAGGGAAGCCGATTCTGAGTAAAGTATTCTTTTCGGTAAATCTCAGCAGACTAAAACATCACATGATGATGATAAGGTGCTAAATATGCCGGTTGGGCTGCGTCTTTTCTATACTGTTGTATTCCAACTGGAACAAATCGACTGATCACGAGGCCATGGAAAGTAGCATTTATGTACACACTATTTACATGTGCATAGTATGTACATAAAATTCCATCTTAAATGACCCCCTGATTTTATGGCTTGTTCCCATCGGAAGTAAAACAGCTGATCAATAGGCAGCCCAATCCGGCCTATTTAACACATTAACATGTAATGTTTTAGTCTGGTGAGAATTACCGAAAAGAATTCTTTACTCAGAAACTACCTCGCTTGATTCATTTTATTAAATGGGTATTTTTGGATTGCTGAAGATCAGCATTCCTAAGATACTAAAAAGAGAAAATCTCATTTAAATAGCATTTTATGGTCACACTGGCTGAAGGTATTTTTCGATACCATGGTTATTTGGAGAGAGGGTAAAACCTTCTCATCCTGTAATTGCAACACTTTTGCTATATATCTACTTGGCGCTTATTATCCTATGCAAATTGGTAGACATGGAGTACCATGTTAGTCGTCGAAACAGCAAGGATGATTGCTTTCGCCTGCATGAAACGCAAATGAGACATCAGAGTGGCCTACAGCCGCATTTTAATTGGTGATAAAGATACCGTCGGTGCGTCCTCAGATAGACGGCGGTGTACGGTTCGTTGTTCGCACAACATCCATCGACACACCGATCTTAGCCCACCCTCAAAGACAAGGAAAATTACGACTGAGATCAAACACGTAATCCCTGTTGCATTTCTCTGGTTCATTATATAGCTTTGTATCAGTATTTTTCGACAGTGTATTTATGACAATCACATGAAAGCAAACATATCTTCTACCTACCGCAACTTTCTGCTATCAAAAAATTTTGCGCTTAGAAACTAGGGAAATAAGTTAACAACTTGGCCATTTTCCTACAACAAGAGACACGGTCTATCGATGCGGTTGGAGAAAAAATTGTGCATCGTTTCGCGATGGTGGAAGCAGTTGACGTGAATTTCGCAAGTGTATCAATGCCTCCGCTGAAGACTCTTTTGAGTGTTTCAACCAATGCTTGCAAATCAAGCCTCCAAACCTTCGGGATGAAATGTAACCTTTCACCTTATGAATAGTGAATCATATAGGCAAAGTTAGGTAATCACCAGCAACGGGCTTGAACAAAATAAAATGACTATCCGGATGCATTTGTTTGAATGAGCTTGCTTTGGGTGTACTGACACAGGAAGATCTCAGATGTCCAAACCAAGCAGAGCAGGATCGAGAACCGGCAATCAACACTACGGTTTGGACCTTCAATCATTCTGCAAATGCAAAAGTACTACGTACAATCGCACGTAGACTATGCTATCCAGGCGTGGCAGCCGTGGTAGGAACAAGTTCTCGCTGCTTTCGAGACTCCATTCCTCTTTCATCTGCCCTATCAGCTCAGACTGAAATCTCTAACAATGTACAGCAGTAGATCTCGGTTTTGTTGGCAAGATCTCATAATGGTTTACCAGATTCTGTAGAACCCAAACCACATTCGCTGTGCGCTGCTGGAATTGAACCACAACAGTAAACTAAGAGGTCATTCTCTGAAACTTACAATACAATATAGCCTCCTTGACTGTCGTAAAAATTTCTTTTCCCTCCGCGTGTGCCAGCTTTGGGACGCTCTCCCTAATTATGTCGTGACTGCTCCCAATCTTGTGATATGTAAAAAACGAATTGACGACGCGCTTTCTCATTTGTGTTTCATTTTATGACTTGTTAGCCAGGGGCTACAAAACGCAAAAAATCGGTAACTTATAAAATTCCCAACTAATGGAATTATGCTTTTAATGCGCGAACATCCCCGCTATTCCACATAAAGTTATGGGTGAGTCCACGAAATGATTACAAGTTATCATGTGCTTTAATTTTTGAAATACTTTTTATCCCATGGGACTTGTTAAGCATTGATTTCTTACCCGCAATGCGCCATTGTTCCATTTTTTGTTTATACACTACATGGAATCTCATGATCATTCTCAGTTTCATCATCCGTACTCTAGGTAGACTGACGTAAGAAACAGTCAGGAGTCAGTCAGAGCAAGATGAGCAGATGTAATAAAAGACGCTAACCCATAAGTTACACTTCCACCATTGTAATTTCGCTTAACTCGTAAGCAGTGATTGAGATGCCTTTCTGTAATCCAGTCGGTCCGTGAATCTGGACATACGCTTAGATTCAATTAATGGAAAAGTTTTATGCAAACCAAGTATTCAACCACTCCCAATGACTGATTTAATTTTATCCGCTAACAGTATATTTCTTTACAACTTTGACGGCTGCTTATTACATATGAAAAACCAATGTAAATACACAACGAATGCAGAAAGCCGAAATTGTTAAAAGCATTTCAACAGCGAAGGCGTTGATATCAAAAGATGCCAATCTCACATTCGGCTTGGTAGTTGATTCCAATTTATGGCATCGTGCACTGCTAAATCATTTCGTAATCCAGCATGACTACTGGTAGATGCTTGCGGAAATAGTAAAGCTCTTTCTGTTTATGAATAAATATCGCTGTCACAGTTGGAGACAGTGGAGGATATCAGGGGCATAAGGCTGAAGCACAGTTGTTCAAATGTATTGAGAAGTACTTTCTTAGTAAGGAACACGATTCAGTTTGAAGTGGATTGAGGTTGTTAAGTATATGATGCGGACGAATATTGCGTGTGATTAGCTCGCCACACGCGAGATTTATAATGAGCCCTGCCCTCAGTGATTAACCGTTGTATCAGGCTTTGCTCACTCTTTTTACTTAGCTTATGAACGGAGGTTTCTGCTTGGGCCAAAATTTCTTCGGCTTAAGTTGCTTTCGTGCTATCTATTTCTGGTGAGATCAAATCTGTATTAAACTAGTGGTGTCAAATAGTTGGACGAATAGGCAACTCCGGCTATTTAGCCTCAAGCCCAGGGTGCTTCCTTTCCTTGTCCATGAATGAAACATTCATAGTGGTTCATGCAGTCACGCAAACACCCAGGGGATTCCAGTTACATGTGCGACATGCCAAAACAGAGGAGTTGTATGGCCTCAGTGCATACCATACGTGGAAAAACAAAGCGTTCCGTATTTAATTTCCAGCCCAAACAAGGATGAAAATATTGCAGATTTGTAGACCATCGTCAAACAGGGCAACTGCGAAAGATCAGAATGAGTGGATACTCCTTGCAATGAGAATTTCTGACAGAACCTGTCTGTTTTCTGAAAATTTAGCAACTACACGATATCTTGGAATATATTTGGAACCGATCTGGAGGTCATTAGTTCAGAAGGCGTTGGCAGACAACTGGTTAATGCATTTGTTGTGAGGCAAATTGTTTCCCCTTAACTCAAAAGTCTCCTAAGGCAAAGTGAATTAGCTTAAAATTGTGCGACATTTTCTAATGGGCATGGGTAATCTGGGTTTAGTGGTCATAGATTACAGCACCAATGGTCACATGGTTCGTGTGGTCTCCGTGGGTGTCAGCTACGTCAAAAAATGGAAGCAATACGATTGTCAGAGGTTATACACAGACATGGTCGGTAAGCTGAAGTGGTCCGTTGGAAGGAATTTGGTCCGTGATAGAACTTGTCTTCGATACTTAGGATTCTGGTGGAGGGGTGTTTATAGTCTATTCCGACTTCGGATTCATTCACCGACATCGAACTGGCCACAGTAAGACTGGACGCCAGGCCATAGACAGCTATACTCCGTCTATTCTATTCACGCAGTTGTTGGTCTTAGTTACTCTATATCCTCAGCAACTAGCCTGTGTTGGGCTTCTCACAATCCCTTCTTGATAATCACGAAATATTGAAATCAATTCCGAGCCCGGTTTGTAGCGCGTACATTGCTACTGCCAAATCTCTGAACAGAGCTCTATACTCCAGCTCTATTATCGGGGGTCCTGATATACGCCAAATATGTTATGAAATTCTTGTACGCACTTCTCTCTCCGTTTGGTATACATACTTTTGCGTACAATTGTATATAATGTATATATAAATGTACTTTTTGTTCTGTCCAAGGTAAATGAATTCTTCCAAGGCACAACTCATGAAGCATTGAGTAACATCGCATAAAGATTGACCTGACCATTTAGGCCCGTGAATACCTTATAGAAAGCGCGAGTTAAGTGACTAAAGCTAGCCCTGCACTCCATACTTTGGCTGTGTCAGATATTTCCGCACTTAAAAGCGCATTTGTAAAGACGCTAAACAGGTTCAATATAACTCATCTGTATCAACAAAAAGGAGCGCGGTTGGAAACATTTCACACCACCCAACGGACGCGTACTAACAATAATAAGACTATACTAGCGCTAATGACTCCGGCTGGTTTAATCAAGTGCAACGTTCGAATGTGTGCAGCAAAGGCAACTTGGATCTGGATTAACGATTCGGTAGTTATAATCTTTCAAGGCGCTACGTAACGGACTGTGTGAGCAAACTGTTTCTAAGTTCTTCCAAACAACAAACCATAGCGAACATGTTACAAAAAGCATTGCATTAGAAGCTGTCAGATTTAGTCAATATCTAACGACTCTATCCGCTGCATCGAAACGCTCGACTTGGAGCGCGGCATTACATCGACAAACATAAGTACAAAACACATGCAACTAGCTGCTTAGATGATTAGCATGCTTCCTTTACTTCTAGTCAAGTCTAAGTAAGATTTACAGACCCATTTGGGAGCACGTCAGCAATGTATAGAAAAACTGCATGTAAAACATGAATTAGTGTAAACGAAGGAAAAATCAAAGCAACAAGTAAAAGAGCAAGAGTGCATTTTCCTTCGTCCAAACGGTCTCGAATAAAACGCCTCTTTACATTTGGGTTAATTACTAAGGGAAACAACTAGGCCAACATGAAGCTGCTATACAACGCGATACGAGAAAATAAAGCTATTAATTATGACCGACTGGAAGGAACACACGTCGCATCGGCTAAAGCAGTGCGTAGGGGTCGAAAACACGCATTTCAGTTCTTGGATAACAAGTGGCAACATACGTCACAATACTTGCTAACGATGAAATAAATGGTGGATTCGTTGAGTACTATAGAGCATCCGAAATAAATTCTAGTAAGTGCATACGAAAATCATTATAATTTTGAAGAGGCCCGGGGGGAAGCATGGGACAACCAATGAGATCCATGGAGATATCTACTAGTCTTAGAATTAGAGTACATAATAGGGCGAACGTTTTTGGTCTACGAGCGTACACGGATAGTCTTTTGACATAGTGAAAAGTTTCAAAACTGCGTCGAACAGCATATACGTTAAGACTTGCCATCAGAAAGATAAAGGACTGTAAATAAACGGCGGATGCTTCGGTCCTTCATGACTACAATGGATGGGTTAATAAAGGACCACAGTGCGTCGGAGCGCAGAAAGGAGAATTTGACATCACAACAATTACAAGGGTCAATGGAGAGGGACGGAGACTCAGAGCTTGAACAAGGTTAGAGTTCGTTTAATACTCGCTAGAGTTTCGGAGATGCCTTAGTTACATAGGTTTTGCACCTTAGTAGAACGTGATCACTGTGTTCACACTCGATGAAACTGGTTGACATCAGCAACTATTTAGTACAGTTTAAAACCAAATGAAGGACAATTTAGCACTTGTAAATCACTACAACTGGTTAGGATTGCATTCACCTCTTGAACCACAAATGCGTGAAGCATGTGCTATATGTATAGTCACTCGAAAAATTACAAGCTTACTGAGTGAAAGTACTTTTCACGTAAAAGTGTTTGAAGCAACAAGCGATCGAGGCTCTTAAATGTATTTGTGTGATCGGACTGCGGGACACAGGGCATTCAGTGAAGAACACCGGGGATTGTAAGCAAACAATTTGATGCCATATGTATGATTGACTGTGAAAACGTTTTGAATCTTTATTTTCCAGAGGCATAATAGTAAGTGGAATGGAATGGTATAGGTAAAAATTCGTCACATCTAGGCTCACTCAGACAGCCGTCACACGCCCGGAAAAACAGGGTACGCGCGATTCATCCTTCCCGGAACCTTCAGCGGTGCACATTCCATCGGACCCTGGTAGGGCTCTAACCCGCAACTCGACTGTTGCCCGTCCGTGGTTGAGACTACTGTGCTACGGGCGACGGTAACGACCATGGTAAATAAGTTACTAGATGTGATGTAGCTCCATTCACTATCCACTGACCTACACGTTACTGTCTTGCAGAGGACATGGTAGTCCCCTCACCAAGCAATTGTTAGTTTCTCAAGCACCTTTGAATGCTAAGAGGTGCACACTATTGGTTGATACACTGTAGTTCTTTCTTTAAGATTGGTATTTTTCTGGCCACTTTACAGATGTTGAACATGTTGTCAGTCGCTAAAGATCGGTAGAACATCCCTGTTATGGGCGACTGTAATGCATCCGCACACTATCAGATTGATCGGTGACAGCGCATTGGTGCCATTATGTTTGTTAGGCTTCGGTCTTGCAAGTTCCCTGTACACACAGGTTTGGTCAAATAAATTAGGAAGCACGGTGATGGGGAACGAGGTTAGGAGGAATGTGTTTGATGATGAGGAGTTGGGCTCTGCGTTAAGCTTGTCAACAGCCGCCATGCCGAATGGGCTAATAGAACTGTTGTTGGATATCCGCTTAAGGGCCCACCGATCACAGCAAGTTGCTAAAACCGCCCCTGGTTATGCTTACGTACACCTAAGTTTTTGTAAGATCTACTCGCTTCCCAATCTTTGTACAAACATTAACATATTTTCCTATGCTCGTCTTGTGTGTGGCTGTCCCATACCGCCGTCTGGTCTATTCTACTGGTATTGGTTTGTGTTTATTTTTACTCGTTTACTCCATGTGTTAATTGTTTCGATTCATTTATCCACGCACATATTATTTACTTCACATAACCGGCTGAAAGCTGGTTCTCTCCTTGAGGGATATGCGCATGATGTTGAATAGTTACGAGTAAAGATGCGGTACATGCTTGTCCACGTTTGCATTTGAAAGCTGCGCTACAGACCTGATTCAGATTTCCCCGAAGAGCAATCGGGTATTGCTACTTCCGAAATAATGATCGCTGGGTGTTCACATTGTACGTCCTGTTTAGTTTTCCACTCGTAAGGAACACGTGCCATGCAGTATTACGAACGCGCAAAACTCCATAAATTCACAAGTGTGAGTGGTTTTTGAATTCATTCGTAGTTGAAAGAACAAGTTCAAACATAAAAGCTTTCATCCCAGAATACATATTCACAGAACCAGGCGACTACCACTTTTAACGCTTGAACGAGCCAACGACGGATAAATGTTACTGGGATCGGTAGATAACAGAAAACTAAGGACATGAGAGCAGATAAAAGTAAAACTTAACATCTTCCAACGTCATTTAATTAACACAATAATCAGTCACAGTATGCCTGATTTAGATTGGATTTGCCCACCTGAAATGTAACGCGTGTATGATTAAAATTTAGGCATGGATGCGTAATTTGTACACCGTTACCTCGGCGCAGGTTACATAATAATAAACCTTGAATACTGTATTATGCGAGCAAGTTAAATGGTAAACCTATGAAACTCAAGTGTAATATAATCAAACACCTTACCAGGACAGCAAAAGTTACCTCTCGTTCATCAATACTGATATTTGTAACTTTGCACGTTTTCGTAATTTGAGACTCACAAGTGTCTTAAATCATTGTCAATGGCCAATCGTTCTCGGAATATAACATTAAAGATATACAACGGACAATGGATAGACAGTTGCACTGAGCTTGGTTCCATCAACTCCTCCGACAAACTGCTCCACACTTTAGCCATTCGTGGTTCAAAACCCTGCGTGTGGGGAATTCGTTTCCGATTTGGCACCACAAATTTGTATTGGTATTCGCTGGGTTCTCCCAAGTAGAGCAGTGGCGTCAGTAATGAAAATGTCACTTGGATATAAAAAATGATAGGTCATGCTTGAGTCGAGTTGCACCCAACGAGAACACAGGGAGTAATATCCCAGCAGTCAGTGTTTGTTAAATACTTTAAACTGGGGTTGAGTCTAATAGCGACGTGTTGGACCTGTTCGAGTTCCTGTGCCTATCTTTGAGTGAGCGGAATGTAGACAGGCGAGCAATACTGTGGCATTGTTCTTGAGATGAAATAAAGAACGCTACTGCTAACCACTACAGTTGTAATTTCAGAAAGGTTTGAAAATAACCGATTGGTATAGTTTTCTGGCAACCTTTTGCTTTTGACACAAAATGTTCCTCAGGCCGAGAGAACCAGTCAAAGATTGGTATAGCACTTATAGCGCATTTGGGAGGATAATAGCGACGAATGGGATGTAGTCAAGAGGACAATCGCGTTACAAGTCAATGGATCCCTCCAAATAATGATGGAACAGTCACAAGTGATCCGCCTTACAAGGTCCTACACTTAAGCCCTGTTAACGATGGGTGCGCGGATGGTGTGATGTTTATTCTCTGTCCTGGATCCGTCCGCCGGGGCGCCTCAGACTGGTAGGGTTAACACAGCTAGCCAGGCGCTCGAAAGCTCTGCTTCGTCTATTCTGTTCACGTAACTGTTCACTTTGCTAACCCTAACTGCCTCAGCAGTCAGCCTCTGGGGAGTTGATCGTAACCCCTTTCTAACGGTTTTGACGCTATCCAAGTCGATCTCATGCCCTGTATCTATCACGTACATCGATACTGTGGAACTACTTAGTAGAGCCATATATTCAAGCTCGTTTCTCGGTAGCCGCGTTATGCGTCTCTTGTGCTTTGCTATCCTTGTGCGTAGCCCTCTTGCGCTTTGGTCGATGCGCACGTGTACGCACTCCTTGCATCTAATTTTGCTTCAAAAGCAGTGTTTGCATGTCCAACACATGCGCAGCCCGATGCGCCGCAGCCTTTTGTGTTGTCCACTGAGTTAACCTCGCGGTGTCAGTGTACACCTAGACTTTCACGAAAACTGTTATTTTGTGGTGGCTAGCTAGCAAATGTTCATGTTCGGCAAGTACCGTAATTCCACAGGCTCATGAATACGGCTTGTACTTGGCTGGGTGGGAACCGGACTTCTGCAGTGCATTTGGAGAGGCGAGTGAAGTCTTGCTGAATTAGGGCGCAGTCGTCCGGTGTGCTAATCACTATCCATATCTTCAGGACATTTGCAAACGGGACGTACGGCTACCTAAGTAGCTGTGGTAAATTATTTGTTTGGATCAGGGGCAGAGCGGGCTCCACTAAAATGATATTTATATGACCTTAACTACTCCAAGTAGGTATATAAAAGTCTACTTCATGGAGAGTACCAGACAATAATGATACAAAGCGATCAAGATCAAAAAGCGAATTGTATCCCGTAATGGCTAAGTTTTACGGTTTATTAATTGTCAACTCACTGATGATCGGCTGGGCAGTGACACAATATGATTGGATGGGGGAGGACTGGGATCGGGTCGTGGTCAGCAGTTGGCTTAGGCTTCCGTATATGACACTTCCCTCTTCCATTGGCATGTCTGCCTGGATCCGGTAGTCGTAGATTCCGTACTAAGCTTCCGAGTTGTGTATCCAATACTGGTACCCAATCTTCGCTGACATATACCACTCGAGCCGAATATTCGACTGTTCGTTTCAGCAACGAGACATTCTCCAGTAATACCAGAAAACCAAGATTGGGATTTCGGTGAGCTAAACAATGATTACCGCTAGAACGAAGTCTGACCTGGTTCATGTGGCGGTGACAAGTTTCGCCATGGAACGCTATCAGGTAGGAGACCAGACCAATCTGTGTGGTAACTGCAAACGGAGCAGATCTGTTTAACTATTGATGAAGATTTCTAGCCTAAAGAAGGTAACCGATTTATAGATTCTACACAGACCGACGCTCCCGGTGTTGTGAAAATGTTGTATTTTCAGGTCGGGTCGCTCTTTTTGCCTTCAAATAATTGTGTTCCAAACAGACCTGCATTTTATGCCTAATAACGTATCTGAAGTTGACATTTCATTACATGCGGGATGTGGAGTGATTCGACACATAATGAGGAAAGCTTGTATTCACCAGTCCGTAGGACCGCACCCTCTCGATTGCATACTTGCACGCTTGCATACGACAACAAAATGCTCCAACTGACGATTAGGTTAAGGGTGGAAGGATAGTGTTCGCATATGAGTCACACAGTTGGAGTGACAGGATGTCGCACATTCCTTCCAAGTGAATGGTGGTCCATTATCAGTCAGGAGAGTTTCGGGCGTACCAAAACGACAGAAAAGCTGGCGCAGCTCTCTGGTGGTTATTGACGCAGTGATTGAAGTCAACATTAGGATGAACTTCGATCACAATGACATTTATCTGCCATCAAGCGGATAGTTGTGCACCTGAAGCGTTTCATTAAGAAATGTTGAAAGACCTGCACGTACAAGGATGGAACCATTAACAATTTGTACTACCACAACGGGAACAGCCCAGTCAGAGTAACCGATCGGTTGTGTGATATCTGCTATTTTTAGCCGATTACGCTCTTGCGCAACATTGGTTATCACAGAATACGGTACTGGACGTTATGGACGAAAAATGGGTTTAACGTTTGCTCTCAACTGTAATCGGGCCTTCATTTTGGAACAAATTTCGAGGCCGTCATGAAATCTACAGAGTACCGCTGAAACCATTGCTGTGAAATCGTCTGCTGTAATCGTGCATCGATACTTATGGGTAGAACGCTGATACCCAGTGTCAGTTTACACACTTTATCAGAAGGAATATTCCAGGGACTGACCTTATCCAGCCAGTCAGTACCAATAATGTTCAGCCCTGACTGATTAGTGAGGTAACATATAGACACAAATTGTTGCTCATTGTAGTTTGTCAAACGAGTTAACTTGGCAACCACAGACTCACGAATACTGACTGTTGGTGGGAACCGGACTGCTGCAGATCATTTGGAGAAACAATTGAAATATTGCTGAATTTGGCCGTGGTCATCTGGTGGGATAACCACTATCCATATCTTCAGGATATATGCAAACGGGACATACGACTACCGAAGTAGATGTGGTAAATTAATTATGTGGATTAGAGGCAGAGTGGGTCCCAGTAAACGAACCTGATCTACGTCACTGTTAGAGAGATATCCGTGAGTTTAATGGCCAGAAACCTGCTTCGTGCGTTTACGTTTCACAAGAAAGTGACGCTTGTGTTTTAAACCAGCAACAGCACAGTCCCTTAACTCTTTCAAAATGTTCTAATTGTTCGTCATGTTGAACTCTACTGAAATCAATGTAGAGAACGTCGACAACATTTCCCTTTTTGTCTGCCTGTAACCATTCATGTCTTGTCACCAGCGTATCTGTTGCACTTGAACAACCTAACGCGAAACCGCGCTGTGATATCCTCAGATCATTTCACCAGAACATCTGCAGTAGTCTATTTTCCGAGTTCCTTGGCTACCATGTATAATAAAGGAGGTTGACAAAGTTGTCGGTATTCTTCTACTTTGGTGGGGTCACCACATTACGGAATCGGCCTTACTACCGAGCAGTTTAAATCAGCCCGCAACAAAACTTTGTTCAGCAACATAATGAACGAGTATCTGTTGGTTATCGATATATAGCAATTTCATCCCTTCCCCGTTCCTGTGAACTAGGCACTAAAATAATGGCAGCGTACCGTTAGAATATTCGAGCTACATGATAAAATTCATGTTCTCATTGATGGGATTCCGAATCCAACAGGGTTCGGCGAGTGCGCGCTACTGACGAGTCCCAATAGGACAAAACGACCGTCTAGCGATTTGCTGGCGGTGTGGTGGCAGTCTGCCTGTGCCCAATTACGACGGATCTGCACTGAAATTGATTTCTATTACCCTGCTTATTAATAACAAAGGTATTATATATGTGTAGTTAATAAATTGCCGGCTAACTAGTAGCGTTTGTCAATGGAATTAGAGGTCAGGAAGGAAGCCTGACATGAGGAAGTGAACAAATTAGCCAAAAGAGAAGATCGGAGGCGGTTGGCAAAACTTTCATAGATGCGATCATTAAATCCATCTCCCCGGTGTACGACTAACTGGCTTGGGACAGCTGAAATTCCCTATAAAAGGGGACTTCTGAAGCGATCAGGAGGATGCTAAACGCAAGGAAAATTGTTGTGGTTTTCCTTAATAGTCAAATGCTTCGTACACAGCTTATGTGTTCATAAAATTAGTTTCAGGGACTGCGCTCAACTGTACATAGACCAAACAGAGAAAGAACTGATCACAAAGATAGTATAATATCAGGTATACGCTTCGTGTTCGCTAAAAACGTGCCTAATTACAAGGCCTTGCTAAAAGATTTGACGGTGGAAGTACATGCGCTAGACTCGAGAAATCAAATTCTACTAGGAAAATGTAGAACTCATTAGAAGCATACTGGGAAAGTGAAACTGAAGATTAATGGTTGATCCGAAGTCAGAGTAAGAGAACATTTGTTTTCGATAATTCATCTTCAGGCTTATATATATGTATAACATTATATATGAGTCACTAAACATCGCTAAAGCCGTTAAATGCATTAACAGCGTAGACTACTTGGAACTATCGAATGTGTGGTGGACTGTGTTAAGGGGCCAGTCTGAGCACCGTCAGCAGACGGACGATGGTTGGTTTGAAAACATCGACCTAATATCAGTAGAGTCAACAGCAACATGAATAATGCCTCACAGGTGAATAAGCCTTTGCACCAATCAAATGGAAATGTTCCTTGCATCTCGTACCAAATGAAATACCCTAAGACGCTTTGAAACTGTAACCGTGCTTATCCGCTGCCCTAGGTTATCTCTCGCAATCAACATCCTAGGTTGCTATAATATACCAAACATATCACGTACTAGTTCACCTGGACTGAAGGAGCTCTTATGTCAAGGGCAAAATGTTACAACAGCACAAGCCTAAGCACAACCAATTTGCATTCTAAAAGCTTCCGAAATTACCAATGCAATTGGTCTTCGGCTAACGTTTAGCAGCCGAAATTCACTTTTCAGTAGTCATAAGCTGGCTACTATGTGAGACATTTCCGCAGTCTATAAAATCTCTATGGTTTCTTGCTACCATTAGCTGCAGCATTCGGGTGGCATACACAGGATTTTCGCAGCTTGTTATCTTCCCCTAAGCCCTATGGATTTGAGTGATTTTTAAAGCGTGTCGTTTGTAGACGTTTATTACTGCCCCGCTTTTACGTACTAATTCAGTGAACTTTGCTTTGGTCTCACGATAACCCAGGATATGCTAAACTTCAGACCATCTTTATCGAGGACAGTTGGAACAACCTATGAATAGAAATAAGGGAAGACTCCTTTATTCTCCGAGATACGGCAGCCAATCCAAACAACGGCTCTGCGACGTGTCGAACACCACAAATAATCACATGTGCCCTGGCCGCTTCTGTGAGTGCCTGCAGATCACCCATACAGAAAATACCTAATTTAGAGAAGTACACCACCACGGATATCCGATAGTCATCCACCGCGGAAGAACGATCAGACAACAAGCTAAACTACCAGGGAAAGACACACAATATCCAAACTCTCAGAGACAAGGTTGGTGACGACGTTGGTGACCAGACATGAATGGTTACAGGCAGACAAAAAGGGAAATGTTGTCGACGTTCTCTACATTGATTTCAGTAGAGTTCAACATGACGAACAATTAGAACATTTTGAAAGAGTTAAGGGACTGTGCTGTTGCTGGTTTAAAACACAAGCGTCACTTTCTTATGAAACGAAAACGCGCGAGGCAGGTTTCTGGCCATTAAACTCACGGATATCTCTCTAACAGTGGCGTAGCTCAGGTTCGTTTACTGGGACCCCCTCCGCCCATAATCCACATAATTAATTTACCACATCTACTTCGGTAGTCGTATGTCCCGTTTGCATATATCCTGAAGATATGGATAGTGGTTATCCCACCAGATGACCACGGCCAAATTCAGCAATATTGCAATTGTTTCTCCAAATGATCTGCAGCAGTCCGGTTCCCACCAACAGTCAGTATTCGTGAGTCTGTGTTTGCCAAGTTAACTCGTTTGACAAACTACAATGAGCAACAATTTGTGTCTATATGTTACCTCACTAATCAGTCAGGGCTGAACATTATTGGTACTGACTGGCTGGATATGGTCAATCCCTGGAATATTCCTTCTGATAAAGTGTGTAAACTGACACTGGGTATCAGCGTTCTACCCATAAGTATCGATGCACGATTACAGCAGACGATTTCACAGCAATGGTTTCAGCGGTACTCTGTAGATTTCATGACGGCCTCGAAATTTGTTCCAAAATGAAGGCCCGATTACAGTTGAGAGCAAACGTTAAACCCATTTTTCGTCCAAAACGTCCAGTACCGTATTCTGTGATAACCAATGTTGCGCAAGAGCGTAATCGGCTAAAAATAGCAGATGTCACACAACCGATCGGTTACTCTGACTGGGCTGTTCCCGTTGTGGTAGTACGAATTGTTAATGGTTCCATCCTTGTACGTGCAGGTCTTTCAACATTTCTTAATGAAACGCTTCAGGTGCACAACTATCCGGTTGATGGCAGATAAATGTCCTTGTGATCGAAGTTCATCCTAATGTTGACTTCAATCACTGCGTCAATAACCACCAGAGAGCTGCGCCAGCTTTTCTGTCGTTTTGGTACGCCCGAAACTCTCCTGACTGATAATGGACCACCATTCACTTGGAAGGAATGTGCGACATCCTGTCACTCCAACTGTGTGACTCATATGCGAACACTATCCTTCCACCCTTAACCTAATCGTCAGTTGGAGCATTTTGTTGTCGTATGCAAGCGTGCAAGTATGCAATCGAGAGGGTGCGGTCCTACGGACTGGTGAATACAAGCTTTCCTCATTATGTGTCGAATCACTCCACATCCCGCATGTAATGAAATGTCAACGTCAGATATGTTATTAGGCATAAAAATCCGAGTCCAACTATGTCTGCTTTTTCAAAACTGTTATGGGGCGTTACTCATCACTTTTGTTCCTATAACTAAGGATATTGTTCATTGCGATATGTAAACAGCTGTGGGATCCACCGGGTGTTACTAAAAATTATCAAAATTTGCGTTCATGCTGTTACCGTCCGAAAACTTACAACAACGTGGTATTTTCTATAACCTTTTAGCCCACGTGGTTCTTTAACTGCATAATTGAGACGCTTCAGCGGTCAGAATCCATTTTCAGACGATTATGCTCTCCCTCGCCTCTCAGCCTATTCAACCGTGACAGCATCGTGCTTGCATGATCAGCAAAAGTTACCCGCAATGGTCGGCTGTTCTCACATTTACTCCGTGCTCCCACACCTCGAGTAACCTATCAACCAGGCTCTGTAAAATCCCAATGTTTTGCTAATAGCGTGCCTGAGGACTAAAACCATTGAACTCAAGCGGGTGGGAACCAATCATATTTGATCACCATTTATCAGTCAGAGCGGTTTCTGGGAGAGCATTGGGACGGCAAGCCATTCTTTATCTGCTTTGTTGCTGTGCAGCAGCATAATGCCTCATTTCGTTTCGCAGCTTCTTCTGCCGTTATTTCATCTTTACCTAGCCAACGAACCTACATCGGGGTCTCTACTTCAAGCGGTACACACAGTAATTTTATAGCAGTTTGTGCAACAATGTCTATAAAGTGGTTTACGAGTAAAAATTCTTAGCAACGATTTGCGTCAGTAGAAGTCATACGTTTCTCTGGCTGCCTTCGGCTGCGATAATGAATGCACAGACTTTTCATGAAATTGTGCCGAATGGAAAACAAGAGACAAAAGGAAGCAAAGGAATAATTAATACGACAAATATTGAAGCAAGCACAGACATCAAATCGCTCAAGAGCATAGTCAGTGTGTGCAACAACTTTCAAACAGAAACAACAATGCTACTTTTCAACATCTTAAAAATAATGTTTAATGGATATAAAATAGAAGGGAAGCAACCGACAAAATTTCAACTTCTGCGGTGAGATGCCACCCAACAAACGTTTTAGTAAATGCAAATTCAGAAATGAGCCTGAATGATGCCAAAATCTCCACGAAATAATTTTGTTGCGTTGCTTCATTAATCAAGCCATCATCCCGATAACAGCCACTTATTAAGCAACTGAACTCAACTAATCTTATACTGGCCCAACAGATTTCCCCCATCAGGTTTGTACTCAAAAAACCAATCCCTAATGTTTCCAATATCCTCGGGTTAGTGTTGCACAATGACATAACATAATAATAATAATAACGATACTAATAATCATAATAATGATAGGTATATTTCTCCTGATGAGAGAAACTGTGTCTATAGCGGCACATATCAATTTGTACAGAAAAATCCATGCTCTTGCATGCGTGACATGCATAGGTGGAGTATTGGGATACACATTTCATGTATTAACACTGGCGGGTGGTTGAGGTCAAAGCCTAGTTATGAAAGCATTAGTATTCAAATGTTTTTGAGCACCTCTTGATATAGCTCATCGAGGGGTTTTTCTAATGTGAATATAGAGCTTAGTGTAGTTAAATCAAGGAAATTGGAGAGTCTGTTTCTAAATGTTACCAAATTGTCACAAGGCCTGTGTGTTAATGGTAGTTTATTCCACAAATAGCTGTATTTGACCAGGAGGAACTTAAAGTTCGTTCTAGCCTTTGGTAGATTCAGTGTAAAATTTTTGTTGCGAAGCGCTCGAGTTGAGCAATGTATAATTGAGCATAGGCAGGTTAGAATAGGTCTATTTGTGTAACTTGTTGAAAAGCAGCAACCGGTTGTGCTTCAATCGCCGAATCCAAAGTGGTTCGAGATGAAGCTCATTGCAACCTCCTCGATAACTCATAGCAGAGTGCTTATCAATCAGATGTTTAGCAAATGACATCTGCAAGTGTTCCACAGCAACTCTGTCACTCTTTCACATACCGCCATATATTATGTTGCAGTATTCGAGGATGGGGTGAGTGAGTGGCTTGAAAAGCTCAACTCTAGCACGAGTTGTGTGTATTTGTTTGATATATTGAACATAGACTATCGGGCACGTGCTACTCTGAATTGTGCATGTTTGGAGAAATTGACGGTAGACGAGTACCTAATTCCAAGATCTAGCGTAGACAACTGTGTAGGGACGAGTACATTGTTTAGGGTGATAGATCCTTCGGGGATGCAGCAGCCGTAAGACATGATGCTTGATTTCTTAGCCGAGAGCTTCATCACCCATGTGCAGCACCATGACTCAAGGGAATGTAAATCATCTTGAATGAGCAGTACTGTCCCGTGAAGCTCGTCACGCCGAAGCTTATAGACTATTTTGATTACGTCAGCAAATAAAAACCATGTACCATGTTGTACAGTTGTGGTGATGCCATTGATGTAGAGCAAAATGTGTAAGGGACCGAGCACGATCCCTTGAATGACTCCACTGGTGTTTGAGCGTGCGGAAGAGCGACAACCATCTCAAGCGATTACCTGATGACGACCACTCAGTTATGACGATAGTCAACCTAGTAATGGGTCGCGGATCCCAAAATTCTCCAAATTTTGTAGCATTGTCTCGTGCGGTCGACCGCTTAGTGTATGTCAAGAAACAGATTTACTACTGCGTAGCCGGAATCGATTGATTCTGAGATGTGATTAAGGTAATGCAGTTGACAGGTGGTGCACAATCACTTACTGAGAAACCATGCTGCGAATTATTGATCAACATCTCCATTCTGACCAGCTTTTCAAATAGCGAGCGATTATCGAAGTTTGATGGATTGGTTCGTAGTTATTAATCTTTTGTTCGGGACCTCTTTTATGCCAAGGCATAAGAAATGACATTTTCCATTGATCTGGAAAGTGGCCAGATGTCAGCGACAGAGTGAACGTGCTCATCAGGAGCAATGGTATATCAGGTCCTCCTACTTTAATGGTGGTTGGTGAAATACTATCAGATCCCAGCTTGAAAGATGACCTGATTGATTTGATAACTTGATGGATAGTGTTGAGCGAGATTTCGACTCTGCTTAAGGGGTTTGTTGCTGTGAGCTCTGTGCACACAGGCACCATGTCAGCTTCGCGACTCATGGTAGAGACAAAAATAGTCATCGAAGGCTTCACAGATTTCATCTGGGTCATGGAGTAAGTGACGCTCACTAGCAACAATTTCGGTAATCAGAGGGGAGCGGTTACTGGTTCTACAATGCAGTATTTTGACAAGCTCCCTAGCTTTGCCGCTTGCCCAAAGGGCTGAATGTTCATTTTTTCTTCGTGTTAATTGCGCGTGTTTGATTCTGTTGGTAAATTCGTGCATTTGTAAGACAAGCGAAAAGTCATGGGTCCTTCTGTATCTTGCAACGAACTTTCCGGTTTTATTGCAGATTAAGTGCTCGATGGAATATTTGGAGACATGTGGGGTATGAATAGATTGTGGAGCAAGAAGGACTATAGAGTGATGGATTTGTTTATAGAACTGCTCCACAGAGGTGTACACACTGGTAGAGAGGAAAAATACATCGCAGTCGAAGGAACAAATGAACTGCTGAAAGCCTTCTCAGTTTATCTTATGGTTTGCAATTGGCGGTATAGAGGCGAGTTTAATGACCATTTTAATTTGGAAACTGAGTCAGATCATGTTATGGTCTCTGCAACGGCGATTGTTTACGATCTCTGTCTGTGGATTGGGTATCTCCAATGTGAATATTAAGTTCAATACATTAGCGGACCTGGTTGGACTCGTAATCCATTGTGTCCAACCCCAGCTCTGATAAAGAAAAAAAAAGAAGCGTGCTAGGTAGACAATGAACAATGAATTTACACGGGTTAAGAAGCGTTGCTTTACAAGTCTCGTTGGATAGTTGGTGGGGATATCAACTTATCAGTAAGGATGATAAGGATAGCAAAAGAGTTAATAATTGAAATATGAAAATGAGGACTTATCGTTTGCTCCGCTGTGGTCCTGCGATCCTTTTAGATTCACAGCAACCACAATTAACAACAAATAATTCCATGGTAAACTCCTGTTGTAGGATGGAGAAGTAGTGTTAAGTGACAAAGTGTAAGGGGATGAGTGCATCGTCCAAGCGTCTTTTAACTACTGTTAATGTCGGAGCGGAAACGACCGATTCTGGGAGAGCATTCCGCTGGTGACAGACACGAATAGAAAAGAAATTTCTGCGGCACTCCAGACGACTGTATTGTTCTGCGGGTTTTAATGAGTGGTCGCTCAGGTTTGTATTGCTGCTGAGTTGCAGTAAAGGGCGGCACACATGATGTGGGTCTCACAGTATCAAGTATGCCATAATCAAGTCACCTCGTAGTCTGCGATAGCTTCCACTGAACACCCCCAATCGTTGCAGCCTCTCCTGGTAGGAAAGATTGCGCATTCCGATTACGTTCTAACTGCCCGGCGTTGTGGCTGCTCCAGTGCATTAAGGTTGTGTTTCAGCCATGGATGCCAGGTTTGATTTCATTTTTGATATGGAGGCGAACATACGCACTGAGCATTTGTCGAAATAGGGATCTATTTATTTGTCCAAACGCCCGTCGGAACAGCCTGACGTGTTGCTTCACAGCATTCAAGGCCTTTTCGGATTGCAGAAAGCAACCAAGGTCAATTGAACCAGGACACACAAGTCATCTTCGAAACTTGAGCATTGTGGTATATTCGTTCCAAGCTGGTATGAGTAGTTGTTCTGATGTCTGACGGGAAGCACCTGGCATTTACTGACGTTGAAATGCAGTAAGTTTTAGGTTGAATATTGATACACCACATCTAGGTAACTATAAAGCAAATGCCAGTCGGCGTTTGCCTAGATCCTGCGCCAAATCTTGATTTCATCGGCAAAACTTGAAGTTTGAAGCGATTCCTTGTGCAAGGTCATTAATAAACACCAAAACAAACGTGGACCTAGAACTGAGCCCTGCACCACACCATACTCAACTTGTATGGGTTCGATAACGTGCTCCAAAACTCTGAACACTAATTGCCGTTGAAGCTGAAAGTCGGCAATCCAGCTTAGAAGCGGGTCGCCGATCCCGTAATGCTGCAGCTTGGATGGTAGTATCCGATGGTCTAGACGATCGAAAGCCTTGGAAAAATCCAGGTAGATCATATCAACACCTTCTCCAGCGTCAGCTGCCTAGGTCCAACCACTGCGTGCAATTAGTAACTTCGTTGTACATGACCACTGGCGTCGGAAACCGTGCTGCTCAGGAGTGCTAACGTTGCAGTTTTCCAGATAGCACACCAGTGCATCGGCAACTATGGATTCCATGACATTGACGCGTATAGGAAGAAGGGATACTGGGCGATAGTTGGAGGGATCAATTCTGCTTGCACCTTTGTGAATCTGGGTTACTATTCCAAGCTTCCACATGGCGGGAACTTGTTTCTGGTTTTAACAGCGCTGGAAAAACTGAGCTAGAGATCTTGCCAGTTGACTTGCTTTTGCTTCCAGTGCCTCTGAACGAATGGTGTGGACACCCGGCGAGCTGTGTTTGCGTATACACGAGAGCTTATGCAAGACAGCCTCCGAGGTAAAAGTGATGTGGGTTAGTCATATCAAGGAGAAGACAAAACTTGGTAGATCGCTTGGTGGCAAGACCCTTCGAAACGTGGGAGCATATTGCATCTGCAGCGCGTTTGCTGCTTCCACAGCCGTTCTTGTTGGGCCACCAGCCGTCCTGAGTGGAGGAAATCTCTGCCTCACCTTACGCAGGCAAAAAGCGTGCTTTTACAGCAGTTTTTGGTTAGAACTGAAGGTTTTTGCGATGTTCTGCTGATAGGCGGCTTTGTCTTCTCTTAACAGTTGAGTGCAGTGGTTACGTTGGGCTACGTAGTTGTCCCAAGTTTCTGGTGCTGGAGCTTCTCTGTACACTCGCCATGCTGCGTTGCGTACTGTCGTCCGTTTTCGAGTTCTGCTCCTAAATTAAAAAATTGATTTACATTTATAGCAAACATTTATCTCTGAAGCCTGTGCAATCAGCTGACTGAATGTGTTGACGAACTCGAGCCAGTTGACTTCGGGGGGTTCTTCTTCGAGAAAAGACCAAGTTATGGCGCTGACGAGCTGGGCTAATCCATGGTAGTTTGTGATGATTCGCACAGTCTCATCGTTCTCATTCCGATATTCTACATAGCAGACGAAGTTGAAACTGATCACGGCGTGATCACTGCGACCCAACGGGCAGTCTAAAACCAACACCTCAATCATATGCTCCTCGTTGGTAAACTTAAGATCCATCACAAATTGTCTGTTACCAGTTCTGAACCGAGTGGGCAAGGTGAGGTGATTGTAAAGAGGCACAGTAGTTACTAGATCTTGTAAATCGGTTTTGAATTGTTCTCCGATCGTGGCGGGAGTTTCTCAACAATGTACGTTAAAATCACCCATGACAAGAATGTGAGTGTACTTCTGTTGTAAACTACATCTTA
This sequence comes from Dicrocoelium dendriticum, assembly GCA_944474145.2. Classification (NCBI taxonomy): domain Eukaryota; kingdom Metazoa; phylum Platyhelminthes; class Trematoda; order Plagiorchiida; family Dicrocoeliidae; genus Dicrocoelium; species Dicrocoelium dendriticum. The sequence continues at coordinate 75,994,520 of OX104060.1, read as the reverse complement.
AGCAGCCGCTAGGTGGCAGTCGGTTTCGGGCGTTGAGTTAGGGGCGCGGTACACTAAGACGATAAGGCAAGCATTCCTGCCTTTTAACTGCAACTGGCGCCAAAGAGAGCCGGGGAACTGCGAGTCTGAATCCTCCACGGCTTCCCAGTGTAAGTCGTTTCGGTAATACAGCTTGTTGTTCCGGATCAGCGACATGGCCGGTAGCGGCACTTCAGCGTCCGTCATTCCCGTGTGCAACCACGTCCCGGAGATACCAATGATATCGTATGACTCGGAAGCTTGGCGATCTTTCAGTTCAGCCAGTTTGTTAGAAAGACCCTGCGCATTCGTATACTAGCAGGCCAGTTTCTCGATCTCTAGGAGCACACAGAGGGGTGAAGCGGTCACGTGTGGGAAAATGCCCACCGATGGGAGATCAACAGTTACTCGTTTTTTGGTGGGTCAATGATACCTCTTTTGCAAATTGATTCGGCCATGGTGCGTCCCAATCTTCGTTTAGTCCTACGTCAAAGTCATATAAAGCAGCAGTCAAGTTACGCATCTGCACCTTCTTCGGTATGCTTGCTGCTTCAGTTGCTTTGATATTTGAGCTGTGCAAAGCTTCTGCGACCTTTAACCACAGTGCAGAAGGAAGCCTTTTCTGATTTATCCGCCATCGATTCAAAACATCCGTTGCTTGTTGCTCTGACTGAACCACAAAAGTTAGGATTCTAGGACCGCATCCTCTAGATTTTAATGAGAGAGGTATCCTGGTGAGCGACAGTGCCACAATATTATCCTGAGGAAGTGTTTCACGAATGAACCGCCACTGATTTAAATCGTGCTTTCCGGTCTCTTGAACATCGTTGGAAGGATGTTCTGGCACGTCATGTATGAAGATTGTGTTTAGGCGGTCTTGCTTACTGTGCACCTCTTCGGTGTTTCTTTTTGATTGTCGCGCGCTCCAAGGGACATCAGGATAGATACGTATCCCACAGGATTCGTGTTTTAGCGCGATTGCGGAGAGCAAAACTTTTTCTACGTCGGTGGAGTATTCTAGTGTTACTCGAATAAGTCTGTGTTCTCCATAGTGTGGCGAGTTCGGATGACGAGTAATTCGTAACAAGTTTATGGGCTTGGCTTTGATACTCATCTGCATACACAATGAGTTCCATTGGTCTTGGTCGTCAGACAACTTCTCCCGCAATATGATGGCGGCAGATTCAGGGACATTTGAGCGTACAACAGTCCGGGCACTATTATTGGATCTTTTTTATTTGATCTACAAGGTATGGTACTCGTTTGTCCTGAACTGCTGACAATTAATTGTTCCTCTGTTTGTTCCTCTCTTCACGTTAACGGTGTTTACAGCGGCAGAGGACGCAACAGCGGCCTCTCGGTGCACCCTTGCAGCAATCTCTGCTTAGGTAACTGATGTTTTGGGAGGCTTAGTCTCGACAAGAGATATTTGAGCTACAGGTACCGAGGGTTGGAATTCGGCTGTTTCATCCTTGTTAATGCTAGATGTCAGGTCTAGTGGAATTTGCTTAACCAGACGTTTTGTGTGGTGCTTAATTTTCGTTGCCATGAGTACTGTTTGACTTTCGTAGGTACAGTCTGTTTTCGCCCGGCGTTCTAACAAAGTTGGTGAAGTCATCGGAGAGGGAGACGTGGTTGATGGCGGTTCGGGGGAAGCGGATTGTTCAGCGTTTCGTTGCTTAGAATCCGCCACGCTTCTGTGGTGCATACTCGCTTCCATTGAAGTAATCTTACCGTTTATCCTCCGCTCTGCTTCTGCGGTTAACCGATCACATTGCTGAGTTAGGATAAGCAAGCACTTAACGATGGATGGTGGAACACGCAGTACAGAACCAACATGCATCTTGGGAGCTATTTCGCTCCCGTAACTGTTGTTGGGACACATTTGCACATTTCGTATGGTACCATTCCAAACAGTGCGAACAAGCCAGACCGATTTTTACTACTCGATGACATTCTCCTAACCCGCAAATGCCTTTCGCTTGAAACCTCTTCGGTTTCACATTTCTGCCATTCAAATTGTTGTCGTTACCTGACCCAGTGGGTTGGTTAGCGTTCTTTACTTTTACAGCTTTGAAAGCGGCGCACATCGGTCAGGCGAGCGTGGTGTATTAAGGTCAAATGAGTGGTCGGCGTGGTCGCGCGTCCGTGTGATTGGTTATGTAGGCGCACTGCCTGACAAGGTCACAATGAATGGCGAGTGACTGGAACCTGAACAGAGCGCAGAACACAGATTGACTGATCATAAATCTTTTCACAGCTGTGGTGAGAATCACTGGATTGGAATCAGCTTGGGCTTTTCGGTCTACCTCGAGAATTCTGTATCTAATGGTGTCACACAGAAAGGCAATCGGCTCAATGTGATTGAGGTGAACGCTTGCGCTTAATCATGGATGTCAATGAAAACAATTATTGATGGCACATCCTCTACTGGTAGATATTTTCACGTATGATAGATTACTGTGTAGGGCTGTTAAATCCGGTTCGAATGAGCGGAAAGTGACCACGCTGCGAGAAGATGGAGAGAGGATATAGGGGAAGAATCCAAATGATCCAGGAGCACACACGTCACGCGTGTGCGGGATGACCTTGTTCAGAGTTGGTTGGGATGACCAGTGTATTTTCGGTAGTTTGATACCGCCGGCAATAATCTTCTGGCTGTGTGGCAACTCTGACGTCAAGTCAAATGCAGAAGTGATGTTGGTGATACTTACGTTAGACGTATTCGGTGGGTTGTAGATACATGCCGGCAATGTGTAAGATGAGACAACCGCAACTGACAGCCAAATAGATTCGGGGATCTTTGCCAATTGTGAGTTGTCTAGAGGTTCAGCTGTAGATGTTTTGCGTAGATTTATAATAAACGTTCCTTTTTTTGTCACAGCGATCTTTTCGAAATAACTGGTAGTTGGGAATCATCAGTGTAGAGTCAAAGGTATCTGAAGAACACCATGTTTCAGTGACGAGGATCGCTTGTACGTCATTGAACTGTGCAACTGTGTTTATAAAAAAGGAAGTTTGTTGATTATTGATTTGTCATTAATCAGAATAATTACAAATGTATAAAGTATTGGGGAATGATCGCTGTCGTTGTGTGATTGTCCGAATCTTTGCCTTCGAACATGGTGTACATGGTAGATAAATGTGAGTATGGTGGCCCGAGTTAGCCACTAGAATGTTTGTTAATAGGGTTAGCACGTGATGTGTGGATATCGAAACAGTTGCGGGCACGACGGGAACCCAGTCCTCATGCTTAGGTTGCCGTTGATGTGACAGTGGACTAGATTTTTCATCTGGACAAATTGGAAAAAGAGTGGTATAAAGCTCTTGACCTCCGCTGGATGTATTTGAAATGAGAATAGGTGCGAATCCATTCCCGTCGCTGCTAAAAAATGGTTGTTAGAATAAGTCGCTTGAGACGTTGAAGGAACATGGAAAAGAGCAAATGGTAACGTAGTCCTACTGGTCAACATCCTTCCATTATCTGTGCACTTCCAGTGATTTTTGTGGAGCGTAGAATGATACTTAGGCGTAGCCAAGGGACAGTTGTTATTGATCTTAGTCAATATGGATGTTTGTTCGCTCTGGTGGTGGTAAGAGGTTGGTCGCTAGAAAATTTTGTTTGTGACCGAGTATTTAGTGTGCACACGTTTTTTAATGACACAGGTCCCTGGATTGGAGAAGTCCTTGGGCGACAGTGGACTATGAATTACACCAGGTTGTCTATCCTTGGACATGTTTTGTTGGTTTGGACTGGGTTGTGATATATTCAACGAGTTGTCATTAGACCACTGTTCCAAGCACTTAGACTTTCCTTTAATCCTTGTTCATGAGGAGTTCGATATAGTGGAAGTGTTGTTGTCAGGCATAGGAGAACCCGTTTTATCCGTTCCTTGGGTAGCGAGTGTTTCAGTGGAGTAAGGAAAGGCGGCTTTGCAGCTAGTCGACAACATTGTTAGATTATCGATGTCTAAATCAATGCAACTAGCATTCACCTTGGATACACTCGTCTTTTGGACTTTTGGCTGAGATTTCGCCAAAACCCTAATTGTTTTTTCCGGTTTTCGCGGCACAGTGCCAATTTCGGAGCTTTGTAGGGGTGTCCCATCTGGTTTATTCAGAATGCCGTTTAATTGAGTGCACTGTCCTAGGAAGGGTCCACAATAGAGGAATCGATGCGGGACTTCCTAGATCGAAAATTAGAAGATGGTTGGACAACAATATTTCGGTATCTTCTTTTTTAAACGATTAGCATTTGCTGTCAAAGTTAGACATGTTACTCGATATATGTATATATATACTGCTATATCTTTTGTATCATGGCTTTGTACCTACACCATTGCTAAAAGGCACGGTGAAGAACATCAACAGTTCCATTCTGCAACACTTGGTCGAAACTGGTCGGCGGGTTCAAATGAGTGCTTCGATTAAAGTGGTTTATAATGTCCTGAAACAACACCCATATTAGCTAATGACACATCAATTGGTCATCAACAAAGCCATAGCAACCTATATTTTGAAACCAGAAATATGTAAACAACGGACTTTGTTACAGGCGCTGAGTTTGCTTTGGGCATGAACTCGCTCCAACAGTAAAGGTCAAGTGTTAGCCACCTTGGATTGTCTATGCTGCTTGGTCCTATTACACAAGACATTGATTGGTGTTTCATACCGCTTAGATAGCGAGCTTTACACAAGTGTCTTTGCTTTTATGTTTCCATTTATCTAAACTTGGCAAAGCCTTCACCAGCTTAGTTGTGTCCTAATTTTGCTTTATAATTGTAGATGTCTGGAGTGATTTACGGCAAAGCATATTCTTGGCGTAATTGCTGACCTCTGATTTTATGGAAATAATCTATATCATCAGATTAATCATATGTGTAGCTTCAAAACACGCATGGAAGTAGGCTGGCTGTGCTAAAGCTGCTCACCCAGTTCTAGTAGACAGATTCCTGCCGTCTTCTAGAAGTTCGCTGATGTGTTGGCATATTCGTTGTTGCTTTTATAAATTCGACTTAATCTTCGATCAACCACAACGCGACGAAAAGTAATTTCACACCAGCGTAAATATTATCCTAATGCTTGCCCTGTAAATGCTGTAACACGAACGCCGCGGATTTTTGAATTATGGTGTGCTGGATTCTACTTTTGCTTCGGGATTATTGTGTTATACGAGATTTTTCTGTGTGAACTGGGCACTAATATTTTTCATTTGGTGCAAGTTTGGAGGATATTCTCTGCCTTATTTCGAAAAGCTCATTGTTTGGCCCAATTGCCGTCTGTGACCGCCATCTTTGCTTGGCTCCGCAGTAACAACCTGTGTGGAATAGTTATTTAACCTGCGTCTGCCCGACCACCTGCTTGACCGATAGTGTTTTTGTTCAGCCTACTCGTGTTGGCTATGCAACGTATAACATCCACAAAACGGACAACTATAATGGCACTTACTGCAACCAGCATTCCAAACATTGCATAACGCAGAATGTGCCCAAGTTCAAGTTCAGTGGGGACTGGAACGATAGGATGAATCTCATGAGTGTTCCTTCTTGAGCGGGTCGTTCATCCAGGAGTTGATAGGGGTGCTCCGACTTCTTGATGGCTCTATACGTAAACACCCGAAAAAGCTCCCTGGTCCACCAATTTAATGCCTACGTTCCTTACATTAGATGTCCCTGCTATGTCAGGTACGTGAAGTAAGAGAGAAAGAAAAATCGTAGGTAAAAAGTAAGGGAAATGAGTTAAAAGAAAAGAATAATACCAATGGTGCTGGAAAGTACAGAAAATAGAATCGAGGTATGAAGATGGGAATTGGTCAGGAAAAAGGAAAGGTTTTGTGTTGCCATCCAAGCGCATCTAGTTTACGCTCAAACCCCTTAACCGTAGCTTCCTTGACAACATTTTCTGGAAGCAAGTGCCAGCGCTCGATAACTCGACACGATAACCGTGTCTCCGCTCTAACTAGAGCGGACTGCGGTTTGTTCAGCTTCATACAATGCCTGCGGAGACCAGATAATCTAGCAGGACTAAATAGCCGAGACACATCAGGGCCATCCTTCCCAGTCAAAATACCGTAGGTTAGAATTAAAGCCCCCTCTAATCCTTCGATGATGCATTAAATGCATCCCCAAACTAAGAAGGTGTTCGGGGTACGTTTTTCCTCCTAACCCCTCGACCAACCTAGTACCGTGGCGCAACACTGTTTCTAGTACCAGTTTGTCCCGGACAAGGCATGGTGGACAGGCCTGGACGCATTATTCTAGGTAAAGTCGCACAAACGCTGAGAAGAGCTTCGCAAACACATTAACGCATAAGGTCCCGAAAGAACGACGAGTAAACCACAACATCCGGGACCTTTTACTATTCGCCTTCTTTCAGCTGTCTCCAGAGTGAGCGTGGAAGGATGGACGACACTTAGATCAACCTGATGAGTCAGGTAAGAAAGTTCTCCCCCCATCGAGCACATAACTTGTGGAGGAATCAGACGCTCCGATACGCAGCACTGAACCCTTTTCCCGGTTTATGGGCAGCAACAACAAGACGGACCATTCCCAGAGTCTACCCAGAGTCCGTTGAAGAGCCACAGAACTTCCAAGGATATCAACAATATTTCCGAGCTTTAGGTCATCAACAAATAACAGCGTTGGTACCTCAAGCTACCCTGCGAGTCATTCATGTAGACTATGGACAGCAGCGGACTTAGGACAGAGCCTTACAGAAAGCTGCTAAGGACAGCTTGTCGAAACGAAAGACTGCTTTCCACATGAATACACCGTTTCCATCCGTTCAGAAATGCTGACTCTCAATGGAGAGTGCGACCAGATATTGCATAAGACCTCAACTTCAGTGATAGTCGAGAATGGGTGACAGTGTCAAAGGTCTTGTCGAAGGCAATGAATATTACATCCACCGCATGTCCACAATCTACGACTTCAGTCCAGCTTACAGGAGCTAGTAGTAAGTTCTTTTGACACGAAAATCCTTTGCAAAAACCGTGTTTCTCGACACTAAACAGGTTAAAATTATTTAAATGGTTCTCCACTGTATCTGACACTACTTTTTCAAGTAACTTAACGAACACGCTAGTCATGCTGAAAGGCCTGTAATTAGCCGGTAGGTCTTTGTTACCGCACTTGTAACTCGGGACAGACAACAGCCTCCTTCCATCCGGTAGGTAAGACAGCTGTTGAGTGACTTCTGAAACACACAATTCAGAGGTCCACTAAGTGGCACTGCCAATTCGTGCAACCATTTTGGTTGAACAGTATCTGGCCCGGAAGCCTTAGTTGGGTTCACCTCTCTAACTAACCGGAAAACTTGAGGCTCAGTTACAGGATTTTCATCCAGATAAGAGATCTCGAAGACTCTTGAAGCTGGTTCGCTGCATGGCGTATTTGTTTCGCGGACAAAGTCGCTTGAGTACTGCTCACCAAGCACGCAAGCCTTGTCATAGTCGCTATAGGCATCGGTCTCATCTCCTCGAGGCAATGGTGGTATAGGCGAGTTTGCATCACAGCGTCGCTGTCGATTCTCTTCCTTTACCTGTGGGATGTGAGGGGCAGAAATGTCGAGGAGGTGTGCTTTAAGTTTTTCCCAGGCTATGGGAAAAGTGTCGGTCTCAGAAAGCACACAAGGAGATGACCTAGCTTTATCTCGCATCGCCTGTAAGTCAGCGCCCCAAAATGTTCGGATATCAACTGTTATTAGCTTGGCAAGGCTTGATAAGGGCACACTGGAAAGACAAGCAAACGTGACGCTAGCGCCAAGAGGCAAGTCGTAAGTAATCTAACATTCAAAGTCAAGTGATTTAGCAAAAACAAATATCTAAAATGAACGGCTGCTGGTTTCTCATGTAACTATTGGAGAGGTGGTGTAGTGTTACCTGCAGCGTTAAGTCCAGCAGTTCTGCACTGAACCATCTCAGCGCCGAATAGCAAGATTTACCATTCCAACAAACCTCTGGGAAGCACGGTAAGAAGACGAAAATTGGTAGATGCATGCATTTCGTATTGTCTCCTCAGTACCATTAACAATAACTGGTATGCAATTATATAATTAAATATGCGTGTGACCGAATAAGCATGAGGTGAAAAATGAATTACTTGTCAGCTTAAGACTGCCGTGGACATAGGGGTGGAATTTCCGTCATTCATTTTTCACCCCATGCTTATTCGGTCACACGCATATTTAATTATATAATTGCATACCGGTTATTGTTAATGGTACTGAGGAGACAATACGAAATGCATGCATCTACCAGTTTTCGTCTTCTTACCGTGCTTTTCAAATTTCTGAAGGCAACTAACTGCTTTAAACCTCTGGGAGTTTGAAATCTCCCAACACCCGACACTTGTTCGCAGAGTGAGTGCGTATAAACTCAATGATTCCATTGGAGGTGCTCATAGGGCTTCTATGCACTAACACGACCGTAACCTGAACTGACAAATTGCAGATCAAGAATGTGAGAGTCTCAACAGATTTGTCGAGAGACCGCAAAACGCTGGTCCTCAATAAGCCGATGTGATAACTCACATAAAGAGCCACACCAACCCCCTTACGGCCAATGGAGCAGTCAGCGCGGAACATTGTGTAGCCAGGCAGATCGTCATCTGGGAAATCCTCAGACAGTCATGTTTCAGTGAAAGCAAGTATATCTGGACGAGGTTTTTCTACGAGCAGACCCACCTCGCACATCTTGTTCCTCAGACTACTCACATTACTGAGTACTAATTGGACGACTTCGGCACGACCAACCCTGGGTCTTGCGCAAGTACGATGGGTTCTGGTAAAACTGAAAAGGACCGCCGGCTGACCATCTGAAAACCCACCAATTAGAGACCATGCTCGCCAGCTGCACGCCTGACTTTTAGGTTTCTGGTGGATTCCTTTAACTTTAACCTATCGGCTAACCGAAGGTCTGGTTGCACACTAACTTTGGTACCCTTGAGTTTAAAGGCAAATCGCAGTAAGGCTCTGCGCTCTGCTGGGTTGGAGAGAAACACCCTAAACAGACGGGGTTGAGGATTTGGTTGACCAAGCGGGACATTCCTCAACCTGATGAGCTTCATGACAAGAAGACCAGTGAAACTTGGTGGCGAAGCCTGGTCACGCAAAATTTAAGTCAGACAAGATCATCCAGCCTGCGTTCGGTGGGAAGAGCAGCAGTGGATTCAGTGACGTTTCTGAAAATCACACTGTTATCTTTGTAAGAATCGCCCCGACGAGGTGTATTTACTCCACATGCTCTACCATCCATGCCACATGGTTGTTTGACCGGAATCGGTGGGACCGAGAGCGATTTTATCTCAAATTTCACTGTGGGAATTGCAGCACCAGATGGTGTTTTCAGCTCAGCAAATTGCCTCTTGAGCATTTTATCACTTCCCGGTTTGGGGGCGGAGGGTTTGTGTGCTTTCCTTGCCCACTTATGCTTATTCTTTAATGGCCCTGGAGCCCATGCCTCGCCTTCCATTTTGGGAGCATCAACAATGCCGTCTGTGGCATCTATGTCAGTCATCTCCATGTGAACTGCAGGGTCCAGTAAGATGAACACCTCAACAACGGATGGACTGTTAACAGAACGAGAGTCCGTTACAGCGTCCATATTGATAATACTCAGAGATTTCATAATCAAATACACTTTAGAGTTGAGCGAGGCAAGAGAGACAAGCTCGGCTAACGCCTTCTCAAAAACTGTGAACCTGGATGCCAAAGCTATGAATTCAGCACAGGTGAAAGCTGGGAGCTTCGCTTTCTGAGCAAAACAATCAGCACATCTAAACAGAACGTTTTCGCTGAATGATGGCATATTGTACTTAGTCGCTGGGAGGCCGGTACAACTTTTGTGATAGCTGCGGAAGCAATCAGCACACTGTACACCACTAGCTGAATTTGCAACTGGACATGAACAGGCAGAATTGCCGCAAGGTGCATTTGACTCTTCAAACGAGGACGCAAAGGGTTCATCTGCTTCGGTTGTTAACGAGACGAACAAGTCTAAGTTTAAAACAGAGAAGAATTTAACATCACGTAAACAACCGTAAAACGACTACAATAAAAGGCAAAACCGGGTGCAAAACTGGATTTAAAAAGGGAACCACCGTAAAAATTACCAGTAGGCGTCAGGGAGATGCTACGTCCAGTACACTTTAATTGATCCAAATTATCTTGGATCAGAGGAAATTTGACAAATATCAAACTTCGCTTCAAATGTTCATTCAAACACCGCTTTCCACAATATTTAAGATAAAAGACGCGTTCAGTATGGCACGCCAAAAAATCGAGTTACCGCATAGTAATCACAGAGTGTGGGACTAGTAAATAATAGTCCGTGTCGGTGCGCGAAAGTAAGCGCGGATATCAGAATGCAATTGGAGTCAGACACAGCGGACTGTATTCGATGGGCTGCAACATGGCGCGGACGGATGAAGCAAGGCGTTCACGTTAGCGAACTGTGATAAACCCTTTAAGATTGTGTTATCCTGTTCTAGCTGCATTAGACCGTACCCTCCGCAATGCATGGAGAAATCCGGCCAAGACGCGAGGCCGATCAACTAAGGTGCTGATATATGTTGGTTTTGTCCAACACGTCGTCATTCCGTATTCAGTGGTTTAAGTTTGCTCATGAAGTAGTGCGATAGGTTAACTGTATACTAAGATCCCTCCTTTGGACGTAAATGTTGCCACGCCAATACCTCAACCAGCCAAACCAAGCCCGCCTCTAAGCCAAAGAATGGAGCCAGGCGCTGGAACCCCACTGCAGCGTCTGCCTCTAAATTCTCTGGCTCACCTCTCTGCCATTTGCGGACAAGATACAAACAGGCCTCATTCTGCTCCTTTCAATGGTGGGGATTACATCAAGCCAGTTGTGTTGGTGGTAGCTTGAAACCGAGTTAGTCTGCCATAAAGAAACGCCCGGCATTGTAGTCTCAGTAGTCTCCACGTGAACGCCGGAGAGAACACCCCGTCTTCGGTAAAAACACCCAGCTACATTAGAATGAAGCAACATCCACAAACAACCCAAAAGTTTAAAACGGTATCCATTAATACCAGCAAACCTGCAGCTAATAGAAGAAATCACGGTGCTTTGACTCTTGTGTTCAAGAATCTTCCGTAATCGCAGTCTAGGACCAAAACGCGGAGCTGGTGGATGACCGTACTCAGGGGTATTCCACTTATGGTGCAATCGGCATTTCATTTGAGCCCATGACACTAAGATGGCTTCTAAATCACCGAAATTTAGTGCATTACGGCGAACCTCGACCTATGTGTGTGAGAATGAGTTCCACTGATGACACGGAGGCCATTCTAGTGTTCTTGATTCGAATCCGTAACTCATGACATGAGGTACAGCTTTTTTCCTGGATATCCCTTAAGATGAACGTCCTAAAGAGAATAGCAACTAGGAAGAAGTTAGTAAGTCTTATGGATAACTGACGATTACCTTTTATTGGGTTACTAAGCTTCAAGCATTCATTCTGTGGAAGTGGAGAAGCCTGGCCGGAAGCAATGGAATTACATCCGCCAGGAGCTCTCCGTCGACAATATCGTTGCAAAGTGGTTGACAAGAATTCCAGTTTCACACAATTATAAGGGGAACGGTCCCCGGACGACGAAGGTAATACTTCTGTCTGTGCTACTAGCATGGCTTAAATTGAATAATTGGTCTAAATTCCGCAAGAGACTACCTACAGAAAATCTGTTAAAGACAGCGGGTACAGAGCCACTGAAGCTTAGCGACTCACTGGAGTAGACGGATCTGGGCAATAGTCTCCTAATACAGCTCTGTGAAGGGATTGATTTGACGACAACTTTAGTATGCGACGGAATAGGACCAAACACCTGTGATCGTCAGGGCTAGGACAGCCGACACTTGTCATATAATCCGACCGAACTACAAATGTCAATGACTCCGCCAACAAACGGTAATGGCCGACCTCTAAACACTGAACACAATCTCTAATCTTAGTCCAACGTCCAAGAATTCACTCTTGGTTACAGAGAAAATGTGCAGCTTGTATAGTAGCGCCCATGGCCTTATTAGTAAGTTGGTGGAACTCCATCATCTTCAGGCATCCGAGTCTCAAGATATCATAATAACCACCAAAATGGAACTGAGCCGTGAAATTGTCGGCGCTGAAATCTCCGTACCCGGTATGTCGTATATCCGAACGAGACCATGGGTAAGGGAGGCGGAGTGCTCCTTTATTACAAAGCAAACCATCATTGTGAGCTTACGGATGATCCTCAAACGTGCATAAATGATTTCATTGGATGAAAACTATGGTCGACGGGCGACGATACACACATCGTTTCCATAACTTACCAACCACCCAAATCCAGTCCTGAGATGAACCACAGACTACTATCTGCATTTCACAATGTGGTAAATCAGAACTACTCACACATCCTGGTCACAGGTGATTTCAACTTTCATGATTTGGAAACTCAGGCAACCCAGGCGGAACAGTTCAAGGTTTATAGAACCCCTTGGTACAACCACGTCACCGATCACACCAGGTTCAGAAAAGTGAATAAGTCATCAATATTAGGTCTAATTCTCACCAGAGAGGAGCTCATGATTAATGGACTAACTGTATGCAATCCTCTGGGTCGAAGTGATCACGTGAGGTTAAGGTTAGATTATATTTGACAAACTGCATTCTCCAATGCAGAGCCAGAAAAGATACAATCTATTACGCGCTATCAGGTTTTGTTCGCATTTATTGCAATGGCTAGTTGGACATTCATGCCTGAGTGCACCCCAGAGATAGCCTTAGAAAAATGCTTGAAAACCACATCACTGGTCATCCGAACAACAGAGCCAAAACCTTTTCAAGGTTCTCTGAAAGCAACAGCCATTCTGAGAAGCCGAACAAGAAAATTTATGAACCTGAGTGTTCACGCACGCCGCATTTACAATACAATCTCAGCGCAGAAAATTGGACAGCGTACATAGCTCTGTGCCATTATTCCGTACCGTTGGTTCATGCTAAGAACTTAGCACTATAACAGGAGACAGCGAAACGATTCAGTTTGAACCACAAGCTTCATTATGGACACATGAATGGACTTCGAAATAAGCAGTGCGGAATGCCAACACTTAATACGATTGGTGGGTATACACACGCAGCGAAAGAAGCGGTCGGCGCTTTACGGGTCCATTACTTGCTTATTTTCTAAGAGTTCAAGCCTCAAACTTTATACTTGCTTCTGTTACCACACCAACAGTGTTAGGCAGCATCATATTCGTATCAGACATGGTGTTGAAAAACTACTATCCTTGCGAAGATTTATCTCTCCCAACGTGGATAATATTTACCTTAAAGCATTGCAGGTAGCAGCCATGCACCTAGCCCAACCACTTGCCGGGTTCTTGTAGCGTTGTCTAGACGAAGCGATGGTTTCTTCAAAGTGGAAACAAGATACTATAACCCCCACTCACAAGAAAAGGAATCGCTCTGATCCTTCCCATTATCGTTCGGTAACCCTACCCCATGTGCCCACCAAAGTCATGGAAGCGATGATTGCTGACGAAGTGATGGGCTACCTGGAAAGCTCTGGCATCATAGCGCCGGACCGGAATGGATTTCCTAAACATCGATAGTGTACCACGACTCTGCTTATGGCACGTTGCATTTGAACCGAAACGGTCTATGATGAGACAGGAATCGCCCCTATTTACATGGATTATTCTAAAGGCTTCGCTCGCTTGGAACATCGAGTACTCCTACATAACTGGAAGCACTACGGTGTCTCCGATTCAGTATTCGGTTGGGTTGGTAACTTTCTCCATTAACTGCAACTTGACATTGAAGTCCCAACATCCCGGTCAGACCCGATTCGAGTGGACTGCGGCAGAGTTAGGTACGGGGCCCTCGTTTGTTCTTAGTTTTCACCAATGATCTAGCGAGAGCTAATGCGTCAAAATTTTTCCCTTCGCGGATGATCTTACAATTTGGCGAGCGATCAAGTGAACGGACCACCACAATGCTTTCCAGCGCGACGTCGATGGAGTCTGGCATTGGTCCGTGAGCAATACACTGCTATTCAATGTGGATTATTGTCAAATTGTCCACATTCCCTATCGACACGCCTATCACTACAAACTTGGGGCGCGCGATATACTGAGGAGATCTCACAAACATGATCTCGGTGTGCTGGTGCAGGATGACTTCGGTTGTTCCAGACAATCAGAATCATTTCAAAATGTAGTAAGAAGCATGTTGGTCTCTTGCGAAAGTCACTCGGGATTTTGGATACATTCAACATCTCTAGGATGCTCAATCCCTAGGTGCACCCCCACGCCGAAGGCGTAATCTAGGCTTGGCATCCCCAGCCAAATCGTAGTCTTGAAGCGCTCGAAACGTGCCAACGTGGCACAACAAAATTTGTCAGGTGTTTGTGCAATCTACCTTAGCAGCAAGCACTGAAGGCACTCGGAATGTTCACTGGACGTTACAGGCGGATACGTGGTGATCCAATTTTCTACCAGATACTGAGCGATCCCAGTCAGGTATGCCACAGTGCACTAAAACTGCCCAAACGCCATCCTCAGAAGCAATAGCCTGAAACTGAGTTAACAGCACAGTCGCCTTTATTGTCGACGGAAGTACTTAAAACTCCGGGTCTGCCAACCATGGAACACGCTTCCAAACTAAGTTGTCTGTGTCTCCACACTTGTTTTCAACAAATAACGATTGAATATCGAATTGAACACTACACTTTGTTACTGGAATATGTATTCTGTATTTTTGCTGGTTAACTAACCACTTTTAAAATTAAAACCCACAGTGCCGCACGTAAATTGGTGTGGAGGAGTTAGCAACCTGATTTTACGTGCTATGAGTGTTAACCATGACGAATTTTTAGTTGGTTTTGCCAGTACTATATCATTCCCATAGCCAACACTCTTAACCTCATTACGCAAAAGCTTTGCCCATGAGTATTTTACTTTATGTACTTATATAGTATTTAACTCACCATTTCGTCTATTAACAACTAACGCCCATCGCAATGAGGCTGGACCCCCATCGCAATGAGGCTGGACCTTACCGTGGTGCGATGGTTTGTGTGCCTCAGCGATCCATTGAGCTTTGCTGGGTGGTACTTTTGCACCTTCAGAGCCACTCATACCAGATTGGTCAATGGTTAGAGGCCAGAAAAACTCAGCCTCCTGGTCCTCCAAGTTGGGGGTTGGAATGAGGGTGGCACCTTATTCCTTAAAACAGACTCCTTGTAGCCCAACGCCAAACCCGCTGCCTTGCTGTTAGGTTTTTGAACCAAAGGCTTTGGTTGAGAACCCTAATCGTTCTCCTGTCTAGGCCTGGGCAACCTGACAGTATCCTGCCCACGCAATACTATGAATCTTATCTCAAACAAATTGCTGATGCTCTGGCCACCGCAGAGGATAATCAACGGTGCCCTATCTGCTGCATCGAGCAGGGTTGATGGGGGTTTGGATGCTACTGCTCAAGCCTTCCCGTCTTCTTATTCCCCATCTTACGCTTTTTCACTCTTACCGTCTTCTTTCAACTTCACTTAGATCCCTCCAGTTTTCAACCCCGATTCTTGGCTCTCCCCCAACGTGCTTTGCTGGGCATTTATCTTCTAATTTCAACTCACATGCTAACACAGAGCGTCACTCCTCTCCTGTCGACAAGCCCATGCCCAAACAAGCGGTCCATTCCAGTTCATCGGCTTCCATTTGGAGCCCTCGATCCTCCTTCAGATTGGCATGCCTTAATGTACGCACTCTACTAAAGATCGGTCAACTGGCAGCACTTGCCCGAACATTGGAGACCCTCTCGATCGACATCTGCTGCTTATCGGAGACCCGCCTGCAAGACTCGAGCTCTGTGCTCCATCTGCGATCCCCTTCAGGTGACGCAAACAGTATTTTCTCAGTGCGCCTATCCGGTGACGATGCAGCTTCGAGCACTGGCCAAGCTGGTGTCGGCATTGCCCTGGGTCCTTGGGCTGAAGCTGCTCTGGTTGATTGGATTCCAATCAGTAGCAGGATATGTGCGGTCCGATTGGCTGGTTCATTTAAACCTTCGAAGTCGCACGGGATTAATAAGTGTCTATTCATCATCGCTGCCTACGCGCCCACAAACAGTAACGATGATTCGGTACAGAAAGACTTCTACCGCCAACTGACTCAGCTCCCTCGCCACAGAAAAAGCACGGACACTTTTGTGCTGGCGGGGGATATGAAAGCACAAGTTGGAAAGTTGTCCACTGATGAAATGCATGTGGGCGGTCAGCACGGTGTAGGCTCCCGTAATGATAACGGTGAGCGGTTACTTCATTTGTGTGAAGATGCTCGTTTATTTCTTGCGAGCACTAATTTCCGACACAGCACCCGCCGGAAAGTGACTTGGCGCCCACCAGCCTCGAACCAGCCTTGGACGCAGATCGATCACATTGCTATTAGTTACCGCTGGAGAGGCTGCATCCAGAATTGTCGCTCGATTTGGAGCACATGTGTGGACACTGATCATGCACTTGTGTGTGCTGACATGCGGATGCGCTTTGGCGGACGCCCACGACGACGCTGTGAGCGCATTGACACCAGCCAACTGACAAAGCCAGCTGTTCTGAATGAGTATCGAAGTACGCTGACATGCGAGTTGAGCAATCGCTCACTGGAGACAATTGATGGTTACTGGTCCCATGTTCGCTAATTCTTACTAGCAGCGGACAAATCCTCATGTGGTATGTCTAAAAGCCAACATAGACATTGGGTCTCTTCTCGGTCTCTGGAAGTTATCGACGCTTACCGGCATATCCCGGCTGGAAGCGAGCACAATGAAACTCGCAAAGAGCACCAGGCAAATCTCCACGCTAGCCTGAAGAGAGGCCGCGAATCTTGGTGGTCTCATCGTGAGTCAGAGATGGAAGTGGCCGCTGCCCTTGGCAACCATCGTAATTTATTCCGTCTGATACGGGAAACGGACAGCAGGAGACCTGGTGTTAGTGAAACTTTACGTGACGAGAGTGGGCAGCCTATCCACAATTTGTCGAAACGTTTGGAGCGTTGGGCTGAGAATTTTGAAAATCAATTTAATCGGCTAGAATTGTTCGATTCGCCGGCCAGTGATCGCCCTGCTCCTTGGGCTGTCCCTTTGGATCCACCCTTTCGCTCGAACGTGAGATCGGACTGTTGAAGTTGAGCAAAGCCGCGGGACCAGATGACCTTCCTCCAGCCCTCTTCAAATTCGAAGGCTCTGCTCTTGTTGATGCTTTTCATGAATTACTAGTGAAACTGTGGGAGCAGGAGATTGTCCCAACCGACTGGAGCCGCTCAGTTATTGTTTCCATCTTCAAAGGCGGCTCGCGCTCGGAATGCGGCAACCATAGAGGAATCAGTCTGATCTCCATCGCCTCCAAATTACTCGCCTTCATAATCCTTCACAGACTGACTGGCGCTCGTGAAAGCCAGATTCGTGAGCAGCAAGCCGGGTTTCGTCGGGGTCGTGGATGCATCGACCACAACTTCACCTTGCATCAGTTGTTGGAGCACCGTCACACATATTGGCGGCTCACCGTAGTCGTGTTCCTCGACATCAAATGTGCCTTTGATTCGGTTGCTCGATGTGCCCTTTGGAATTGTCTCTTCAGAAAAGGTGTGTCCGAGAAATATGTAAATATTATCCAAGCATTATATGCGCGTAGCTCGGGCAGAGTGAGGGCTGACGGCAAGCTGTCGCCACCCTTAAATATCTCCAGCGATGTGAGACAGGGATGCCCGCTGTCACCTTTCCTCTTCAACTTCGCTATTGACGAAGCCATGGAGTTTGCATTTACAGGACATGACTTGGAATGTGTGGAGCTACTCCCAGGAGAACGACTTCTTGACTTGGAGGATGCAGTCGACATTGTCCTCATCTGTGACTGCTCCCAGACGTGCCTAGCTGCGCTGGACAGATTAGCACTGGCTGTCAGCCGCTTCGGGCTTTGCTTTGCACCATCGAAGTGCAAAGCGTTCCTCCATGATTGGCAGGGATCGCCTCCTGCGCTGACCGTTGGTAGGGATCAGCTAGAAGTTGTTCGGAAATTCAATTACCTGGGAAGTTGTATCAGCGCCCTCGGGATCGAAGACGAGATCACGGACCGCATAGCGAAAGCTCGGCGTGCTTTTTCTAACCTTCGCCACTTATGGCGGCGGCGCGACATCACTCTCGCCTTGAAGGGTAGAGTGTACAATGCAGAGGTACGTTCGACCTTACTGTACCGTTGAGAAACCTGGCCGCTTAAAGCAGCGGACCTGAAGAGGCTAGTTACGTTCGACCACCGGTGCCTTCGCAGTTTGGCTCACATCTGGTGGGAACACCGCGTGATGAACGAGCGTGTTCGACGCCTTGTTTACGGCACAGGAAAAGGATCTGAACCGCTCAGCACCGTTATTTCAAGCACCAGGCTCCGATGGCTCGGCCACGTGTTACGCATGCCAGCCCACCGACTCCCGTGACGTGCGTTGTTTGCTCACCAGGGATGTGGGTGGAGGAAGAGGAGAGGTGGCCAAGCGATGACTTTGTCCAGGGGAACGAAGTCCCTCACTTCGGAGCTAGCCTCGGTTGGAGCGTCACGGCTCCCTGGTTGGGGTCCAAAAGATGGTGAACACGTTTGGCTGGATACAATTGCTGACATGGCAAGGAGCCTACCTCACTGGCGTTTGTGCTGTGAGTTTCTTTGTCCCTCCCCATCCCTTTTAGCCTCCCCCTCCATCTACGATCTCATTTCTTAGCGTAAAACATAATAAAAAATTTGCTTTTTGCCTAGTAGCTGGCTGGAAGCTTACCGGAACAATGCCTATCCGTTGCTGGTAGCTCAGCTGGCATGCAAATTTTGTATCTATTTTCCTTTGTGTATTGTATTATATGTATGGATTTCCTTCATGTATTGCGGCACAATAGCGGAGCTGTTTTCCCACCTCTAGCTGATGTGTATAATGATGAGTGATGTACAAATCACGGGACGTATCAAGACTGTACTATCTTACTCGTTATAAACAATAGTTCCATTGTTCCATAGCCCTGAATGGCTGTTAAACCAGCGATTTCGAATAATGCCTATCAGTTCGCATTTTGCAATACAATTTTCTCCCTTAAAAGCGGTTGGTGGATTTGTACAATCTGCGCTTCTATCACTACATAACACAGGAAGACCGTTTGCATCGGCTTCCTGGACTATGGCAACCTTTCAACTAATTAAACTGTGAAAGTTTGTTCCAAACTTGCTTCTTTCTTGGGTCCAATCTTATGTGGATTTTCCTGTGGGGAATAATCTGACCAAACGACTTTTAATAGGTCTTGTGTTGTTGTTGTTTTTTATTTAGATTACTTTAATTTCTGTCTAAAGGAAATTAATCTTGCTGAACTATAGGGAGGGAGTTAACATTAGGTGTGTGCTATCCGGGCATGAAGTAACAGACAACGTGGTAGGAAATATTGAGTCACAGTTTTGCTCAAATCCTATTGCAGAAAGCAAAGGCTTCTTTTACACTGTTTAAAGGAGTTCGTTCCAAATGAAGCTTCACGCACTGCCCACGACTATGAATAGACGGCGAGGGATGGCACTCCACGTTAGTAAAGTACCTGGGAGTTGCACTAATCATACTATTTATTTGGCCCCCACAAAGGAAATAGATTTTTACTAAAATCAGAATACTCTTGTTCTATTTTATCCGCTTTGGTACTTCTTCCGTTCCCTAGTGTTTATTTCTTGGGGTTAGCAATACATACGCGTTACCCCAATGAATTATCTGCGCTCTTGGTCTCTTGAGTAATGATTTCAGAGGAATTTCTATTTCAATAAAAAAATATATCTCCATGTAGCCGCATTTGAAGGTCGGAACTTATTAGCCTATTTATCCAATTCGCGTTCACTTCTGGACACGCTTGCAAAAAGTATTCACCGAAGGAAGCTACTCCTCGCAGTGCGTGATGTTTAGATACATATGTCTAAGTATTGGACTGGATAGTAGTACAATGCTAGCTGGGCTCGCACACAAATCAGTACTGTTGGAAAGTAAGAAAAACTAACCGGATACTATCTTTGACGCATTCCCATTGACCCGGAATCACCTTTGTTGGATCTTTCAAGTTCTATTATTTCATGGACACATCTCCGAAGAGCGATACAGGGAGCCAAAACATTTGAACACTTACAATTCACCAACCAACAGTCAGCTCAACCTGCGTGTACTAGCAACGCCTAGGTGGGCAATTATCTCCTTTGCTCATTTACCCTACCATGCCATTGGTAATCAGCTGAACAGCATAATTGTGTACGTCAGAACTTCCCTAATGACGTATACTTTATCAACTATCTTTCTACTGCTATCTAACTTGAAACTTGCAAACTTGCCTTGAAGGCGAATGTGTTCACTTAAATTCTGTTAAAGGAAGCAGTTGATTATTTCCCTAATGTTATTCACAAAACCGATATTCGATTACAGCATATAGGAAAATTTTGCTGTCAACCATTCCATCCTACATGTAAAGCACCAAGTGTTACTTTCAAGAGAGGGCATATCGTTTGCTGCACGAAATGATGATGGGCCAACAACTAGGCCCTTTGCGGGCGTATGTATACATGAGCACGATTAAACGTATGACAGATGATATCATGTGGTTGGCGTCACAACATGTGTTATGTTGATGATATACTGCCAGTCATGGATTTCGATGAGAACATAAGGCATACTACAAAGACTTCAACGGTGCGCACTCTTTAGCTTTCCTTGACGTGGAACATTGAAGTCAACAGTTCTAGCGGTTATCGAGATATACCGGTTACTCTTCAAGTGGATGATGCGATCAGGTTTGTCTACCGAAAAGCACTCTGGACCAATCGGTAGGTGCACTTTGAGTCTTTGCTCTAGACGCCGCTTACGCTGGCCATCTCCGACTATATAATATTTGAGCCCAGACATACTAGAAGCACGGAGAAAATGGCTGCTCGATACACGACCATCTATTGGACATCAGTAGCAATTCACATTCGCCTCAGCGACATAGCCAAGCGAGATTGTGCATCAACAATTCATAAGAAGCTGGTCACCATACAGTTGCCTTTCACAGATGAGCGCATTGTGAAAATGATCGCAAAACGATATAACGTTTTGGAGAAGATAACGTGCAAAATAGTTAAGTTACGATTGTACTCGTCGACGCCAACAGCGATGCGTTGCGTGTCCTATTGCCTACACAGTTTCAACTTTACCTGAGGAGATGCCTATGTTTAACTTACTGACCACAATGTTGGTGTCATAGTAATTACACACACCCCAAATTGTTTACGTAGCCTGATGGAATCGGTGATAGTGGACTTGTATGAATTGAGAACCAAGCTGCCTCCACAACCACATAGAATTTTCTGAGCATTGCTCATCGAGTCAAACACGATGAGTCATTTTCCGTCCAGAGATGCAGTCAACAGCTAAACATTCTCGGGCTACTGCAAGCCGATAGTAACGTACACCGAATATTCGAAGCGATCCAGCGAGAAAATCAGTCAGTTTATGTTTAGGAGCAGATGTACGTCATCTAAGGCTAAAATACAGAGGAATGGATTGTACCAGGTATTTGTTTCGGCATAAGTATGCTGATGGATAAGCATACAGCTCGATTAGGGCTACGTAACCACTGCCAGAAACGATGTATGATGTCATCGGAGTGGTCTTCTCTACTGATGTTATCCACTGTGTGCAGCCATCGCTGTACTTGCTGAGTGAGCTGACAATGGTTTTGAAATTACCGGGAGCACACTGATAGCCTTCCACTTAGCTATCTCACGGTGGTATACGCTGCATTTTTCATGTTATTGATTGCATACTTATAAGTGAATAGAAAGCACGAACGGACTGCTTTTGCTTACAGACGGCGTGGACAAACATGTGTGCTAATGGTCCACTTGTGAACTTGTGGTTTATTCATTGTGGCTCAGTGGCACTTCGTCGCAAACATTGGATCTAAAGTTATTCCTCGAGCTTTTAACAGCTCCACCTTGTCATACCGTTTTCTCGAACATACTCCAAAGCATTCTACAGTTACCCTGCTTGCTAAATTCCGGAAGTAATTCACTGATATCTAAGCGCCAAAAGTTGCATAACTCCAACCACCGGAGACATCCTTTGGTTTCAGTTGGTAGATCATTTCAACAACTTTCGAACAAACCCCTATTGGTTCAAATCCAACTTCGCTTGCAGCAGTTACAGGTCTCAAGGTAAATTTCTCCAGCGCGATCCATAGACCTAAACACGAACAGTTTTAATCACACCCTTGTGTAAACGGCCTCAGGTCCAAGCTGACACATTCGACTGGCACACCAGAGTGTACAGTCTGCAAGCACACAACTGCAAATTGAACGCTGTGACCTTGTCGTCAAAGTAGGTAACATATCTCCTTTTTTATCGAGGGTGCGTCGTTCAAATGGTTGGTAACATTTGCTCAACAACTGCGACGCCTATTGTGCCACAGGCTAATGACCTATGTGGATCACGTGCCAAAGTTGTTAAGGAGGGCACTCCGTGCTGTAATTGTTGCAAGATTTTCCATGCAAAAAGCCTCCGAATTCAATCTGGTCAGGCCAAGTTATTAAACCAACCAGCTTCTCCATGGTTCCGAGTGGAGCACACATCTACCCTACTGGTAAAAGACGTGCTCTTATTATCTCCGAAGTACAACTAGCTACTATCCAAGTTTGAGCAACTGGTGCTCAACAAGATCAGCTCGGTTAAAGTAAGCGTAGCGGACTGTCACCTAAGGTTTCCCATTGATTGCTACTCCTATCCTGAGAAGAACGGCTAGTATAAGCGTAAACAAGACGAGAAAAAAAGTTCAAAAAGTCAACTTATGTTCCAATAGAATAGGTGGCTCCAAATTGACTTATGCGGTTCCCGGATAGATCGAAGTAAATACAAGTGAGGCTTTTTTCAAACTCCCGATTGAGTGCGTCGAAAAAGAGCATGCCGGTGCTATCGAATGTCACGGTACCGTTGCTTCCAAGAAGAGCCGTCATTTAAACTAAACAGCACCCACAAAATGATCGGAAACGGAGGAGTGCAGCATGGTTCTTCTGATGCAAGCACCACCGATCTCTTGCGGTACATCTCCGATTAATGCAATCGCTTACCGCGACAAGTCGAATGGTGTAAAGAAACAATTACCTGTACTGAGCGTACTGTGCTCCAATATCCAGAACCAAACTGGATATCAAAAAGGGGCAGGTAGTTGGATGATCTCAACCAGTGGGACATTATTAGTAACCTAATCGGAGTTGTACTGAAACCTGTACACGTTGTGCGTATTACGCGCCACCACAACTTTAAACACTACGCAGAGCCAAGTTTTCTGTGCGCTGTGCTGATGTCCAGCAGTGAAGTCGAATCAATACTACTGTCGACAAGTAGTCTCAGCAATGAACAGTGCTTCATCCGTATCTTTGTAGACCACCCATGGGGCAAGTGTTCTCGAGTTAACCGCAACTTAGAAGACTACCGGAAGGAAAATTGAACAAGAACCATACTTCTTCAAGGGGTTCCTGAAACTGAAGCATGTGTTGAACATGAACTAATAACCTATGATAAAGAACAATGGTGTTATATTCGGGAAGCACTGCTAAGATGATGGGCTACGGAAATGCGTGTCGCAGCTGCCTAACTCAGCGAACTACAAAGGAATTGGACCGAGAGGGTTTAAGGTGGTCTTACAGTCAAACATATGGAAGAACGGCTGCTAAAAATCTGGTACATGTTTCCTTACAGGTTTCCATCTGAGCTTTGGCTGAAGGTAGTCAGCGATGTGCCTGCTAGACAGGATAAGTCACTCAACTAACCAAACGCGATGTGATCTATAAAAGAATGCACCAGTAATGCGGCTAATGAGCCCACACAACGAGTAGAAGTTAATAGCAACCAAACACCTTACGCCGTAAGTAGATGATTCGACATGAGACAAGCTACGTAGCCGAGGGTTAGACGTTGAACCCTTCGCCAAGTACACACCGTAAAAAGGATAAGTCGCCGGCCACCCATTGGTCGTCGCAACTTTAAGTATGAGTTGCACAACCTCGTAAACATTGCTTAAATCTGAGAAACTTTCCTGTAGTGGACGAGCGTTTAAGGGCTCCCCAGTAATTTTACCGAACTCCGGCTACTTCAGGTCGCGGATGCTTGGGACTTACTTGCTATTACAAGCAGTCGGTTGCAGCAAGAGTTGACTGAGGTTGAGGTTGAGATAGCGGGAATATCACTCATCCGGAACTACCGCCCTCAGCATAGAAGGTTGGATCCATCTATCGTAGCGACCTGTAATACGCAATAATTGATGATCTGGAAACTCACATAATCGACTCATTCTGTTGCTGTCTCCGACTAAGACACAACGACCCAAATCGCGTAGCTGTTGTTTACCGCCCACACCAACGTCCACTCCGGAAATGTATTCCCGCTTGATACGCGTCCTGAAGATAACAACATACACTAGATGCAGCCACGTTATCATCTCTGGAGATTTCAGTCTACACGATCTGGAGATATCGGCATCACCCACTGAACAGTTCCAAGCAGATTTACATGAACTTATCCCTAATCTTTCCTTGTACAATCATGTCAGGACGCTTACGGGTTTTAGGACAGCAAACAAAGTAGCTATATTGGATCTTGTACTCACGAAGGAAGTGTTCTTGGTTCACAAGTTATTGCTAGAGTCCATTAAGTCTCAGTGACCATACAGGAATTATTTTCAACCATGTGTGTTATGAAGAGTATCCATCTGCACACTTGGAACTAACTCATGCAATCACACGCTACCACGTCTTTAAGGATCTTGTCGACGCATCTGCTAAGGAATTCTCAAACAACAGTCCCCTTGACAACGTTTGGATAGATTTCGTTGAAAGCCACAGCGACATTTCCAAGCGAGCATCAGAGACCAAGCCCCTACGTCCGGCAAAAAGGCCTTCAATTCTAAGGAGCAAGAATTAACAATGTATGACGATAAGGGATGCAGCATTGGGTGCCAACAAGGTTAACCCCTGCCCGAAGACTTGGGGTAATTTCCTGACCCATCGCAAATATTTCACTGCAATTGTCTGCGAGGACAATTAACTTAACAACGGTGCCTAGCCTAACAATACCTGGCAAAGAACGAAATTGTGTGGGAATGTCAGCAACCTTCGTCAATTGAAGCATGGCGTCCCTGCTGTTTTTACAAGAGGCAATAGAATTCAAAGAGCAGCTAATAACCTGCGGTTACATTACACCCCAATCTTCTAACTCGCAGCGACTACCTGTCTCATAATGTCATGCACATTACCGACTTCATTGCTTGCAAGTGTAATTTTCAACCCACCACTTGTGTAAAGGAAGTTACTCTCTTTGCGAGATCATAGCTCTCTGAGCCCTGACAACATCCGCCCGAAGGCACTGAAAGCTGCGGCCACCAAGCTATCTGAAACACTGTCACTGTTCTTCTAAAGGTGCTATGAGGAACAGCAAGTCTCCACAATGTGAAAGCGTGGCATTATTACTGCAACTTTTAAAGGCCGTAGCCGTGCAGTTAATGCAAACTATCGCCCAGTGACTCTACTCCCTGTGCTCGCTAAGTCAATGGAAGCGGTCGTCGCTGAGGCTCCAATGGACTAGCTGAAATAACGCAACAACTTTGCGCTAAAATAGCATGGCTTTCGTTAACACCGGTCATGCAATACCAACCTGATGATTACACGAGGTCGTTAGACAGAAGTGGCTGATGATAGGGTTGGAGTTGACCTCATCTGTCTAGACTTCTCCAAATCATTTGGCCGCCTGATTGATTGCATCCTACTCAACTGGCTACGGAGCTACGGAATCAGCGGTCCTGTTCTTGATTGGATTGGCAACTTTTTTCACCAACGGATGCTTCAAGTGCGTGTTACGGGATCACACTTTAACTCGATTGAGGTTGACTATGGTGGCTCATATGGCTCAATGCTGAGTTCGCGCTCATTATTGGTGTTTATTAATGACATGGCATGAGTTGTCTCCTCAAATTACTCGCTTTATGCCGATGACGAAAAGATATGGTGGGCGATTAGTAACAACGAAGCTCACCATCTACTCTAACATGACTTAGATTGTATTTATGAATGATCAGCGAAGAACCTTCTTCAGTTGAACATAGCTAAATTCAAGGTGATCCATCTGCGTCACCAGCCGGTGAGCGCAAACAAGCTTGCAGACCGCACTTTACTGAAAGCCTATCAGGAGCGTGACCTAGGGGTATTGGTACAGAGTGATCTCGTATGCCCAAATCATGCAGGGAAGGCGTCGTGAGCCGGAAATCAGCCTTCCGGCTTGCTTCGCAGGGTGTTCGGTCTAATTGAATCCTCATTTTTTTCCCGAATGCTTAACGTCTACGTGCGACCGCACGTGAAATATGCTATCCAAGCGTAGCGGCCTTGGCAGAATCAGGATCTTGTTGCTCTTGATACTTCTCATAGAAGGGCAACCAAGAAATTCAGTCACCTCTTTCATCTGCCCTTTCAGCTTGGACTGAAATCTATAAGAGTATACAGAAGTCGCGCTCGGTGTTTGCGGGGGAATCACATAATGGTTTACCAGATTCTGAATAACTCAAACCGCATTTTCTGTCCGCTGCTGAAATTGGGACACCACATAAACCTAAGAGGTCATCCTCTGAAACTGACTATACAGTATTGCCTGCTTGAATGTCGTAGAAATTTCTTTTATATCCGCGTGTTCCGGCTCTGAAACACTCTCCCTAATTGTGTCGTTTCTGGTCTCAGTATGGCGATAGAGAAGAAAACGGGTTGACGATACATTGTCTCTTTTGCATTCATTTTATGACTTGTTAGCCAGAGGCTACAAAACGCAATCAAACGGTGTCTCTAAATACTCCCAACCAATGGATTTACGAAATTATACTTTTATCCGTGATTCTCTTGCTGTTATACATATATATCTGGTGTGTCCACCAAAACCATTTTCACTTTACCATGAAATTCTCTTTTCGCAATAAGTTCCGTTCCACGGGACTTGTTAAGCATTGCTTTTTTTACCAGTAATAGGCTACTTTTCCATTGTTAAATCGTCCCTCCACCTTCTGTCCGGAACTGTGGCACAACATTTGTTCATTGTTAATCGGTGATTTATCCCATCCAAACTTTTCTGTCGAAATGTTGTTCTTTACCCTAATTTTCAGATCAGACTTTAGTTGATGGAGAACTGGCCGGAAAATTATTTCTTAAGAATTACTATTCCACCAGCATTCGTTTGTAGTATTATAATATATACATACTATACTATTATTTATAATATATCGTGTAATATTTCTTTTCCTAACCCAGTAATATTTGCTATAACTATTTACTATTCACGTGTGCTTAAAGCTCTTTTTGGACTTGCTCTGACTTAAGTAACAATAGAAAAAGTATTGATGTTTTTACTGACAGCCCCACTTCCGATTTGGCTTAAAAACTGGCACAGGCATTTACCAAATTGGCAGTCTGCAAAATGAAAGGAATCGTTTTTGTGTCTAATGCAACTGAGAGCTTTTAGTAGCATTTCATACATCCAGATTGAAAAAGTAACCATAGAAAGCTGGTGGGGCGTCCTCTGACGGGGATAGAATAAATCCTACGTTTCTCACTAATTCTAACAGAACTCCACCCATATTCTGTAATTTCTTGTACTTAAATCATGACGTATATATCTGTTCTCAATTTAATTTCATTGGGTTTTAAAACAAATTCACCTCTAACAGTGCGGTGAAGGTGAAAATACGTTTCTAAACAGGTCTTTGGAAAATGAATATTTCTGGTTAAAGTACATAGTAATATTCAGAGTGACGATGTGCGTCTGTTAACAAAACCCCAGCATTTGGGACAGCTCTAATAACTGAAAGGTCCATAGAATCTGTGCCATCAATCCTGGTATATCGTCATAAAATAAGCCTGCAAATGATTCAGCTTTGATGAGTAACGAATGGGTTGTTGAGCAACACGTAGGCTTTGACTCAGAAGCTACCCAAAGCCAACTAAAATAGTACACGATTTGCGTGGCATTTTTAGCAAACTAGGAAGAGATTTTGACTAAGGAAGATTGCATTAAGGAAAAATGGTTGTTAGAATTCAAGGACAGCTTAGTCGGTAAATTAAGAATTAATTTGATTTATTCTACTTGGCCATCGTGTCTAACGTCTTGTTAGTGACAAGCGTCGGGTGGGCTTGATTTTTACTTTCCAACCTGAATACGTTCACCAAAGATTTTTCGGCTAATCAACTTAATAGGGATGTCTCGAAATTGGCAGTGACACCCTATCCATTCGGCTCAAGCAGCTGTTGGATGCGGCGATTTCTATGGTCTCAAAGGTCAACTTTCGCGGCACTGCTCACACATCTACATGAAACCATTAGATGGCATGGCAACGGTTGCAGTATTCAAAGGCATTTAAATCCTGACTGCTGTCTTCTTGAAAGGTAAAAGACAGTGATTGGAGGTAATTTGAGAATGAGACCATTGCAGTTGGTGGAGAAGAAGAGCCCATTCAGGTGAATGCTGCCGAGAAAGATCGAGTTGCAGTGCGATTATGATTTTAGTGAAACGGACACCTCTATGTGAGCTTTATAGCGACATATAAGGGCCGATCTGTTTTTGATTCAGGTTAGTCACCGTTTTGCGCTAGTTTTTCAGTGCACCGCGTGGTGGAGAAGCGGGCCAACAAAACAGTCAAGCCTTGAGCGTTACCGTTTAAGTGAACGTTTGAGTCAATGACTGATTGATTTCGTCTCTGGATCCGCATGATAGAGTACAGATTGGGGCAACCAATTCGGGAAACGCCTTATAGAAGCGGATTCGCGCTACAGAAATAGCTTTCATGCTGATCGATGGTGCACAATGTTCTACCTTCTTCAGTGATTGTAGGTTATACGGGCGATTAACTTATTTGGAGACCACTATTGCGAACCCTGCTATTAGAATGGATAAGATTTGCATCTTTCTCTCTTTTTTCCTTTACCATGAAAATTACACAGGAACGATGTTACTCCGATCAATGGCGTCTTCCTTGCATGACCCGCCGCCATGAAATTATTTTTAAGAAAGCCTAACTTGGGCAAGCATGACTAGAAGGTGGAGGTTACGCATGAAGACACGAAAGCATGTCGAAAGTAGATGTTTGAAATGGAGTAGCCATGTGGCTACAATCCCTCACTGCGGAACCAATAATCACACACTCAAACGTCTCCTTAGATACATATTTTCACCATTCGTCTGAGAAAGGATTGTATGCCTTCATGTATACTTGATTCCGCGAAATGGCAAACCCATGTAGTGCTCCTCGCTCCAGGCGCAATCAGAAGTTGACCCCCTAAAGACTGACACTCTTTGGTTAGATTTGGCTCGCAGTTAAGACTGTCACCCAACTGCCTGACCTTATCTTGAAAGGACGCCGAATAGGATTCGAACAGAACTTCACTGGATGGATTCGACCATAGGACTGTACTGGTGAGTTGTACCATGCCGTTTAGCTATTTTGTTGTTTTACTATATATTTTAGAACCTTGGCAAAGGGGACCTCGACTTCAGAAAGAGCCTACTTTGATCTACAAGCATAGAGCCACTAATTTGCTGAACAGCGCAATTCTGTTTACCTCTTAACTAATGAATAGGGAATTACCAATCCGCAAGAGACCCCACTTCAACACTTGTATTAGTTCGCAATGCACCTAACTCAAAAGGTAACACAAACAGCGCGGACTATTTGTGTTCTTTACGGAGAGGTTGCGATAGCTGTGAGGACCGCTAGTAATTGGCTCGCCAATTTCTAAAATGTTCATTTCGACCTGGACCATAGGCCTCGTAGTGTGCTACCCACTGAGCTAGATGAAGATCATTTTTGAAGGGGTGTTTGAAGGTACGCAGTCGCCAAACACGCAGAGAATTGGCCTGAATGTTGAACAGCAATCTAACGACGATGTTTTCTCACATGCCGTCAATTGATTTTACCAAAGTCATGGATCTAGGTTGCAACACGAGCTTACTGTAAATAAAAATCTCACTTTCGAATTACTGATCAACTGCTTGCTCGACACCCAGCTACATGTGACAATAGAAAAGCATGTTTATCAAGACTTGCCACGATAAATGAGAGATGAGCTGTCTAAGTGAACGTGAATTGAAGAAAAGATTGGGTAGCTCCAAGGGACTGGCTAAAACCGATGGTAACAAGAAACCTCTACCCCCAAAATTTTAACACCCGCATTTGGTAAGTTTAAGAAATTTTGGGCACTTTGATAAGATTGTGGAGAAGAAAACGGTCGAAAGAACCTAGGACTGCTGCACATTGTAAGTAAGGTTAGCCAGCGTAAGAAATTTGATAAACAGACCTAACTTGTTTTGCTCCATGATAACGCCAAGCTTCATGTTGCAGACATCGTCAAAGCGGCCATGTGAGATCTCCGTTTGGTTCATCAGCTTCAATCTTCTGCTTCCGAGCATGCACCGTCTGGTTTTCCTCTGCTTCGCTCCGTGCCTAAACAAATATGAAGTGCACATTTCCTAACCACGCGCACCTTAACAATTCATAAACATTTCCGTCAGTCTAGGCTGCGCAAATTTTGGAAAAACGGCATTTGGTAAATATGTCTACAGTTAGGTGCAGCTCGTAATCGACGACACAGGATACATAATTGACAAATTTGTTAGTATGATTGCTGTAAGTTACAAGAAACGTTTTTAACAGAAGCGTAGGTAAAGTTGTACAACCAAAAATAGGAATAACACGTCAACGAGCTGCAGTAACTTCTTTGCAGACCGCTTAACAGCTACCCATGTGTTACGCACGCTGAGTCAGTAGAGACCCACTCAAACAGAACACAGTCCAACTAATAGAGTTCCCAGCAGGCTTCTGAATTTAACGTGTATACAGCAATAATTAATGGGTCCAGCATTATTACAGTCCCAGGAAATCAATTAGCAAATTATGTACCATTCCAGCTCTGGAACACGTAGACTAAGAAAGTCTCGCTGCCTGACTGTATGCAGTTGTAGAACCGCCTTTCTTGCACTTGTTCTGAAAGCGTAACCCTGATCGGATCAGGTTACTGAGGTATTTGATTTACATTCAGAGACTCCTGCCGTCGAGCCTCATGGGTTTCTTAAGTTCCTCGAATAACCAGATTGAAGTGAACCCCATTCAATAAATATAACACAAGGTGTCCACTAACGAGCTAACACTTATCAAAGAAGGAGAAAGAAAGGAAGAAGCTGAGGGATTTCACAATGGCATTCTGAGGAGGCGTACGTTGGAACGGTTATGCCCATTTCCTTAACTAAATATATGTTGTATTCACAGCCTAACAGCATGATCCGATCAATTGGTACATCCTGATCCTATAAAATACTTAATTGTTTATCTTTTGTACAACAGATGCCAAATGGGTTTTTGATGTTACTGGTAGTTTACAGTATTAGCGGGAGTAATAAACCGGAAACGTTACCAAACGCAGATTTAACCAACAATACAATTAAATTAATAAGGCTCTTCATGGAACCGTCCCCATAGGATCCGATTGCGAGCAAGGTATTCCCTCAATGGATTTGACCCCCACTTCTATGCACAGACTAGCTGTGTGTCGGTGTGTCAAAATAGCAAATAAGCCATTACCTGTTTAACAAACCTTTTTTATATGGGCGGTTTTTATGCATAGATTATGGGAATCATACAAGCACGACAATTTTTTGTTACATACCAGCGAGTTAGTGGCAATATGCTTTGCATGGGTATAACTTTGTTCTTAGTAGCTGCAATCCATCACCTCAAGCGATCAGCGAATTGGCGCGGTCAACATTGAAATAAGGAAGAGTATAGTGTAAGAGGAATTAAAAAGCATTATTCGGTTTACAATCTTTTTCCGATAAGTTATGTAAAATTTGATGGAAACTCATGGGGAACAATGATGACCTTGCAGAGATTTTCTCTTGAAATGCAAAGTTTATTCCTGAAACAGTGCAGCGAACGTGGAAAAGACGGTATTGTTCAAACTAGTGTACCGAAGTTGCAAGAATAAGGTTGTTAATAAAGTATTACTAGATAATTAATCCATGTATAGAAAAATTATACTTCTTGGACCACAAGGAGATGTTCCAACTATTAAGCGTATCCGCAACCCGTCTCATACAAAGTACTTAGAGTCATCTTCGGACTAATGGTTGGCATGCAGTTTGAAACAGTATTGTGAACGTACATAAACAGTTTGCGTTGTGTAAAAATACCTTCCTTTTCTGATACGATGAAAGTTTATTCTATATTAATGAATAATTTACTGAGAAAAATTGAGTGAAGCCTGGTGAGAGCATTTTGCAAAGGCAGTGTGCGCACGCTGTTTCTTACTTCATAGAGATTGGGAGTCTGAAGCTCGAGTTGTGCGTGATTTGTAAAGCTCAATACGAATAATATGGGGTAGAGAAGGCAGATTAAGTTTGTGTCTGCGCAATAATAACGGCACCAGGTTTGGAGCTTCGTTACGCTCACGGTAGCTCGTAATGTCAGGCAGGTTGGAAAATTTATTCGCAGTTGATCGTTGGATGTTTTCCAGAGCTAAGATGTCCACTTTTCTCAGAGTTTCGTACACCATCGTACAATACACACACCGTGGTACACAGTAGGTTCGTTTAATTGAGGGCGTTGATGGAGGGAGCGATTAGTTCCATATTTTAATTCTCTGAAAGGGGAAGCGGTTCTTAGGTATTACCGCTCCAGATAGGGTCATTGTCAGTCTAACAGAGCAGGGTGGGCGGTGCAGTCGTGCTGGTGTAAGTCCTGTTGTCCCGATCCTGGATGAAATTGGTTCAGAGACACTAGATTGAACGCAGAGAATACTTGTGTTCTACGAGTTAGGCAATTTTGTTGCAGGCGTTTCTTGGTTAAGCCAGGCAACATGCGCAGTGAGGCTATCGGGATCTAATTTGCCTAGTCTTGTAGGCCATTGCTAAATCCAATTGAAGATTGATCATCTGATGTATTAAATGTGCTATTAATTGGCTCACCTGGGCCGGCTATGTGGTTACCTCATCGGTCGATCGATCCGGTAGTTATTGCTGACCTCACCTACATGGCTTCGTCGGCACCCTCTAGTTCCAAATGCTCGTTGATTGAGTTTTGGTCTCAATGCCAAGCCTCGATGAACTCATACGCTCTGAGCTTATTTTCCAAGTATCATGACGTCCCCAGGTCTAACTGATAGCCTTCGGCATCCATATGTACTGAGATTAGTGGTTTTACACCATGGCATCGGACGGCCAGACTGTATTCAAGCAGTCTTGTACTAAGCCTATGACACATGTTTTTGCATGATGTAATAAGGCGGTTGATATTGTGTTGGACCACTATTGGCCATGCTCAATTAAACTACTGTGTGACTCAGCGGAATTTACTTGTGCAATTCGGTTTAAAACGGAAAGTCACTGGAAATAAACCATTTAGTTCGCTCTCTTCTTTGGGCTTTCCTTAATATTTTTATCTGCCGTATTGCACTCTTAAAATGCGTGGTTTGATTTTAGGTACACATGTTGAGCCACGGTTAATAATGGCCGGTGTACCTCGTAGAAAGGGCATCGAGGTAATTTTTAGGTCAGCCATATGTAGATTCTTAGCACATACTGCTCGATGCAGAGGTAGTTCTAACTGGAATTTCTTTCGCAGATATTAGGGTTGGGTCTTGATAGGATGCATTTCGGGACCATGACTAGCTTTGTTCACCCTAAAATTACTGCTGTTGGGTAAACATAACTCGATAGGTTGAAGGATTTCGTCTGACGAAAGGGGCCGTTAACAGGTCATTTGCAGTGAGAAGTGTAATTTCGAGGTCGTCAGTAAGTGAGATGCTCAAAAGAACTGCTACAAGCTTATGAAAACTGGTATTTTGCCAGGAGACATGATTTGGAGTATAAAGTGATTTTGTTTTAGCCCGTATCTATCTACGTGGTCAAACAGTTCGGGACTTAGGAATTAGGTACTCCAACTCTTTCAATTTCTCCGAACATGTACTTTTTCAGGTTGCGAAAGCATGGTAGTTATGCGTTCATATCGCCAGAAATTTCTGCTTACCTGAAGCAAGACTTGAGTCATTCAAGACAATAGTACGACCGACTCTGGAATATTGTACTATCGTTCAAAGCAAAATAAGAAAGCAAGACTGAACGGCTCTAGGAAATGTCCAACTATCATTTACCAAGCTGGTCATGAGGCGCTGCTCAAACCTGACTTATAATGATAGCTGTCGAAAACTCCAACTCGATCCTCTTTGGCTGAAACGCTTAAACAACAACCTCGTTCTCTTCTAAAACCTTAAAACCAGCGCATTTAAGCAGACAGCACCGCACCTAAACTACGAAAGGCTGCAGTCTACCCCACACGTAATGGCGGCTACTTGATACGCACAAACCTTTCAAGTCATAAAACGGTCGAATTTCTTCTTAGTGTGATACACTGATCTGTGTACAAGCCATGTCACGTTTCGAAATCTCCTTCAGACCTTCCTCACTATACCAAATGTGTTGAAGATATTTGCCTCAGAGCAAACTCTGGAAACATTGACAGAAGCTGGTATATAAAAACATATGAGCAGATATTCGCTTACAACTAGCTTACCCACTACAAATTACATACAATACCAAGTCCTGTGTCTGTGCAGTCTGTTGTCCCTCCATTTTAGTATCTACTCATGATAATACAAACATCCGTAAATTTTACAAATGAGGTGCACGGGTCTAGGACCTAAGAAAAAAATCATTATCCGAAATTCTATTAATAGGCTGCACTTTACTATTATAAAAGTTTTCACTATACAAATGATCCATCCAAATTATGAGGCCGTGCACCGTCTGTCAGAAAATATGCAAATTTGTTTATTAATTAAATAATTTCGGTTACTACGGGTTGATGAGACGTGAACAGCTCTAACTGTGGATTGGTCAGCAAGTCGATATGTATCAAAGAACGAAAAATATTCAGTAGTCTATTTTCTCCAGTTGATGGCATGACTACTTATATAGGGAATTTCTTGTGGTTTAATTAGCACCGGTTCAACATTAGATTCTACTTCTTAGCTCAAGCATTCTGGCTACATAAATATTGGTTAACCCTTGGGAATGAAGGTTGAAATTTAATGAACCTTACGGATTGTTGCACGGCTTCCATAGTAGTCAGTTTGCTCAAGCATCTGGTGGCGTGGTACATCATGTCGGCAAGGCAGGTTTCGAGCTAACAAGTGGTAGATGAGGTAACTCATTGCAAGCCAATACGCTGTGCTCAGCAGTTGCGTTTGTTTATTCTGTGAACAAAATAAACTGTTGCTGTCCAGAAGCTTGACTTCAACTGGATTTACTATTTTGTAAATTTTGTCGTGTATTATTGGTACGGTTGTATGTAGTAGTTAATTACTCGGTGTTATCACATTTCTGAGCATTATACAGCTGATTTTTAAAAATTAGAACCTTATTGTGTACCATTTGTATAGGTTCTGCATAATCTTTGTCCCGGTTGAATACTTAGTTTTAGCTCTTTGTTTTTCTGCAACCATTGTAGTGTTGGGTTTACCAGAAGGTCGGAAGTCAAAAAAGGAAAAAATAACAAAGTAAGTAAAGATAACTAAGGGCGACTATACACTATGACAAGAGCGAAACATATAGAGAATGAAGCATAGAATTATGGAGAAGAGAAGTACCAGTAAAAATCTTAAGTACTCGTTACGTAACACAAATAAACCGGCGTAGTCAAAAGGTTGCGAAGACTAAAGTAGGCACATGAATATTAAAACATAGTTTCATCTTCCAGTGATGGAATATACCAGGTGCATATTTATCCTTTCAAATTTATGTAACCATTTACAATGTCCGAATCAATTTAGCCAAGATAATCCCTACTTTTCCTGATTCAATATTTATAGTGTTGCCAAAGTCACATCAAGAGCCCCGTTCGACACTAAGTAGGTGGATGGCGCATAGCATAAGGCAAGCAAAATGCTGTTTCATTGCTTATTCAACCCATCTCGCTTATTATGGTTTATGAGGGCATTGCTCACTCCAGCCACAGTCATATTCACAATGTTTATGGCTTCCTGTACACGAGAATCCACAAACAATAAACATACTTTCAGAAATTATTTAACAGTACGCTGCACTTGAAAAGGATGGGATACCTGCGCTGGAAATAATTGAGATATACTTCAAGTAATTAACGTTGTAATTTGGGAAAGTATCTCGCTTCCAGTCCTTTAATATCTTATCCGTACAAGTCAAAATTGCGTTGTCTTCTACACAGAAGTTGTTCTGTTGGGCACTCTCCTTTTCTTCACAGCGCATACCTACGTGCTTCCTAACATTTGGTTCATAAGCACATAACGAAGAATTAAAAGGTCAGGCGTTGTAGTTTTTATGTCTGACATTTGAGAAGATATATCACCCAAATTACTATACACCCTTCCGTCCGTACCGTTTCTTCAGTTCACTTGAAATGCGGTGCATTATTTGCATTACAGCGTTAACAAACCGGGCTCTTTAGATTATCCTGCTCGAGTTACAGGTGCCTTAACAAGTTGCTTGAGTTGCTTGAGCGAGAAAGCAGCACCTTTGGTCAAACTCGTATCTGGTACCGAAAGCACATTGGTTTTGCCAAAAGAAAACTTTGTGGTTCGTTGTTTTCGAGCTGGTAAAAAGCGTTCTTCATTTGTTGCAGTCACGACCTCTGTGATCTAATTTACCAGTGTGTACTCCAAATAGGAATTGGCATTCACAAATAGAGTACACGTCGTCGTCCATTCTCACAACAAATGTTACCGAAGGATCCCTTTAAGAGCTTCAGCAAATTGAGCTTCCTCCGATGAATTGATGTAACCTTGGTACTCCAATAACAAGGGAGCTAATGGTTGAAAGTGGCACCGTCTGATGCAGGAGGGACAACTAAGCTGCATGCTAGCATACACAATGTTCTAGGAAGCGCTTATAAGTGCTGTCAATTTTATGGGAATAAAATAAATACGCCACCTAATATATAGATTTCCTTAAATCTACATAAAATATGTCACTTATTATGAGAAGGCCTTAAGGATAATACGTAGTATCGCTCTGTAGTAGAAAATACTGGGCGCTAAAGCAATATACAATCGTCTTTTTAAGAGAGTTAAAGATGGAGACCGAACAACTTAGATGTAGTTTGCATTCTAGAATTAGCAGACACGAATTAAAATGTAATTCCGTTCGCATTCACGACGGTTGTATTTTTCACAGTTTTAGGTGCTCACAACTGAGGTTGGTTTTGTGTCTAAGCTTCAGTATGCGACCGCATATAAGATTGCGTTTACACGACATCTGGAATCTCAATATGAGATATTTGTGGTCATCGATGTTCGTCCACTTGAAGCTCAAAGTACCAGACTTTGTTGATAAGACGCTGCTCAAAACTTAGCCGTCCTGTTTTATCCTTTGTTCTGTTTGCACTATTGCTCATGTTTTAACTATGTTCGTGTGCTTCATAACGTATTCAGGATAGGAGCGCATGTCATAATCGTGAATCATGAATTTAGATGAGTCAAAACTCTCAACTACCCTAAACAAATTGCAAGTTAAAACTTTTTGAAGCTCTACTGACCCATTTGATCATTGTAAAGAGTTCTGTCTGATCAAGCCGAAGATGCGTTCCAGAGAAACGTTGTGCTGTCTGAGACTCAATACCTACCAATTGTGGAATTCCCATAGCGCACTTGATCAGTTTATAAGTTCCCCCATTCATTTGTGAATGTCTAGAACGATCGAATAAAAACAACACGAGGATTGCGCTAGAGAACGTCCTAGGTAGCTAACTGACTTATCGAGCGACATAACGTTACACTTTCAGGGAGGCATACAGAAATTCGAACAAAAGACTCACGAGAACATTTATTTTAAACTGCAAACATCTTGATGCTTAAAAATAAGCACTCAAATCAGTTCCTAAATGTGGTGACAAACATTGTCCATTGAGACTTAATGACTAATAGGGTAGAGGTTTCTGATAACATCCAATGGTCCCCTTCCAAGGACGGTTCTGTCTACCTGATGAGATCTAAACGCCTCGTGGGGTGTAGTGTTACTGATACATTAGTTCTAGTCTTAATGATCCAGTTGATCATGGCTCGTTTCTTGGGTAACTGCGGTCCATCTTTAGGGGGCGGGTCACCATCTGTTCACACAATGAACGCTGAAAATGGACCGTCCAATAGAACAGGTTGTTGACATTTCGGCTGTACCGATTATAGCATTGATCCTATCATAATTTTATTGCAATCAGCCAGTAGACAAGAAGCTGTATTTGTGCCACTTTGATAGTTAGAAGAGCTACTTGTTTCGATCTGCATTGCGTTTCCTATGTTCAGGGCGAAAGAGCTCCATGAGTCGCACGATGGAGACGAGTGTCTCAAAGTATGCAGCTCCAGGTGAGCTAATTGTGCTGGGCCCAGAGTCCGCCTGCACCCAATATTCACGTTCCAGGCGGAAACACAACACCCTTAGTTGAACCAATGTTCAATAGGCAAGACACGTCATAAAACCAGGCTCTTTTGCTGGTTAGCTGACCCACTACTTAATGAGATAGAGGGGAACGGAGAGTTGTCCAACAATATCTTTCTGCGGTGATGGTGGGGTGTAACGGTTGGATCGCATTCATACGATTGATTGCGTTCACCGAAACAGAGTGACAAGCAACATCAATGTAGCTCCGTCAAATGATGGTGGACATACGTTTGAATATAGCAACTAATTACCATACAAGTATAATGGAACCTAAGATCACCTGGGAATTGATTGAAAAAATTACGCATGAGCGCGAGTCTCAGCGCACGTCAATGAGTGTGTGTGGGACGCAACACCGACTGCGTCAATAATGGAAGTCCGATGCGTGGTGAGTAAAGAAGCGAAAGTAAATTACTTAATATGTGGTTCGCTACAAAGAATGCCGAATAAACCTGCGTATTGAGCTAGACTATGTGTGCCAGCAACGGAAGAAAAATGAGCTCAGGCAGGTTAGCATACCAAAGTGAGGGAAAGGCGCAGCAACTTAAATCGGAAGTAGCAACTATCACTAGTCCTTTATAGACGGTGGTGACTACAACCGTCAGGCCTTTCACCTATCATGGACCGACAACCCAATCATTAATGTGAACCGTTGTGGAGTACAATGCTAAGTATTCCACCACGGTTGGCGAAGAATCGTACAAGCCAGTGAACTCCTCTACTGGAATAGTAGTTTTCATTTCGAATAAAGACGTACCCTACCTTATTTTAAAGGTAGCATCTGACATATAATCTGTTGTTGACAATCTCGTATCTACTCCCCGTGTATGATATATGGTAGGGTC
Organism: Dicrocoelium dendriticum; assembly: GCA_944474145.2. Lineage (NCBI taxonomy): Eukaryota > Metazoa > Platyhelminthes > Trematoda > Plagiorchiida > Dicrocoeliidae > Dicrocoelium > Dicrocoelium dendriticum. The sequence continues at coordinate 75,955,106 of OX104060.1, read as the reverse complement.
CCCTATATCTATAAAAATATTGTCCACCTAGTAAAGACTAATATTAAGCAAGAATGTTTTCTGTGCAAGAGTTGTTGGTCGGCTTGCAATTTTCTTAAACCATGTTGGATAAGTCATGAGATATAACAAAGAGTGGTTTATATCGCAGATGAATAGATTTTGAAGACACTAACTTTCAAGCATCCAATTCGAGTGATTGACATTTTGTCGTTTTGCAAAGCAAGTGTTTGCACAGCTGGGTTTAGACTGTATGCCACTTTTCGCCGGCAGATTTGAGCGAAATATCGTGGATTTCAAAAGTATCTTTCCTCAGCATGTTGGGGAGAAGAAGGACATTGGAATCTGCCGCACCCTTATCAAATTGTAGAGCTTCAATCAGTCAGCAGTCAAAGTGGTGATTTGTTTCGGAATACTGACTGGCTAATTCACGCCACATTTCTATTGCACCACAATTTCACTGAAAGAATGCTGTGAGATATTTGGTACCAGTTAAACTACGTATGCATCTCAGCGACATATAGTGCGCCATTTTATATACTTAATCAAAGCCAACATGGTATCCGGCTTTTATTATCGCGTGCTTTACCCGCATTTGACAGCCGTTTATTTTTCAGGTCATATTGCGGTTTTTATCCTGTTGCAGTTCACGAAATCTTTTAGTTCACGCTATGAGCTTACATAAGCAACATGCATTATATATCCAATCTTCCAGTAAAGGTGGTTGTTTAATCATAATAATGGGGACTATGTCCTTCTTTCGCATAAAAGCATAAGAGGCTTCATGCTACCAACCCAGATTTTACATCATAAGGTTTCTGTTGAGTTTGTATTATAACGGAGGTACGAATACTCCACCACTCCTCGTTGTTTTGTGAGTTTTGCCCCACCTGCCCATATTCACCCCGCCATGTTACGGGTCCTCGCATACGTGCACTTGTGTCTCACATTTGTGGTTAGCTTATATGAACACTGTATCTTAAGGTTATTCGCTTTTCTCATACTTTTTGTGTATTTCTCTCGTTCGTGAGGCAAATTAGCGACCCCCCGTTTTTGAACTGACCAGCCTTGACTGACCGAATGCCAGCTTTTTCGCATAGCCTAAGTATATGCTCTGATTTGAAACATTCGATTGCTTTGAACATACGGAAGTGGTGACCGGTTTGGCGTGCGGCGCTTAAAATTTTTTTACCCGGTCGTTCGTGTTCTAACTACCTTTAGTGGGTGGAAGCAGTCGTTGGGCTCCGACACATCAGTTTGCTACCATCTGATCTTCAAAAGACGTATCACTATTAATCATCATCATAATCCTCCTCATCATCATTAACAGCAGCAGCAACAGCAGTATATCAGCCATTTGAACTGATGCTTCGCTGCCATACAACCAGGAGGACCTATGAAATAAAGAATAAGAAGAGGGAGAGAAGGGGGACTTACCTGAAAACCTTAATGCCCTAAGCAACCATTCAGGGTCAAGAAGCCTACACCTTTTGTAGACAACATACCATCACAAAAGGCTGGCTATCGTACAGAGATAACGCGCATCGGCGAGACAGCTTCCTTGCGGCTTTCACTGCCACGCGTCATAACCAGCCATTACCCCGCAGACAACTCAGCACCAAACACACTTTAAACAGACAATCCGATAAGGATACGGCAGCAGACGCGCGCAGATATTGACTACGAGCCATGTTCTGTCAAGTCTCCAGCCAAGCACAAGGCGGGTTACACGGACTCTAGTCTGGAAGGCGAGACGGGCCAACGGCCCCAAATTTGCTCGTCACTGACTTCATTTCTCGCTGTCAAGTCAACTTCTGTCCACCTCGAGCCTTCCGCCACCCTACACCTGACAGACTAAACGAGGTCGTCCTAGGTAAGCGGTGACCAGGCGTACGTAGAACGTTCCCAAGCCAACGCAACTTATTCAGTGCGATCTGTTGTTTTAAGAACCTAGCATGGTGTGCACTACCTAGTAGTCGCCAACACACATCATCTTTGCGGACACGCTGGTGCCCTCCGAAATAGGCAATGATTCGCAGACAACGATGGTCAAAGACTTGAAGACGCCTCAAATTGTCAGACCGAAGGAGGCAATTCTCACTACCGTACTACAGAACGGCCCTCACTGTGGCCTTGTATACACGGCCTTTCAGACGGAGGGAAAATCTCTTTTGTCGCCAAAGATGCGCAGGATCAAGAAGGTAGCTCTGGATTTTGCAATGTGTGAGATGACGTTAGTTTCTATGCGCCCATCATTGCTGATGCAGCTGTCAAGTTAGTTGAAATGATCAACCACCTCGAGGTCCTCGTTAGCAAGCGTCAAGGGGTCATCAAGTGGCTGGTGGCCCTGCAACAATACTTTGCACTCTGAAGGTGCGAAGTGCATACCAAATAATGGGACCACTCGAGACAGGCTATTCAGGGTTGATGGTGCCACGGCAACATCGTCGAAAAGCAAGATGATATCGGCCGCATAATCTAGATCAACTAACCTCTCACCAGGCAGCACTTCAACGCCTACATCGTGAGATTCCGCAAAGGAACACTCCATGATGGAGTCCACGAAGAAATTGAAAATAATGAGGAAATCGAACAGCCCTGACGAACGCCACTTGTGGTCTGAAAGCTATCCGATAGGACACCACAGACCCTGACGCGGCCTGTAGTGTTCGAGTATGGAGCACGAAGGATGTTCACATATTTCGTGGGAACATCTTTCCGTGCAAGTATTCCGAACAGAATCGATCGATCGACTGAATGCAACTCACTCTAGAAATCGAGGAACACAGCTATTGTCGGTCTGCGGTATGCATGGCGCTGCTCTAACACCTGCCGCAAAGTGAATATATGGTCCATAAAGCCACGTCCTGGGCGGAAACCAGCCTGCTCTTCCCTAATCCGAGATTCTCGTTCCGCAATGAGGCGACGAACGATAATCGTGGCCAATAATTTTGCCACAAATGGCGTTAGGCTAATACCCCTGTGGTTAGAACACTCTGTGCGACTGCTCTTCTTGTGTATTACCACCATAATCGATTCGCTCCAAATAGCCGGGACGCTCTCTTCTTTCCAGATACATTCGAATAAGTAGGTCAGTGCTTTGCAGAGGACCTCACCTCCATCCATAAATAATGCAAGTGAGAGGGAATCCGGGCCAGCTGCAAGAAAATGATTGAGGGCTGTAATCGCGTTTCGGACTTTGGCCTCCGATGGGGGCTCTAAACTAACCGTCCATAGCTCGTCCTTCATCACCTGAACAGGGAGAGTTCCGGGAGCAGGGGGCCAGCTGAACTGGTCTTGTAACTCTTCCGTCCAACGAGCCATACGGCGCTCCTTATTGTGTATCAGCGCACCCGCGCTGTCACTGACTGCCTCGCTGACGCCTGGTTTTCTGGGACCAGTGGTGCGGATAAGCTGGAAGGGCTTGCGGTAATTGCCTACTGCTCCTGCCTGCTCCATTTCTTGAGTCCACTGGTTCACCAGGCTTCCTTGTCAGCACGTAGGCTCTGCTTTATTCACGCCGAATAGCGTGCTTGGTCACGTTGTGTTCAGAGCCAGCCGGGAAGTGTCTTCTGGATTCCAACAGGTTCACCGACCTCTCGGATATCCATTGACTGATGCGGTGGCGCTGGATAATGCCACAAGCAGATGCTACTTCGCCGTGTATGGCGGCCGAGATCCTATTCCACTGAAGCTCAGTGTCATTGGGACAACATAGCGAAAGTTCGGTATGCAGTGGGTGTTGATGGGATTGCCTGAAAGAGGGCCAAGACAATTTCTCAGTGGCCAATCGTAGGGAACGCTTGGCGCACCTCCCGGTAAAGTTCATGGTGAAATGACAACGTACCAAGGCATGATCATAGTCGACATTATTAATACACCCCTTCGAAGTTGCCACACAACGCATTTTTCCGAGTAGGCATGTCCAATTAGCTAAGCTGTACCTATTTAAACAAGCCGTTAAGTACTTGATCAGCTTGCTGCATTCAGGAAGCTTGTACTCATAATTCTTAGCCATTTAAAAATAGCCAGCCAGTGGAGGGTTGTCAGTAGGCTCTATACTGTTACTGTTCGGAAGCCAATAAATAGGCTGACACGTTCGTCTACTGCGTAGGGTGCTGGGAAGGTTCAACGCCTATATTTGTACACAGTTGCTTGGCACGTACGTGAAGAGGTTTGTGGGATACTTTGTCTAAGTTTAGAGACCCTGGAAGACACGCCATATCACCGCGTTCGATGCTACATACGTAGGGCGAAAAAGTGCCTTAAAGGTTTGTCTCACCTCCCATAACAACCTAGGCTAACCACTTATAGCTTGCACAGGGAACGTTTTTGGCTTCTGCGGGACGATTACAGAAAGGTGTATTTGATCTTCAAAGGCCCCTAAGCCGAATTGCCCCATATCTGGTTGGTCAATAGTTCAAGCTGGACGCACAGTACAGTCGCCTGGGATGTGAACGAATTTCATCTCTCTTCTGGTGACACAACTTTGAAATTCCCACCGAGTGGACGTGATTAATACCTCCACGTTATCAATATTCAAATAGAATACGAGACACAGGAGCAGTTACCTTATGTGATCGTCAAATAGCGGCTTTAGCGCAGGATACACAGTAGATTATCTCAAACTTTCCCTAAATTCCAGGCAGCATTGTTCACACATGTGCTATGGTAAACGTTTTCGTGAGTTCTTCGACATGTGCTCTATGCTATGGAGAATGTGTTTTCATTTTATATTTATCAGCCTCACCTTATTACGGGACTTGTTAAGTAGTTGCATATTTTACCCGTAATATACCAGTGTTCCACTGCTCCATTATGAATAATAACAACTAAACCCGAGAAAGATTTTGTGCCGCATTGTAGGGATTCTTAGTACCATTTATGGAACAATCTCCAATAATTTGTCTAAGGTGACCACTCAAGAGACCGACAAAAGTTGGTCGACTTGGACAGCCGGTCGCCATAGACAGGTTCACGCATAGGGACACTACTCATAGGAGAAATCATCGGGGATGTTTTCGGCTACTCACCAGGCTGGTGGTTGCCATAACAGGTTGGACTGTACTACTTCCACATAGAATTAAGCAACCACCAGTAGAGATAGGAAATACTTGCCTTCTTGAAATGCAGCACAAGCTATAAAGTTCTGCCAAACTCAGCTAACATCTACCTGATAGAAAGACACATCCTTACGAGTTTTATTTACAGTCGTTTTGTTTTATTGACAATTGATTCCCTGCTCTAAAATCATGGCGCGGCTTCATAGCACACGTTCAAACAAGAATAGCCTGGATATCCGTCATAGTACATCCAAGAGATGTGTTATGATTGCGTTTTTATACTTTGTTGTAAGGATATGTGAGGCGGGCAACCGGATTTTATGGGCTGCAATTACTAGCTGATGTCATTCTAGCAGGTTTGCCTTCGTACAATTTCAGGTGCAACGGAATTCTTGACGAGTCATAAAAGATTGCCTGATATTATTCAATAGGATTTTTGCACAGCTGTTCCACTAACATCCATACTTTGGCCATCTAAAGTCTCACCTTGTCTAGTGCGCGCTCAACGCCTTCTTAGTTAATTAATGAATACCTGGTTGCGTTTAGTAGTTGTATGGGTTTGGCTCGTAGGCTGTGAACAAAGCAACTGTGGTTATCTTTGACTAGATGAAAGACAGCTACAGCGGGGGACACTGTTGCTACTGATCTCCGGGCAGGATAATATGTAACCCAACGCTGTGATGGAGTCCATCATAGCCGATGCACTGGTAGACTATTTGGAAACCTCTAACCTTATCCTTTCTGAGCAGCACGACTTCCATCGAAATCGATCGTGCGCGACGAATTTGCTGCTAGCACGGAGTAGCTGGACTGAGTTAGCTGAAGCTGGAGAAGATTCTGATGTGAGCTACCTAGATCTTCTAAACGCATTCAACCGTCTAGATCATCGGATACTCTTTTCCAAGCTACAGCTTTAGAGGACCGGTGACCCTCTTTTAAGCTAGATCACCAACTATATCCTTCGGCGGCAATTAGTGGTCAGAGTTTGTATTTGCTTCTCTGAACCCCATACAAGTTGAATGGGGTGTGCCTCGGGATTCGGTGCAACGTCTCTGATTGCTTTTGGTATTTATCAATGATGTCACGTGGGCAGTTACATCTAACTTTCTGCTTTTTGCCGGGAAAGTTAAGATTTGACGCAAAGTTCGAGGGAATACGGACCAGTAACTGCTTCAGAGAGATCTAGACACGGTACATCAGTGGCTCCTCCAAAATCCACTGCAATTCAATGTAAGTGCAAGGGGCTGTCCTTAGGACACCAGAGCAATTGCTGTTACAGCCTTGGAAAGTATGTGCTGCAGCGAACTGCCCCCGAACTTGCTTTGGGCCTACTGGTTCAGGATGAGTTGGGTTGTTCCAGGCAATCCGCGAAAGCCTCCAAAATTGGTGATTAACACGTGGGCATGTTACGATGGGCGTTCGGACAAATAGACTGCTTTATTTTCCGGCAGATACTTAGTGCTAATGTTGGTCCTCATGTCGTATATGCAATTCAAGCCTGGCCCCCAGGGCTAAAATACGATCTTACTGCGTTGGAGCAGCCCAACTTTGAGCATTGAAGTAGGTTATTAGAGTGCACCATTAGAGAAGAGACTGGAACTATTGTGGGTATTCTGCGGAAGTTACGGCCGCTTACGAGATGACTTGATAATGATGTGCTTAATTCTGCAAGAACGACATCATGTGTGCCGTTTTTTACTGTAACTCAGCAGTAATATCAACTTAAGAGATCACGCACTACAGCTGGCTGAACGGTACAACCGCATGGATTGCTGCAGAAATTTATTTTCTGTCTGCTTGCGTTACCCGTGGAATGATCTTCCATCACCACCCATATTTAAGATATGGTTTGTTGACTGACTTAATCCCCTACACTTACCTTACCTAGTACTACATCTGCATCCCACTCCTGGAACGCTACGTGAAATCAGATAAACCCTGCTAGACTTTTGAATCCATCCATACGATATCAAATCTTCAGTCCGAGGGTAAGCAAGAATCGGGTTACCGAACCTCGTGGTCATTCACAATTCCCTGGTATGTTGTCCACATACCGGCCATCCCACATAGTCAGGTTCGATTTTAGATTTGCACTAGTGTGTATTCAACATAACTCTCATTTTACAGCAAAGTCACCTATAAGGTCAAGGTGGATTATTCCGCTCATTAGGACGTACAGACGGTGCGTGCAAAGGACGCATATGTTATCCGTGTCCGATCTGAGGACGTGCTCGATGCACCATATAATGAAGCAAAGAATTACGCAACAACCTCAGCTTGTTAAAGCAATTCTGAGTTTCTTGTATCCACGAAGTTGATTAGCAATGCTTATACTTACCGAGCGCCTGCTTTCTCACTGCCGCGCTTTCTAGCTTACCTTAGTTCGTTCATGACATCCGAAGGGACATCTGCTGCATTCACAAACATTTTCTATCATACGTTGCCAATTTCTACATCACAATTGCATGTAAATTTCAGTGACGGGCTTGAGTTTTGTACGTTAAAATTATGCGGAAACTTGCATGTGCTGTTTTTGACCTTAAGTATTACTGTGACAAAAATATCCGTCACTTTAGACGTCATTTTTATCCTGCATATAGTAGACGAGCGCACGACAATTGGAAACAAGCTGAGCTAACCTTGATCGCGACAGTTGTAGTTGGCGGTGTTGATGAGGGCACCGCTTTGTGCTTCCGAAATGAATGGTTTGGCAACAGAATTTGCGATGTCATGCCAGTCAAGGTCATCAGTTCAGATACCGTTGAACCTCGTATGGAAAATTCATCGAGAAAGTCGCTTGACATGATGATGCAAATTGTGCAACATAAACACCGGACTGGGATGACGACCTGACACACCCAGGAGTTTTTGTTTTGGCATGCTGCTGTCTATCATTTTCTAATGAGTATATGGTACGGAGATCAATAAACAATAGAAATGCCGGACTTGGCTGTGTTGTGCTACGCTGATTTGGACTAACGGTCAAGGTACCAATGTGTACAAGCTATGCTTTCTCTCAATGACTTAGCTTACTTCCAATAAGTGACTTTTACTGTAAAGCCGCTCCAATCTTGCGATATCCTCCACAGCAATACGCGTTATTGAGTGCGAGCAACACATCTCAGCAATACAAAGAAGATAAGAAATTAAACAATACACACCAAAAAGCTATAAACAAGTACCATAATTCTAAATATCACATTATACGTAGAGTTTGCCATCGTTGTTGGAGTGCGAATCTAAAGAAGAGGGGATGGACAAAAATCACTGTAAATCAGTTAGTGTATCCAACCAAAGGTGTTAGTCGTGCATCGGACTTCAGCCCCGCATTCGCGCTACACCAACCGACGTCAAGTTCGCAATGACGGACTTCATTCATCTGGACCAAGTCATCGCCTGGCCTCCTGTCCTCTTCTTTCCCTCACACCCCGGGCACAAAAATCGTGCAGTCACTGGAAGACCAAGTAGGATAAGCCTTCAACGATTGTCTTTACTCAAGGAAAGACGAATAATTTGAAGAACATATTGTGAGCCAGCACTCTTCGATTTATTTAGCAAACAAGCATAGATATCGGCTATCAGACAGCAATTCAAAGGGGAAATAATCAAGCCATTGGAATGCTGCTTCTTGGGACAACAGAAGCTGTCGAACGGGCGGCGATTTGTCTCTGCACCCGAAGCCTAATGGATTGGTAAGGATCAACCCTACCGCACAGTAACCCACAAGAAGACATATACCAATGGCACAGGTTCGCTAATCACAAAGATGAACACTGATGCTGGATCCACCGTTGTTAAGCAAGATTAAACTTGTTACAACCAGTAACCTGAAAATAACTCAGCTATGTTTATTCTATGAGCAGTTAACATGCGCATAATCAGCGCCCAGACTGCACAACATATACGTTACTACAGTTGTTGATAAAATGTTTACTACTGGATCGCCCAAATCGATAAGTTGCTCAGAGGTAGCGGAGCATCACATTTCATAAAGTGAAGTAAATTCTTTTACTTCGCCATTGATTAGGTCATGGTAACAGCATTCGCTGAACACTACCTACCTAATGTGGGGCTACTTCCCGGTGAGCGACTTCTTGAATTGGAGTAAGCCGACGATATTGCCCTAATCTGTGACAGCTCCCATACGTGCCAACCAGGGCTGAACCGATTATCAATGGCTGTCAATCGTTTTGGGCCATGCATTGCTTCATCGAAATGTAAACTCATCCTCCAATATTGGCAGGACTCACCCATGCGCTGACGCTTTGTGGTGAACAGCCAGAAGTCGTTCAGGAATTTAAGTACCTGGATAGTTATATTAGCGCCCGTGGGATCGGAGATAAGGTTACGAACGGTATAGCCGTATAGGTGCTTTTGTTAATCTTCGCTACCTGTGGCGTAGACTCGACATCACTCTCACCTTGGCGGACAGAGTTTATATTGCAGCCGCCCGTTTCACCCTCCTATATGGTTGTAAAACCTGGCCCATCAAGCCGACAGGTTTAAAGAGACTAGTTATGTTCGATCATCGCTGCCTCCGCCGCTTAGCTCATGTCTTATGAGAGCATCGCGTGAGCAATGAGCGTGTTTGACCTCTCGTATTTGGTGCAGGAAGAGTGTGTGAACCGCTCAGCACCATTATATCACGCACCAGGCTCCGATGGTGGAGCCACGTGTTGCGCATGCCCTCACATCGACTCCTGTGACATGCAATGTTTCCGCGCCGGGGTCACGGTTGGAAGAGGATGACACATTCTGCGAATTACAAGAATATGCCAATATTTGTAAACCTTTGCAGCTCGCACCCTTATCAAACCGAAGATTGTAAAGTACACATGCCAAAGACTCAATATATGGACTCCAGTTGGAGATAGGTAAGTTCTGAACCCGCGATATTCAAAATACTCTCAGGTACACCGTAAACGCAGTACCAGGGATTGTTTGGTTATTGTCCTCTTACAATAAGCGATCACCCGAGCCGAGCTGAAACACTAGCACAGTATCTGGCAAAATAATGCATAACACCAAGAATCATTTTGGCAGCAGAAGCACATCGTTATATAATGGAAATAGAGTAGCGATTTCAGCTAACCTTCCAGTCACCCCAGATTCGATGATTGTTCTGTAGCTAACGTTTTCAAAGCTCCTCAGACTGCTTTGGCTATCCGAAAGCATTCAATGTGAGCACACCAAGACCGTGACTGGGACCCCATACCTATAAATGTAGGAATTTCGATGGTGCAGTTGATCAGAATGGCACTTTCCCACCTTCACTGGTGAATTTCCTGCAAGATCAAAGAAAAACAACACTAGGATCGTGTTAGAGTACTTTGTGTACAGCTGATCGACTTATACATCATGTTGTTAAGTCATCAGGGAGATGTATAGAAATCCGAGTTCATGAGTTTTGGGAGAATATTGCTTTCCACTAAAAACATGTGAGTACCTAAAAATGACCTCTAGTTAGTCATTACCCGTTTTGACGGTCGTTGGCCATCGGAACTTAGTGAATAACGGGTAGATGTTGAGAAGAACTAGTTCGAAATTTGGAATGCAAAGCAGCGTTTTCGGCAGGCAACAGTGAACCTCAATTTACGAAGACAAAATGAATTTGAACACCGCGCTAACATTTTTCACCCTTTTTCAGCTTTTAATTGCATCTGTTGCGTTTTTATTTGTAATCTATGCGACGTTCCCTCGATAAGGTACTAGCTTTTTGCTAAAATCAACTAGGTGTTTAGTAGTTAAATGAAAAAGGAAACGGTGGTTTGCTGACATGGATGCTGGCATCTGGTTTCAGATGTGCCCTTCACGGTTGCCTCCACAGGACAACCATAAGACGCCTCGCCTACAGTGGGTCCATGGGTTGTTTGCGCTGCACCACCCACAGCTCTGTCCACACACTTCATACCCATTTAAGACCCGAAATAATGGAGGTATGTGGATGGGAGCCCCGCTTCATCGGCAGAGTCAGGCCACATTACTTCAGCAAGTACCATTCATGACTGATTGGGAAAGACTATGTATCAGACGCACACAATTTAGTGGCTAGGCCGTGGTCCTTTCTACACTGGGAGGTGAAGAAAATATTGCCATCAGTTTGACTACAATATGTTTTTTGACAAGAACGCATTCAAGTTGTGTAATATGTCCGCACTGCACGTTCTTTGAATTGCAACAATAAACAATATATCTGCGATTTTCTCATCACTGATCTTGTAGCAATTTTACCCAACCCTACCTCCAGTCTTACTGGTGTTGTATGCAATTGGATCCCATAACAGACCCTTGGTAAACTGTTTAATCTCTTATTCATCTTAGCAATACTTCGGCGTTGTTCCCTCAAACACTGGTACACCACGACCGCGGTTTCGTCCTGGTTTGGACTCAGCAGGTAGAGATAGCCTGACATAGGGTAGAACTCAAGGCCTAGTAGTTCACGGCTGACGCCCTGAACACTATGTCACTATGATCCGCGAGCAACGCTTGGCACAGCGGAAAAAATTAAAAGTTGGATTTGAATAAAATCCTGTGTTTGGATTTCGACACGCAACCTCTATCAAAACCACGGTTCACTTTGAGGTAGACCTCGATCATTCCGATCGTATCCGAAATAGGAATGCTTCGGAGCTGCTGCTTTCAACACTGGCACACCACGACCACAGTGTCTTCTAGGTTTGAACTCCTCAAGTGGAGGTAGCCTAAGCGAATATAAGTCCAAGCGAGGACGAAACTGCGGTCGTGATGTGCCAGCGTTGGGAGCAGCAACACCGAAGCATTTCTATTTCGGATACGGTCCTTGCGATCGGAGTGACCGAGGTTTACTTCAAAGTGAACCGAGGTCTCAGTAGAGGTTACGTGTCGCAATCCAAACATACAGTGGGTTCTGCAGTTCTAACTTCGCAGTTCTTATTGACCATTTACTGTTGTTATATAGTTCTTTTTTATTTGCTTATACACGGGGAAGGACCATGGAGATGTTGATCCACTTGTGTAACGTGTCTTTCTCATTCTCACTGCGTTCGATTCTAACCTTCTGCGTTTTATCAAATTCTGTGTGGCTACCGCTTTAACGGCATATTTATTCATTTCACCTCAGTGGATCTGTTTCTGTCCCTACTTGGACCATTGCACCTCACGTTCACACAGGGCAGCTTTGTGGTTGTGCATCGCCGACCATTACCCACTTATACTGGGGACTTCATGTCTGACTTATATCGCCGCATGAAGCTTGCTTGTTGCAGAGTAATGCAAGAGAATGCAACATTTGGTAAGCACGTGGTTTCCATTGGTTACAAGGTTCTCATACGCTTTCCCATCAGGTCCCAACCTGTTGTGTGCCCCACGCATTCCCATAGTCTTGAACGAATTGCGGGGTCTTGAACACAGTCACTGATGGAATCCGTGGTCATTCTATGCCTTGGTTCTCAGTACTCACAAAAGCAAACTTTGGAGCCTGTTGTTGGAAGCAAACATGTGAAACCTATTGCAAATTATAAGAAGTTCCTGAGGATTCAAGGCCTGTGACTACAGCACCACAATTGTTAAGCATGACTACAATATGCCGTGATTGATGCAGGGTTACCAAGTATAACGATTAACCTCGTCCTTCACCGTCTTCGTTCAAACTTGCTTCAAACTAGTCGGATACCGTGCAAATGCCCTCACGTGTGCATTTTGCCAAGTTAAATACCATATTTCATGTGTTGGATTATCAGTTGCGCATTTTCATCGTCTTCGCGAGATCCAACACGATTTCGTCCAAACTATATGTGAAAATTGCCGAAATAAGATACAGCCAGAAAGAGTAAAGCCGACGTGTAGGCCTCAGCGTTTCGTTGCGAACAGCTCCGTGTGTTTGGCCCAACAACCTAGCGCGAAGTGCCTTCAGATTTCGGCTCAGTCGTCCTCCTCTACCCGTGCAGACTCACTGACACCAAGTCCAACCGTTGTGAGAAGCCCAGTTGCACCTGGCCTAAATTGTTTACCGTTGTTGTGTCCACCGGACACTGATGTCCCAGCAGGTGAAAGTCTGAGTGCTGAAGACCAGTGGAAAGATCAGAGGACGAAATTACGAAGGAACGTTGGGCGTTTACCTTCTGTAAGTCAACGGTTAGACAAACCACTTAAATCTGGTAGTATACTTCGCCCTGCAAGGCCAACCTCGTCCGACCAGAGGCGTTATAATCTCGTGATCTTTCACGCACCGGAGTCCAGTGATCCATCACCCCAAGTGCGCCACGATCACGATGTCGAGTTTTTACAGGGTCTAATTGATAGACTCCTCGACGCTGGTGAAGACTCGGTAAAAGTGAGGCAGATTACCCCTCTTGGAAAGCAAGGTGATCAACACAATCGGCCTATGAGAATCACTTTTGTGGACGAAGCCAGTCCAAGACTGATCATGTCTCGCCTAAGTAGGCTGAAAGGTTTGAAGATCCATGTTCGTCCCGACCTGGACCCAGTAGACAGGGAGCGGCTCAAGTCTGTCATCATTGAGTTGAAAAGACGCACTGGTGAGGGGGAAACAAATCTTCGTATCGTAAATTTTCGGGTGGTTCCCAACAATCCGCGAATCAGGATAAACAGGCTGCTCACACTTCAAGCACGCCCGGTGGCTCCTTCTGCGGCCTGCGAGTAGCCTTCACAAACGTTTGCAGTATTATGAAGAAGCGCGATGAGCTTTGTTGTTTCTTTGCGTCTGAGCGGCCAGACGTAGTGGGACTCGCAGAGACATGGCTGCATGCAGAGTTATACAACCAAGAACTTGAACTCAACGGTTACTCGTGTTTCCGATGCGATAGACTAAAGAATGCCCACGGTGATGTCTTACTTTACATCCGGTCTTCCCTGCGTGGGAGACTTGTGAGCACCTACCGAAGTGACGATGGCCTGTGTGAGCTACTGTGGTGCTCCATCCGCCTCAGGCGCGGAGAACTGCTTGTGGGCGCAGTTTATCGCAGTCCCCTGAGTCGTTGTTTGGATTGGCTGCCTCATCTTCGGACCCACATGAGTCGTCCACACTTTCTGCTTATGGGCGATTTTAACTGTCCTCGAATTCGATGGCCTGATGTGCATTTGATGCCTGGACATAGTGAGGTTGAAGCAAAGTTCGTGGATTTGGTACTTGAAACTGGTGCATCGCAACACATATGCCAGCCAACACGCATATCAACACGTTTAACCTCGTCCTGTCTCGACCTGATGTTAACGAGCTACGAACAACGAGTGCGTGACGTTAGGATTCTGGAGCCCCTGGCCACGAGCGACCACTCAGTACTGATAGCTGATATGGAATTATCTTTGCCGTATTCACATCCGCTGCAACCAGCTCCCAACTACTGGAAAACCGACTTCGATGGTCTTGCTCGAGCCGCGAGCCAACTGGATTGGTCTCTGTCACAAACTGCATCTGTGGAAGATTGTTGGATATTTATAAAAGAGAGATTGACATCATTGTGTTCCAAATTTGTGCCATTGAAATGTCGAAAGGTTGGACCGATAAAGCCTCATTGGTTTGATAAGGAGTATGGAAACCTGGCTCGGAGGCGGCGCAGACTGTGGGACAAATTCCTTCTCTCTGGCTCTGCCAATGATTGCGATGGGTATAAATGTCAGCGGAATCTCTGCAACAGTGCAAAAAAGAATAAACGCCGACACTTTGAAGAGCAGCTCGCATTAGCCGCGAAGACCGCCCCATAGAGAATCTTTGCATACGTGAAGCGACGCCTGAAGCCGGCGGGTGATGTGCCAGTGCTGGATGGCACGGATGCACAGCCCCTAACCTCCAGCACTGAGCGTGCGTCCGCGTTGGCGGCGCACTTCGCTTCTGTATTTGCGAATAACCAGGTGTCTGTTCCGAGTTCGACGTGTACCGCTTTTACCGAACTCGATAGTCTGCAATGCGGCGTCGAAGAGGTAGCTCAACTACTCGCCAACCTTGAAGGCACCAAACCTGCCGGACCTGATGGGCTTCACCCACTGGTTCTCAAGTCACTTTCAACCATCCTCTCTCCTATCGTGACTGACCTTTTCAACAGGTCGCTCTCCGAAGGTTTGTTGCCAGTTGACTGAAAATGTGCGGTGGTGAAGCCTATTCCGAAAGGCGGCGATCCTAGCAAAGTAGACAATTACAGGCCAATTTGTCTGACACCTATATTGGCAAAGGTTGCTGAGAAAATCGTGAAGAAGAGATTGCTGCAGTTGCTACAGTCAAACGAGGTCCTGACGCCCGCACAGCACGGTTTTATGCAAGGTCGCTCATGCATTACGAACCTGCTTGTGACGAGGCATGAGTGGTTGAAGGCAATAAACAAGGGGAAGTCCGTCGACGTGCTATTCATCGATTTCAGTAAAGCGTTCGACAAGGTCAGTCATGAGGTTCTCCTTCACAAACTCAGCATGTGTGGCGTCGGTGGCTCACTGCACCGGTGGATCCGCGACTTTCTTGTTGGACGAAGATGGAGGGTACAGGTCGACGACCATCTAACTGACTGGTACCCCTCTACAAGTGGTGTGCCTCAAGGCACTGTGCTGGGGCCCACTTTGTTCCTGATCCACATCAACGATCTACCGCAGCGTCTCCGGTCGCCGTGTGCCTTGTTTGCGGAGGGCATGAAGATTTGGAGAGAAATCGACGCTCCCGATGACTGCGGCCTACTTCAGCAAGATCTCAACCGCTTATCCACATGGTCTGCAGAAGTTCTTCTCCCGGTCAACCCAGCCAAGTCGGTATTTATGAGCCTGGGAAAGGGTGCAGACGGCCGAACCTGCACCCTTGACGGCCAAACGCTATATCCCACACCCTCCGTGAAGGACCTAGGTGTACTCTCACGCTACGACTTGAAGTCCGTGGACAACACGAACAGGCTATATCGGAACGGACTGCGCATGCTTTGGGCGCTCAAACGTAGCTTTTGCACATGGTCTGAAGAGGTTGCCACTCGCCTGTTCTCTTCTATCATTAGACCAATGCTAGAGTACGGTTCGCCCGCCTACTTTCCGATTACCCGAGGCGAGGCACAAAAGATCGAACGGGTCCGACACGTTGCTACCAGGCTCATCCCGAGTTTACGTGGCTTTGGGTATGAAGATCGGTGCGAGAAACTAGGACTCTACACCTTGTCCTACCGTCGGGTGCGAGTCGACCTCATTATGACCTACCGAATTCTACATCTCGGTGAGTTCCCCATGTTATGGCCAATGCTGCACTTACGAGGGCCATGCAGCACACGCGGACACAGATACAAACTTGTTGTGCCGGATATGAAACGTGTTCCCCACCCACTGTGCTTCGAACGGAGAGTGGTAAACATTTGGAATAGTTTGCCCGAACATGTGATTGAGGCAACATCTGTGCAACAGTTCAAAACGTTGTTAGATTTGCATTTTGCATCTATTCGATTCAGAGAACGACTGCATACTTACGATGACATTTCACATTTGTGAATCCTGAAATATCGTAAGTCGAATATTTTAAATATTACATGAGAACGACAATGATATTCACGGTTGACAACCATTATAATGTTTTTCACAATATTTCGAAAGAGTTGTACAGAATCCATTTCTACTTGCTCTATAATACAGTATTCAGTATTCAGTGTTCAGTATTCATTACACTCTGGATTGCGTTGGATTTCTGCACCTTGCTGGGTAGATATCGTCGTTGCCCGGAAAGCGTTTTTAAGAGTGGCCAGTACATGCACGTGGGATTGATTACAGGCATACGTCATGATTCTTAACCAATAATGTTGCTGTCACATCAAAGTTTCAGCTGCAGTTGCACATAGACGGACTCACTCCTCTTCGCAGCCCCCGTAAAAATGGTGACCAGCCTTGACTAGCCTAACTGATCCAACTGTACTGGTTTTCTTTGTCGGATTGTTTTTCGGTTTATTGAAACCAGCAGATTTGCATGACTTCCTTAGGCCCACGATTGATGACTTGAGAGATGGTATGCATACATAACTCCTTATCTCTCAAGAGGATCCCCTGGGTTACCTTGACATGAAATGAGTGATTGTGGACGCTCAAGTTCGAGCATCCATTTGACAAATAATGCAGCATCCCGGTTACTACGCATGCGAAAGGTGTACCGTTACTGGTGAATATCCACTTACACATGAATTACCTTTTACTTCCGCTAGCTGTATATATTCATAACCGCATGACTTTCGCACAAGACACGGAGTGCATACCAAGGAATAACACTGATTTCCTTCTGTTTCGTCAGGAAGAACATCACGTTGGAGATTCCAATTTTTTGGGTGCGACCTATTGACATGAAAAGTTGCGTTTCCTTTGGATTACATGCACATGGTTAGACAAAAAGTAAAGAGGCGTTTGACTGCTATGTGGCCCTACATCCACCGAAGTGCGCTTGTGTCACATACAAATCGGATATTTACACCAGGATCGACCAATGTCCCGAATCCCAGAAGGTTAATTTCCTAAGGAAATGCCACAAATTCGTTGATACAGATCGATGAGAGTCCACGGAGTATCGGAAGTACAAGTTGCACGTTGTCCCCGTTGCCATGTGCTACATATTGCACCCTATACTGTACAAGTCAAGTCAATTCAATATAAGCTTCATGTACCCAAATGGGTGCGTTTTTAGCATTTTAACTTATCAACAGTAAATATATCAGGGTTATCAAAAATGGTAAGTTGTTACATGAGTGAAAAAATGTGAAGAGTGTAGCGTCATAACTCAAGTCTGCTCGATCGAGCAACTAAATATCCCATGGTTGGCGGCATCCGGGTTCGGATTTGTCTGTCACTGTGGCCAGCCACTGCAAGCCTGCTTCTACCGAGAGACCATGGATGGCTTGCGATGAATCACCCACAGCTCCATCTACACACCCCATATCTAGTGTAAACCCGAAGGAATAAGACCGGGAGGCATGTAGATGGGAGCCACGTTTCATCAACGGAGCAGGCCCACACTCCTTCAAAGGTGAACACAAGCACACTGTATTTGGGTATCAATCGCACACAAGGCGGTGGCAGGACGGTAGTCTGCACCACAATGAGTGCATGGAAACACGCTTCGAGCCTAGCACGGCCGCGAGGACCGTGCACCCCGTCCCCTCCAGCAACGACCAACTGTCGCCTGGAGCCAATATGGACGAGGTATTGAGTGATAGACAGGTAGGCACCTTATCAACATGCACATAAAACGCAGCCCCACCGGGATTATCAAGCAACAGCCAATCACATGCAATGACATGTTCATATAAAATAAATCGAATAATGCAAACAGATACGGTGACATAACTCTTCAATAAATGAGCAGATGAAATAAATTGGTTGCCAACAAATCCGCGCCAAGTATATAAAGTACAAAATTTACTCAAAAAATGCTACAAACGCAATAAAGTCGATGAGCATAAGCGCAAATGGAGTAAGCAACGTGTGCAAGTTAATAGATTATTCATGTAGGCAGAACGAACCAAATAAAGTTGAATGCCATTTATCCAGCTTAAAATGATCTAGTTTAAGTGTAAGTTTATTTAACCCAAGTGCGACGAAGAATCATCTTGAATGCAACATCAACCTACGTAATGCTGGACTAAAGCTTCGGAGTTTGCATTCGATCAAAAACGGACAAGGGTTCGTTAAAATATTTCCTCACAATTCGTTTCAGTTGCGGTGAAATTTGGTGTCCAAAGACGGTAGATCGGGGATCGCGTGCGGTATCTAAACCGTTACATTCAAAAGTTGTATAGAGTAGATTGATCGAGTAGCTTCTTCTTGCAAAACTAACATATCTATCGTAGCTAATGTAAAATATGATGTTCGACGAGATCTTGTTGAAATTCTCTTTTGCGGAAGCCTTTAAATCGACCGCTGCCTTTCCATTGAACAGCATTTTTTATTTTAGCTAGTGCGGATATAAAGGTTTTGTAGGAATACTTTGACAACTGTTTGTCCAAAGTACTTACAAGGTCCCAAGACCATCTAAGTTACAATATGTTTCATACTATGTTGAAATAAAGCCACCATTAGCGGTTTGTTGCTTTTGGCCACGGACTTTTAAGGCAGTGTAAACTGCGTACGCAAAACGCTACTCTGACGGCTGGAAAATTTCGAGCATTATGTTTCTCAGTTCCCGCTCAGTGCACAGGAGTGCGGGTCCTTTTACTCGTGCGGCAACATCGTACATTTTCCCTTTTCCTTATAACTTGATAAAACTTTTGCATTTTTAAAGAGGCCATTTTACTTTATCCGCAGTTGATACTGTAAAGTGCTGTAAATTTACCCATCTGGGTACCTAAAACCTACCTTGATTTGACTTGTCTTGGTGGTGCGTGCTTTTCTTCAAGATATGGTGTGAATATTATTTCTTCATGAACAGGCAATTCTTCGTAAGACCGTTGGTCAGTTGGTTGTTATCTACGGTCCCCAAGAGTTGGTGTTAAACGTCCACTGCTCACCGCATTTTTGTGATGAGTTGCCTGAATTTGGACCACTAGAATACTATTCCGAGTCCTTTTTGCATAAGCTGCGCCGCGTTATTCGTGGGCTACGTTTACCGGCATCACAGAAATTTCAACGCTCGGTTGAGAAAGTTGCGTATTCACAACTATCGTCCAACGGCTACCTGGATGACATTGACCGCACCTAGGCAGCAAGCTGCTCCTGTAATCTGAATCAACTACCCGTAAGCGTTATCTTTTGACAGACGCGCATCCGGTCATTGATGTAATTACTGGCAACAGACCCACATTACATGTCGACCTACGTGGTAGGCTTGTATGTGTTTAGATTTATGCGTGTGTCTAGCCAACCTTCCTCAAATGTTGTACGTCTCATCATCTGCGCACATGCAGTTATTCTCAATGACGTTAGAGACAACGGCGAATTTTCCTTGAGTCGATCACATGCAGTTGTTTGGCATTTCCGGAAAATGAGGTGTGAAGTTATTCTATCCAATAGCTCATACTTGGGATGGAGCAGCGACTCGCAAGGTATGTTTCATTACATACTCGCCGATGAAATATTAAATTATTTCAGACGTAACGGAAATGCTTCAGCGTGCACCTGCGTAGCTATGGTGAGAAATACGCATATCCTGAATCCCACAGTGACACCCTCTATTGCCGTGAGACAACAATTGGCGACTGCCCGGTACTACACTTGTGTTCGGTAATCAAATGTTCAAAAATTCTATTGTATTTATCATGTACGTAAGTAAACTCCCCATATATAGGTATGGTCTTTAATGACCATACGACTTTCGGCAGACTAGGATTTATGCGAACTCACAGACGTTGTTGTTCTTATCACAGAAGCTTGTTCTTTAGTGCCTTGCGCAGCTTAAGCTTCCAAATCCTGTCACCCATCGTTCTGGACTTTTTGCATCAAAGTCTGCTCTTCTGGTTACAAAGTGATTTTCCACTTTCATTGCGAGTGATTATCTGCGTGGCCAATTACGACCAGGTAGCACTGAGGTACCAGAACGAGGTGACAGCTGGATTTTTGTAAGGCATCTATGAGATTTCTATGGTACAACCTAAACTTCAGCATTTATCTCCTCGTAAAATACGGAGTAATTGCCAATAAGACTTCTGGCCCCAAACAGGCAGCAGTTCAACATTTTTATTCACGATAATGCGCCTAAGCTATAGGTGTGAATCACCCCAGCTATCGTGACGCACATGCGTACGAGGTGGGCAAAAGTTGATAAAGGTTCAGTCATGTTCTCCTTTTCTACTGGTCTCAAATTGACAATCCGCGGACTGTAAACAATGTTCTCCAATTAGCTGTTGCACTGCCGTAAACGCCGTTTTGCATTTCATCCACATCACTGGCCTGAGTATGTTAATGTGCCATTCCCCATTTTGCACGGAAGTTGGAACTTCCGTAACATGCTTATGCTCGCTTGCTTTTTAGCTGTTTTGCATCTTCGAGTTTGAGAACACCACCGTTGCTTTTGCCCAGAAGAAGTGGATGGTGAACACGCATGAAGTCCTGTGGCCAGGTTGTAATACCAAGAAGACGCAGAATTTACTGACTCGTGGAAAATCGCCAACTCCTACTGCCGAACACGCTTTGTGGTCAAAACTATCCGACTAACCGGCTAAACATAATCTAGAATAATGGTGTTCGCAAACGATTACGACACGATGAAAATTAGTGCCCACATCATGATGACGGATCTTTCGTCTACCTAGAGCATATTGCATTTGGAGTGAATCGGGAGAAGCCAAATGCTAGTATCACTTCCGCTACACCCTTTTCAAGCTTCTTCTCCTGCGATCTGAGTTTGAAAAGCAAACCTAGGTCCGTCAGATTCCAGCACGTCCAGGAGCTGTTGACGTCCAACATTCAACCCTTACTCTAGTGTTGGATTTGGAGAATTACACCAATCAGTGAATCATTCTCAAATTCATGGGGAAGGTGGGTCCAATTAGAAGTCCTTTCTTTTCAAGCTACTTGAATAACGATTTTGCGTCAATTGCCAAATTGAATAATCGCAGCTAGACCAGTCTATTGCAAAGGAACGGCGTGCGTTTCAACATGTGTGGGAGAATTGCGCGATACATACAAGGGAGAACGCTAGAATTCTGAAGTAGCTGCACGACATAAACTTTATGGTGGCCTCCATTCGCTTTTAGTTGTCAGCGGACGTTAAAATCAGTGTATATCTTGTATCGTTCCAGCTACAGATGGAGGAGGAGCTGCAATCGCTTGATCGACGTCAAAGAAGTCACACTGCGATGGCCTAGTTTCTATGGGGCCGCCAATGCATGCGTTGCTGTAGATTAATTTCTTCACCACGCTCGGCGGCAATCCCGTTTCTGGAGCATTACGGAACATCACGCAGACCGCCTACACGGCCGAGCTCGTTTGCCAAAGTAGCTGGCGCGGCGTTCGTACAATAAAGCGCTTTGAAGAGACTCAGCTGACCCGGAAATCACTGATTAGTTGGGCAACATATCAACTGACATCCACCTTCTAGATGCAGTCGTACGAATGTTGACACATGGATACACCGAGGACGAGGTGAAAGGTAGGCTGAACCAGTTACTTCATACGGGCCAATGAGCATTTCTAACGGGCCTCGCCTTCCACAGAGTAGGACGTTCTTATTGTCCTAACCCTAAAAGCTTCAGTAATTGAAGTGTTGTAGCCAAACTTTGCGCAAGGCTAAATATACTTTGCTCAATGTACCGTGGTTGTAGAACGCCCATCGCAATTTAGGATTACATTGCTTTATGCTCCCTGGTCGAGCGTTTCTAAACATGCACACATCCAGGTGTTGCACGCTTGGAATCCTCATTAAGCGAAATATGTAGCTCGGTGTAATTCTGCCCTCGCAAGATGGTTTCAACAAGGCGCCAACTACGGTGCCTACTTATGTCCTCATTTTGCGTGGATTTCCCTGTTGCAGCAATTTGCATACAGCGTAAAGTAAATCGGCACTGTACAAGCGCATCATCAAAAACTTTAATGCAGTTGCGCATAGATGTAATGCCAGTGCTGTGCACTTCACTGTATAGTAATGCCCACTGCGATTAGTTACTTTAATTGCATTGGTAGTGGCCTCCTACACGATTTTGTGTTCACAATCCACCGACATCCTAGTGCTGTATCCTTAAGTTGACGCAAGATGGTTTTTATAAAACACCTACTGATTTGCTGTTTATTCACTTTTAGGCACAGTACTCCGGAAGTGTAAGCCGAACCCATTGAAGCCACGTCACACGCGTACGTTGTACAAACCTGCTGCGCTAGGATTTGTCGGTTTCCTTGCATTCCACATTTTCACGTCGTCGCGTACTTGCACTTCGAGAATGGCTTTACGCGAAGCTCAGAACACAGCTGGTGGTATTCGTGACCTAAGAAAAAATTTTCGGGACTGCACTAAGCTAATCCCGAATAGTTTTGGGTAATCAAAATTCGGGAAGTGCGGAATAAGTGAGCCAATCTGCACCACCGGGACAGATACTGTGAAATTATTGGCAATACGTCGCGTACTAAGCAGAAGTCATGTATTAAATTGCGCGCCTGATCTTCAGCCCTCGGTAGCTCAGTGATAGAGCAGCGGACCGGTAATTCGTCCGTCCAGGGTTCGATTCCCCATCGAGGCAGCTTATGGTGCAAAATTTACTCGTGGCTTACACTTTCTAGGAAAATTACACTGCGCACAAAACCACCAGTAATCTGCATTTACCATTGCCCTCTGAACATAAGGAGGACAGACATTTCGGTTCATTGGGAAGCTTGGAGTGCGTGAGCCAATCTGCAACGCCAGGACAACTACTGTGAGCTTATTAGCAATACGTCGCGAACTAAGCATAAGTCATGTATTAAGTTACGCACCTAAAAGTCAGCCTTCGGTAGATCAGTGTTAGAGCGGCGGATCGCTAATCCCTGTGTCCGGGGTTCGATTCCCCGTCGAGGCAGCTTAGGGTGCAAAGTTTACTCATGGCTGCTACTTTCTAGAATAATCAAAATTCGTCCAAAATGGGTCCAGTTGGGACGGCTAAGGACACAAAATTTGATTGCTCAGGGAGCTCCAACAGTCATCTAAGCGGACACCTTTTGGTCCCTCGTCTTAGGCGACAGCAGGCTGTCGTCAGTTCTATTTCGTTTCGCGCACAACTGTCCCTTTACACATCGACCTCCATTGCAGTTATCCGTGAACAAAATGCATTGTCGCTCATAAGGAGTTGTACAGCCACCACGTCATTACAAATGTTTCCATGGTAGTGCAACCCCACTGGCTGACTCTGGCCTCCATGATTTGTCTGCACAGTCGTGTGTATGATGCTTTTTATGCTCATTTTCTGCCTTGTAAAGACTTGATTATTTCCACAATTAACAGGCATTATCAACGTATGTTCTTATTGAATATCGATATCCATTTTTATTCTACCGTGGTTAATTTTCGGCCTTGTTCTGTTTTAGCTCGCGTGCACTAAGCGCTGGCCAAAAGTCCAGTAATTTTGTTTCTTATGCCAAGCTCGTTGTATTCGTGCTTCTAATCACTGTTCTTGTGAAATACTTCCGGGCGCCCTATATCGTGAGACATTCGTCCGGCTCAACGTTCTCTTTACGGTGATTCTTTATCCGGTGAAAACATTGTTTTTCCTTGCGCGTCCCTTTTCTGTGAAAATGTTGTTCCTCCTGTGATCAACTCCACTATTCCACTGTCAGCACTCTACACACATTCACCTGACGGTCTCAAAACGATCATCCGTTTCATCTCAAACTAATGCTTACTCTACTCTGAGCTCATTGTCTTGACTTCATGTACTTATTCTGCCCTCGGTCAGGACTTGTACCAACATGCGACTGGCAGTGCAAATTGTCCTTTCACTTGACCTGATAGGTTATCAGGCATTTCGTATCTTATTGCCTAATACTCCGTAACTCACCGCGTTGCCCACGTACGACTGCATTTCCAGCGGCAACATCTGTGATCTCATTTGTTCCGTTACCTTGAACCAAGGTTGACATTGAGAGAAGTTGCGTGCTAATCGCTCACTTGTGCACTCGTGCTTTTTTAACTGTGGTTCAGCGACATTTGTCGCACACCTTTGGATCCATACTCATTCGTCGTGCTTTTACAAGCTCTACTTTGTGATACCAGTTTCCCGAGTATACCCGAGTGCATCCTACATTTACCCTGACTTCTAACTTCCGGGCCGTGTTTCGTCGATATCCAAGCGCAAAAAGTTGTCTAACCAACCATCGGAGACATTGTTTGGTCTCACTTGATAGACCATTTCAACGGCTTTCGAACGAACTGTCACTCGTTCAAATCCAACATTGCTCGGTGCAGCTCCAGGTCTCAAAGCAAATTCACCTGGCGCGATCCATAGGCTAAACCACGAAAATTCTCAATCACACATTCGTGTATTCTGCCCCACGTTCAAGCCGTCACATTCAACTGGCACGCCAGAGAGGACAGTATAAAAGTACACAACTGTAGCGTGACCACTGTGACCTTACCGACAACGTCAATAACAGAACGACCTTATCACCATAGAAGGTGAGTCAATCAAATGGTTCGTAACATTTGCTCAACAAGCGTGATGCCCAGTGCGCCACAGACTAAAGACCTATGTGGATCATGTTCCAAACTTGTTAAGGGGGCATTTTGTGCCGTAACTGTTGCAAGTTCTTCCATGCGAGATGCCTCAGAGTTCAACCTAGTCAGGCCAAGTTATTAAACAAACCAGACTCGCTATGGTTCTGTGTGGAATGCACATCGATCCCACTGATAAAAAGCGTGCTCCTATTATCTCAGAAGTATGACCAGCTACTAGCGCAGTTTGAGGAAATGGTGACCACCAAAATCACTGGGGTTGGGGTAAGCATAGCAGACTGTGCAACCCAATCCTCCCCGTAAGTGCTTCTCCTAACCCGCGAAGAACTGTTAATAACACCGTAAGCAACACGACACCTAGAGTCCAGAACATCAACAGCTGTCCCAATACCACACGTAGCTCACATTTGACTAAAGCGGTTCCCAGTTCGATCGGAGTAACTACACGTAAGGCTACTTCCAAACTCCGACGGAGTGCGTAGAAAAAGAGCAAGCCGTTACGAGCGAAAGTTGGGTTACGGTTGCCTCCAAGAAGAGCCGTCAATTAAAACTAACATTATCCCCAAGTGGATCGGAAACTGAGGAGCGTAGCGGAGCTTATCTGGTGCAAGCACCACCGGTTTCCTGCGGTACATCTCCGAGTACTTCAGTCACTAACCGCGACATGTCGAAAGGTGTAAAGAAACAACTACCTGTACTGAGCGTACTGTGCTCCAATATCCCAGAATCAAATTCGACATCGATAAGAGGCAGGCAATTGGATGACCTCAACCAGTGGGACATTATTAGTAACCTAATCGGAGTTGTACTTAAACCTGTACACGTAATGCGTATTACACGACACCCCAACTCTAAACATTTCGGAGAGCCGAGACTTCTGCGTGTTGTGCTGAACTCCATCACTGAAGTAGAATCAGTACTACTGTCGGCAGGTAGTCTCAGAAATGAACACTGCTCCATCCGTATCTTTCCAGACAACCCATGGGGCGAGCGTTATCGAGTTAACCGCAACTTAGAGGACTACCGGAAGGAAACTTCAACCAGAACCATACTTCTTCACGGGGTTCCTGAAACAGAAGCATGTGATCAGCATGAAATAACAACCCATGATAAAGAACAGTGGTGTTATATTCGTGAAACACTCCGCTTGGATGATGTGGTAGCGAAATCCGTGTCACGACTGCGTACCTCACCGAACTACAAAGGAATTGGCCCGAGAGTGTTGAAGGTGGTCCTTCAGTCAAAACATATGGTAGCACGGATGTTAAAAAGCTGGTACATGTTCCGTTGCAAGCTACCATCTGAGGTTCGGCTGAAGACAATCAGCGATATGCCTCCTAGAGATGATATGTCACTCAAAGAACCAAACGCGATGGGATCTATGATAGAACAATGCACCAGTAGTGTGCCGAATGAGCCCATACAACCTGTAGAAGATGATATTGACCAGACACCTTACACTGTACGTCGCAGATTAGATACGGGACTAACTACACGGACGATGAATAAAATGTTAAACCCTTCACCAAGTACACATCGAAAAAACGAGTAGTCGCCGGCCACTCACTGGTCGGCGAAACTTCTGAAACATTGCTTAAATCTGAGAAGATTTCATGTATGTACACTAACGCCCAAGGACTCCTCAGTAAAAGTACCGAACTTCGACTATGTCAGGCCGCGAATGCTTGGGACCTTATTTCTATTACCGAAACTTCGTTACACCAAGAGGTGACTGATGCTGAGGTTGAGATAGCCGGAATGTCACTCATCCGGAACGACCGCCCCAGCAGAGGAGGTGGGGTCCTACTCTACTACCGCAGCGATCTACAATGTACAACCGTTGATGATCTGGAAACACACGTTACTGACTCACTCTGGTGCCGTCTCCGACTGAGACACAACGACACATGTCTCATAGCTATCGTTTACCGCCCCCAACGTCCACTCCGGAAATGGATTCCCGCTTGATCCGTGGCCTAAACAGAGTAACACGCACTAGGTACAGCCACATTCTCATCTCCGGGGACTTCAATCTACACAATCTGGAGGTTTCGGCATCGCCCAGTGAGCAGTTCAAAGCAGACTTGCATGAACTGATCGCTAATATTCCTTTGTACAATCATGTCACCACGCCCACTAGATTCAGGACAGCAAACAAACCGTCCATACTGGACCTTGTGCTCACGAATGAAGAGCTCATGATTGACAAGTTATTGATGGATAGTCCATTAGGTCTCAGTGACCATGTAGTAATAACTTTTGACTATGTGTGTTATGCAGAGTATCCATCTGAACACTCGAACTAACTCATACAATCACACGTTACTACGTATTGAAAGAACTCGTCGACGCATCCGGTTGGGAATTCTCAAACAAAAGTCCCCTTGACAACGTTTGAACAGAGTTCGTTGCTAGACTCAGCGACATCGTCAACAGTGTATCAGAGACCAAGCCCCTTCGTCCCGCGAAAATGCTTTCAATTTTAAGGAGTAAGACTCGCAAATGCCTGGCGATAAGGGATGCAGCATGGCATGCCTACAAGATTAACCCCGACTCAGAGACTTGGGGAAATTTCCTAACCCATCGCAACTATTGCACTGCACTTGTCCGTGAGGACAAAGTAGCTTATAAACAGAGCCTAGCCAAAAAATTAATGGCAAAAGACAAACTGTTGTATAGACGTGTCAATAAGCTTCGTAAAGTGAAGCATGGAATCCCCACACTTTTCACGACAGGCGGTAGAGTACAAAGCGTCGAAGAAGCAGCTAATGCCCTGCGGCTTCAATACGCCCCAACCTTCGAACTCGCAACCTCTACCTGTCCCATAATATCAAGCACATTACCGACACCTTTGTTTAGAATGTTATTTTCAACCCATCAATTGTGCTAAGGAAGTTACTCTCACTGCGTGAGAATAGTTCTCCGGCAGCAGACAACATCCGACCGAACGCACTAAAGGCTACGGCCACCAAGCTAGCTGAACCACTGTCACAGTTCTTCCAAAGGTGTTTTGATGAACAACAAGTCCCCACTATGTGGAAGTGTGGCATTATAACCCCTATTTTTAAAGGCGGTAGCCGTTCCAATCCTGCAAGCTATCGTCCAGTGACTCTCCTCCCTGTGCTCGCGAAGGTGATGCAAGCAGTCGTCGCTGAGGCTTTAATGGACTACCTGGAAAAATGCAACATTTTGGTACCGGAACAGCATGGCTTCCGGCAACACCGGTCATGCACCACCAACCTACTTATTACACGAGGTAGTTGGACGGAAGTGGCAGATGATGGTGTCGGAGTCGACGTCATCTATCTGGACTTTTCCAAAGTTTTCGACCGCCTTGATCACCGCATCCTACTTCAAAGACTACATAGTTACGGAATCGGAGATCCTGTACTTGGTTGGATTGGCAACTTCCTTTACCAAAGAAAGCTTCAAATACGTGTTAGGAGATCACTTTCTAACCCAATTGAGGTGGAATGTGGTGTCCCACAAGGCTCAGTGTTGGTACCGCACATATTCCTGGTGTTTACCAACGATCTGGCATCAGTCATCTCCTCAAATTTCCTGCTTTTCGCTGATGATGTCAAGATATGGCAGGCGATTAGTAACAAGACAGATCACGATCTGCTCCAACATGACCTAGATTGCATTTACGAACAGTCAAAGAGGAATAAGCTTCTACTGAACATAGCTAAGTGCAAAGTGATTTATCTGCGTCACCAGCCGGTGAGCGCTTGCGAGATTGGAGACCACACCTTGGCGAACGTTTCTCAGGAGCGTGACCTGGGTGTATTGATGCAGGAAGATCTCGGGTGTTCAAAACAAGTGGAGAAGGCGATGAGAACCG
This sequence comes from Dicrocoelium dendriticum, assembly GCA_944474145.2. Classification (NCBI taxonomy): domain Eukaryota; kingdom Metazoa; phylum Platyhelminthes; class Trematoda; order Plagiorchiida; family Dicrocoeliidae; genus Dicrocoelium; species Dicrocoelium dendriticum. Next base: position 75,926,137 of record OX104060.1, on the reverse strand, counting down.
GAAATCAACACTTCGGCCTTCTTCGCAGAGCCTTCGGTCGGTTTAAACCCTCAATCTTTCCCCAAATGCTTAACGCCTACGTGCGACCTCACGTGGAATATGCTATTCAGGTGTGGCAGTCGTGGCAGAAACAGGATCTCCTTGCTCTCGAGACTCCTCAACGAAGGGTAACCAAGAATGTCAGGGGCCTTTTTCATCTGCCTTATCAGCTTAGACTGAAATCTCCAGGAATCTACAGCAGTCGATATCGGCTTTTGCGGGGGATGTCATAATTGTTTACCAGATTCTGAATAACCCAAACCACATTTGCCGTCCTCTGCTGGAATTGAACCACAACACTAAACTAAGAGGTCACCCTCTGAAACTGACAATTCAGTATAGCCGGCTTGAATGCCGTAGAAATTTCTTTTCTCTCCGCGTGTACCAGCCTTGGAACGCCCTCCCTAATTATGTCGTCTCTGCTCCCAATCTGGCGAAATTTAAAAAACGTGTAGACGATGCATTGTCTCACTTACATTTCATTTTATGACTTGTTAGCCAGGGGCTACAAAACGCAATCAAACAGTGTCTTGCCAAACGCCTAACCAATGGATTTCTGGATTTATATGTTTAATACGCGAACATCTCTGCTATTACGTATAAGTCTATGGTGAGTCCACCACAACGCTTTTCACTTTATCATGCAATTGATTTTCACAATAATTTCCATCCTACGGGACTTGTTCAGCAACACTTTTTACCCGTAATAAACCATTATTCCATTGTTCCATTGGATTCGTATCTGGCAACCCTGCTTGGACACTGCTGTAAGTAAAAGAGTGTTACTGTATTTGACGCTGGCTTCTCAGACCATGTCAATGACACCACATATTTGCAACAATCGGGTGGTCGCAAATCGTGCTGCGATATGGGAAACCAGTTCTCCCAGAAATACTCTCAAATTTAGATTAAAATTACAGCGTTAAGTTTGCTTTCTTCATAATAAAGAGAAGATAATAAACAGTGTAATGTATGAAAACAAAATACTTGCCAAAAGAAACAATTTGCTTGATATCTTCATGAGAATTGATACAAGTTGAAACTGGAACTGATGTCTGTCATACATAGCTTGTGTGATGAAATATGTCTTGGATTTCAGTAAATTCATGACCTTGCGAGGAAAAGTGCTTTCCTTACACCGTCAAATCTTCTTGATTGTAGTTATCACAGTTTACTTAACGTGATTGTGCAGGATATGGAAAAAGAGAAGTATTTTGCCAAAAAGGTTACAGCATTTTGTGAAAATTTTCGGAAACCACGAAATGGACGGATCTTTAGGAATATTTTTCTTCTTGTATAATTATCACCTCAGAGAGTCTGCATTTAATAGTATCTTTTTCTGTGCATCGTTCTTACCCGAGCTGGAATCAAACCTGCCTATGGGGACCACTCAAGCGGCCGACGAAATGTGCTCGCCTTGAACAGTTAGTTGCAACAGACTGGTTTGTGCATAGGTACATTACTCATAGGAGAAAACCTTGGGGATGCTTTTGTCTGTTCGTCATAGACACGTGGTCGCTATAGCAGATGGAATTGCATTGGCATTGCTAAGTGTGAGCGCTTGTTTTAATACTTAAGGCTATATATAACTAGCTTCTACCAGCAATGAAATAGACAAGGCGCACGGATTTAGTAGTTCTCTCCATAGAAAGGGAACTTGACGATGGACTGAATTGGGCTAGTGTTATCGATAAAGTAAAGCACGAAAATTTAGTTGGTAAGTAATTTATACGAGTAGTGTAACAATACGAATGCTTAAAATCACACCGACACTCTAACATGGAATCTTTGATTGCTGCTCTGTGGGACGAAATATTGTGGGGTGGTTCTTATGTTTCCAGTTTTACGGCTTTACAACTGCCAGGGAAGCAAACATTTTCCAACCGCCCATGGCGGCAAAAACCACTGCTACCCCTCTGGTGCAGAATATGGAAAGAATTAGCTTCTACTACCGGGTTTCTAATTCTGATACACTTGGAAACCATATGTTCCCGTATCCGCTTTGGCTGCCTTTAACAATGAGTGGTAACCTTCCTTAGCTAAGAGCATGTATTTACATTTACGTTTTATTACACAGTATCTTGATGTCTGTTCTTACTGGATTAAAACGTTACTTGGATACGAGCGTGGGTCACTATGTTGTCAAAGTGGACAGGAATTATAACTGGTCCTCACACTATTTCATTCGCAATCGCTTCAGTTTCCATTCTCCGACCTACATCCAGAGCATTGCTGTACATAATTCGATAATTCGACTAATGTATCCATTTTGCAGCAAATCATCAGTAGCCGCTTGAACTGCTGACACGTTTATTACTTAACTCTTATTTTGATTAAGATAATTCTATGCGGCAGTTTAAGTATTCGTATTTCACACGTGCTAAATCAGTGCGCGTTGTTTAATTGCCTTATGCGAATTTAACGTAGGGACAGAAGTAAACGTAGCTCCGTTATCAGCAGGGTGATGCAAGTAGTTTTCGCAAGTAGTTGGCCCAACTTAGATAGAGCGAATGCAACACCCGTTTGGTAAGTGAATTCGGGCGTGTAAACTTGTTTCAACAGTTACCCACCATCTACCAACCCGAAAACTGAAAGTATGGGACCATCGGTGACGTATTGCTGCGTAACCATCTATCGTGGGACCACTAAACATCACGTGAGACTGGTTTCATGATATGCTTTGAATATGAGACAAGATCTCAACAAAATATGTCTCCTTCTTGTCTAGCGTTCGAGCACTTTCCTTGCACGGTCGTCACTTCACTTGTAGTGGGTATGTAAGTGTGAAACCGATTCCCAAAGCTGTTGCTTTCAGTCGAACTATGAATTCCCATTAGTATTCCGATGTAGAAAACAACGGACTAATCAGCAGACTAAGTTTTCAGTTGAAATCTGCCTCGCCGTTTCATTGGGATGCCTATGAAACAATGACCCATTCATCTCGCTTGTAGTACCGGTGGTCACAGTATTGTCCGCGAGGTACCGCAGACCCTCGGAGACGGAGCGATCAGATGAGCTGGCTAAAGCGATCACTACAAGTTGATCACTTTACGATTTCGTCTAAGTCTAATGATGTGACGGCACCACAAACGCACCAGATCAAATCACGTATATCAGAAATGCTAAAATCTAAACTTAGTATTAAGCAACAGATAAACATTACTTCGCATAACATTCCGTCCTAAGTCCCTTAAGAGCATATGCTTTCATGGTTACTCAGGGTGTAACATAATAAATGCATTTTAGATTAGTTCGTAAATCAGTCAATCGTCTGTTGCGTTTCATACGAATCAAATATGCCCCAAATGTATGAAACTGTGCCAAGCTATCTATACTGGATTTGGCTCAGGGAAATGGGGAGAGCAAATAAGTTCCTATTAGAGCAGCGGAATCGCCATTGTCTTTATTATGTTTGCGTTTAGGTATATGATCCGCTGGCCAACTGGGCGTCGCAACTAAGTCGATGTTGGGTAACTTCATCCCACAAGTGAAAAGACGACGCGACATGCAAATGGTAGAGCAGCCGAACGTTGCCGGTGAACGTTATCATACCTCAGAGGAGATATAAAAAGGTATAAGAAGTAGAATCCACAAGAGAATTTGGTAGAAGGAAAACAAATATACATGAGCTGCAGTGCATTAATTATTGAGCCCTCCAGTCAGCAATTGAGAGCTACAGTGTCAAAGGATAAGTGTATAGGTGACAATGAAAGCCGGTAAGGCACAAAGATGGGTCCGCTGCCTACCGTGGTCCGAAGATAAACTCATAAGCGTGTACCGGGAGTACATACAGCAACGTAACGAGGGACTTTGACATTCGGAGAATGAATATATGGGGTCTGCATGTCATAATTGTTATGTCCTTCAGTCAGACGTAGAGAGCTACAGTGTCTATGCATAGTTCTGTTGCATTTTAGTTTTATAGGTGGTCCGGTCCCAGTTCGCACAGGTTTACTTCAATGTTAAGGAAATCCAGGAATTCAGACACCGATGTGCTACTAAGCAATTTGGATGGGGAGAAACGAAAATGTGTTTATGCTTAGCCATCCTAGCTACTATCGGTAGTCGGTTCTAAGCGTAGGCCTATCCGCACATACTAACGTCGCTTAGTAGATTAGTACAAGCGGTAGTTATGATAAAAGCGGCAGGTGAATATACCGACATATGCGCATCGATTGAAGGAATCGTGCTAAGTTGGCATACGGGTTATTAATCGTCTGATAAAAGAAAACGCAGGTTGATTCTAAGGCTGCGCAACCACATGGGCTCAAGAGCAAGCTGGTGGCAGCGACTACTATAGTTAACAGTGGAATTATTAAGCAGACGTTTGCTGAATGATCCTTGGTTTCTCAATCGCAGTTGCATAGCATTTCTTAGAATTAATAAATATTATGGAGCGTTATTCCTGGATTCCGCTGTCAGCATCTTGTTGCAGATGTAGCTGATGATTGAGTGGACTTTGGCTACGCAATAGCCAAGTTGCCGAGAACAATTATTTGTGGTTGTGTAGGGTACGCCAAGATATCGCCATGTATGACAATAGCGCATGGATCACCAATCCTGGGTACCGCATTGGGTGTGTCAGTGCACCTATATGAAGAACGCTGAACTTAGCAAAAATCTATTTCCCATACACTGAACCAAGATCCCAACACCCTTAGGTTACGGTGAAGGTGAAGGTGAGCCCTACTTAGATTAGTGGAGCTAAACCAAAAGAGAATTTTACTATCGGCCGCGAATAGGTGAGGTTCGTTCATATTCAAAAACTGGGGGTATGTCTTTCATGTAGGGCATGAAGAGCATCGTGCCCAGGACACTTTGTTGAAATACGCCACTCTTTACTGAAGACTCGGGGTTACCTACTCTCAAAAACTGTGCTCGCTTGGAGAGGTATGAGGAAAAGCATGAGAGCATTTGGTCTGCAGTACCAAAGAGGGCAGGCTTGAATAGAAGCAACATGGCCGATTGCTTTTTTCATGTTTGCTATGACGATGAGCAGAGCCCGTTTCCGGTTAATCATTTGTGTAGGATGATTCAGGAATTCAACTTGACATGTTTGACGTAACTTAGAGAGTGAATTATAGAATTGAAGACTGGTAGCTCGGTGAGAGTGCTCCTCTACACTATTGCCGGCCAGTCAACTACGCACTGATGATGTCACCTCGATTAGTGAAGAAAAGTTTGCAACAAAATTGCCAAGCTCAGTGAACACTTCAGCAGCCAGAGAGTAAACTATTTAGCAGCTGCCCGGATAGCGAGTCCAGAAAGCAGATCCGGTTGCAGGGAAAATTATCTGGACCGCATAATGCTCCTTATTTGCCTAGCTATACAAAACGACACCGTTAACACTGCTAACTAGGAGGAAAGAAAATAGCACAGCACACAGAATAATCGCGTTTTTCAATCGAAACGTGGTCTTGCAAATCAGTGTCCCACACAAGCAATGGAATTCAAGGAATAATTCAAGAAATAGCACTGATAATTTTTGTTAGAATTTACTACAGACAAACTGAGGAATCTCCGGACTGCCACGGCTCATGAGGAATTTAGTACTTAGATTATGGCGAGTCGTAACCGCTAGCAATGCTGCTTTGCTTATTCTTTAAGTAAACACATGAGGCTGCTTGGTCGCTAATTTCCGATGTAATCAGTACGCAGACCAAACTGGTTATAATGTCCTAAGTTGATTGGCTGCTTAAGTTTGGTAAGCTCGTCGTTTGGTGAGGGGGCTATCCTGTCCTCCGCACTGCAGTAACGTGTAACTTAGTGGATAGTGAGAGGCGCTATATAACATCTACACCATTTTACACGCATATTAGTGTATTGTACCAAGCTTTTAGCGTGGTTCATTTTCGAAATAGCGTGCGGTACTTTCAAGTTAGCGAGGCTGAGAACGCTGATTTGGCGTCCTTGACACTCTCATTGGTTATGGGACGTAAACCAATGGGACACCGGTTAGAAGCTGCCAGCATAAGAGACAGACAGTCCAATGAAAGGGGTCGAGCACCACCTTCTGTTCTGCCTTGATGCCCCTCTGGATTAAACCTTGATGCCCTTCGAGTAAACCTCGATGATTGGTCTCCAACCTGAAACCGACCAATAGGCAAATTGTGCTGTCTGTCATAGGAGGAGATGCTAGCTACCACATTATCCAAAGCTTAAGACTTAACCAGTGTGGACAGACATACTAACCAGCACATGAAGCGGTCTATGGCGATCACTGGCAGCTACCTAATGGTGGCGTAGACAGGCAAACATCTAACTGGTATTCCACAGTGCAGCAATGGCTGCTAGGCGGTTAGACAATTGTGTGCGAATGTCATTGCAACGATCCTGGTGGACATAGTTCCCACAGAAGTTAGTAGACCAACCTGAAGCTGAACAACGAAAATTCTAAGGTTGCTTAATTCGATCACAGTTGACGACTCAACAAAAAGTAATAGGATTCCAAGTGTGGCGTTGACACGACGTCAGTGAGTGTCCGTTTGTCTCCATACCCATGGGCGAAATGTTAATCAGTTATCGCTTCAGTGTCTCCATGTATGGCGTTATGGAAAGGTCATAGGAACCTATGAATTCTTAGGATAATTAGGTTTCACTTCCATATGGTCGCCCATGGGGACGTAGACAAAGAATAATCTAACTGGCATTCCGCATTTCAGCAATGGCTGATATTTGGTTATACAATTTTGTGCGATTTTTATTGCGACGATCATGGGGGACATTGTTCCCATTGAAGTTGGTAGACAAACCTGAAGCTGAACAACTTTCTCAGAGTGTAGGCTTTGTTTAATTCTCGTCTGGTAGTCCACCTAGTTACAATGTGCTTAGAGCCAGCCGTTAACTTTCACCTGGATTCCAACATGTCCACCTTCCTCTCTGAGATCCAGTGACTGGTGCGGTGACCATTTATAGTACCGCAAGCAGACACTCCTGCGTCGTGCATGGCGGCCGGGATCCTATTCCACTGAACCTCAATGTAATTAGGACAAGGGAGTGAAAGTTCGGTATGCAGGGCGTCTTGATAGGCTTGCCTGACCGAGAGCTGAGACAATGCATCAGTTATGGGACGTACTGGGACATGCGGCTTGTGTACTTTAAGTAAACCATAAAGCCGAGGTGGCTGAGAGCCAACCGGAGTTAATCGATCACATATGGAGTCATTTATCATAAGCAGCTATTTTAATTTCTTCAAGAATTTGGTACTGCTTGTTTCCTCTTCTGCGGCCCTGTCCTTTTGCACTGTGTCACTGTATAAACTTAACTTATTCCGCTGCATGTATTACCAAGTCTCCAAAATCTGCAGCCCGGAGACACTAGCAGACGAGAAAGAACACATATTTAGATAGCTGCCCTAAGACGGTTATCTCTCTTCTTTTTTTATCAAAAAAGCTGCTGTTGTTCGTGAACACAGTCAACCTGTCATCACAGGTCCTAAAGAGGATGTGTTTCTCACGGTTCCGTTTAAGGATGACATCGCTTTTGATCTACTGAACAGAAGAATTTCCAATGCAGTGATAAGAACATGCTCAGCCGCAAGTCCACACGTTCTTGCTGAGACAAATCAATTTATTATTCAGCGCCTTAACGACAGATTACTGGCCAAGTCCGAATCCTACGTGGTATACCAATTTACTTGCACCTGTGGTGTTAAATACCTCGAACATACAACCAGACGTTTGTCAACAAGGATAGCTGAGCACTGTCCCGGATCTCTACGAAAACACACTGCCGGAAGTTTTAAAAATTCCATGCTTGAACATTTGGTCCAAATTGGACACGGAATTCTGACCAATGCTGCCTTCAACGTTTTCTACATCGTGTCAAAACGATATCCTATGGGGATCACGAGATGTCTCTTTAAGATTGCGGAATCGATAGTGATCAAGTTAACGCAACTGGAGCTTTTCAAGCAGGGGATGCTACTGCAATCTGTCATGCTGTTGAAGTCGTGATAAGGGTCCGTGCGCATGGAACATTGATGTGACCAAAGGTGGCATCATTTCTCGGCTGACCAAATTTGCTTCGCGATGTGGTCAGCGAACTGTGTCAGGTGGGGTCAAATAAGGTCAGACTTCGTTGACAACACTAAATTTACCAATTTAACTTCCGTCCGAATAAATTCAGACTCTCTCCTACTTTTGCTTCAGTTTTCATTAGCTTATGGGTATTCCAATTTCACTTGTAAACGTAGCTGCATGATGTGAGTTAAGAAAAAAGAGATCTCTTTTCAAGGGTGTGTTCTTACATTCCTATGGGCATTACCTACCAGTTGCAAATGAGCAAGCAACCCACAGCGTTTGCCAACCTCAACAAAAGCCTGAAGTTTAACGTCAGGCTTACAGAAGCGAATACGGAAATTAGCGTTACACAAGCGTGTGTGCAACACGAGCAATATCCCAAATCCTACTGGAAATATCTCTGGCGGTGTCATGTGCGTCCGACTGCAAAGTCTCTTAAACGACATGCTTACAATCTGATGGAAGCTGTGCAGTTTCGTATACCAGAGTTGAAGTGACTTTGTGCACTTTACCAACCTAGTGTCGAAGATCTTTGTACCGTTCAACGAGATCCTTTTAAGCAATACATGAAAGCAATCCGCTCGAAAGTTGAAGACTTCTGAAGCTTCTAAAAAGCTTACATCCGACTCAACCAGAACTAAAATTTCCAGTGAATCCATAAAGATATGTATACAGCCTATCCAGTATACCACTGATCCAGCTGCGGCTTGCATATTTATCTCTCGGACCAAAACTTTTCTTCACCCAACCGACTTACGGTTAAGTCCACCTAGAAACCCAGTATGAAAACCTAATGCATTAACTGAACATTGTGGATGCTGACAAGCTTAACGCAGAGCCCAACTCCTCAGCATCAAACACATTCCTCCCAACCTCGTTCCCCATCACCGTGCTTCCTAATTTATTTGACCAAACCTGTGTGTACAGGGAACTTGCAAGACCGAAGCCTAACAAACATAGTGGCACCAATGCGCTGTCACCGATCAATCCGATAGTGTGCGGATGCATTACAGTCGCCCATAACAGGGATGTTCCACCGATCTGTAACTACTGACAACAGATTCAACTTCTGTAAACTGGCCAGAAAAATAACAATCTCAAAGAAAGAATTATAGCGTATCAACCAATAGAGTGCACCTCTTAGCATTTAAAAGTGCTTGAGAAACTAACAATTGCTTGGTGAGGGGACTACCATGTCCTCTGCAAGACAGTAACGTGTAGGTCAGTGGATAGTGAATGGCGCTATATCACTTCTAGTAACTTATTTACAATGGTCGTTACCTTCCGCCGTAGCCCAGTAGTCTCAATCACAGACTGGCAACAGTCGAGTAACGGTTTCGAGCCCTATCATGGTCCGATGGAATGCGCACTGCTAACAATTCCCGAAAGGATGAAAGGCGCGTACAGTGCTTTTCCAGGCGTGTAACGGTTGTCTGAGTGAGCCTAGATGTGACGAATTTCTACCTTTACCATTCCATTCCCCTTACTATTATTCCTCTAGAAAATAACAACTCCCAGCGTTTTCACAAGCAATCATCCATATCAAATCAAATTGTTTGCTTTCAATTCCCGGCCTTCTTCACTGAATGCCGTATGTGTTCCACAGTTCGATCACACAAATAGATTTGAGAGCCTCGATCGCTAGTTGCTGCAAACACTTTTACTCGAAAATGACCTTCACCTAATATGCGTGTAATTTTCTGAGTGAGTATACAAATAGCACATGCTTCACGCGGGTGTGTGCTTCAAGAGGTGAATGAAATTCTAACCAGTTGTAGCGGATTACAAGGGCTAAATTGTCCTCCATTTTGTTTTAAACGGCACTGAATAGTTGCTCATGTCGTCTGGTTTCATCGAATGTGAACACAGTGATCACCACCTACTAAGTTGCAAAGCCTCTGTAACTAAGGCATCTCCGAAACCCTAGCGAGTAATAAACGATCACTTGCCTTGATCAAGCTCTGGGTCCCGGTCCCACGCCATTAACCCTTCTAAGTATTGTATCGTCAGATTCTTCATTCTGCGCTCCAACACAATATGGTCCCTTATAAACCCATCCATTGTAGTCAAAAATGCTCAAGACAGCCGCCATTTATTTATAGTCCTTTATCTCTTTGATCTCATGTCTTATATGCTGTTCGACGCATTTTTGGAATTTTGCACAATGTCAGAAAACTATCCTTGTAAGCTCGTGGACCCAAGATGTGCGCCCTACCCTGTACTCAAGTTCAAAGACAAGTAAATATCTCCATGGTCCTCAATGGTGGTCCCATGCTTCCATCCGGACCTCTTCACAATTATAATGATTTTCCTATGCGAGCACTAGAATTTATTTCGGATGCTCTAGAGTACTCAACGAATCCACCGTTGATTTCATCGTTAGCAAGTAGATTGACGTATGCTGCCACTTGTTATCCATGAACTGAAACGACCGTTTTCGACCCCTGCGAACTGCTCTAGCCTATACCACTTGTATTCCTTCCAGCCGGCCAGAATTTAAATCTTTATTTTCTCATACGGCGTTGTATAGCAACTGTATCTTGCCCTATGTTTCTTCCTTAGAATCTGACCCAAATGTAAAGGCACATTTTATTCGAAACCTTTTAGTCGAAGAAAAATGCACTCTTTTTCTTTTTACTCCTTGCTTTGATTTTTTCTTCTTTTACAGCTGTTTTTATCACTTAAACCGCGCTTGCCGTGAGATATTCACGAGCCTAAATGGTCAGGTCAATATTTGTGTGATGTTAATCAAAACGTCATGAGTTGTGCATTTAAAGATTTCACTTTATTTTGGTCTAACTGTCGTTACTTACTCTGATATAAACATTGTGTGTGCAGAGGTATTCAGACCAAACTGAGAGAGAACTACATACAAGAATTTCATAACATAGGCTGCGGCGCATATCACGACCGCCGATAGACGCGCAGGAGGATAGAGCTCTGTTCAGCGACTCGGCGGTAGTAATGCACGCGCTACAAACAGGGCACGAAATTGATTTCAAAATTTCGTGGTTATCAAGAAGGGATTGTGCGAAGCCCAAGACAGGCTAATTGCTGAGGATATAGAGTAACCAAGGCTAACAACTGCGTGAATAGAATAGACGTAGTAGGGCTGTCTAGGGCCATGCGTCCAATCTTACTCCGGCCCGTTTAATGAGTGTCGGCGGAATGATCCGAATTCGGAATGGACTATCAGCACCCCCTCCACCAGAATCCAAAGTATCGAAGACATGTTCTATCAGGGACGAAATCCATTTCAACGGACCACTTCAGATTAACGACCATACCTGTGTCTACACACTCACCAGCGTATTGCTTCAATTTTTACGCAGCTGACACCTACGGTGTTCACACGAAACATGTAGCAATTGATGCTGTAACCTATTACCGTTAACAGGCAAATTCTGCGGCCTCTGTGTGTAGATTACCCATGCTCATTAGAAAATGTCGCACAATTTTAAGCTAATTCACTTTGTGTTAAGAGGTTTTTGTGTCAAGAGGGAAACGTTGTGTTTCCTAGCAAATACACTAACCGGTCGTTTGCCAACACCTTCTGAAAGGATGACTTCACCATCGGTTCCAAATATATTCCAAGCTATCATGTAGTTGCCAAATTTTCAGAAAACCGCGACAGGTTCTGTCGGCATGTACCATTTCAATGTATACAAACTCATTATAAGTTTTCTAAGTTACCGTCTTTGATGACGGTCTCCAAATCTGCAATGGTTTCAACTTTGTTTGGGCTGCAAATTAACTACGGAACGCTTTGTTGTTCCTACATATGCTATGCCCTCAGGCCATACAACACCTCCGTTTTGGCATGTCGCGCATGTAACTGGAATCCCCTGTGTGTTTTCTTGACTGCATGAACCACTAAGAATGTTCCATCTCCGGACATGGAAATGTAGCACCCTGGGCTTGAGGCTAAATTGCGGGAGTTGTCTACTCGTCCCACTATATGACATCACTAGTTTAATGCAAGTCATACCTCAACCGAAAGAGATTTTGGCCTAAGCAGAAACCTCCATGCTTATGCTAGCGAAAATGAGTGAGCAAAGCCTGACACAACGGTTAATCGCTGACTGAAGGGATCATTATAAATCACGTGTATGGTGAGCTAACCACACACAATATCCGTCCACATCATATACTGTGACAACTTCCATTTATTTCAAAACGGAATGGTGTCCCTTACTGAGAAAATGCGTCGTAATCCAGTTAAACAACTGTTCTTCAACTTTATGCCGCTGCACTGTTCACTTCTGCCTCCGACAGTGAGAGCGATATTTATCCATAATCAGAAACAGTGTTACTATTTCGCAAGCATCTACCAGTAGTCATGGTAGATTGCGAAATGCTTTAACTGTGGACGATGTCAAAATTTTAATCAACCGCGCCACACCAAATGTGAGCTTGGTATCTTTTGACATGAAGGCATTCGATGTTAAGACGTTTGTGGCAATTTCGGCTATCCGCAATCGGAGCAGTCTGGTTACTTAATGGACACTGTATTTACACTGCTTTTTACATGTAATAAGCAGCCCATAAATTTATAAAAAGATCTTTTGTTAGTGTATAAAATTTAAGCAATCATTGAGAGTGGTTGCATACTGTGCTTGCATAAGACGTTTTCATTAATTGTATCTACGCCTATGTCCAAATCCACGGACCGATTGGATTGTAGAAACGCATCTCAAGCACTACTTACGAGTTAAGCGAAATTGCAATGCTGGAAGTGTAACTTATTCGTTAGCGTCTTTTATTACATCTGCTTATCTTGCTTTGTCTTACTGCTGACTGTTTCTTACGTCATTCTGCATAGAGTACGGACGAATAAACTGAAATTGATCATGAGGTTCCACGTAGTGGATAAATAACCAATAGCACAATGGAGCAATGCTGTATTGCGGGCAAGAAATCATTGCATTCATTGAGAGTGGTTGAATACTGTGTTTGCATAAGACCTTTTCGTATCTACGATTACGTCCAGGTCCACTGCGCGACTGGATTGTAGAAACGCATCTCAGTCACTGCTTACAGGTTGAGCGAAACTACAATGGTGGGTTAGCGTCCTTTATTACATTTGGTCAGCTAGATCCGAACTAGCCTAAGCGCGCTTGACTTGTTCACCTCAAACTACATAGATTATGGATGATGAAAGTGAGACTGGGTTTGAGATTCCGTGTAGTGGATAAACAATCAAATGCATCCGGATGTCCAAGCGACTGGGTAAATTCATTTGACAGAACAGGGGCATTGTGAAGGTACTGATAGTTGCTTGTCGCACCGTCGAGGTGTATATAACGTGGATTCAATTCAGATAACCTTGCATATTTGACGTGCTCTTTTTCTAAAAAGGGTCACTCCAAGGCTGATAAAATGCAAGTGTTGAAGGTCTACAGCTGCCTCTAGGAGCAAAACTTCTCATATTCAACAGGAATTGAATATGACGCATAGTTTTAGATCATTCAGCGCGTCTTATCTGACTGGAGAAGGAAGAGTACCAATATTCTGATTTAGGGGGGCCGTTTTAAAGCACTCGTGGTGTAAGAGAATTCGACTCGCAACCGAAATGCCTACTAAGATCCATTTAGTCACTAACCGTTGAAGCAAGGTTTGCTAACCATGAATCGGTGATTTAAGGGTACAAGTCACGGTTTGCATCGTATAGGCCCATGGTCTGAGTGCCTGCTACCTCTACTTAAATGTAACAAACTGGTCGAAATAGGTTGCAGCGTGTAGTGTCTTAAGGCACATTTGGGTAGCCACATGGTACCAAGTAAAGGAAATAAAAGCGTTGCTTTACTTTGGACGAATAATTCCTAATTGTACGTAAACTGTGCGAATTGTTGATATCCATGGATCTGTGGGCATTCAACCCGATGTTTACCACCATTGTTACGACCATCATTGTACGTAGAGGTGTTGATGGCACGTGGTTTAAGGACGACGGCCTCACGGTCTCAACTTACACATGGTAAATCAGATAGGCTTTAAAAATACCAAAGACAACGGTTTAAAGAAGACGTCGGTAATTATGCTTTTATGAAACTTGAATATCAGAAGCTTTTCAAGATAAAAGATAGTATAGCTCTTTGCAAAACGCCACAATTAGCTTATGTTATGTATCGTTTGCTGCCACGTACCTGCGTAATAAAGGTGCGGATGGTAAACTGGCCCTTCGCGACCCTGCATACCCGTGATGCACGACATCCCAAATAACAGGTTATGCAGGATAGAATTGTTGCAAAATTTGAAAATAGCTACAAAGTCACGGAATGACAGTTCAACCATCCTACACTTTCTATTCACCTTAGAAACATTACGCTACAGGAGATAAAACAGAACATCCAGCTCAAATCGCTAGAGTCTGTTGCTAAATCCTAGTGACCATCTGAGGTATAGATGGCAGATTTCAAAGTACAGCGGAAAATTGGGAGCCATTCCCCATCAAGCGGACATATGGATATGGCAGAATTCAAAAGGCAGGTGAACATTGGGAGCCGTTTCTCATCAGACGGATACACGGGTATCCCAGAATACTGAGTATCATTCCGCATGCAGTTATTATCCTAACGGGTCCTCATATATTAAGCGTCGTGTAAGGGACCCAACCCAACATGGAGTGCTGTCATCCAATCAGAACAAACAATTGTCCAGCCAATCACCACTAAGCTGCAACCAACCAAACGATATACCCCAGTGATTCTGGTAAACACGAAAACTTCCTGTTGACACGTTGTTGACTCTGCTTGTCAGTATCACTTGATCCGCTGTATCAATACTACCGGTCATTTCCACGATCTAGTATTCTATCCACCTACTAGAACAGTTCGGGTTATATCAACTGGCGACAGAATTGGTAATTAAAATGGCAATTTCAGCAGACGATCTCCGTGCAATTCTTTAATAACAGCGGTCGCATTTCGAGGCCGCTCAGCTCCGTTTACTCGATACTCTAACGCTTAACCTCTCCCTGGTTTCCAAGGACAAGGCATCGCAGGATGAACATACCAACATTGAATCATTTGTTTCTACAATTCAAATTTCCCAGCATGACTTTACATCGGGTGTTACTTTTGAGTCCTGGTTCAAGCGCTATGAGGACATTTTTCGTGTTGAGTTCGGTGGGAAGGAGGATTCATGGCGATCACGAACACTGCTTCGTAAGTTGGGGAACACGGAGCATGGTCGTTTCGTAAACTATATTTTGCCCAAACACCCATGCGAATTTTCTTTTGATGACACGGTTCAGTGCCACACACAGATTTTTGGCGAACGTTCCTCGCTCTTCAGCACACGTTATCATTGCTTAAAACTCGTCAAGCACTCCATGGACGACTACATTACCTACGCAAGTATCGTTAACCGTGAGTGTAAGCGTTGTAAACGTGCATCCATGACCGAGACACAGTGCAAGTGTCTCATGTTTATTTGTGGTCTACAATCTCCGTCAGACGCGGACATCCGCACACGTCTTCTCACCAGACTGGAGCAAGACCCAGACATAACGTTGCAGAAAATGGCTGAAGAATGTCAGCGCCTGATCAATTTGAAGCATGATTCCCGTATGGTGGAACAGCAGCAGATCAACATGGCAGATGTCAGACCGGTCAGAGCACACAAACAGGAATCCAAAAAGCCACCAACAGCATATTGGAACTGTGGCGCATGGCACTACGCCTCACAGTGCACTTTTCGCCGATATCGGTGCAATCAGTGTCAACGCTCTGGTCACAAAGATAGTTTCTGTAAGCCACGCAACTCAACTAAAGCTGACCATTCCAACAAACGGTTTCCAAAACCACCGCAAAAGGTTAGTCGCAGCAGTTTTGCTAGCTATCAAGTCAACGCGACATCACGCAGACGCTACCTAACAGTGAGTGTAAACGGGTATCCCGCGACTCTCCAGGTAGACACAGGGTCGGACATCACGATTATTTCGCAAACGATTTGGGAATCCATCGGACGTCATCCAGTTATGCCCACTCAACAGACAGCCCTCAGTGCATCCGGAACAACTCTCGGTTTGGTTGGTGAGTTACGTTGCTTAGTATCTTATAATGGTCAAAAGTTTGAGTCTATATGCTACCTCACTAACCAACTAGGATTGAATATTCTCGGCATTGACTGGTTAGATAATTTCAATCTTTGGAGTATTCCGTTTGATAAAGTCTGCAAACTGACACTGGGCATCAGCATTCCTCCCGTAATAATTGATGCAGGGCTACAGCAGTCCATACCACAACGGTTATTTCAGCGATATGCGCTAGTTTTCCAGGAAGGACTTGGTCTTTGTAGCAAAATGAAGGCTCAATTGCAGCTGAGAGCAGATGCTAAACCCGTTTTTCGTCCTAAACGTCCGGTGCCTTATTCTGCATTAACCAGTGTAGAGCTAGAGCTGGATCGCCTACAGCTGGCAGATGTCATACAACCAGTCGCTTACTCGGACTGGACTGCTCCAATTGTAGTGGTACGAAAGGCCAATGGCTCAATTCGTGTGTGTGCAGATTTTTCAACTGGTCTCAATGACGCCCTTCAGACACACAGTTATCCACTACCAGTCCCAGAAGACATTTTTGCCAAACTTTCGGGCGGTAGACTGTTTGCCAAACTTGACCTAGCTGATGCATATCTACAAATCGCCATTGACGGTGAGTCAAAGGAATTGTTGACAATTAACACACACCGTGGATTGTTTCAGTTTAACCGATTGCCATTCGGAGTTAAAACAGAACCAGCTATTTTCCAGCAGCTTATGGACACCATGCTCACGGGCATTGACGGCGTTGCAGCTTACTTAGATGATACCTTAGCAGTCGAAACAAGTCCAGAAGAGCTAGCAGTGAGGCTCGACCAAGTTTTGGATCGTATAAAAGGGTACGGATTGCGCTTGCGACCAGACTACTGCAGCTTAATTTTACCACAACTTAAATATCTGGGGTTCATTATTGATAAGAATGGACGTCGTCCCGACCCAGCCAATATTTCAGCTATTGTTAACATGCCGGCACCAACAGACGTCAGTCCGCTACGCACTTTTCTTGGCACGGTTAGCCACTATTTTAATTTTCTCCCGGAAATGCATCAACTGCGAGCACCTCTAAACGCATTACTCATGAAAGAGG
>OX104060.1:75845314-75908450 GCA_944474145.2 Dicrocoelium dendriticum | reverse complement strand
GCTAAATAAGTAGAGGAACGTAATTAAACTTTTAATGGCCTGACCGATTGCCCCCATTAACATTGCACTCATAAAACCAATCCCTAACTCCTGTATCCTCATGTTAGTGTTGCACAAGGACAAAATATAATAATAGTAACAATAATAATAATAAGCATAATAATAATAAGTATGTGGAAATTGGGTATTGCCCACCCGAAAATACTGCACAACCACGACGCGTTTCGATGTAATTTTTCATCTCATCACGTGTAATCCAAACTTGACCCTCCAATTAGTCATCTACCGTTGTGACAAAATGTGTTGCCCATCGTGACCCGGTAGCCAAAGGGGTAGTAGTGTTGGCTGCTATTTCAATGGTCCTGGGTTCAAATCCTGCTGTCTCCACCTGATGAGATGAAAAATTACATCGAAACGCGTCGTGGTTGTGCAGTATTTTCGGGTGGGCAATACCCAATTTCCATCTACTTTGAATACGGTCCCAGCGATCGCAGTGACTAAGGTTCATTTCAATGTGAATCACAGTCCATTATATTGAGGTTGCGTGTCGCAATCCAATCACACAACGTGTAATCCAAACTTGACCCTCCAATTAGTCATCTACCGTTGTGACAAAATGTGTTGCCCATCGTGACCCGGTAGCCAAAGGGGTAGTAGTGTTGGCTGCTATTCCAATGGTCCTGGGTTCAAATCCTGCTGTCTCCACCTGATGAGATGAAAAAATTACATCGAAACGCGTCGTGGTTGTGCAGTATTTTCGGGTGGGCAATACCCAATTTCCATCTACTTTGAATACGGTCCCAGCGATCGCAGTGACTAAGGTTCATTTCAATGTGAATCACAGTCCATTATATTGAGGTTGCGTGTCGCAATCCAATCACACAACGTGTAATCCAAACTTGACCCTCCAATTAGTCATCTACCGTTGTGACAAAATGTGTTGCCCATCGTGACCCGGTAGCCAAAGGGGTAGTAGTGTTGGCTGCTATTCCAATGGTCCTGGGTTCAAATCCTGCTGTCTCCACCTGATGAGATGAAAAAATTACATCGAAACGCGTCGTGGTTGTGCAGTATTTTCGGGTGGGCAATACCCAATTTCCATCTACTTTGAATACGGTCCCAGCGATCGCAGTGACTAAGGTTCATTTCAATGTGAATCACAGTCCATTATATTGAGGTTGCGTGTCGCAATCCAATCACACAACGTGTAATCCAAACCTGACCCTCCAATTAGTCATCTACCGTTGTGACAAAATGTGTTGCCCATCGTGACCCGGTAGCCAAAGGGGTAGTAGTGTTGGCTGCTATTCCAATGGTCCTGGGTTCAAATCCTGCTGTCTCCACCTGATGAGATGAAAAATTACATCGAAACGCGTCGTGGTTGTGCAGTATTTTCGGGTGGGCAATACCCAATTTCCATCTACTTTGAATACGGTCCCAGCGATCGCAGTGACTAAGGTTCATTTCAATGTGAATCACAGTCCATTATATTGAGGTTGCGTGTCGCAATCCAATCACACAACGTGTAATCCAAACTTGACCCTCCAATAATAAGTATGTTTCTCCTGATGAGAGAAACTGTGTCTATAGCGGCACATCTCAATTTGTACGGGAAAATCCATGCTCTTGCATGCGTGACATACATAGGTGGAGTATTGGGATATGCGCTTCAGGTATTAACACCCTAGCGGATGGTTGAGGTCAAAGTCTAGTTATGAAAACCTTGGTGTTTATATGTTTTTGGGCCTTTCTTGGAATAGCTCATAGAGAGACTTTTCCAATGTGAATATAGAGCTTATTGTAGTTAGATCAAGGAAAATGGAGTCTGTTTCTAAATGTTGCCACTTGTCACATGACCTGTGTGTTAATGGTAGTTTATTCCACAAATAGCTGTATTTGACCAGGAGGAACTTAGAGAGAATGTTCGTTCAGCCTTTGGTAGATTCAGTGTAAAATCTTTTTTGCGAAGCGCCCGAGTTGCGCAAGGTTGTCTATTGAGTGTAGGCAGGTTAGAATAGGTCTATTTGTGTAACTTGTTGAAAAGCAGCAACAAGTTGTGCTTCAATCGCTGAATCCAAAATGGTTCGAGATGAAGCTCATTGCTACCTTCTCAATAACTCATAGCAGAGTGCTTACCAATCAGATGTTTAACAAATGATATCTGCAGGTGTTCCACAGCAACTCTGTCCCAATTCTCATATTGTCGTATATTATGCTGCGGTATTCGAGGATGGGATGAGTGAGTGGCTTGCAAAGCTCAACTCTAGCACGAGTTGTGTGTGTTTGTTTGATAAATTGAACATAGACTGCCTGGCACGTGCTACTTTGTATTGTGCATGTTTGGAGAAATTGACGGTAGACGAGTACCTAATTCCAAGACCTAGCGTGGACAACTGTGTAGGGACGAGTACGTTGTTTAGGGTGATAGGTCCTTCGGGGATGCAGCAGCCGTAAGACATGATGCTTGATTTCTTAGCCGAGAGATTCATCACACATGTGCAGCACCATGACTCAAGGGAATGTGAATCATCTTGAATGAGAAGTGATGTCTCATGAAGCTCGTCACGCTGAAGCTGATAGACTATTTTTGTATCGTCAGCAAATATAAACCATGTACCATGTTGTACAGATGTGGTGATGTCATTGATGTAAAGCAAAATGAGTAAGGGACCGAGGATGCTCCCTTAAATAACTCCACTGATGTTTGAGCGTAGGGAAGAGCGATAATCACCTCAAGTGATTACTTGATGACGATCACGCAAGTATGACGATAGTCAAGCTAGTAATGCGTCGCAGACCCCAAATTTCTCCAAATTTTGTAGCAGTGGCTTGGGCGGTACTCGGTCGAAACTGGTTTACTACTGCATAGCCGGAATCGATTAATGCTGAAATGTGGTTAAGGTATTGCAGTTGACAGGTGGTGCACAATCACTTACTGCGAAACCATGCTGCGAGTTATTGATCAGGCCAATAGAATCAATAAATTTCCTCATCTCCATTCTGACCAGCTTTTCAAATAGCGAACGATTATCGGAGTGTGATGGATTGGTTCGTAGTTAGTAATCGTTTGTTTGTGACCTCGTTTATGCCAAGGCATAATAAATGACGTTTTCCATTGATCTGGAAAGTGGCCAGATACCAGCGATAGAGTGAACATGCTCATCAGGAGCAATGGTATATCAGGTCCTCTTAGTTTAATGGTGGTTGGTGAAATGCTATCAGATCCCAGCTTGGAAGTTGGTCTGATTGATTTGTAAACTTGATGGATAGAGTTGAACGAGATAACGACCCTGCATAAGAGGTTTATTTCGGTGAGCTCTGTGCACACAGGCACCGCGTCAGCTTTGAGACTCATAGTAAGGGCAAAAAGTCATTGAAGGCTTCACAGATTTCAGCTGGGTCATGGAGTAAGTGACCCTCACCATCTATAATTTCGGTAATCAGAGGGGATCAGTCGCTGGTTC
This sequence comes from Dicrocoelium dendriticum, assembly GCA_944474145.2. Classification (NCBI taxonomy): domain Eukaryota; kingdom Metazoa; phylum Platyhelminthes; class Trematoda; order Plagiorchiida; family Dicrocoeliidae; genus Dicrocoelium; species Dicrocoelium dendriticum. The sequence continues at coordinate 75,904,986 of OX104060.1, read as the reverse complement.
TACGATCCAGTACTTTGACAAGCTCCCTAACTTTGCAGCTTGTCCGTGAGGCTGTACCTTCTTCATTTTTTTCGTCGTGTTATTTGCGCGTGTTTGACACTGTTGGGAAATTCGTGCATTTGTAATACAAGTGAAAAGTCATGAGTCCTTTTGTTTCCTGCAACTAACTTTCTGGTTTTCTTGCAGGTTAAGTGCTCGACGGAATCTTTGGAGACATGAGGGGTATGAATACATTATGGAGCAAGGAGGGCTAAAGCGTGATGGATTTGTTTATAAATCTGCTCTAAAGTGGTGTACCCACTGGTAGAGAGGAAAAATACATCCCAGTCGGAGAAACGAATGAACTGTTGAAAGCATTCTCAGTTTACCTTATGATTTGCAATTGGCGGTATAGAGGCGAGTTTAGTGACCATTTTAATTTGGAAACGGAGTCGGATCATATTATGGTCGCTGAAAGAGAGATTGTCTAAGATCTCGATCTGTGGATTGGGTATCCCCAATGTGAATACTAAGTCCGTTACATTAGCGGACCTGATCGGACTGGTAATACATTTTGTCCAGCCGCCAGCATTGTTGGAGGAAAGAAAATAGGCGTGCAAGGCAGTGGTTGGCTGGGATGACCAGTGTATTTTCGGTAGGTTGAAATCTTTTGGCTGTGTGGCAACTCTGACGCGAAGTCAAATGCAGAGGTGATGTTGGTGATACTTACGTTAGGCGCATTCGGTGGGTTGTAGATACATGCAAGCTGTGTGTAAGCTGAGACACCCGCAACTGACAGCCAATTAGCTTTGGGGATATTTTCCAATTGTGAGTGGTCTATAGGTTTAGCCGTAGATATTTTGCGTAGATATATAATAAACGTTCCACCTTTTCTGTCGCAGCGATCTCTTCGAAATAACTGATAGTTTGGTATCATCAGAGTAGAGTTGAGTGTAGCTAAACAACACCACGTTTCAGTGACGAGGATTCCTTGTGGATCATTGAAATGTGCAAATGTGTTGGTAAAATAAAGTTAACTGATTATGGGTCTATCATTAATCAGAATTATTACAAATGTATTAAGTATTGGGGGAATTATCGCCATCTGTTGTGTGATCACCTGAATCTTTGTTTTCGAGCTTGGTGCACATGGTGGGTAAGTACGAGAATGGTGGCTCGAGTTAGCCCTTAGAAGAGTTGTTGATAGGGGTAGCGTGTGATGTGTGGATATCGAAACAGTTGCGGGCACGACGGGAACCGAGGCATCATGCATAGGTTGCGGTTGATTTGACACTGAACTAGATTTGGTATCTGGACAAATTGGAAAAAGAGTGGTATAAAGCTTTCCGGAACATAAAAACGATCACATTTTTTGCTCCAACAATCCGTTCGTTCACTTCAGAGGCAAGTGAGGTAATTAACTGCCTTGCTTTTTCCATTAGAACAGGATCAGTCTTCTCCAATGGGTTACTGATGTAGCCAAGCGTAAGTAGGTGGTCTTTGAGGGGTTCAAAGGGTGTCAGCGTTTATCTTATTAAGTTGTGATTCTAAAGAAAACAATTTTGCACTTAGTTCTACGATGAGTATAGTTTTATTTGAGGAATAGGTACGCTTTTCTTTTGGAGGGTAGCATTTTATTCGCTTTGCTGGTGGTGTGAAAAGTACACTACGCTTAGCTTGCTGAATCCGGGGAGGCTTCAGTTGGGCCATTGCGATCTAAGCTTGTCGAGGTTCGGACTCAAGCGCCAAGGTAATTTATTGATGTAATATATACCAACTTTGTGTGGTTTCTCGCACTTGCAGTATGATAGGTGGGTTAGATTCGACGACTATGTTTGTCGATAATAGCCACAATTCAACGATCGTGTCCAGACGTGCAACAAATCGGAAATGGCGGAAGCAGATGGCAGTTGGGCTAAACAATGAAAACTTAGAAATTAGCCACAGAACATCCATCGAATTTACACAGGTTGAAGAATACACCCAAAGAAAAATATTAGTGTACAATTCACACAGAAAAATCACGTAGAACAGAGTAATCCGGAAGAAAAACTAGAATCTAACACAGTAATCCAAAAATCCGCGGCGGCCGTTGGTACCCCCATTTGTTATGTTGAATGTGGGAGCCAAAATCCTTTAGACTGTGACCCACCACCGCAAGATGTTCTATGATAAACTGATTCTGCATCCTCAATATACCCAAAAACTTAGTAGTACTTTAACTTTACAAGTCACCTAAGGCGCAACTGTTAGTAACTCATCCCTAGATGCCACATTTGACAATTTGATCACGAAACCGGCAGTCCAGATCCGGGTAACAGAAGCATTGATCTCGATAAACATGCTGGTAGTGGCACCTAGAAGTCCATTTTCTGGACCAACCAGGAGTAATGCTATGCTGTTTCTACGACATTCTTTAGTGTCTGCTAAACAATCCGTTGCCAGGCACAACACTCAAACCGACATTTCCTAAACAATGCAACAGTCCGTTAACTATCGTGTGCACGAACTTTCCTAAGTCCAATGATGATACAATAAAGGACAAGTTGGGAAATACTCGCCACTGGTGATATTCCATCTGCGAAGCAATTGGTATTCGGGTTGAGCCCAATATGCTGAGAAGCGTAGCGTGTCATCTAACTTCAGTATACTACGGCAAACGTCGATTGCTTTGAGTAACATTGAACTTAACTGAGGAGACAGCGACCATCTTACGCCCAGCAGTTCGGTGTCGCAAATCCTCGAGCGGGGTCTTCAGACTACCAGATAATTTTTGGAAAGTGCGCTCGAAAGAAAAACATTACCATGGCGGCGTTTAGACAAACTAGGAGGAGGAAACTTTATTTTTTTTATGGTGTTCCTGAACTACCAGCTAATTTTCATCACGAACCGCAAGCACATGACCGCGCGTACTGGCACCACGTACGCAAAGCACTGTCTCTGGACGAACTTCTCGCAAATCATTGAAAATTAGTCAAACTTCAAGTTACAAGGGCTGCCATCCAAGAATATTAAATGCGGTGCTACACTCAAAAAATTGCAGAAGTCCTATTGGAAAGCTTATTGAAACACCGCATGAGGTTACAAACGTGGATCATATTAAAGATAGCAGGTACACGGCCTCGCGTTTGTAGCAACTAACTGGAATATGCAAGCGCAGTAAAAAGTTTACATCACTATCCCCAGAGTAATCGGCACAATAGCGCTCGCGGTACCTGAGAGAAAGGAGTGACGCACGAGATATCATCGCGATCTGGAACGCTCCGTGCTACCATGCAACCAGATGGAAATTCAAGAACACCGTAAAAAATCGATCATAGGCCGATCAACAAACGGCCGGATTAAAACTAGACAAATATACGATGTCAGTCAGCACACGTCTGACACATAAGACCCCCTTCTTTTTATACCAACACACAAGACCTCAGCAAGCTGATAGAATTTCAGCTACCTCATGCCACGATGTCGTGGGACCTCATCATGTTAACCAAAACGTGGTTGAATGAAGAGATCACAGCCGCTTAAATCGTACGGCCCGGAATGACCGTTCTGCGTTTCGATTGGCCGAACAGAGGAGGTGGTGTAGTACACTATTGCCGCAATGTGTTGCATTTTGATCTAAGCACTGAAGCAGATGTACAGATTATCGACGTGCTTTGGTGTTGCCTTCACCTACTACCTGGTGACATGCTTAGGAGGCATCGTGTACCGCACTTCAACGTCCACTTCTGCGCTGGACAATCCCTAGCTTTCATTATGAAACCATTTTTACACAGGTACACTGCCACATTCTCCTACTTGGTGAGTTTATTCTTCACGCCCTAGAAACACTAGCGTGTCACGATGAAAAATTCAAAATGGAATTGCAGGAGCTTATCACGGGATCAAAATAATACAACCAGGTTCACCCCCCCCCCCACAAGATCCAGGACAAAGAGTAAACCAGGTATCCTTTATCTCCTGCTCACCAACAAGGAGCTTATGATCAAAACAGTATCTATAGCTTGTCCCTTGAGCAGCAGCGAACACGAAACCAGATTGCTCAAGTACATCTGTTATAAAGAGTATTCCGCAAAAAAGGCCGACGAGTCTCAGCTTATCGGCGAATACGCCGTTCTGGCTACACCCATTAATGCAAGCGACTGACCCTTTCTAGCTAAACTACCTCCCAATGTTGTCTGGTGGGATTATGTTTATCAATTCAACAAGTTAGTAGTCAGTCCTTCGAGAAACATTCCACGCCGCGAAGGGAGTAAACCCACACATACACAGCCCAACGCGGATGTGTATGGTCACAAGAGATTCACACCAGCGAAAATACAAGGAGTTACCAGATGCCGAAACATGGGAAGCCTTCACTGTCTAGCGAAATCATTGCGTGAACCTTGTACGCGAGCATAAGTTAGAACATCAACAGGATCTAGCCGATAAAGTTTTCTTAAACCACAAGCTCCTTCACAGACATGTTAAGAAATTCCATAAATTGCAGCGAGGTATTCCTGCCCTCCGCAAGCCGACTGGATCAGCACAAATACAACATAAACGGCCAACGCCCTATGTCATCAATTCACCTCATACTTCTAACACACGCCTTCATCGCCTAGGTTGTACACTCAAAGCCTCAGTCATTTTTCATTTTGGGACTAAAGATGTTGGTAAACGACTAAATGACCTACGCTAGCATACTTCTCTTGATGCTGATGCGCTGAATTTAGCTGCATTGAATTTAGAGGATCTAATCTCTAGGTTCTTTCAACCTTGTCTTGACGAGGGGCCGGTTCCAATAATGTGGAAAAACAGAAACATCACTCCCACTCACATAGGGGAAATCGTGCAGTTCCAGCCGATTATGGTCCGATAAATCTCCTGCCACTACTGTACAAACTCATAGAGACTGTTATTGCTGAAGCGTTCATGAATTACTTAGAACCACGCAAAACGGTTGTACAAGAGCAGCATGATATCCTTGAAGAGCGGTCTTCCAAAACCTACCTGACACTTTCTCGCTCCAGTTGAAGCGAAATGATTCACAGTGGTGTAGGATTTGATGCAGTTCCGGTGTCTTTTCATAGGCGTTCAACCGTCTAACCACAGCATTCACATTCGTAAACTTTCGAGCCGTGGATTTGGTAACTCAGTTTTCGGTTGTTTAGGTAACTTTCTGATTCGACGACATCTGAATGTGTGTTCACAGCGCCATCTCTGACCCAATTGATCTTTAGTGCGGAGTGCCGCAGGGCTCAGTACTTGGTCCACGCCTATTCCTGGTTTGCATAAACACTTTTACAAGACTGATTACTTCCAAGTTATTTCCCTTTTCTGATGATCTCAAGAAATGACAGGCCATCACAACAAGTGGCTACATAGCGCTACAGAATGAACTTGGCTGGGTTTAAGAATTGACGACTTAGAACTTGCTTTATTTCAACGCCACCAAGTGTAACTTATTGACCAAACGCCACCAATCTATTCGCGAGTTTTGGCTGCGGGAATACGTTTTGCAGCGTGCCACTACTGAATACAATCCATGTGCGACAGTATAAGAAGATATTGTGAGTTCATGTCAGGCGGACAAGACGTCCAAAAAAGCCAATCACTATCTTGGGCCTTCTGCGGAGAGCGTTCGAGAGTTTTGACCTTGCAATCTATTCTCAGATGCTCAATGCCAATTTTGGAATACGCCATTAACGCCTGTTAGTCCTGGCACATGCACGACCTCAATGCACCTGAAATGCCACACCGATGGGCGACCACGAACGTCAAGTGCCTATTTCATCTCCTTTATCAGCTGAGGTTGAAATACCTTGGGATCTACGGTGGGCAATGTCGACGCCTGCGTGGCTATTTGCAAGTGAGATATTTGATCCTAAGGGATCCAAACCATGGTTGTACTTTTCTGTTAAAGCTGAATTCTAATACCACACCGAGAGAACACTAGCCAAAGTTGACCACAAAGTATAGCCGGTAGGAATGCCGCCAGAATTGCTTTTCAATTTGCGTGTGCCGAACATGGAACGTCCACCCCACTTACGTTGCTTTTTCCCTCACACTAACGGTGCACAGAAAACATATCGACAATGCACTCATACACTTCCACTAGACCGCATCATCCTTTATATCCGAGCGTTAACCTACACTACAAATCAAGCTGCGCATTCTCACTTTCGGCACAACATTTATTAAACGCTACTGCTGTGGAAACTGGATTTACGTATCTTGTCGGAGCAAGGAAACTTCACACAAGTAAGCGTTGGCATTTCTCTTCTTTTACTTTTTTGCTCACAGATTACAAAGAACATAACCGCTCCCCATATTGCTTGGTGTGCGCAGATTCCATTTTCATTATCAACTATGGTTATACAGCTGAAACCTGGCCGCTTAAAGCAGCGGACCTAAAGAGGCTAGTTACGTTCGACCACCGGTGCCTTCGTAATTTAGCTCACATCTGGTGGGAACACCGCGTGAGCAACGAGCGTGTTCGACGCCTTATTTATGGCATAGGAAAAGGAACTGAACCGCTCAGCACCATTATTTCACGCACCAGGCTCCGATGGCTCGGCCACGTGTTACACATGCCAGCCCACCGACTCCCGCGACGTGTGTTGTTTGCTCGCCGGGGTGTGGATGGAAGAAGAGGAGGGGTGGCCAAGCGATGACTTGGTCGAGAGGAATGAAGGCCCTCACTTCTGAGCTGGCCTCGGTTGGAGCGTCTCGGCTCCCTGGTTGGGCTCCGAAAGACGATGAACACGTTCGGTTGGACACACTTGCTGATATGGCAAGGAGCCGACCTCAGTGGCGTTCGTGCTGTGAGTTTCTTTGTCCCACCTCATCCCTCTTAGCCTCCCCCTCCAACCACGATCTCATTACTTAGCCCTATATAATTTTGAATAGTAACTTTTTTGGTGCACAGCAGCCGGCTGGTAGCTTACTGGAACGATGCCCATCCGTTACCGGTAGCTGAGCTGGATTGCACCAATTGCATTGTTTTTTTCTCCTTTTTTCTATGTATTGCGGCACATTAGCTGAGGTGTTCCCCACCTCTAGCTAACGTGTACGATGACGATGATGATGATGGTTAAACAGCAGCGCAGTTAAAACTGTGGTCGCTTAAACCGAAGATTCACTTATCCTTTGATTTGTTTTTTCACTTCAACCATCCTAGATACCCAGTCAAGCACCTGGTTTTTACTCGTTCTAAATCACTGTTCGTTGTTCACATGGGCAGCGAACGACTAGGTCAAAATACTGTACGTTGTAAATTGTGGCCAAGCGAAGATAGCAGATTACTGTGATCTTTGCTAAGTATCTGGCAGCTTCTTGGCACGTTATGTTGTGTATCCTTCCAGCATGCAGCCTATACGCCGAACTTGGACGTTACTAGTAGATGTTTCCTGAAGTCTCTCTATTGTGGACAAGATTAGTAGGTTATCAGTTTAACTGTTGACTATGTAATGTTCATGCAGTACACAACAGTGGATAAACATCAGAGCACAAATTAATGCCGAATTCTATAAGTAGTACAGTTAGATTTTAAAACACATGGTATCACCTATACTATAGGTAATGGATGCCCATTACCACCGGGTTTATGATGGTAGGTTCAGGAAACATTCCTGAATTTTAGCCAACCAGTGAGTGGTAAACAACTACATTGGGTGAAACAGTTTCCCATACAAAAGCAAGTAGCTTCTGGTGCCTATATCTACAACACCAATGGATCACAGGGTGGATGAAAACGTCAACCACAATACAAAAACAGAAGTTAATCTATATGGACAATGACAGAAAATAATGGCTTTATTTGTGGCCCAGTATCATATTTAACGTCCTAAGAGTGGCTCCTCAAGGGGATATGGTTTTAATGACCAGGCATCATGTATCCAATATTTTATACCATCGTTATATTTGCACACACGTAACGCTTATCGGTTCAAACCATATAACGAAACAATACTTATGGGTAACTATAGATAACAATGAGATATGTAAAGTCATTCACAAGGCCACGCACTCTGCAATGAAAAAAGTAGACCTCTCCATTTGTGTCTACAACACAGATCCAATATATATATATATATATATATATATATATATATATACTGCTATATCTCTTGTATTATGGCTTTGTATCTACATCATTGCTAAAACGCACGGTGCATAACATAAACAGCTCCATTCTGCAACATTTGGTCTAAACTGGTTAGCAGGTTCAAATGAGTGATCCGATTAAAGTGGTTTATGGTGTCCCGAAACGGCACCCATAGAAGCTTATGACACATCCATTGGTCATCACCAAATCCATAGCAACCTAAATTTTGAAACCAGAACTATGTAAACAACGGACTTTGTTACGGGAGTTGAGTTTGCTTTGGCCAAGAACTCGCTCCAACAGTAGACGTCTAGCGTTGGCTACGTTGGATTGTCTATGCTGCTTGGTCCTATTACACATGATTGATTGATGTTTCATACCGCTAGATAGCCAGCTGTATACAACTGCTTTTGCTTTTAATTTTATTTATCTAATTTTGACAAAGCTTTCACCAGCTTAGTTGGTTATAATTTTGCTTTTTAATTGTAGATGTCTGGAGTGATGTACGGCAAGGCATATTCTTGGCGTAAGCGCTAATCCCTGATTCTATGGAAATAATCTAAATCATCAAATTAATCACATATGTGTAGCTTTAAATCACGCATAGAAATAGGCTGCCTTCGCTAGAGTAGCACACCCAGTTCTAGTCGACCGATTCCTGCCGTCTTCTGGGAGTTCGCAGATGCGTTGGCATATTTGTTATTGCTTTTATACATTCGACTTAATTTTCAGTCAAGTACAAAGTGACAAAAAGTAATTTCACACCAGCTCAAATATTAGCCTAATGCTTGCACTGTAAATGCTGTACCACGAACGACAGGATTTTTGAATTAAGGTGTGCCGGATGCTACTTTTGCTGCGGGATTACTGTGTTATAAGGGATATTTCTGTGTGAACTTGACACTAATATTTTTCGTTTGGTGTACGTTTCCAACTGTGCAAAATTTTGTGGATATTCTCTGGCTTACTTTGAAAAGCGCATTGTTTGGCCCAACTGTAGTCTGTGATCGCCATCTTTGCTTGGGTTTGCAATAACAACCTGTGTGGAATAATTATCTAACCTGTCTGCCCGACCACTAGCTTGACCGACTGAATTTGGGTTCAGCCTACTCGTGTTGGCTGTGCAATGTACAGCATCCACAGAACGGACAGCCACAATGGCACTTACTGCAGCCAGCCATCCAAACATTGCACAACTTCAAGTTTAGGTGGGACTGAAAGGATAGGATGAATCCTGTGAGTGTTCCTTCTTGAGCTGGTAGTTCATCCAGGAGTTGATAGGGATGCTCCGACTTCTTGATGGATCTAGAACGAAAATAACCGAAAATCCACCCTGGTTCACCAAGTTAATGCCCTGTTCCTAACATTATCTGTCCCTGCTTTGTCAATTATGTGAAGTAAGTAAGAGAGGAAGAAAAATCGAAGGTAAGAAAGTAAGGGAACTCAGTTAAAAGAAGGGAATAATACCAATGGCGAGGAAAAGTACAGAAAATAAAATCGAAGTATGGAAATGGGAAGTAAACAGGAAAAAGAGAAGGTTTCGTGTTGCCACGCTAGAGCATCTAGTTGACGCTCAAACCCCTTAACGGTAGCTACCTTGACAACATTTTCTGGACGCAAGTTCCAGCGCTCGATGCCTCGGCACGATAACCTTGTCTTCCCTCTAACTCGAACGCACCGCGGTTTGTCTAGCTTCAGACAATGTCCGCAGATACCAGATAATCTGGCAGGACTAAATAGCCGCGACAAATCAGGACCAGCCTTCCCAGTCAAAACACGTTAGCTTTGGATTAGGTCCCCTCTAATCCATCGATAGTGCATTGACTGCGTCCCCAAACTAAGAAGGCGTTCAGGGTCCTTTTGTCCTCGTAACCCCTCGACCAACCTAGTATCAACACGCAACAACATTTCTAGTGCCACTATGTCCCGGACAAGGCGTGGTGGACAGGTCTGGACGCAATATTCTAGGTGGGGTCGCACAAACGCTGATAAAATCTTCAAAAACACATCAGCGGATAAGGTCCTGAAAGAAAGATGGGCAAACCACAACATCCGGGTGCCTCTACTAGTCTCTTTCTTCCGATTGTCTTCAGAATGTAGCGTGCAACAATGGACGACATCCAGATCAACCTGATGAGTCACCTAAGGTAGTTCACCCCATCGAGCACATAACTAGTGGAGAAATCAGACGCTCCGATACGCAGCACTGAACCCTTCTCCCGGTTTATGGGCAGCAACCACAAGACAGACCATTCCCATAGTCTATCCAGAGCCGGTTGAAGAGCTACAGGACCTCCAAGGATATCAAAAATATTCCCGAGCTTTAGGTCATCAACAAATAAGAGCGATGGTACCCCAAGCTCCCCAGGCGAGTCATTCAGGTAGACTATGAACAGCAGCGGACCTAGGACAGAGCCTTGCGGTAAGCCGTTAAGGACAGCTTGTCGAAAAGAAAGACTTCTGCCCACACGAATACACTATTCCCATCCATTCAGAAATGCTGACCCTCACTAAATAGCGCCACCAGATATTTCATAAGATCTCAACTTCAATGTGAGTCGCGAATGGATGATATTGCAAAGGCCTTGGCGAAGTCAATGAAAATCACATCCACCGCATGTCCACAGTCTGCGACTTCAGCCTAGCTTACAGGAGCTAGTAGCAAGTTCATTTGACATAAAAATCTTTCGCAAAAACCATGTTGCTCGAAGATAAACAGGTTAAAACTATTTAATTGGTTCTTCACTGTATCTTACACTAATTTTGCAAGTAACTTAACGAACACGCTAGGCAAGATAACAAGCCTGTAGTTAGCCGGTAGGTCTTTGTCACCGCACTTGAAAATCGGGCAGACGACAAACTCCTTCCATTCGGTATGTAAGACACAGCTGTTGAGTGACTTCTGACACACACAATTCAGAGGTCCACTGAGTTCCACTGCTAATTCTTGCAACCATTTTGGATGAACAGAATCTGGCCCGGAAGCATTAGTTGGGTTCCTATCTGTCAGCAACCGGGGAACTTGAGATTCAGTTACAGAATTTTCCTTCAGATAAGAGTCCTCAGAGACCCTTGAAGCTGGTTCTCTGCATGGCGTATTGGTTTCGCGGACAAAGTCGCTTGAGTACTGCTCACCAAGCACGTATACCTCCTCATAGTCGCTTTAGGCCTGGGTCTCATATCATCGAAGCACATGGTGATGTAGGCTAGTTTGCATCACAGCGTTGTTTGACGTAAGCGAAGAATTTCTTAGGATTTTTCGAGGCAGTATCAGCTAAGCCCTTTTCACACTGAAACCGGGCCAATCTGAGATGTAGCTTGTACTCATTTCGAACCAACCAATACTTATCAAACGTGCTATTCGACGGAGCCGTTCGGTACGCTCGCCAGCGTCTAGACCATTTCTTTAGCAGGCTGTTTGCCGCGGAATCTATCCACCGAGGTTGCGCTGTCGATTCTGTTCTTTGTACCAGTGGGGTATGAGGTGCAGAAATGTCGACGAGGTGAGCCTTAAGTTTTTCCCAGGCTATGGGAACAGCGTTGCTCACAGATATCACACAAGGCGGTGACCCAGCTTTATCCCGCATCGCTTGGAAGTCCGCGGCCCAAATGTTCGGATACCAACTGGTAGTAGCTTGGCAAGGCCTGATAAGCGTACACTGGAAAGACAATCAAACGTGATCGCTAGCGCTAAGAGGTGAGTCGTAAGTAATGTAAGTTACAAAGTCAAGTGATTTAGCAAAAACAATATCTAAAACGGACGGCTGCTGATTTCGCAGGTACCTAGTGGGGAGGTCCACAAACTGGTGTAGTGGTACCTGCAGCGTTAAGTCCAACAGTTCTGCACCTAACCATGCCTGCGCCGAACTGCAAGATAGACAGTCCCAACGAACCTCTGGGAGGTTGAACTCTCCAAGCACCAGACATACGTTCGCAGCATGAGTGTGTATAAACTCAACGATTCCATTTGAGGTGCTCATAGGGCTTCTATACACTAACACGGCCGTAACCTGAACCGAGGAAGTGCGTATCAAGATTGTGAGAGCCTCAACAGATTTGTCGAGAGACTGGAAAACGCTGGTCCTCAATACATCGATGTGCTAACTCACATAAAGATATACACCACCCCAGTGACGGCCAATAGAGCTGTCAGCGCGGAACAGTGAGGAGCCAGGCAAATATACTACGCCGTCTGTGATTTCCTCAGACAACCACGTTTCAGTGAAACTTAGCATATCTGGACGAGAATTTTCTACGAGCAAACCCACCTCGCACATCTTGTTCCTCAGGCTACGTACGTTACTAAGTACTACTTGGAGGGCTTCGACACGACCAGCCCTGGGTCGTGCGCAGGTAGTATAGGTTCTAGCAGGGCGGAAAAGGACCGCCGGCTGACCACCTGAAAACCCACCAATTGGAGACTTTGCTCGCCAGCTGCACGCCGTACTTTTAGGTTTCTGATGGCTTCCTTCACTATTAACCTATCCGCTAACGTAAGGTCTGGTTGCACACATACGTTGGTACCTTTGAGCTTGAAAGCAAATCGCAGTAAGGCTCTGTGCTCTTCTGGGTTGAGAAAACCGCCCTAAGCAGACGGGGTTGAGGATTTCGTTGACCAGGCGGGAAGTACTCCAACCTGATGAGCTTCTTGACAGTAAGGCCAGGAAAACTTGGTGGCAAAAGCCTTGTCACGCAAAAATTAAACCAAGCAAGATCATCAAGCATGTGCTCGGTGGGAAGAGCGCAGTGGATTCAGTGACGTTTCTGTCTCTTGACCTTTTATCCGGAACTATGGCACAACATTTGTTCCTTTTTAATCGGTGATTGATCACATCCAAATTTTCCTGTGGAAATGTTGTCCGTTGTCGCAATTTTCAGCTCGGCTTTTAGTTATGGAGAACTGGCCGAAAAATTACTTCTTAAGAATTACTGTTCCACCAGCATTCGTTTGTAGTCTTATAATATATCAACATTATAATACAATACATAATTCACTGTGAATTATTTATTTCATAACTCAGTAACAGGTGTTATAACTGTTTACTATACACGTGTGCTTAAAGCTCGTTTTTAACTTGCTCTGACTTAAGTAACAATAAAACAAGCGTTGTTGTTTTTACTGACAGCCCCACTTTCGATTTGGCTTAAAAACTGGCACACGGCATTTACCAAATTGGCAGTCTGCAAAACGAAAGGGATCGTTCTTGTGTCTCATGCAACTGATAGCTTTTAGAAGAAGTTCATACATCCAGATTGAAATGGGACCTATAGGAAGCAGGTGGGGCGTCCTCTGACGGGGATAGAATACATCCTACGTTTCTCACTAATTCTAACAGAAATCCACACATATTCTGTGATTTCTTTACATAAATCATGACGTTTACATCTGTTTTCAATTTGTTTTTATTAGGTTTTAAAACAGATTCATCTCTAACAGTGTGATGAAGGTGAAAACGCGTATCTAAACAGGTCTTTGGAAGATGAATGATTTCTGGATACAGTAGGTAGTAATATTAAAAGAATGACGGCTTGCGTCGGTTAACAAAATCCCAGCTATTGGGACAGCTCTAGTATTTGAAAGGTCCATATAATCTATGCCATCAATCCTGGTAAGGCCAACTGAAATAGTACTTGGTTTGCGTGGCATTTATAGCAAACTAGGAAGAGATTTTGGCAAAGGAAGATTGCATTAAGCCATAAATGTTGTTAGTATTCAAAGACAATTTAGTCGGTAAATTAAGAATTAAGTTGATTTATTCTGCTTGGCCATCATGTCTTACGTCTTGTTAATGACCAGGGTCGGGCGGGCTTGATTTTTACTTTCCAACCTGAATACGTCCACCAAAGCTATTCTAGATAATCAGGTTAATAGGGATGTCTAGGACTTGACAGTGACCCATTATCCATTCGGCTCATGCAGCTGTTGGATGCGGCGATTTTTATGGTCTCAACGAACAACTTTCGTGGCACTGATCACACATCTACATAAAACCATCAGATGGCGTGGCAACGGTTGCAGTATTCAAAGGCATTTAAATCCCGACTGCTGTATTCTTGAAAGGTAGGAGACAGTGATTGGAGGTAATTTGTGAATAAGACCATTGCAGTTGTTAGAGAAGAAAAGCTCATTCAGGTGAATTCTCCCGAGACAGATGGAGTTACAGTGCGATTATGATTGTAGTATAACCGAGACCTCCACGTGAGTGTTATATCGACATATAACGGCCGATCTGTTTGATTCAGGCTGGATAACTTTTATGTTAGTTGTTCAGTGCACCGCCCGTGCTGTGGACAAGCGTGAGAACAAAACAGTCAAGCCTTGATCGTTACCGTTTATGTGAACGTTTGACTCGATGATTGATTGATTTCGTTTCTGGATCCGCATGATAAAGTACAGACTGGCGCAACGAATTCGGGAAACGCCTTTTAGAAGCGGATTCGCGCTACGGAAATAGCTTTCATGCTCTACGATTGTGCACAAGGTTCTAAATTCTTTTGTGATTGTAGAAGTGATAGAGCCGATTAACTTGTTTGGAGACCACTGCTGCGAACCCTGGGATTAGAATAAATAACATTTGAAGCTTTCCCTCTTTTCCCTTTGCCATGGCAATTACGCAGGAATGATGTTATGCCGGTCAATAGCGTCTTCTTCGCATGACCCGCTGGGGTTCACACGCTTTTGAATATATCCACTACATTATTTCTACGAAAGTCTAACCTGGGCACACTTGCCTAACAAGTGGATGTTACTCACGAAGAGACGAAAGCATGTCGAAATCAGAGGTCTGAAATGAAGTAGCTATGTGGCTAAAATCCCTCACTGCGTAACCAATAATCATACACTCAAACGTCTCCTCAGCTACATATTTTCACCACTCGTCTGAGAACGGATTTGATGCATTTATGTATACTTGATTCCGCGAAAATGGCGAACACATGTAGTGCTCCTAGCTCCAGGCGCAATCAGAAGTTGACCCTCTAAAGACTGACAATCTTCGGTTTGATTTGACTCGCAGCTAAAACGGCCACCCAATAGACTGACCTTATCTTGATAGGACTTCGAATAGGATTCGAACAGAACTTCATTGCACGAATTCGAACATAGGACTCCATTGGTGAGTTGTACTATGCCGTTTATCTATTTAGTTGTTTTACTCCATATTTTTAACATTGGCAAAGGGGACATCGAATTCAGAAAGAGCGTACTTTAATCTACAAGCATAGAGCCACAAATTCGCTGCATAAGCCAATTTTGTTTACCAGTTAACTAATGAATGTGGAATTACCAATCCACTAGAGACCCCACTTCAACACTTGTATTACTTCACGTTGCTTCTTACTCAAATATTAACACAAACCGCTCGGGCTATTTGTGTTGTTTAAGGAGAGGTTGCGATAGCTGTGAGGACCGCTAGTAATTGGCTCGCCGATTTTTAATTTGTTCATTTCTACCATATGGACCATATGCCTCGCTGTGTGCGACCCACTGAGTTAGATGAAGACCATTTATGCAGGGGCGTTTGAAGGTACACAGTCGCCAAACACGCAGAGAGTTGGCCTTAATGTTGAACAGCAATCTAATGTCGATGTTTTCTCACATTCTGTCAGCTGGTGTTACCAAAGGCATGGATCTAGGTTGCCACACAAGCTTACTGTAAATAAAAATCTCACTTTCCAATTACTGCTCAACTGATTTCTCGAAACTTAGCAACATGTGACAACAGAAAAGCATGTTTAGCAATGCTTGCCACGAGAGATGAGAAATGATCTATCTAAGTGAACGCGAACAGAAGAAAGGATTGGGTCGCTCCAAGGGTCATGTTAAAACCGATGGCTACGAGAAAACTCCACCCCCAAATTTTAACATCCGCACTTGGTAGGCCTAAGAAATTTTGGGCACTTGGGGAAGCTTGTGGAGAAGAAAACAATTGGAAGGAATCTGCTGCATGATGTAACTAAGGTTGTCCAGCATAAGAAATTTATTAAACAGGGCTTACTTGTTTGGCTCCTTGATAACGCCAGGCTTCATGTTGCAGACACCGTCAAAACGGTCATGTTAGATCTCGATTGGGATTCATCAGCGTGCACCATCTGCTTCCGAGCATGCACCGTCTGGTTCTCATCTGTTTCGCTGTCCGTCTAAATAATTGAGAGGTGCACGTTTCACTGACCAAGCGCACCTTAAAAATGCTTAAACATTTCCGTCAGTCTAGGCTGCGCAAATTCTGGCAAAACGGCATTTGATAAATGTGTCTACAGTTAGGTGCAGATCGTAATCGACGACACAGGATACATAATTAACAAATTTCTTACTATGATTGCTCTAACTTACAAGCAACTTTTTCAACAAAAGGGTAGGTAATGTGATATAACCAAATATATGAATGACACTTCGATGAGCTGCAGTAACTTCTTTGCAAATCACTTGATAGCTATCAATGTGTTACTCATGCTGAATCAATAGAGACCCACACAATCAGAACACAGTCCAACCAATACCTTTCCCAGCAGGGTTTTGAATTTAACGTGAATACAGCAATAAATAAAGGGTCTAGCATTTTTACAGTCATAGGAAATCAATTAGCCAAATATCTGCGTGCTATTTTAGCTATGGAACACGTAGAGTAACAAACTCCCTCTACCTGGCTGTACGCAATTGTTGAACAAGCTCCCTTGCACTTGTTCTTAAGGAGTTACTCAGATCTGATCAGGTTACTGAAGTATTTGTTTTACGTTCAGAGACACTTGCCATCGAGCCTCATAGGTTACTTAAGTTCCTCGAATAACCAGATTGAGGTGAACCCCATTCAATTAATATTGCACAATTGTCCATTAACGAGCTAGCACTTATCAACGAACGAGAAAGAAAGAAAGAAGATGAGGGATTTCACAGCAATATTCTGAGGAGGCATACTTTGGAACGGTTATACCCATTTCCCTAACTAAATAAATGTTTTATTCACAGTCTAACAGCGTGGTCTGATCAATTTGTACATCCTGATCTCATAAAATATGTATTTGTTTATGTTTTGTACAACACATATCAAATGGGTTTTTGATGTTACTTACAGTTTACAGTATTAGTGGGAGTAACAAACCGGAAACGGTACCAAACACAGACTTAGCCAACAATGCAAGTAACTTAATCCGGCGCTTCACGGAATTGTCCCCATGGGACCCGATTCCAAGCAAGGTATTTCCTCAATGGATTTCACCCCCACTTTTATGCGCAAACTACCTGTGTGTGGATGTGGCAAAATAGCAGACAATAAGCCATCACCTGTTTAAGAAACTTTTTTATATGGGCGGTTTTTATGCATAGCTTATGCGAATCATACAAGTTCGACAAATTTTTGTTATATACAAGCAAGTCAGTGGCAATTTGCTTTGCTAGGGTATAATTTGTGCTTAGTAGCTGAAATACATCACCTCAAGAGATCAGCGTAATGGCGTGCTCAACATTAAACTAGGAGGAAGTAGGAAGTAGGAAGGAATTAAAAAACGTTATATGTTTACAATCTTTTTCCCTTGTCATGTAAAATTTGATGGAAACTCATGGTGAATAACGACGACCGTGCAGGGAGTTTCTCTTGAAATACAAAGCTTATTTCCGAACCAGTGCAGCAAAGGAGGAAAAGACAGTATTGTTTAAATGATCGTACCGGAGTTGCAAGAATAAAATTGTTAATGAAATATTACTAGATATTTAATCCATGTATAGAATAGTTATACTATTGGGACCATGCGTAGACGTTCCAACTATTAAGCATATCCAGAACCTGCCTCATTCAAAGTAACTGGAGTCATCTTCGGGCTAATGGTCGGCAAGCCGTTTGAAACAGTCTTGTGAACATACTTAGACCGTTTGAGTTGCGGAAAAGTTCCTTCCATTTCTGATATGATGAAAGTTTATTATATATTAACGCATGTTACCAAGAAAAAATTGAGTGAAGCTTGATGAGAGACTTTTGAAGTAGCAGTGTGTGCACGCTGTTTCTTACTTTATAGCAAATGGGAGTCGGATGTTCGAGTTGTGCGTGATCTGTAAAGCTCAATACAAAGGATAAGCGGTAGAGAAGGCAGATTAAGTTTGTGTCTGCGCAATACTAACGGCACCAGGTTTGGAGCTTCGTTACGCTCACGGTATCTCATAATGTCAGGTATGTTGAAAAACCCATTTTCAGTTGATCGTTGGATGTTTTCCAGAGCTAAGATGCCTGCTTTTCTCGGAGTTTCGTACACTATCAAACAGTACACAAGCTTCAGCCTGACACATATTTTAAAGAGTTGAAGTCTAGAATCCCTCAAGAAAAAGTTCGGCTTA
This sequence comes from Dicrocoelium dendriticum, assembly GCA_944474145.2. Lineage (NCBI taxonomy): Eukaryota > Metazoa > Platyhelminthes > Trematoda > Plagiorchiida > Dicrocoeliidae > Dicrocoelium > Dicrocoelium dendriticum. The sequence continues at coordinate 75,886,594 of OX104060.1, read as the reverse complement.
TTTAGGCGATTGTTTTGCCGTCAGCATCCTTCAAGAAATACTTGTTATAAAAACTAAATGAGGCAGAATATATTAGATCTGAGTCTCGGACTGTGGCACACACCGGACTTGGAGCGTCGTTTAAGATTAGGATGTCCGGAGAAGGGTCTCAGCCATGGTACCATAGAATTCACTTGTCAGTGGCGAATTGCAAGATCCAGCGATCACTACAGTGTTACAATGCAGATAAGTTTGACTGAATACGGGCTAAGATAAAAATAAATAGCTCAGGCGCGGAACAATACATAAATTTAGTCTCATCAGCAATGAGAATCGGCTTCTCGAACACTATTTCGTCAAGGAGATCAGTAAAGTAGATGAAGAATAAAAGCGGACCCATTACGCTTCCTTGAATCACTCCACTAGATATTGAAGTGATTTCAGATGTACAGTTACAAATTCTGACTTTGTACTTCCTACCCACGAGGTAAGCATACAACCACTTTAGGGTAGAAATTGTGATACCATAAGACACAGGTTGCTGTAGCAATAAGTTAGGTGGGACATGGTCAAAGGTTTTTTGGAGACTTAGAAATATCACAATGATGGCACTTCGGGCGTCCGTTGTTCTCATTGCGAAATCAAGATAAGCTAACTGGCCTACTGTTCAAAAACCGTGCTGTTTTATTGTTAAAGCTCATAGAACATAAGTATTTTATTATGCATTCTGTAACTAATCTCTGGAGAAATGAATGTGGGTGGATTGGATGACATTTTCTACATCTTACATAAAACCATATTTGTTGTGGTATTCTGATCGATTTTCCACTGCGAAGTAAATTATCCCATGATCATACTTAGCGTAAATGCATTAAGTATGAACACGGGATGTCTGGGTCTCTGTGTTTGACTAGAATTGTCGGGATGTGATCAGGGCCGGATGAGCTATTCTGAATTGCCTACATATATCAACAATTTTGAATTCAGCATTTGCGAATGTATTGTTGCCTATTTAAACAGCTTGGGTTGCGGCTCCTCACTCACAATGATACTGTAGGTAGGCAAGAAGTAGTCGTTGAAAATCGAACATCTGTTTGCGCGACCAGTTATGGTAGTTTAGTCAGCGTTTACAATCAATTCACTAAAACTTGTGAAGTTTTACTCTGTGTGGGCAGTATGCTGTTGCGTATGAATCATGCTTGAAGACAGTTGCGATACCTCCAGGCAATCATGCAGCGATCGAGAGGCCAGCCGGATTGTGTGATGTTGTCAATAGCCACTTAGGTATAGTACAGTTGCTGGTCAGTATTCGAAACAAACATTAAATCCTTCGGAGAGCGCCGATTGTTAAACGGTTTATTAGGAAGTCAAATATGTTGCAGATAATTAACGTCTGTTGGAGGATAGATGATGGCACCATTATGACCGTTTATTGTGCAAGAAGGACGCCTCCTATTCAGACATGCAGGCGTTGCCAACCCTGTACTTATTTGCATTAGATGGTGACGAAAAGAAGAACAGCGGTACGGCCGCGTGTTCCATGGTTTGCAGATGTCGGCCGATCATCTTTAAGTCTCCAACCCACTACGTGCTTATCCCTACATTGAGATCCATTGCAAGAAGAGGGTAACGTATGGCATACTTTGTGGCGATAGCATAAACATTTTGCTTACGTTGCCGAGTTCCGACGAATCGTGCGGTACCATTCCCTAGAGATGATCAACGACAGACTTCTGAGCCTCGGTGTGGAGTGGCAATTTAACCCAACATCATCAAGGGTAAAGTTTGGAAAGTATCAGTAAATAGATTAGAAGAATATTGTAGTAGACTGTGGGCCAAGAATATCCTAACGATATGAAGATAGGTACGTTCTTAGCAGAGGCAGAATGTCTTATCAAAAAGGCAGGCTAAAGTCTTGTCCGACTGACTGCAGACATGTGAGACCAACCAGCACTCACACCAAATGACCAGATATTATCGTAATGAAAGTTAGACCAGAAGGTGCCTTCACATTGCATTATGTTTACACACAATATTAGAAAAAAAGCCTACTATCTGGTACCGTTTGTTCTGGAAGCGATGGACCAGGGAGTATTTGCCAAGCAGATTAGGAGAAAACAGCGGCTTAAAGCGGAAGCGACTTTAGATTCGGTCGTCTGTGAGATGTCAGCACGTGAAGAATAGACATTGGTGATAACTTGAGTTTGCATCATATCAGCTGTTGAATTGGCTAGAATTGGTCTCGTAAAATCAAGGTATGTTTGGCCTATGGTCGATACACACTAGGTTCGTTTAATTGAGAATGTTGCTGGAGGGAGCGATTAGTTCCATATGTTGCTTCTCTGAAAGGGGAAGCGGTTCTTATGTACTACCGCTGCAGATAGGGTCACTGTCAGTCTAACAGAACAAGGTGGGCGGTGCAGTGGTGCTGGTGTAAGTCTTGCTGTCCCTGTCGTGGATGAAACTGATTCAGGGACACTAGATTTTGTGCAGAGAGTGCTCGTGTTCTACGAGTTAGGCAATTTTGTTACAGTCCTTTCTTGGTTAAGCTAGGCAACGTACACAGTGAGGCTATCGGGTCTAATTTTCCAAGTCTTGTAGGCCACTGCCAAATGCAATTGAAGATTGGTCGTTTCCTGCATTAAATGTATCATTGCTTGGCTCAGCTGGGCCGGCTATGTGGTTACCTCTGGTCTGTCTATCTGATACTTTTGGCTGTCCTCACCTACAGGGCTTCGTAGGCATCCACTAGTTCCAAGTGCTACCTGTTTAAGTTCTGGTCTCAATGCCAAGCCTAGATGAACTCTTGCGCTTTGCGCTTCTTTTCTCTTCCAAGTATCATGACGTCCCCAGGTCTAACTGATAGCCTTCGGCATCCATATGTACTGAGATTAGTGGTTTTACATCATGGCGCCGGAGGGCCAGATTGTGTTCAAGCAGTCTTGTACCATGCCTGACACATGTTTTTGCATGATGTAATAAGGCGGTTGATATTATGTTGGACCACCATTGGCCATGCTCAATTAAACGACAGTGCGAGTCCTCGGAATCGACTTGTGCTATTTGGTTTAAAACGGAAAGTCACTGGAAATAAACCATTTAGTTCACTCTCTTCTTTCGGCTTTCCTTGAGATTTTTCTCTGCCGTACTGCACTTTGAAAATGCGTGATTGGGTTTTAAGTACAAATATTGAGCCACGGTTAATAATGACCCGCGTACCTCGTAGATACGAACATCGAGGTAATTTTCGGGTCAACCATATGTAGTTTCTTAGCACATACTGCTCGATGCAGATGTAGTTGTAGCTGGAATCTCTTTCGCAGATAGTAGCGTTGGGTCTTGATATGATGCATTTCGGGCCTATGACTAGCTGTGTTTCTCCGAAAATTACTGCTGTTGAGTTTAAGCAACTCGACAGGTTGGACGATTTCGTCTGACCAAAGGGACCGTTAATAGGTCATTTGCACTAAGAAGTGTAATTTGGAGGTCGTCAGGAAGTGAGGTGCTCAAAAGAATTGCTAAAATCTTATGAAAAGCTGGTGTTTGGCCAGGAGACATGATTTGGGGGATAAAGTGATTTCGCGGTAGCCCGTATCTGTCTATGTGATCAAACTGTTCGGGACTTAGGCATTAGGTATTCCAACTCTTTCAGTTTCTCCGAACATGTACTTTATCAGGTTGCGAAAGTATGGTAGTTATGCGGTCATATCACCAGAAATTTCTCCTTACCTGAAGCAAGAATTGAGTCATTCAAGACAATAGTCCGACCGACTCTGGAATTTTGTACTATCGTTCAAAGCGAAGTAAGAAAGAAAGACTGAACAGCTCCAGAAAATGTCCAACGATCGTTTACCAAGCTGGTCATGAGGCGCTGCTCAAACCTGACTTATTATGATCGCGGTCGAAAACTCCAACTCGATCCTCTTTGGTTGAAACGCTTAAACAACAATCTCCTTCTCTTCTACAACCTTATAAACCAACGCATTTACACAGACAGAACCGCACCTAATCTACGAAAGGCTGCAGTCTACCCCATATGTACTGGCGGCTACTTGATATGCACAAACCTTTCAAGTAATAAAACGGTCCAATTGTTTCTTAGTGAGATACACTGATCTGTGTACAAGCCATGTCACCTTTTGAAATTCCCTTCAAACTTTCCTCACTATACCAAATGTGTTAAAGATATTTGTCTCAGAGCAAACTCTGGAAACCTTGACAGAAGCTGGTATTAAACAAAACATATGAGCAGATATTAGCTTACAACCAGCTTACCCACTACATGTCATTACATACAATACCAAATCCTGTGTCTGTGCAGCCTAGTGGTCACTCTCTTTTAGTATCTACTCCTGATAATACAAACATCCGTAAATTTTACATATGTGGTGCACGGGTCTAGGACCAAAAAAATCATGATCCGAAATGCTATTAATAGACTGTTCTTTACTATTATGAAAACTGTTCACCATACAAATGATCGTTCCCGCTTATGGGGTCATGTAGCGTCTGTCGGAAAATACACAAATTTATTTATTAACTGAATTATTTCGGTTACTGCGGGTTGATGAGACTCGATCAGCTCCAACTATGAATTGGTCAGCAAGTCGATTTATATCGAAGAACGAAAACAATTCAGTAGTCTTTTTTTTCCAGTTGTTAGCATAACTGACAATATAGGGATTTTCTTATGGTTTATTTAGCCCCGATTCCACATTGGATTCTACTTCTTAGCTCAAAATTCTGGCTATAGAAATATTGGTTAACCCTTGGGAATGAAGGTTGAAATTTAATAGACCCTACGGATTGTTGCTTGGCTTCCATAATAGTCCGTTTGCTCAAGCATCTGTTGGCAAGACAGGTTTCGAGCTAACAAGTGGTAGGTGATGTAATTCCTTACAAGCCAATGCGCTGTGCTCAGCAGTCGCGTTTGTTGTTTCCGTGAACAACAAAAAACGGTTGCTGTCCAGAAGCTTGACTTCAACTGAATTTATTATTTTGTAAATTTTTGTCGTGTATTATTGGTACGGTTGTATGTAGTAGTTAATTACTCGGCGTTATCACATTTCTGAGCATTATACAGCCGATTCTTAAAAACAAGAACCTTATTGTCTACCATTTGCATAGGTTCTGCATAATCTTTGGCACGGTTAATTACTTAGTTTTAGCTCTTTTTCTTTTTGCAACCATTGTATTGTTGCGTTTATCAGAAAGTCAGAAGTCAAAAAAGGAAAAATAACGAAGTAAGTAAAAATAACTAAGAGTGACTATACATTATGACAAGGGCGAAAAATATAGATAGTGAAGCATAGAATCATGGAGAAGAGAAGTACCATTACTCATTACGTAACACAAATAAACCGGCGCAGTCAAAAGGTTGCGAAGACTAAAGTAGGCACATGAATATTAAAACAGTTTCATTTTCCAGTGAGGGAATATACCAGGTGCATTTTTATCCTTTCAAATTTATGTAACCCTTTACAATGTCAGAATTAATTTAGCCAAGGTAATGCCTACTTTTCCTGATTCTATATTTATAGTCTTGCCAAAGTCAGCTCAAGAGCTCCGTTCGACACTAAGTAGGTGGATAGCGCTTCGCCTAAGACAAGTAAAATGCTGTTTCATTGCTTATTAACCCAATCTCGCTTATTATGGTGTATGAAGGCAAAGCTCACGCCAGCTAGAGTCATATTCACAATCTTTATGACTTCCTGTAAACGAGAATCCACCAACAATAAGCACACTTTCAGAAATTTTTTAACAGTACGCTGCACTTTCATATGATGGGATACCTTCGCTGGAAATAATTGAGATATACTTCAAGTAATTAGCACCATAATTTGGGAAAGTATCTCGCTTCCAATCATTTAATATCTTCTACATACAAGTCTAAATTGCGTTGTCTTCTACATAGAAGTTTTGCTGTTGTGCACTCTCCTTTTCTTCATAGCGCATACCTACGTGGTTCCCAACATTTGATTCATAAGCACATAACGAGGAATAAGAAGGTCAGGCGTTATACTTTTTATGCTTGACATTTGGGAAGATATATCACCCAAATTACTATACACCCTTCCGTCCGTACCGTTTCTTCAGTTCACTTGAAATGCCGTCCATTAATTGCATTACAGCGATAACAAGCCGGGCGCTTTAGATTATCCTGCTAGAGTTACAGGTGCGTTAACCATTTGCTTGAGCGTAGTGTTCGCACTTCAAGCGATGAAGCAACACCTTTGGTTAAACTCGTATCTGGTACCAAAAGCACATTGGTTTTTCCCAATGAAAACTTTGTGGTTCATTGTTTTCGAGCTGGTAGAAACCGTTCTCCATCTGTTGCAGCTACGATCTTTGTGACCTAATTTACCAATGCGTACTCCAAATAGGAATTGCGACTCACAAATAGAGTACACGTCGTCATCCATTCTCACAACAGATGTTACCGAAGGATCCCTTTAAGAGCTTCAGCAGCTTGAGCTTCCTCCGATGAATTGATGTAACTTTGGTACTCCAATAGCAAGGGAGCTAATGGTTGAATGTAGCACCATCTGATGCAGAGGGGACAATTGAGCTGCATGTCAGTCTAAACAAGGTTCTAGAAAGAGCTCATAAGCACTGTCAATTTTAGGTGAATAAAATAAATACGCTAACTACCAAATAGATTTCCTTAAACCTAAATTAAATATGTCACTTCTTATGAGAAGGCCTTAAGGATAATACGCAGTATGGCTCTGTAGTAGAAAATACTGGGCGCTAAAGCAATATTCAATCGTCTTTTCAAGTGAGTTAAAGATGAGACCGAACAACTTAGATCTAGTGTGTATTCTAGAATTAGCAGACACAAATGAAAATGTAATTTCGTACGCATTCACGACGGTTATATTTTTCACACTTTTAAGTGCTCAGATCTGAGGTTGGTTTCATGTCTAAGCTTCAGTATGCGGCCGCATATGAGATTGCGTTTACACGACATCTGGTATCCCAATATGAGATATCTGTGGCCATCGGTGTTCGTCCACTTGAAGCTTAAAGTACCAGACTTTGTTGATAAGACATGCTGTGCAAAACTTAGTCGTCCTTTTTTATCCTTTGTTCTGTTTGCACTATTGCTCGTGGTTTAACTATGTTCGTGTGCTTCATGACGTACTCAGCATAGAAACGCATGTTTAAATTGTGAATCATGAAGTTAGATGAGTCAAAGCTCGTAACGACCCTAAACAAAATGCAATGTAAATCTTTTTGAACCTTCGCAGACCGATTTGATCATTTTAAAGCGTTCTATCTAACCAACAAGAAGATGCCTTCCCGAGAAACGGTGTGCTGTCTGAGGCTCAATACCTACCAATTAAGGAATTCCCATAGTGCACTTGATCAGTACAGCACTTCCTTCCATTCACTTGTGAATGTCTGGAACGATCGAATAAAAACAACCTGAGGATTGCACTAGAGAACGTCCTAGGTAGCTAACCAACTTATCAAGCGAAATAATGTTACACTTTCAGGGAGGTGTACAGAAATTCAAACAAAAGACGCACGAGAATATTTAGTTTAAACTGCAAACATGTTGGTGCTTAAAAATGAGCACTCTAATCAGTTCTTATATGCGATGACAATCACTGTCCGTCGAGACTTAATGACTAATAGGGTAGAGGTTTCTGATAACATCCAATGGTCCCCTTCCAAGGACGGTTCTTTCTACCTGATGAAGTCGAAACGCGTCGTGGAGTGTAATGTTACTGATACATTAGTTCTAGTCTTAATGATCCAGTTGATCATGGCTCGTTTCAAGAGTAACTGCAGTCTATCTTGAGGTGGCGGATCACAATCTATTCACACAATGAACGTTTAAAATGGACCGTCCAGTAGAACACGTTGTTGACATTTCGGTTGTACCGATTATAGCATTGATCTTAGCATAAGTTTATTGCAAATATCCAGTAGACAAAGAGATATATTTGTGCCATTTTGATAGTTAGAAGAGCTACTTGTTTCGCTATGCATTGCGTTTCCCATGTTCAGGGCGAAAGAGCTCCATGAGTCGCACGATGGAGATGAGTGTCTCAAAGTATGAAGCTCCAGATGAGCTAATGGTGCTACGCCTAGAATCCGCCCGCGCCCAATATTAACATTTCAGGCGGGAACACTACACCCTTAGTTGAACCAACATTCAATAGGCAAGACACGTCATAAAACCAGTCTCTTGTGCTGGTTAGCTGACCCACTACTTAATGAGATAGAGGGGAACGGAGAGTTGTCCGACAATACGTTTCTCCGGTGATGGTGTGATTTCACGGTTGGATCGCATTCACACGATTGAACGCGTTTACCGAAACAGAGTGACAAGCAACATCAATGGAGCTCCGTCAAATGATGGTGGACATACGTTTGTACATAGCAACTAATTACCCCATAAATATAGTGGAACATAAGATAACAAAAGTATGCATGAGCGCGAGTTTGAGCGCACGTCTATGAGTGTGTGGAAGACACAACACCGACTGCGGCAATAATGGAAACCTGATGCGTAGTGAGTAAAGCAGCTAAAGCAAATTACTTAAAATGTGGTTCGCCACAATGAATGCAAAATAAACCTGCGTAGTGAGCTAGACTATGTGTGCCAGCAACGGAAGAAAAATGGGCTCAGGCAGGTTAGCAAACCAAAGTGAGGGAAAGGCGCAGCAACTTAAATAGGAAGGAGGAACTATCACTAGTCCTAATCGACGGTGATGACTACAACCGTCAGGCCTTTCACCTATCATGGACCGACAACCCAATCATTAATGTTGACCGTTGTGCAGTACAATGCTAAGTATTCCACCACGGTTGGCGAAGAATCGTACGAGCCAGTGAAATCCTCTACTGGAATAGTAGTTTTCATTTCCAATAAAGACGTACCCTACCTTATTTTAATCGTAGCATCTCACATATAATCTGTTGTTGTCAATCTCGTATCTACTCCCCGTGTATGATATTTGGTAGGGTCTCCTATATCTGTAAAAAATATTGTCCACCTAGTAAAGACTAATATTAAGCAAGAATGTTTTCTGTGCAAGAGTTGTTGGTCTGCTTGCAATTTTCTTAAAACATGTTGGATAAGTCATGGGATATAACAAAGAGTGGTTTATATCGCAGTTGAATAGATTTTGAAGACACTAACTTTCAAGCATCCTATGCGAGTGATTGACGTTTTGGGGAGTTGCAAAAGCAAGTGTTTGCACAGCTGGGTTTAAACTTTATGCCACTTTTCGCCGGCAGATTTGAGCGAGATATCGTGGATTTCAAATGTATCTTTCTTCAGCGTGTTGGGGAGAAGAAAGACATTGGAATCTGCTGCACCCTCAACAAATTGCAGAGCTTCTATCAGTCAGCCGTCAAAGTGATAATCTGTTTCGGAATATTGACTGGCAAATTTACGCCGCCTCTATATTGCATAAACATTTCACTGAAAGAATACTGTGAGATATTTGTACCAGTTAAACTATAAATGCCTGCGCTGTTATTCGGCAGAACGGCAAAAAAGAAAACCGAATGACCTCATCTTTTTAATATGCGCATAGTCTACCCTATTGTGTTTTAAACTACAAGGCCACCCGCTAAAGTAGATGGCCTAGCTTAGTTTCACAATACTAGATTGTCTGTGCTATTAGAAAGAGTGAAATTCTCGTCGGTAATAATAACTCGACTCCCATATACCACAGACAGCGCATTAAACGTCTATCGATCATTCGGTGGTCTTCAAGATCTGCGGTGCAGACATCACATCAGGGTCACGTAGACGAAGATGAAGAAAGCTTGAATTATACAAAAATGCTAAAAGTTTACCCCGAAAAAAGATGCTCTTTGGACACCACCAATTCGAATTCGAATCTCATCAGCCGAAATATATAACTTGATGGTGAATGGACTATGGAGGTAGCGCTCTCTTATTCAACCGTACCATCCCGTATCAACGCAGCCGGTAGAGTTATAGAGGAGTAGCTTTGTCAGAATACTTGCATTTGGAATGTACCTAATGTCCCTGTGTGTTTCATCCCCCCATAGTAAATTGAGCACAGCATTTGAGACAACGATCGCGTTCGAACATTCTCTGAATCCGGAATATCATTCTCCAGCGTTCTATACAAGTATTCCTGCTCGTTGATGGATTGCACCGCAGGACGTTGGCACCAGGAGCATTTGATTCTGTCCTAGGTCCACTCTGCATAATCATACCTGTCTTCAGTTGTCAGTGCTTCACTTGCGTCCGACATTGCTCCAGTTCATTCCATAAAACAAATCGCATAATATCAATGAAATAAAATAAGAATATTTGGCAAATCTCAACGACTTAAAGTGCGCCATTTTATATACTCACTCTAAGCCAACAATGGTACCCCGCTTTTATTATCGCGAGCTTCGCCCCACATTTGACAGCAGTTTATTTTTCAGGTCACATTACGGTTTTTGATATACTTGCACTTTACGAAACCTTTTAATTCACGCTATGGGCTTACATAAGCAATATGCGTTATATATCCAATCTTCCAGTAAATGTGGTTGTTTAACCTTAGGAATGGGAACCATGTCCTTCATTCGCATAAAGGCATGAGAGGCTTCATGCTCCCAACCCAGATTTTACATCATAAGGTTTCGGTTGAGTTTGTATTATAACGAAGGTACGAATACTCCACCACTCCCCGTTGTTTTGTGAGTTTTGTCCCACCCACCCATATTCACCCCGCCCTCTTACGGGTCTTCGCATTCATTCACTTGTGCCTTATAGTTGTGGTTAGTTTATATGGTCACTGTATCGTAAGGTTATTCGCTTTTCTCATACTTTGTGTGTATTTCGCTCGTTCGTGAGGCAAATTATCGATCCCCCGTTTTTGAACTGACCAGCCTTGATTGACCGAATGCCAGCCTTTTCGCATAACCTAAGTATATGCTCTGATATGAAACATTCGATTGCTTTAAACATACGGACGTGGTGGCCGGTTTGGCGTGCGGCGCATAAAATTTTTTACCCATTCATTCGTGTTCGCACCACCGTTAGTGGGTGAAAGCAGTCGTTGGGCTCCGACACAACAGTTTGATACCATCTGTTCACCGCTTTGTTCTCGAAAATTTGATCGAGAGAGAAGGTTCCATCATCTTGGGGTGAATCGATAGTCGTACCCATCTTCAAAAAGGGCCTGCGCACAATCTGCTCCAACTACAGAGGAATAAGTTTAGTCCCCGTCGTTTGCAAGCTGCTGGTGTCCATCATACTTCGCAGGCTATCCCCAACACGCGAATCGTTGCAACGAGAAGAACAAGCTGGGTTTCGCCCTGGTCGCGGCTGCATCGATCAAATCTTCACACTTCGCCAGATCCTCGAGCTCCGCCATGTGTATCAGAGGCCAACGATTGCTGTGTTCCTGGATATCCGTGCAGCCTTCGATTCTGTCGATCGTACAGTACTGTGGCAGTGCCTTCTGAGGAACGGTGTCCCCGAGAAGTTCGTCTCCATACTGCGCGCTCTATACAGTCTGACCTCGGGCAGGGTTAGGGCTTATGGCATGCTTTCGCCTACCTTTGTGGTCTCCAGTGGAGTTCGACAAGGATGCCCTATCTCTCCGTTCCTATTCAACTTTGCCATTGAGGATGTCCTGAAGAACGCTCTGAGCGATTCGTTGAACGCTGGCGTTGAGCTCCTCCCAGCAGTCGAGTTGTTGATTTGGATTATGCTGATGATATCGTCTTGCTGGGTGACGATCCACAGGTCGTCCAACTTGCATTAAACCGCTTGACGATTGAAGCATCAAAGTACGGTATGTACTTTTCGCCATCCAAATGCAAGGCTCTCCTTCAAGACTGGCAGGTGCCTCTGCCTGCACTCACGCTTGCTGGTGAGACACTGGAGGTTGTGGAGAGCTTTGTCTACTTGGGAAGTTGCATCACTGCTGGCGGGGCTGTTGGAGACGAGATTTCGATGCGCATCTCGAGAGCACGCCTCGCTTTTTCTAGGCTGAGGCATTTGTGGCGTCGCCACGACATTCGTCTCTCCATCAAAGGGCGGGTCTATTGTGCAACTGTTCGTGCTGTACTGTTGTACGGATGCGAGACCTGGCCCATTCGTAAAGATGACTTGCGCAGGCTATCCGTCTTCGAGCACCGCTGTCTGCGGTCCATTGCCCGTGTGTGGTGGCAGCACCACGTAAGCAATGTGGAAGTTAGACAGCGTGTCTTGGGACGTGGAAGCCACTCGCTCGAGGAGCTCATCTCACTGCATCAACTGCGGTGGTTGGGACACGTATTGCGCATGCCTGTCCAGCGTTACCCCCGTCGTGCGTTGTTTGCACTTGCTGGACAGGGCTGGAAGAGACGGTCTGGTGGACAGCCTACAACATGGAGAAGCCGCATGAAAAAGTTGACGAAACAATTGGCCTCGGCCGGTTGTTGTCGACTACCTGGTTGGGGTCCGAGAGATGAGGATACTTGCTGGTTGAAGACCTTGGAAGTTATGGCTCAAGATCGATGTCAATGGCGGACGTGTGCATCAGTGTGTTGCGGTGTCCCTTCTTCCTCCCCCTAAAAAAGAACAAACTGAAAAAAATTTCAAAAACTGTGAGTGGTAAACTTGACAAAAAAAGCATTTCTTGTTGCTCTTTTCTTATTATTCATATTGTTTTTCTATTCAGCCATGATTCCGATGGCACAATATCTGTACCACAGATTGTGTATAATATATATATATATATATATATCTGCTCTGCAAAAGACGTATCACTATTAATCATCATCGTAATCCTCATTATCATCGTCATCATCAACAGCAGCAACAGCAGGACATCAGCCATTTGAACTGATGCATCGCCGCCATGCTACAAGAGGACCTATGAAATAAAGAATAAGGAGAGAAGGGTGACTTACCTGAAAAACTTAATGTCCTAAGCAAACATTCAGAGTCAAGGCGCCTACACCTTATGTAGACAACATACTATCACAAACATCTGGCTATCGTACAGAGATAACGCGCATCGGCGAGACAACTTCCTTGCGGCTTTCACTGCCCTGCGTCATAATCAGCCATTACCCCGCAGATAACTCAGCATCAAACACACTTTAAACAGACATTCCGATTAGGAGACGGCAGCAGTCGCGCCACTGGTGTCTACTGCGAGCCATGTCCTGTAAAGTCTCGAGCCAAGTACAAGGCGAGTCACGTGGACTCCAGCCGGGAAGGCGAGACGGACCAACGGCACCCAATTTCGTCGTCAGTGAATTCATTTCCCGCTGCCAAGTCAACTTCTGTCCACCGCAAGCTTTGCGCCACCCTACACCTGGCAGACTAAACAAGGTCCTCCTAGATAAACGTGACCAGGCATACGTAGCACGTGCCCGAGCCAACGCGAGTTATTCAGTGCTATCTGCTGTTCTAGGCAGCTAGCATGATTACCACCACTTAGTACTCTCCTACGCGCATCATAATTGCGGACACGCTGGTGCCATCCGACTCCAGCAATGCTTCGCAGACAATGCTGCTCAAAGACTTGAAGGTGTCTCAGATCTTCAGACCGAAGGGGCCAAGTCTCACTACCATGGAGCAGAACGGTCCTCACTGTGGCCTTGTATACCCGGCCTTTCAAACGGAGGGAAACTCTCTTCTGTCGCCAAAGATGCCGCAGGTTCAAGAAGGCAGCTCTGGCCTTTGCAATGTGTGCGCTAAAGTCTGTTGCTATGCGACCATCATTGCTGATGCAGCTACCAAGAAAAGTGAAATGATCAACCACCTCGAGTTCCTCGTTAGCAAGCGTCAAGGGGTCATCAAGTGCCTGGTGGTCCTGCAGCATCATTTTGCACTTTGAAGGTGCAAAGTTCATACCAAATAATGGGACCACTCTGGACAGGCTATTCATGGTTGATTATGCCCCCCAATAGCGTCGAAAAGTAAGACGATATCGTCTGCATAATCTAGATCAACTAACCTTTCACCAGGCAGCACTTAAACCCCTATATCGTGTGATTCCCCAAGGGAACACTCCATGATAGAAACCACGACGAAATGGAACAAAATGGAGAAATCGGACAACACTGACGAACGCCACTTGTGATCGGAAAGCTATCCGATAGGACACCGTAGACCCTGACGCGGCCTGTAGTGTTCGAGTATAGAGCACGAAGGATGTTCACATATTTCGTGCGAACACCTTTCTGAGCAAATATTCCGAACAGCATTGATCGATCAACTGAATCGAACGCACCATTGAGATCAAGGAACACAGCTATTGTCGGTCTGCGGTATGTGTGGCGCTGCTCTAGTACCTGTTGCAAAGTAAATATATGGTCTATACAGCCACGTCCTGAGCGGAAACCGGCCTGCTCTTCCCTGATCCGAGACTTCCGTTCCGCAGTGAGGCGACGAACGATTATAGAAACCAATAATTGTGTCACAACTGGCGTTAGACTAATACCCCTGTGGTTAGAACAGTCTGTGCGACTGCCCTTCTTGTACATTGCAACTATAATCGATTCGTTCCCATTAGCTAGGACACTCTGTTCTTTCCAGTTACGTTCGAATAGGGAGGTCAGTGCTTTGCCGAGGACTTCACCTCCATCCTTAAATAGTGCAGGTGGGAGGGAATCCGGGCCAGCGGCACGAAAACAGTTGAGGGCTGTGATCGCGTTTTGGACCTCGGCCTCCGACGGAGGCTCTAAACTAACGGTCCATGGCTCGTCCTGCATCACATGAGCGGGAAGAGTTCCGGGAGCAGGGAGCCAGTTGAACTGGTCTTGTAACAGTCCCGTCCAACGAGCCATATGGCGTTCCTTATTGTGTATCAGCGCACCGGAGCTGTATGTCTGTATGTATGTAATCTCAACAGTCTATTAACTAGACACAGAGCCAGCATAAAACCATGGAGATCAGCAGATAAGCAAAAATCATCGAGTCATAATCATCGTGGCATGGTAGTTGAAGGTGAGCAACTCACTTCAACTAATATGCCAGCAGGATTGGAACATTTTGACAAAAGGTAGAACAAGGCATTTTTAGTTTGTTTTCCACACTCCGCTTTTGCTCTTCTTTTGTCTTTTTCAATGTTTGTAGTATTAAACATGTGAATCAATACAGCACTGTACACAATTCTTCCAATGATTCCGGTGGCGGGGTATATCTTCAAGAGTGCTAAGCCACTGGCACTCCTCATCTTTGGGTCTTCATCCTGGAAGACGCACGAATCCAACAGCGGCTAGACACCACGTCAGCGATTTCATGTACTGTTGCCAAGTGGAAGGCTGACTACCATGCGGTCGCTCCCAGCCAGGTCCTTGACGAGCGAATAGAGCACGAAGCGGTAGACGCTCAGGTGTCATGCGAAGAACTTGACCCAGCCATCTCAACTGGCGCAACAAAACCAGGTAGTTGCAGGGAGTACTCGAATTCCTCAAGATGTGACGTCGAACATCATTACTATTAACTCGATGTTGACACCAAACACGAGCGATCCTCCTTAAGCAACCGTTATGGAAGGCAGAAAGGCACCGGCGCTGTCTCTGATTACCTCACTGACACCTGGTTTTCTGGGAGCGGTGTTGCGGATAAGTTAGAAGAGCTTGCGGTAGTTGCCTACTGCTCCAGCCTCCCCCATTTCTTGAGACCTACTGGTCCACCAGGCTTCCTTGTCAGCACGCAGGCTCTGCTTTAGTTTACTCCTAATAGCCCGCCTGGTCACATTGTGTTCAGAGACAGCCGTGAGGTGCCTTCAAAATTCCAACAGGTTCACCGACCTCTCGGGTATCCAGTGACTGATGCGGTGACAATGGATAGTGCCACAAGCAGATGTTCCTGCGTCGTGCATGGCTACCGAGATCCTATTCCGTTGAAGCTCAGCGTCATTAGGACAAGATAGCGGAAGTTTGGTATGCAGTGCTTCTTGATAGGCTTGCTTGACTGAAGACCGAGACAATTTCTCAGTTGCCAATCGTAGGGGACGCTTGGTGCGCATCCCGGTAAAGTGCATGGTGAAATGACAACGTACCAAGGCATGATCAGAGTCGCCACTATTAATACACCCCTTCGAAGTTGCCACACTACGTCTTTCTCCCAGTAGGTATCTCCAGTTAGCTAAGGTGCACCTATTTTAAACAAGCCGTTAAGTGCTTGATCAGCCTGCTGCATTTAGGAAGCTTGTACGCATATTTCCTAGCCATTTAAAAGTAGCCAGCCAATGGAGGGCTGTCAGTAGGCTCGACACAGTTGCTACTACTGCCCGGAAGCAAATAAATAGGCTGACACGTTCGTCTACTGCGTAGGGTGCCTGGAAGGTTCAAGGTCTAAAGTTGTACACAATTGCTTGGCACCTACGTGAAGAGGTTTGTGGGATACATTGTCCAAGTTTAGAAACCCTGGAAGACGCACCATATCACCGCGTTCGAAGCTACATAAGTAGGGCGAAAAAGTGCCTTAAAGGTTTGTCTCACCACCCCTAACAACCTAGGCTAACCACTTATAGCTTGCCCAGCGAACGTTTTTGGCTTCTGCGGGGCGATTACAGAATGGTGTATTTGATCTTCAAAGCCCCCTAAGCCGAATTGCCTCATACCTGTTTGGTGAGTAGTTCAAGCTGGATGCACAGTACAATCACCTGGGATCTGAACGAATTTCATCTCTCTCCTGGTTACACAACTCTGAAATTCCCTCCCAGCGGACGTGATTAATACCTCCACGTTATCAATATTTAGAGCCTCTGGGAGTGAGCGACCACTCGGTGATCATAGGCAGCTTGGAACTACCGCTGCCGTATTCTCCCCCACTAGAGTCAGCATTCAACTATTGGAAGGCGGACTTTAATGGCCTCATTCGAGCAGCAAGCCAGATAAACTGGTCTTTACCACAAGCTTCATCTATTGAAATCTGTTGGACTATCATTAAAGAGGGAGTGAAATCGTTGTGCGCCCGATTTGTACCCCTCAAATTTCGGAAAGTTGGGCCAGTCAAACCACATTGGTTCGACAAAGAATACCACAAACTGGACCGACGGCGACGCAGACTACAGAACAAATTCATGTTATCTGTCTCTGATGAGGACTACAATTCGTACAAAATACATCGAAATCGCTGAAACATCGCGAAGACATGAAAATGCAGAAGCTTCGGAGTGGAGCTTGCAACCGCCGCAAAAACGGCTCCCATGAACATTTCGCATACGTGAAGCGGCGGCTGAGGCCTGTAGCCAATGTCCCAGTGTTAGAAGACTCAGATGGACAGCCCCTAACCTCGTGTACAGATCGTGCGTCCGCATTGGCGGCGCACTTCTTTTCCGTATTTGCAAGTGACCAGGTGTCAGTAACGAGTTCGACGAGTACCGCTGCAGCCGAACTTAACCGCCTGGACTGCGTTACTGAGGATGTACGCAAGCTTCTAGCAAATCTTGACGGGACGAAGCCTGCTGGGTCAGATGGTATACACCCACTGATCCTCAAGTCCCAATCGGCCGTCATTGCGCCTTCTGTAACTGAACTGTTCAACAAGTCACTATTCACTGGACTACTACCGGGTGACTGGAAATGCTCAGTCGTAAAGCCCATACCGAAAGGTGATAATCCAAGTAAAGTGAATAACTACCGGCCGATCTGCCTGACCGCTCTTTTGGCAAAGACGCTCGAGAAGATCGTGAAGAAGAGCCTTCTGCAGCTTCTCGAGTCGAAAAACCTGTTGAACTCCGCACAGCACGGTTTTATCAAAGGTCGCTCGTGCATCACCAACCTGCTGTTGACGAGGCACGAATGGTTACAAACGCTGAACCAAGGCAAATCAGTCGACGTCATTTACATTGATTTCAGTAAGGCTTTTGACAAGGTTAACCATGCAGTGCTCCTCGACAGGCTGAGGATGTGCGGTGTTGGTGGTTATCTACCAGAATGTGTAGGATCATGAGTTACGAAAACCATTAAAATGGCCTGTCTGACTGCTTAGGTGAGTTGATGAAATTCCTCACATATTTTTACCAATTTCACGAATAATCCGGTTATTATACGAGTGTTTTTGGCTTAGCCTGTCATTGTCAAGCTACTGTTTTGCACAATATTTGTGGCGATGGCTGCTAAATGAAAGTATCCATTGATCTGTAGATTACTTGGATCCCAGTGAAATGACAAACAAATACAAAAGGATTAAAGACATGAGGCCCTCCCAGTTTCGTGGCGGGTGGGGGCATGCCATCAGTTTCCAGTATCGACTGCGTTGCATCGCGCATATTACGGAGAGCAATAGCAATTTAGCTGGAGCGTTAGTATAATTTTAGCGCTAGTGTCCAGGGTCCATGTAGGTGGAAAATGAAGATATAAATGCGCGTGGATATCCTGTGCCATTTTGGTGAACAATGAACAGCGTTTGTTGGTTGTTCAACGGAGGTCAGACCAGGTATTTTGTTTTACATGTCATCCGTATGGTTGCTTGATGTTCTTGTGTTCTCCCTAAAACTGTAAGCGTTTGCTTTAAGAAATGAGTCTGTGAATCCGTGAAATCATTTTTAAACATCTTATCCACTTGTAGCGTGCGATCAGCTTGCTAGATTTCTGACCCCTCGAATGCTCGGTTGTTCATTTTTAAACGTCACTGGTTCGTTTTTCTGTGCAACATCGAGGGTTATGGCTCGTTTACACTAATGATATAAGTGTTTTACGGCTGTGCATGCATTGTTGGAGAGAAAGAATGCATCTCAATCGCAGGACCAGATTATTTGATGGAAGAGTTTCTAGATAATACTGTGGCTTATGTAGTAGGAAGTAGATATTTGTGTGGTGACCATTTTAACGATGAAACGTAAGAGTATCATTTTGTCGTCGCTACCAGGGATGTTCTCTGAAACGTCTCTTTATACTTTGGCCATATCCAACGTAAATATCACGTCCAATGTGTTCACCAACCTAGTTGGTATAGTAACTCACTGTGTGCAACCAACCCTTACCGACAAAAGGAAGGCTGTGGATAGACAAGAAGAACTAGGAAGACCAGTATATCTTCGGTTTGTTGAAAATCACCTACAAGTATGCTTTGTTTCTTCGTCTATTTCGATGCAAAATCGACGACTAAGGTGATGCAGAGAATAATCATGGTTGATGAATTTGGCGGTTGCAAGCAAACCGAGGCTCTTGAGACGGAGAACCCGTTAGAAGCAGGGACACTTATGAGCAGTGAATGTACAATAGTTCAGGTGCACCGATTTATTTGAGTTGCATGAGACATACTCCACCTTCTTTTGTACAGCGAACTTTACGTAAAAGGTGTTAAGGGCGGGTGTAATTGGACTGCAGTCTAATATATCAGCGTGGTACCACGTTTAGATAATGATGATTGCTTGCAGCTCGTGTAAATGTGCATGCATGCTTAGAAAATACCGTTTGTTGTTGATCCATCTGGCCTCGATCAAACGTAATGAGGACGTACCATAAATGGTAGAGTCAGGTTTCGCGTCACCGTTGTGTGAGTCATTGTAATCGCGGATTATTTGAGCGGCAAATATGTGTTGGAGCGTTGGAAACGAGTCCATTGCTAATCACGTTTCGTGTAGGGTATGTTGCCGTACGCCATCGCCGGTATACCCTGAGAAAGTAGAGATTTGCTGTATCACGGACACATTGCGTTTGACTTGGCGCGGATTATATATGGTCATGTGAAGAAATTGCAGAAATAACGGGTGCATTGATTTGGCATCTGCCGCGTATGTAGGCAGTTTAAATGCTTGCGGTTCCATGCAGATATATATATATATATATATATATATATATATATATATATGCACTTATGTATATATATACATAAACATAAGAATTTGTACCAGCATTACTATCACTACTGCACATGTGTCTGTCATGTAAATGGGTGTGATTGTAAAAAGCCAATACTTAACTTGGTGATAAACCACCTGCTTAGCAGTGTACCACCTAGGTTATTGATTGACGGAGGCGGTATCTGAATCTCCTGTCATTTTAGTCTGCTTCAAATTTCATCATTATGAGCAAATTTTTCTTAGAGACGTCGGGCACTCGTTCGTTCCTGGTTTTCGCGTTCCCGTTTGAGCGCTTTGCTAGGAACTAATCCCGATGTAATTTTTCGCGTCCTGTAGAGGAGACGCGTTGAGCTCACATGCAGTCGCTTTCTCTGAGGATAGCTGGCTACCTATCTCAAAGATGGTGTGAACCGGAGCTCGTTTGTAAATCACAGGACACTAAATGTCAAACGTAGGGCAGTGTACCATTTAGGTTTCTTTTTAGAGAACATTTAAAATTGAAAGGCGTTGCGAGACTTGTTCTCACCGTTAATTTCGATTGCGGGGTAACAGTTGCTTAGCGACAACAGTAGCTGTTCTGATTGCTCGGCAGCGTGTGCAACGACGAAAATGTCAATCATGTAGCGGCTATATAAAGGCAGGTGGTGTATATTACATCCTGATGATTTTTGTGTGCAATCCCAACCTCTAATTATATGTAAACGGCGTAGCAAATTACACCGAATGGTCGAATTTAGATTATTTTGTCAAATTGTTGTTCATTCTTGCTCTTTAGACACTGGCAGTTCTTCGTTGTTCTGTATTAATCTACCCAAGAGCCTTGTACCATGCATCTGGTTTTGTGAAGGAACTCTTAATTGTCTCATAATCATAAATTATATGCAAATGGTTTTAGTTGAACCTAGGGTTGTGCAATCACGACTGGCGTTGTATGCGCAGCCTTCGAAATCGTAGCAGAACCACCTTCCTGGATCTGTTTCTGCCAGTTTCGTGGAAGGGGGAAATCAGCGTACCCGGTTCAGAACTGCTTCGGTCAGCCTCCGCCTAGTACACTATGATTCCTAACTTGCCCAGATCGGGTAGTAGGGTAACTGTGGATGACACCATTTGTGGACGAAATCTGTTTCACTGCACATGAGCACAGCACACATTAGCAGGCAGCCACGTGCGAAACCATGATGGCTAAAACCGTCTAAACCAGGCTTGACTGTCTTCACCAAGTAGGCCAGCATAGTACACAGCGCGTCCATCAACGCACGTGATGTCGCATAGGCGGGCTGTTACTGTTCCGGGGCTTGAGAACCAGACACTCAATGTCATCGCGCAGCCGGAGTGAGTACGTGAAAGGCTTGTCTGAAACTAGGGCGAAATGGTTTCCAGGTCTGAGTTGCGGGAATTGACTGGAACGTTGGCGAAGTACCCATGCTACGTGTGATGACTGTCGGAGTGGTGAGTGTTACTGAGTACACGTTCCTACCCAGTACGTCAAGTGACTCAGGGGAATTTGCCGTGCAAATGTTGCGTGTGTGAATTAATGTGCCCACTTGATTGCTACTTTTTGTGCTCTGGTTGCACCTGAATTTATCAATGACACATCTTGCGTACAGTCTAAGCAGTAAATAATTGGGAAATATTGGTAAGACAGTAGGACGGTAAAGACGTATTAACTAGGAACCAGACGCACAACAGATTCGGTGGCGAATGAAGTAGAGTAAGAAAGAACAAGTGAAGAAATACGGGCATTCGTGGAACCGTTTTCCGGGGACTTGTTTCCATGCGGGGTAGTCCCTCGAGAGTATTCACCCGCACCTCCATGCCCCATCTGGTCACACTTTGATAGTTCTCTCTTGAATTGTCTATGAATGAAGCATTTTCGCAAAGTTGTTATTGGAAAAGTAAAAAGACTTCATGAGACGCATACTAATTATGTGCTAAAAGATTGTAATGGATGTAGGGAAGCTCTTCGAAAGAAAAATGGAGCTCTGAGCGAGCCAGCGTTGCTTAGCACCAACATCCACTTGCGTCTGTCAAATTTAGATCAACTATCACGCACCGATATGTTACCAGCCAAATACGTTAAGTTGCGAGAAACTTGGCATTATTTGGAAATGGATAATGTTGTCGGATCCATCGGGTTGACAGCCCATGCACAACACGTAACGTAGTCAGTGGAGCCCTTATTTGCACTAGCACGTTCTGATTTGCCTCACCTGCTTCATCCTACAACGTAATTTGAGGTGTTTGAATGATTACCGCACACAGTGTTTTGGCTGACATCTATATGCCATCTACCTGTATCAGACATGTATCAGAGACGTATTATGACAGATTTGCAACAGCTGCCATAGAACACATCGATCGTTCTCCATTTATCTCCGCCGCAAATCTGAACAGATTTAACATTACTCTTTTCACCAGTCTCGGGTTACGGAAGGTATTAATGTTGCCCACCAGATTAGACGCGACCATGGACCTGGTGTTTGGTGGTAAGGTAGGGTCGTTCTCTGTATGCAATAGTGTTTCAATTTGAACTTCCGAAGATTTAGCAATCAAGATTTCTCCTCTCATTTAAAGCAAGACGAATCACAAAAGTATTAGTCAGTGCGATGGTCGAAGGTTCAGATGGAGATAGTGCTTTTCACGAAGTATCCACCAAATTCGTTAAACGGTTGTATATACTTTAGTACTTGACCCTGACGTTTCCAGGTATTGCGCCAGTTCGTTATACCAGCCGAATTTCTGTTTTGACATCTGTCCTCCCAGGGAATGCCTCTACGCCCGCGCGGACAATTCGTCCTGCTTTCATCTGAAGTGCATGAGCCAACTTACAGAGCGTGTCTAAAAAAAGCGGCACCTCAGTAAGGTCTCACACTGTTCGTATCAAGGAAGACGTACGCTGTTTTAACCAATTTTTATTTCAGCTAAACTTGGAACGGTAGTTGTTGCGAACTCTGGTGGATGCTGAGGAAGCTGAAAGAAGCAACCCGATTTACTTCCAATTTGATAGTAGATTACGAGCATTTGTATTCTTTGCTTGCTTAGTGTAGGCACCCATTGACTCCATATATTGTCGTCAGAGTGCATCTCTTGTTACCATAGACTTCCGCATTCTGCTGCATTTGAATCGGTACAAACTGTACAACGAGATCGCATAACATATTTACTTGTTCATGTTTTTGTGTAACGGATCCCCAATGGGATTTTAAGTCATTAGTATGTTGAAGGTATCAGATTGTTGAGAAAGTGGGGACGGTACCTGATGCAAATCTAGCCAAAATTTCAACTAAATAGTAGGCCATCCACGGAAACACCCCCAGGGGACCTACGTTCGTGTTTTTTATTTGCTCAATGTATTTATTCCGCACTTCCATGCTCTAAGTGGCCCTCTGAAGAAACCATGGACATTGTTGTGTTGTGTTTTATTTTACTGTTTCTGTACCATCGTTTGAATCCCATGGTCTCTGATGGCATTATGTCTGTTAGCAGACTTTTTCAAATATAAGTGCCCGTATGCTGGTGTGGCAAAATAGCATGTAAGCCATCAAACTTTTCACCAGTGTTTTTTATAAGGGATCTTTTATGCATGCAGTATGGGCGATAATTCATGGGGATAAGCCGTGATACACGCTCTCTCTTTATGTCCTTGTCACTTCGTTGAGCAGGATTCCCGTGTCTCCTAATTACAAAGGATGTGGTCCTGGATTGCTGAAATGGGTTTTAATATCTAGGCTAACGATACAGACCCTCCTATATAGCTGGGCAAAGTTCCATAACAAGTTGGCAACAAACATTCGACTGAATGTAGCAGGGAAATAATCCCGAGCTACTGATGATTCATTGTTGACGGGAAACATAAAAACGCTCATTGTGGAGTTCATTGCAGCGACTAATCCGACAACAGTCATAACATCAGGCGGGACATCGTACGGTGATACTGACGTTCCGCGTCATCGTAATCTATATCATTTATCACTTGCTAACATCCGTAACGCAATCGTTAACATCCTTGGTGCAGAAGCTATCATTCTTAGTGCAAAAGCCATCATAATTAGTGCAGAAGCTTTCCTCGTTAACGCAAAGGCTACCCTCTGATAATCATCGCAATTGCATCCACGTAGCACTGAGGGCAGCCAACAGAATTCGGTATTGCGTAGAGACTGAACACAGTTATGCGCAGAATACTCACGCTTTCGGAGATGGATAAGAAAACCGTGAGACTTGAGTGAGACTAGCGTGGTCCAACTCAAATTGACTGCAGTTGAGACTTAACTAAACGGAGCTCATCCGGTGCACAGTGTGCTGCGCACCCTCACTGGATAATGGAAGTGTCGGAGACATCCAATGGAGCTCACACAGTCCGTGAAGGGAGGGTGAGCGTGCGCTTAAGAGAACCGGTTATAAGCCTGAAGTGTAGTCGAACCCCTTTTGTAAGTGAGCTTTGGAGATATCTGAGGCTAGGGCGCAAGTGATGCATGCAGGCCAACGGTGCACAACATTTGCTTGGTACTAAAGAGGTGCTCTAAAAAAGAGGCGCAGATAAGTTGCCTTGTTTTGGTGGGTATTCAGGCTAGTTCGGTCGGATAGTTAAAGGTGCAGTAGAAGCTACCGTTTGACCTCGAAGTCAAGTTGTCCGTAACATAAGGCGCGGAACGATCTCCGTCGCAGCAGGATGAATACCAATCACAACACGTAACTTCTTTCTTTATGCGATGAAAGATCACTTTTTTGACGGATCCATAAGTCTAAGTTGAACATGGGGTAGAAGGTAATCATATTCCAAAGAATTCGCCCCCTACGAAGCACATTGGTCAAATCGAGATAGACAGGACAGCTCCCGGTTGGAATGATATAATCACCAATGGAGGGATGAAGGCGCCAAGTGATAGATGTTTGTTTGCAGCCATGCAATTTCCTTTCAAAGGATATGTTAAACGGTGAATTATAGTATTTTCCTCCTTGTTCCGCCAGTACGCAGACATGCAATATTTTGTTGCGAAGCTATTACACTACAGCAGCAGGTGTCGTGAAATATGGAGGTATTGTGAACCGGTGCACTCTACGGAGTTGGTCCCTAACCTTATATCACTATGAAACTGTCGCTGTTTGATAATTGTACCCCGACCCTCTGAGGGGGTTTACTGAACGTTTACATTTTAGCTTGTTTGAGTGAATACTTTAATGTAATTCTGACTGCACATGCCTTGAAACAAATCCATTTACACCAAAAAATAGATATAAAGTGATATCTCTCACAAGAACACCAAATTACGGTCCACCATGAGCGAGTTCCTCTACAACGGGACTGCTCCATCTGGGGAAAACAGGAGACAATGACGCTTGATGTGTGCTGCCTAAGTCCAGTAACTTGGATTGCTTTGTTTCGGCTGCTGACACTACAGAAAACCCCGCTTCACACAGTTAGGTTGCCATACATTGCAATCTGCGCGTAATTCACCATGACTTTAATTGCAGAGCACCGGCGGAGTTGTTTGTCACGAAAGTACTATCAACACCACCATCATTTGCAATCTCAGTAGTGGTACATAATGTGGGATAGATGAATAACAATAATGCGACATTCTCACAGATCGTGAGTCAACAGTTTGGAAACTGACCTGCAAATAGCCGAAATTCACAAGCTTTAAAAAATCATACACATATTTTTATTGTCATAATCATTATCCAGTAGATGAAAAGATATCAAATATTGTGTTCTGTTGCCTGGCAATTGCAATGAAAGGAATTTAGCTTTTCCCTCGCGTCCATAAGAAGTGCAAGCATGCCAGGGTGTGCACCATGTATTGCGTAGGAGCGCGAAATATCAACTGCACCCTGTGCGTCTGTGAATGTATACACTTTCAGAACGTTTTTAGAATCCTGTTCCCGCCGGTAGTCTGATTAATTATTCACATCTTCAGCTGCTAAAACTGATGTGGTTGGCAGGTCGTAGTTTACTTCTGTTGTGTGACATGTTTGGAAATAAGAATAAACCAGATGGCTGTCAGCCAGTTTGCATCCAAACAGTTCCCCTGAGAGAGACTGCATAGCAATTGCGTTTGAAGGAGGCACAATTTGCTCATATGTCTCAGGTCAAGTTTGCATTGTTTTCTCTGAAACTACTTCTGCAGTACAAGGAAACACCGCTTTGAACTTCAGAGATGCTTGAGTTCTGCACCTCCTTCCAGGTAGAAGTTATATAGAACACGTCTAGTAAATATACTCGTTTCATGGAATCAGTTCTGGACATATCTTTGTGGGATTCCATGATCTTTATAGGAAGCAGAAGCTGTTTATTCGTAACCTTCGATTTAAGCGCCTGAATGACATCCTGGTCGTAGGGTTGACGTAACACAGTGGTGTTGGGTGACAGTAACTGCAATTTGATATTAATTAGGTGGGATTAGGGAGGGCAACGCCTTTGTCGAGAGCAGGTAAGATGCTGCGTTTTCCTGTGTTTTGCTATTAAATCTTCGGAAATAGCTGCACTCATCTATGCCCTTTTATTATCATTGAAAACTGCCGGTAGTACTTCAGGTTTATATTTCTAAACTTCTAGTGTTGGCTGATTCCCAAATCACTGCAGCTTGTTCTCGCTCCCACAATGTGGTAGTGCACAGCGTAACTGTGATACGCGCCTCGCTTTTTTCCAACCTGCGCATTTCTATCCTTTTATATAAAGCCTTTATCGGACGTCGTTATGAAAAGCATAGCATTTCCTTGTTAATTAAAATTGTCAAGCTGTGTAGCCGGAAAATATTTCGGGGAATTTTTCTGCCTAGTCGTGTGCTGCACACATATCTGAGTCAACGCTTTCTTCCGGTTGTTTACCCAACACAAAGTCGTCTACTGATGAAAGCCTGTAGAGAACTGTTTGACGAAGTAAACTCGGTGTTTTACAATTCTGTTGCGAAACGTATTGCTGCTTCTTAACTCACGTGTACAGATAATGTGATTTTCCCGTCAGTGCTGAGTGGCACCATTTCCAGCAAGGTGCGTTTATATCTTCGATACCCATTTTTCTATCAAACTTATTTTTCAGTCGTGGTGTGTGGTTCACAAAGTCTTTCTAAAACGGCTGTTCTCTTTTATGTTACATGAATTTGTGTTCTTCCTACTATGCAATTTTGTGCCAATGTTAGGGAACTATTTTGTCTTAACGTCGTCGAATTTCTAATAACATTTCTTTAAGTGTGCATGCCTCTGATTTTGATGAAATGCAACTCGCCATTTTGTCCTTCTTAAGAACGCTCAAAAAGAATAATAAAAACGAACACGTGTGTTCAAAAAGAAAGCACGTCAGCAGTACCCGCTCAGTTCTGACAATCGAATGGTTACACAGTAAACATATACAATCCCAGAAAGAAGATATCATCAGCGTAGTCCAACATAATTTGGAATATTTTCAGCTCAGGAGGATTGCTCAGTTGTTGTGGAGTACTCCAAGTTGGGCAACTTGATTGCAAACGATTCCCAACCATTCTATTTGGCATCTTAAGTGCGTAGTTGATAGCAGTTAAGCAGCAGTAGCTGGTAGAATGCAATTCTAATAATGGACACTGTATAGTACCACACCGGTCGTTACGTAGGCATACGGGCTATTAATGTTGCCCCGTTCTCATTGGTGTATCATAGAGTTCAGCGTTCGTGCTCGAGTCTTTGTCATTGGCTGCGGAAATGTTGTTGCGACGTGGTTGAGATGCTCGCAATCGGATTGGTGCAACGGGTGTGGTTGAGCAGTTGGGACTCAAAATTACCATGCTGTTCATTGTCCGTGTGTTGGATTAGGTTCTTTCGAACAACAGATGTTGATCCTCTTGAGCTCTCTCACTCCCCGCGGTTGATATACTGGCTTGATATCGACATTCTTGCTGATTGAGTTCGCGGTTAAGAACCAGGCTTCGAGAAACTCCATCCCTTTTTG
Source organism: Dicrocoelium dendriticum (assembly GCA_944474145.2). NCBI lineage: Eukaryota > Metazoa > Platyhelminthes > Trematoda > Plagiorchiida > Dicrocoeliidae > Dicrocoelium > Dicrocoelium dendriticum. The sequence goes on along the minus strand of OX104060.1, from coordinate 75,858,946 downwards.
TGTTTCTCCTTCGGTCGAAGCTGTGTCCCTCTTCATCCACGTGCGCTGAGACCAAAGTGCTTGCGTAATATTGCTTGCAAGCTCTTTGGCGTTCATGTATCCTTGTGGGCAGCTTCATTCCTGTTTGTCACACATAGTGCTTTCCACAATCTACGCAGTTCGTTCTATACACGACATTCCGTCGTTCTAGTGTCTCTCACTTTCCTTTTGCTTTTGACAATGTTTTCCTCAGAGTGGCGGTTGACTTGTGAGATACCATGATATGATGTTGTTTGAATAACCTGGCTATGATTTCAGATACGTTACTTAAGTACGGCGTAACTTTACGTTTCGTCATAGCTGATGTAGGTTCGGTTTTGGAGGGCTTGCGGTTTAAGCATTTTCGGAGGAAAGTGCATGGTATCCGTTGCGTTCAAATGACTTGAATACGTGTTTTTCTTCTGTTCGTTTCGTTTCTGTCGTACTGCAGTAAGTTCGTATTCTATGGAACAGTGTCCGCACACAGCTTATTTTGTGACATCTTGGGTGGCTGCTGGTTGAAATTCAAACTCAGATCGGTGTGCATGCTTTTTCTGTAAACTGGTGTTTGCAATTCGCCGTCCATTGTTCCGGCTACTAACACATCCACCTCCAAATGCCACCACAAATGGTGGCGAAACGTTTGCAATCAAGATGCCCAGCTCGGAGAATTCCACAACATTTGATCAAGCCTCCCGAGCTACCATTACTCCAAATTATTTCGAACACCTACGGGCGCTCAACGCTCCGCACTGCTCGTCGTTGGGAGGATTTCGCTTGCTGAAATACTTCCAGAAGTCAACAGCTCTACTTCCTCCATGAATGCTTGTGGAGAGCCATTCTTCCTCGCAGTGTCAGCTATAGACCACCGATGAACCATCCACAGGCATGGACAATTGCGCCGCAATTCGGAAAGCGTATGGTACGTATGATGATCACAGACGCCCACAACCGTATTCGAAAATATGAACGTTGTCTAAACGAACATCGAACCATTTGTTTACAATCAAATGGGCAACAACTGACTGAACAAGTGCAACTCGCAATAGAGCGCAGAGCTAAAAACACAAAAGCAAAATAGCAGACTGCGCTTCACCAGAAGTTGACCAAACTGACTACCAGCGCAGATGAATGCGTCAACAATGAGTGGATCAGGAACCTGTCAAAAGGGCCACTCAGTGGTACGGAACAACAAATTCACATCAAAGGCCTAAATTATAACTACAATGACACCACAACTACAAATTTTCTGGCACGATTTAAAAGTGCTTTGCAGTCCAACGGACTAGACGACGATACACAGAAACAAATCAGATACACAGTCGTCCCAGAGATGACGCATTTCAAGCAATGCATCCCTCTATCCCGACAAGAGAAAAGGCAATGAAACCTCTGAAATCGGACAACTCAATTTTTATTCTACCTGCTGATAAAGGACGGATGACAGTAATTATATACAAAGCAGATTTCACCGAGAAAGCGATGCAGATAAAGAACGAACTATAACATAGCAGTGCATTGAGAATGACCCAACCTCGAAACTAACCAACAAAATAAAAAGAGGGTTTGCGAAGCTTAAGCAGTGGAACTAAATATCGGAAGAGGAAGGAGAAAAAATGAGGCCTCCCGACTCAAACATGGCATAAATCTATGGACTACCTAAAGTACTCAAGAATGGAGCACCCTTAAGAACAATTGTGTCACTTCCAAGCACGCCTAATTACTATCTGGCAAAAGAACTATGGAAGCGCCTCAAGAACCTACTCACTAAATCACAACACTCCATAAACAATGCCCGCCCATTCTTGACGAAGCTCAAAGACCTACGAATAGAACACGATGGAACCATGATGTCCTTCGATGTAACCGCCCTATTCACTTCCGTCAATGTACAGCATGCCAAAGATGTTATCGCAGAACGTCTGGACAACAGCTGAGGGAAGATTGGAAACATGACGACCAGAAGCGTATGCGAATTTCTCTCCACTTACTTTGCGTTCAACGGAAAAATGTATAAACAAGTGAAAGGTGCACCGATAGGATCTCCCGTATCCGGATTCATCGCAGAAATTGTCATGAAAAATTGGAAGAGGATCTACTACCAATGATTAGTCCGAAACTTTAGGTTCGCTACGTCGATGATACGTTTGTGATACTCAAAAGTAGTCAAGTATCGGTGGCACAACAACTGCTTAACAACGCTATGGACGGCATACAGTTTAACATGGAATAAGAGAAAGAAAACAAACTTCCTTTCTTGGATGTGTTGTTAGCTAGAACAAAGGACGGCGAATTGAAAACATCAGTTTACAGAAAAAGCACGCACACCGATCAGATTTTGAATTTCAACAGCAACCACCTAATACTTCACAAAATACGCCGTGTGCGGGCACGATTTCATAGAATAGCAACATTGCCGTACGACATAAGCGGAACGAGCAGAAGAAAAACACGTATTCAAGTCATTTGAACGCAACAGACACCCATGCAGTTTCGTCCGAAGATGCATAAACCGCAAGCCTTCAAAAACTGAACCTACGTCAGCCATGACGAAAGGTATAATTCTGCCGTACATAAATGACTGCCAGATTGTTCAAACCACACCATATCATGGTATCCCCCAAGCCTATCGCCACGCTGAGGACAATATTGTCAAAACCAAAAGGAAAGTGAGAGACATTAGAACGACGGAATGTCGTGTATAGAATAAACTGCGTAAACTGTGAAAAGCATTATGCGGGACAAACAGGAGGGAAGCTGCCCACAAGGATACATGAAAACCAAATAGCGTGTATGCCACATTACGCAACCTCGTTGGTTTCAGCACACGTGGATGAAGCGGGACACAGCTTCGACTGGAAATATGTAGAGAACTTGACGGAAAGAGATACACAAAAAGGGAGGGAGTTTCTCGAATCCTGGTTCTCAACCACGAACTCAATCAACATGCATATCGACATCGATCCAATATACCAACCGCTGAGACAGAGAGAGCTCAAGAGGATCAACAACTATTGTTCGAAAGAACCTAATGCAACACACGGCTAATGAACAGCATGTTCAAAATGCGCCTACACTGCTCACCCACACCAATCCGAGTGTGATACTCCCGACCACGTTGCAACAACCTTTTCGCAGCCAGTCACAATGACTCGAGTATGATAGCTGAACACAATGCTTCCCCAATGAGAACGAGGCAAAATTAATAGCCTCGTATGCCTATGTAAGGAACGGAGCGGTTGGTGACAGTATCCATCATTGGGTTTGCTTTCTACCAGCTACTGCTACTTAACTGCTATCAATCCCGCACTGAAGATGCCAACTCGAATGGTGGCGAAATGTTTGCAATCAATTTGCCTATCTCGGAGAACTACAACAAGTTAGCAAGCCTCCCGAGCTACCAATATTCCAAATCATTTCGAACAGCCTTGATGTTCGAATGACTAAATAAAATTGTTTCCGATAAGCTGATCATAACAAGTAATTATCACATATGTTTACAAGATGGAAACTATTTATACATCATATTCCTGCACATGGTTTAACGAAACACGGTACGATTCTGGATAACATACCTCCCAGCTTATAATCGCTTAAAGTAATTGGAACATATGGAAATGAAACTAAAGGCGATGATACGAAATACGTTGTTAAAAAACACAGTGAACCACTTGCTTTATGCACCAAATAAGGGCGGATATTCCGCTTCATGATATACTCCAACGAGTAGAGATATTTGCATTAAACTGTTTAGAAGCATGAGAAAAAAGTATAATATCAAAACAATTTAACTGCTCTAATGCATTGAAATCCTTTTGCTACCCAATTTTAGATTGTAAGCACGTTACTAAGTCATACTTGTCAAATGTTTGGACTTAATCTCTTATCTACCGCTTGGGAGCTAAGTATTGTAACTCTAATGAAAATGGCCTTTTTAAATCATCATTGAGCACAACCTAATCAAGTTGTGATATATGGAAAACAATCTAGTCTAAGATAGTCTTAAACTTACACTTTGGGACACGTCAATGTCGTTGACCACCAGTCATTTGTTTTTGGACATGCACTCTCCATGCAGTTTATTTTGCTGGTTGTAAGTGGCGGTTTAGAGGCTGGTGTAGTGAGAAGTTTAATGTGGAAACTGGGTCGAATCATTTTATGGTCATTAGCGGGGAGATTGTTTAAGATCTCGGTCTGCGGACTGCGTGTCCCCAATGTGAAAATGAAGTCCAATACATCGGCGGACCTGATTAGACTGGCAACGCACTGTGTTTAGCCCCCTGCTCATATGGAAGAAAGCAAAGTGGCGTGCAAGGTAGACGTTGCGTGGGAATTTCAGCTTATTTTCGGTACGTTAAAATCGCCAGCAATTTTCTTCTGGCTAATTGGCAACCCTGATGCGAAGTCAAATGCACTAGTGATGTTGATGATACTCATCTTAGACATATTCGGTCGGTTGTAGATACAGGTGAGCAGTATGTATGATGAGACACCTTTAACCGACAGCCAAATAGATTCAGGAACATTTTTCGATTGTGAGTTGCCTGTAGGTTTGGCTGTAGATGTTTTGTGTACGTACGTAATACACCACCCAGGTTTTCTTTCGTAGTGAACTTATCGAAATAGGTGGTAGTTTGGGGCCATTAGAGTAGAATCAAGTGTATCTGAAGTACCATGTTTCAGTGACGAGGATCGCTTGTGGGTCATTGAACTGTGCAGGTGTGTCTATACAATGAAGTTTGTTGATTATGGATACCGTTCATGCACTGGTATGTGTGACCATTTGCATGCTTTTCGCTAGTACAACTAGGTCCAAACACACCCGACTGAATACCAAGTTAAAGAACCCAATGGTAAAGAAGGAGTATCAACAAAGATTTCGTGGAAATCCCGCTCTCCCCTACTCTGAACAATGATCAACAGTGGCCAAGTCTGCAACAAGATATGCTGTCGGCCAGTTTGTCCAGCTTTGGCCTCGCTTAATCCACTCCCAAAAGCTGGATCCCAGACAACTCCTAGGAAATGCTAGATCGCCGACGGGAAGTGCATAACAACCACCGCCGGTCTATTACGAGACAGCTGAAAGCAAGCTTTTGCTCTGATCGTGAATCTTGGTGGTCAAAACAAGCTGATGAGATGAAAGCCGCTTCATCAGCTGACGACGTCAGCCGTTTATTTTGCAACATCATCGCCACCGGTTGCAATTCCTATGCTACCAGTCAGACGAGTCGCGAATCAGACGGCATGAAGATCCCCAAACTTCACATGCGATTGGGTCGCTGGGCAGAGCATTTCGCTTTTCAATTAGACCGCCCGACACAGCCCTCTGGGGGACCTCGACGGATGATGATTAGCTTGCCCCCACAGGCTTCCTAACTGAAGCTGGGATCAGAGATGCAATCTAATCTTTGAAACGCCACCATGATCCGAATCTTGACAGCCTACTACTGTTTCTATCCAAAGATGGCGGGAGTGTACTCTTCAGTGAAATCCTATCGCTGTTTATGAAAGTTTTGACTGAGGAGAAGGTTCCGATTCCTTAAGGAGAAACGGTGGTGGTTCTGATTCACAAGAAAAACTCTTTCGACGATTGCTACCGCTGAACCTCGTTGATCTCTATCGCGTCTAAAATCTTCGTGTCTGTCTTACATCACTGGCTTTCAACGGCTAGAGAGGAGTATTCTCGAGAAGAACAAGAGGGATTTCGTCCAGACCGCGGCTGCGTCGACCAAATCTTCACGATCCACAAACTTCTTGAAATCCCTCACATACACCGGAGGCCAACAATCATGGTGTTCTTGGACATCCGAGCGGCATTTGATTCCGTGGGTAGATCTGCGTTGTGGAAATATTTATTAAAGTAAGGTGTCCTCGACAAGTTTGTAAGCATCCTGAAAGAAATTTTCAATCACACCTCGGGCAAAGTCAGGGCTTACGGCACGCTCTCTTCTTCATTTGCTGTAACCAGTGGTGTTTGCCAAGGTTGCCCTATTTTACCTTTCCGCTTTAGGACTGCTATCGAAGATACCACCCAAGAAGCACTGGAAGTGGTCCAAAACTGCGGGGTTGAGCTCCACCCTGAAGACAGAATCACGGACTTAAATTACGCTAACGCTATCGCCTTGAAGGACGACCCAAAAGCCATCCGGATCGCTTTGGACAGCTTAGCGATAGATGCGCCTAAGTACGGTTTATGCTGCTCTCCGGGAACATGCAAAACGTTGCCCCAGGACTGGCAGGTGTCTTAAACCGCGCTCACTATTGCTGGATATGTACTGGAGCCAATCCCTTGTTTTACTTATATAATGAGTTGCATCACGGCTGGTGGCTGTTTTGGAGATGAAGTCTCACAAAGGACTGCAAAGACCCGCCTCGCATTCATCAAACTGAGACATCTATGGTGTCGTCTTCTTGTCAGTGAGAATTATGGATGTATTGTTCACTTAACAAATGTGCAAAATATTCAGTTGGCAATAAACTACCTGTTCTAAGCGAGTGTTGTTCTCACTTTATTTTGATGACTGGTCTGAGTGCAGTTTACACCCTGCAAGAAATAGCCAGTTCTCTATTCGGGGGAACATGGTGGGTTTCCGGTTAGTTGATGCGTGTGGTCGCGTCGGATACCTGTTTTATTTGCCGCGTTGTATATCAATCATGTGAGAGGTCGACAAATAGATGCCAATCCAATACGTTTCTGTGACAAGCAATTATGTTCTACCGCCTGTGGTTGATTGTGTTTGTAGGGCCAGTGGATAAGGACTTTGATTAGGGTATACTATGTAAGCAAATTGAACTAAACAGATTTGACGGACATGGTGTGTGTGTGTGTGTGGCCTTTTGCCGCATTGCTTAACGCGTTACACCAAAGCAGGCTGGTGGACGATACATGCGGCAACGCAGAACATGTAGGGCAAGCACAACTAACATTTATCATGCTTTCTGGGGCAATATTTCCGGTTGGGTATTTGTCAGATGTGAACTGTAGTCGAACACACCACAGGGTTGCGGTGCGAAGGTGTTTTAAAGCTGAAAAAAATGTACTCGCTTCTGCGGATCACAATTACTCGTCAGGTTGTAACTTCTGCACATGGATGAGTGGCTCCGCATGACGCAAAGCGGTCCGTAACTTCACATGGCATTTACCATTTGCAAGTGGAAGTTGCTATTTCGCTTCATACTAGTACTACATGGGTAAATGATGCGGTTATAGCCGGACATCCTTTGCAATCATTTCTCCTGAGTGTTATCCTCATCCATCCACACACCTCAGGCTCCGTCCTTCATCGCCAACTGTGACTACACCGTGCAGCTAACTATGAGATATAACTCCGGCTCACTTTCCATCCACTTCCGACTCCTATTAGGTGGTTGATTTGCAACTGTCCAACCGCCTTCCAAGTATCTGTTTCGCCTTTCAACCTACTGGGTCTTTGATGACACAATGTGCGCACGGATTTGTAAGCCCTGGGTACTCTCGACATGACACCTAGTACATTAGGCGAGCGATCTTTCGAAACTTAGTTCCAGTGTTGTTCGCGGGAAAATAAGCGGTTACCTTACATCATTAATTGCTATCGGCTAAAATTTCGCATGGTTAATCGGCGCATTCAATCAGGCGGTTTTCCTCAGGAACGTCATCTACATCGTTGTTAAACTAATGATGCAGCTCCGGTGTAATCGGTTTGGTTTTCAGTGCACTCCGTTTGAGTTTGGATCAGTGACTATCGATGATTGAGCTATGGTGTCGTTCCTGGACTAACAACACGCGATCGTGCTTAATGACGGGAGTTTGCATTAATGTAGACGAAGTGATGACTAATCCGCTTTGAATACATTGAGTTGTTTCGTTTGCAGAGGCGCAGTATGGGGCGCGTAGGTGGTCCGCTCAAGGCGGCACGTGACACTGGGCTGCATTTTTGTTACCGTCGTATGTTGGATACCAAATATAAAGGACAACTAATCCGGATGAACTGTGGGTTGAATATTTTACTGTTACTCTGTATGACCAACAACACATTTGCGCCATGTGTCACGCTTGTGTAAACATTTTTCCCAGTAATATTATTTGTTCCATAGTGGTCACTTTCAACACATTCACCTCAAAGTCCTAAGCGCATATTAGTTTGCATCGAAAGCTAGTGTGCTGTATACCGAACGTTCGGCCTTCACGCGCCTATGCTGCCCTCAGTAAGAGTGATAGTATTACCACCCCTCGGGTGGTAAAAGTAGTCGCCACTATCCACAGGTCCAAGCGGCCAGTTAACGGTTGTATTTTCGTAGGCTGGTGAGAAGATTTAAGAAAACGGGGAGCGTGTGCGACGCCAAAAAGATAGAGCGGCCTCGCATCACCAGGGATGAATTTTATGCTTGTGTGGTTATACGTGAGGTGTCCATAAGCTGCGATCTGAGCATTCGTAAACTTGCCCAGTATTGCGGCACCACCAGATATGCTGTCCATAGGATTTTGAAGGAAAGGAAATTCCGGATGTATAGCACCCGTCAAGTGCAGGTTTTTAACCCATGTGATTCGGAGAAGCAGCTTCATTTTTGCCGCATGCTTTTGTGTGCCATGGACATCCATCCAACTCATTCTACTGATGAGGCTGTTGTCCATTTGCACGGTGCGGAGAAACAACAGTTTTGGGCAAAGTGTAATCCACGCTGATGCAGCGCTTCACGTACAAAACATGGCGCAATGCTCATAGTACAGGCTGGGTTAACTGACCAAAGAATCGTTGGACGATTTTGCTTTTCCGCAAATGTAACCAGTAGGTTGTTGTTTCGCAGTACTAATGCCTTACACTTTTTAGCATCCTCGTACAAAATATTACTGAAAATTGTGTCATTCCGGAACTGGAAGCCGCTAAGTTATTAAGTACCTTTTGGATGAAACAAGATGACGCCCCTGCACACTATGCACAAACGGTGCGGGATTTTCTCACGCGGACTTTCCCTTACCGTCGGATCGGAAGGGGAGGACCTATGGATTGTTCTGCTCGGTCACCAGGTTTGTACCCCTTGGATAAATTCTTCTGGAGTTATTTGAAACAGCGGGTTTCCTGTAAAAAGCCAAACTTTTGAGTTGAAGCAGAGCAATTTGCACGAATGTCGCGAAATCACCGTTGGTACTTTGGAGAAAGTGCTGGCAAACACCATCAGGCGAATGCTGCAATGTATGCAAAACGCAGGCGGGAACTTCAAACTTCGCTGACAAATCTGCGCACTTCACTGATAATCTGTAAATATATGTATCATGACATGATTTATCAACTGATTTCGTGCGCTGGCTAATGCTCTCATTTTTTTAGGAACGTCAGTTGATGGTTTCTCCTGGGGTTTTGCGTGCGCGTGTCGTGTTATAAACAGCTCGGGATATCCGTTCTCCCGTTGATTGCACCGTTTCTCTATTACACCGAATCCATGTAGTAGAATAGCAGTGGAGGGTCAGTTTGCACATTTGAACGAACATCTTCCCAGTTGAACACAGACCAAGGAGAAGACAAGCGGTTGCTTTACAACTACAAGGGTGGACCTTATCAAACAGTCATGCGCTAGTGACATCGGGAAGTGACGTACCATGACGAACGGTCATTGCGAGTCCTTAAAGTAATAGCTACGCAATGAAAAGGTTGTAATTCTGAGACAAGATATGGGATTAGGTGTCGTCCTAATGCAGAAACAGGGCTACATCCAGAAAATGCAAAAAGTACTCGCAGTATCTAGTCGATTGGTTTTTGAAGTGAAAGACAGCGATGAAACAAAACAGGTTATAAAATCAAACATTCATAAACTAAAGACCCTAACGACGGTGGGATGAAATCACTCACATTTTTGACACTACCGATAACTCGAGCATATCGGAATCCTTATTTCTAAGCACTGTGGCAAAGTAGTGTTTCAACTGCATTTCTTGACTACCTCATGTTGCATTCTTGCCTTGTACCGCAGTATCGCATCCCGTACTGCTATGGGTTCAGTTCACACTGACTATGGACACCGCAACCCTGCGTTTTGTTCTAATGCATCTAGCGAATCACAAGTATCTTTTGCGCAGTGTTTTCATTCATATGATGAGAAACGGTTCCCATGCATTACGGATCTTATCTGACCTTCCACATTCATCATAAGTGATCTATGTATAACAATGCATAATCGGGCGCGTTTCGTTGCCTAGCCAACGATCACCCAATACTCACTGTGATCAGACCTGCATATGTCAGTGGTTAGGGCAGGTGTCAACGGCTTCTGTTGCTCAACCGTCGCCTCATGCTAATTACATCCATTAGGCTCTGCATGTGCTCTCTGATCGCTGCATCGAATTCGCCTGTGTTGGTGAGACATAACTGTCCACGACCAACTGTACGATGTAAGTTACGGACTTTGGTATCCCGCCTGAGTTATGCATAGGAGACACTGTTACGTTTCGCAAACTCCTGTGGCTATGTTACAAGGGAAGTGTGTGACTGACGTGCCCGATGCTGAGGCTGATGTAGCATTCATAGTGCTTCTACACCGCAGTTGGGCTAAACCAACTTACACTTAAACTACGTCTTTCTAATATGGATAAAATTCGTTACATATTTTTGGTTTGTTCTGCGTACTTGATAATCTTCTCCCAACTTGTACACATCGCTCATGCAAACTGTAGTAAACTTGCGTAATTGTATGGCGTAGTATTTATTAAATAACTCGGACATTTTGTACTTATCACGGATTCACTTATAATCAATTTCTTCTATATGCTCATTTATCGATTATTTATGTCGTCATATGCGTTTACTTTATTCGATATCGGCATTTTGTGTGATTGCCTGTTGTTTGACATCCCAGGTGTGGCTGCGCTTGATGTGCATGTTGACAAGGTGCCTACCTGTCTAATACCCACTACCTCGTCCATCTGGCTCCAGGAGACAGTTGGTCGTTGCTGGAGGGGACGGGGTGCATGGTCATTGTGGTCGTGCTACGCTCGAAGAGCAGTTCCATGCACTCAGTGTGGAGCGGACTACGGTCCAGCCACCGCCTTGTGTGCACTTAATTCCCCAAGTACAGCGTGCTTGTGTTTGCCTGTGAAGGAGTGTGGGCCAGCTCCGTTGATGAAACGTGGCTCCCATCCACCCACCTTCCGGTCTTATCCCTGCGGATTTACACTGGATATGGGGTTTGTGGATGGAGCTGTGGGTGGTGCAGCGCAAGCCATTCGTGGTCCCTCTGTAGGCGCATGCGTCCTGTGGCTTGCCGCGTTGACAGGCAAATCCGAAACCGGATGCTGCCAACCGTTTGACTGACGGAACCCGGTAACAAACAATTCCTCGTAAGTGCTACTCGGGGCCCATGCTACTTTGCCATTTCGTTGTTACGAGCTGCCGCATCCAAAAACGCGGACATCTCATTACAACGAGATGGCTAATTAGCAGCATCCCTAAGTAGCAATTATAAGAAATTTTTTGTTTCCGGGTTACCTCAGTCACACACTACGCTTGTAACAGCCACAGGATTTTGCGGCACTTAACTGTGTCTCCTGTGCATAAGTCAGTTTGTTGCCGTGGGATACCGAAGTCCGTAACTTACCTTGTCCAGTTGGTCGTGGGCAGTTATGTCGTACCAACGCAGGCGAATTCGAGGTAGAAAACGTGGAGCACATACACCGCCTAATGGATGTAATTAGCATGAGGCGTCGGTTGAGCAATAGAAGGCGTTGACACCTGACCTGACCACTGACATATGCCGGCTTGATCACAGTGAGCATGGAGTGATCTTTGGCCAGGCTGTTCACTCTCGCCACCACCAGTTTTCCTGCTGGCTGTAGTTTTGCATCAAACGGAGCAATTTCCGATGCTGACCAAGGAGCATTAGCCACTTCAAACTTCGTCGCACGAAGAGAAAACGAGGATTCTCGGTATCTCTTCAGACTAGCACTGACTTGTATCTGATGTCTTTGCGAGCCTCTTTGTCCTTGCTTCCAGCCGGAATGTGCCGGCGAGCATCCACAATTTCCGGAAACTGCAAAGGGACATGCTGCCTGTTGGGCTACGGGATTTATCACATAAAGTTTTACCTGCTTCCACTAAGGTCTGGTGTACAGGCAAGCAGTGGTCTTCATCTGTATTCAGTGGGAGTTTGCTCAGACATAACGCCAGCGTACTATGATACGCACTCAGAAAATCTGGCTTTGCAGATTGCTGGTGACTGTGCGCTCACACAGTCATCGAGCGCGACCGCCAATAATCACCCGCAGCTCAGCACGTATAAGTGCACGGTCAGCGCCCACACACGCGTTGCAATTCGAGCAGCATTTTTGACTCAGCCTCTCCTGCGACAACTGATTTCGATCTGATCGATTTGCGTCTATGAATGGTTCGAGGCTGGTGGACACCATGTCACCTTCAGACGGGTGCTATGTCGGGAGATAGTGCTCGTAATAAATAAGCGAGCATCTTCACACAAATCAAGTGTGCGCTCACCGTTATCAATACGGAAGACTAAACCGTGTTGGCCGTCCAGATGCAGCTCATCAGTGGAAAATTTCCCAACTTGAGCTCTCAGATCCTCAGCAAGCTCTACAGAGTCCGAGGTTCTTCTGTGGCGAAGGAGCTCGTGCAGTTGACTATAGAAGTCGTCTTCTACCAAGTCATCGTTATAATTTGTGGGGGCGTAGGCGGTGCTGACAAATAGGTACCTATTAGACCCGCGTGACTTCGCAGCTTTAAACGAGCCAGCCAGTTGTACCGGCTTATGCTTGGGATCCAATCTACAAGAAAACGAAAATATATCCGTCTACCCCGATTTCTTGGAGGTTGGTGAGTACAATGATTGTTTATGTCTTGTCACCACATAATGAACAGCAAATAGATCAAGGAATTCCAGTGGTGTAAATTATCGTTCAGTCGTTTTTACACTTAGGTAGCGTAGGCTCAAAAATGACAAAAGTCGAGAAAGCGTTCCATGGAGGAAAAAATTTGAAGAGAAAACTCATTACAACGGCGCCCCAGCCGACTATCTTGGGTAGCCAATTAATCTGGTGACAAGTTATTTCTGTGTTGTGGCTAAGTTTCAGGAATGTGTGGCAAGCGTGACAGGGGATTTTCAAAAGCAAGAAAGTCAGAATTTGGTCGCCCTGTAGACGGCGACAAATACCACTAAACAGCGCCAGAGCTTTCATTCGCATAAGGTATTGCATGGGAAACATTCTATTTACATTGTTCGCTGCCCTGCGATAGGTGGTCTCTGGTGCAGTCAGATCGCTACTTAACCAGTGTTGCCAAATCTGGATCCCGTACTCTACACGCGGCCTCGCTACGCATTGAGCAGTTGGAGAAGGATAGCCCAATGTGACCTCCCGAAAACCCATCGGATGAGATCAACGTGTTGGTTCGCACTTATGGACGCTATCAAGACTGTGCCCAACGGCCTATTTTATCTTGCATCACTACCCGAAGATCGCGCTCCTTTCAGCCGGTCTTCAAGATGTGGTCTCCAAGCATATGTGCGTAAATGGGCTTGCAGCGCAGATGTACAGGTTTATACTTGTCCGCGTTAAAGAGAAGTTGATTAGACTGTAACCAATCAAAGGCGTAGTTTAAGCCCCGTTGCAGCGGTCGGGATATTCGTAACAAC
>OX104060.1:75655276-75845297 GCA_944474145.2 Dicrocoelium dendriticum | reverse complement strand
TACGCATCGGTTGTTGCGACAGAGTTGTTTACACGGAAGTGTTGCGACAAACTTGAGTGTATGCAGTGGACTGCATAATTTTACTGGGACACCTGAGGTGGCTCGTTCATGTGAGCCGGATGGATTCGACGCGGATACCGAAGCAGCTATAGTCTGGTCAGCTGAGTGTTGGGAACCGGCATGTGGGGAAACCAAAGTTACGTTACCAGGAAATGATCAAAGTGAGTCTCTCACGTTCTAATCTTAATAGCAGGACATGGTAATCGAAAACGATTGATCGGCGTGCGTGATCATGGCGTGATCTGATCAAGAATACAATTGCCGAATTGAGGAAGAAAGTCCTCATGCATGAGGAGAAGAAGCGGCAAGTGCGGAAGCGGCAAACATCGATGGGTTGTACTCTAACGACATCAAGCGCATGGTGCTGTAGCACATGCGTTCGCTAGTGCCTGAGTCAGGCAGGCTTAGTGAGCCATGAGCGAGGCCACTCGGGACCACTACCGAAACGACGATTGGGCCTGCAAAGAACGTAGGCAGAACCGGCGCAGCTTTTGTAGACACGCTGCATTCCATTTACTAACCGCGTGCTTGCACGCTAAGTCTATTTATTTCAGGTGGTGGGTTTTCCACTTTGTTCTAATGCTTTTCTTTCCCATATAAATGTCTACCTGTACTCTCTTCTATAAACTTGCACAAGTCACTGAAGCCAATTGTAGTTAATTTCGATAATATTTTGGTGTTTGTGGAGTCTCCGTAAAATGTACTTTCTGATCTCATGAACTTATCTCGGATTCGTTTGTAACCAACTTATTTCATATGCTCATTAATATAATAGTTACGTAAACGTTTCCTTCTGCACTACTCGGTTTATTTTCTTTGTTGTCTTTCTCTCAAGTGGTTGGCTGTTGCTTGATATCCCCGGTAATGTTGCGCTTGATGTGCATGTTGACAAGTTGCCTACCTGTCCATTACCCACTACCTCGTCCATACTGGCTCTAGCAGACAGTTGTTCGTTGCTGGACGGGACGGGGCGCACGGTCCTTGTGGCCATGTTATGATCAAAGAGTGGTTCCATGCACTCAGTGTGGAGCGGACTACGGTCCAGCCACCGCCTTGTGTGCGCTAATTCCCAAATACAGCTTGCTTGTGTTTGCCTGTGAAGGATCTTGGGGCGACTCCGTTGATGAAATTTGGCTCCTATCCACATGCCTCCCGGTCCTATTCCTTCGGGTTTACACTGTATATGGGGTGTGTGGTTGGAGATGTGGGTGCTGCAGTGGGTGGTGCAGTGCAAGCCTCCCATAGTCCCTCTGTAGGCGCAGGCGTCCTGTGGCTGGCCACCGTGACAGGCAAATCCGAAACCGGATGCCGCCAACTACAATCCAACTACATCCTTTCTAAAACTCTTTCGTAAAGAATGCTGTAAACGAAAATGTGCGGAATGCTTCATGGAACTCGTTCACGCATGTACGGTTGAACGGCTTCGCATTTTTCAAATACTTGGTTTGCTTTTCCCTTGATTCGCTCATCCTACTCACACTTCTATTTCGCACTTGTTGGCCAATCATGTGACCTTGTATTTGCTTTGTTGCAATTCGAACCTTTTCGATTTATTTGTACTGCGCATGTGTGTGGACTGTTTTCCCCGTACATACGTTCCGGTGCTGCTGTGGCCTGCTGCTTTTTCGTGATACAACAAATTGGCTTCGCGTGTTTCCCATGTCTTAGCATGCTACTGCTCCTTCACCGTTCTGCACTGACTCTACGGTTAACCCAAATGTAGAATGCTGAGAAGACTGGAAAATTAGTTTTTCAGGTTATATTTCTGTTCTACCAGTGCTCAATCCATCCGTGACGCTGAAAACGGAGTATGTTAACAGCTTTTGCGCTTGCACCTTGACCCAGAGGTTCGACGTATATTTGATGCTCTAAAGTTGCGGGAGAAGCGCACGTTGACAGTGGCCTTATGGGCCATCGATAAACATTGGGGTGTTCGAGTGAACATCTACACTTCGGCACAATTTTTCGCAGGCGAAACAAGCATCTGGTCAATCAATGCATGCATTGATTTCCCGTCTTGTTTGTTCTGCTCATAAGTGTGACTACAATAGTATTCCCAATAAAAAGTGGAAGAACTATGCTAATACGGTTGTAACGCTTCTACTTACCTCTGCGCTCTGCCACTGACGACTGTTGTGCTGTTGCTAGCTACCCTATGAGACTGCGACTGTCTGACTTCTCAGTCACGCGCCCAACCAACCGACGGAATACAGAAGACCAAGGCTCGGTAAATAGGGAGTCTATCTACACCATAAGTTAACTGTATTTATAGGTAGCCGAAACATGCTAATTTAGGAGCTCAAGATCGCTCATTTTTTGGACGTCTGGTTTTCAGCCAGTGTGAGTGAGTTCCACTCCACGGGTTTATCATATTGACGGTATAGTTCGATTCGTTTTACGCGGACTGGTAATTGCTGGCCCATCAATTCTCAGTCTATACCCAACTTTAGCTCCGCTTACGTCACTATTACCTCCCCTTCAACTTGATTGCTTCCACCTACTTTCCGCACTCGGGCTTGGTCGTAGCTTATTAACCTGGGGTCCACTTGTAGCCATCGTGGTTGCCTTCTTCGACCTGGCCTGTATGTCCCGTCGTGGGACGTCTGTGCGACCGGCTGTGTTCCGCTTTGGGGATCAGTTCTGTTTTCTAAACCGAATGTATCCAGTAGTATGTCCCACTGTGGTGCCGCTGGTTCTTGATCTCTTTGAGTTTTACCATGCCGCTGTCGTGGATGATTGATTTGTCTGGTCCACTTGTCCTTTCCGACCATTATCTCATAAATAACTTTACCCCTCTTTCCACTAACCGTTCCGCTAGCCCATCTTTCCGAGGTCTGGAAGCTTCGTGCATACACCAAGTCGTCAATCTTGAACGTGCGAAGCCTGTTAAATTCAATAACTGATTTCTGATCTCACGGATTCTCGGATTAGACAGTCTCTTAATGGAGAACGCAGAAGAGCTCACGTGGGACAGGGTCTGTGACGTGGCTCGCGCCTAGGTCGCAGTCACGGAGCAAAACAAAATTTCCTTCTCTAACACAGGAGCTACTGAAATTGACCGTTTGGATTCCACACGCTCCCTGGCACGATCCTCAGTTAGAACTATGTGTTATGTTTGTTGAACATCGTGCACATGATAAGTCATGTCATGCAAAGAGTGCAATCTGACAGGCTTACGGTAAGATCGGCCATTTTGCTGGGGGTTTTCGTTCCCTCGACATTTCTTTAGTTGATTCTGCAAATGACTCTAGGGCTTCTACGGTCACCACTGAACCATTCATATATGGCGTTACTGAATACGAACATCCACTTTCGTCCCCAACTCAAGAACCAAACCTGCCTTCGCAAGATATTCCTCGTGTTCGTTTTTAAGTTAGCAACAAAGCCATTTGTCTGGTCATGGAACTAGTTTCCGCGTCACCGATAACAGTTGAGCCATATTCGTTTTCATATTGCAGTTTGGGCAGCTAACTGTACCTTCTTCCGCTTCCACTTTCAGCAGCTACTCAAATGGTGATGTCGACATACTCGTTATTTTTACGGGGTCAAGGTTTATTATCAACTGCAGAAAGCGTATGCTTGAAGTTTACGTCTCTAAAGCTGATAGTAAGCTCCAATTGGGATGTAAAACCGTGGTCTTATTAAACATATCACCATGCGTCGATCCGATGACCTTTGCCAGCGTCAATCTTTAGTCGTTACGTTCCGGTTACCCAGATTCTTTTCTTCCGGATATTGGTAGAGTCCCAAAAGCAATGCAGCGCATTTGGTTGAGCGCGGATCCCAAACCGTTCAGCACTTCTCAACATAGACCTGTACCACTGCCCAAGAGAGAGAAGTTGTTGCGAGCTTTGAAAAATATGCCCACGGAAGGCTTGATAGAACCCATACAGTGTTCCGACTGGGTTCATCCACTAGTCTCCATTCAAAAGAAAGAAGGCTCTATTCGTCTATGCACCGACCTTCGAGCGCTTAAGCGACATATAATTGTGGACAAGTTCCATCTGCCTTCTCTCGACGACTTGGTGGTTCAGATTCCAAATGCCAAACTTTTCTCAAAGCTGGATGTTCGCAATATATACTACCACATGCCAGTGACACCAGATTGCCGACATTTGAATTTTTTCCTCAAGCAAGACTGTTTGTATCAATACAAAGTGCTACCAATGGGCCTTAGTAGTGCCCCAGCAGCTTGGCAGAAATTTATTACTATGTCATGATCAGATCTTAAATGATGTGTTGTGTATGTGAATGATGCTTTTGTCTTTGGTAGTAACCCCATCATCAAGAAAAACTTCCTGATGTGCTGCATAGACTGAATGAACTAAATCTCAGCCTGCATAGCAACAATCGCCAATTCGCTTTAACGGAAATCGAGCTTTTTGTATATGTTATTTCCACCTCGGGTATTAAGCCTTATATGCAGAACACCAGAGCCATCCTCGATTGTTCAAAACCATGCAATATTACACAGATGAAACATTTCTTGGGTTTGTGTTCTTATTACCTACAACATTTACCGAATTTTGCGACTATTGCCGAGCCGTTAAAGAGGTTGACGCGCCAAAAGCAGATGTTTCGTTGGGCCACTGAACAAAACGATGCTTATATAACCATACGGGCGATGATTGAATCCACTCCCACTGTAATGATCTTCAGTGATCACTGTCCAACGTTTGTTTCAACGGATGCTGCAGACGTTGGCTTGGGTGCAGTTCTATCCCAGCTGCACGATGTTGAGGAGTAAGCGATTGCCTAAGCATCGCGTACCTTGTCTGATACTGAAAGAAATAAAATACTTGCCAGGGTGCTTTAACCAAATTGAAGATGCCGTTTCGAGACTCCCACTGTCCAACGAAGGGGAAAACGAAGTCTTTGAGGAGGTAAAAGTGGTATCGCAGCTCTCAGACGGAATGCCCGCAATAATAGTTGACCTGATACGAAAGCACACTGATAAAGACCATGTCCTATCGATGCTTCTGGAGTACATATCCACTTCATGGCCCAGTCGTACCAAGATTCAACCTGAATTACTTCTATACTGTACCCTAAGGAACGAGCTTTCTTCCGTGAGCAACTGCATTATTACAGGCGAGCAGTTTGTGGTCCCTTCAAACCTTATTCTTATAGTGGTTGCATCTGCGCATGAAGGTCATCCACGGATTGTGCGAACAAATGCTCGACGACATTGTTATTGGTGGCCGAAGTTAAATTCCAGCGTCGAGACAGTTATTCGGGAAGGTTACGCCTTCCAACAATCAGATAAGAGGGCGAGGCCCCTGGATGCTCCAGTCAAACCTATCGTGTACCCATGAAGCCAGGGGCAAATATTATCTTCAATATTATGGGCCCATTTGCCAATGTACTCCCGCAGAATCCAAACGTGCTAGTGTCTACATGTTCCTACAGCGAATGGCCAGAGACTTTTGCGTGCGGGGACGTAACTACAGCCGTCATTATAAAGTATTTCTGTTGTTCGTTTTCAAGGTACGGTTTGCCAGAAGAAATGGTCACTGCTAACGGCACACTATTCCGAAGTAACGAGTATGCTGAATTCCTAAGGCACAATGGTCTCAGAATCACGAGGACTATACCTTATAATCCTGCAGCGAATGGACTCATCGAACGACTTAATCGTGCTTTGATAGAATCCCTAGAAGTCCTTCGCTTTTCAGGGGCATCCTGGGATGATGCGGTGGAATCTGCATTGTAGTTATACAGAACCACTGCACATACTGCAACAGCAACAACCCCCTCGGAGCTAATGCTAAGGCGAGCAATTCGAACGCGATTAAATGCAGCCTTTACACCCGAAGAAAACGCAGATCAGAGCGAATACGAAAGACTGGCTGTTTACCAGGTTAACTATAGACGCGTTGGGATATTTGTTTGTGTGAGGCTACCCTATTCCCGGAAAGCAGGTAATCTGTTCGGACCCCCGACCCATGTGGAATCTGTGTGCACGCCAGACTCTTACAAGTTGGCTGATGGGACAAAGGTGAATTCAAGACGGCAGAATACAGCGCTTTCCCAACGCGCTAGTAAACAGACGAACACGTAGCACAGCGCTCTGTACAAACTAATACATATTTAGGATGTTCCGGTCGGATCCGCCGCCCTGTCTACCGATACGCTTTAATGGGTAACACCACATGACCCTTCTTCGGGGTGCTGACATTAAATTGATCCTTCATGGAGATGCAATGCTTATATTTTTACGAACAGAGGAAGCGGTAATGTCGTGTTCAAATACTTTGCTCTGTTTTTCCTTCACACTTCTATGTAACACTCGTTGGACAATCATGTGATCTCGCATTTGCTTGGTTGCAATTCGATGCTCCATCGATTGAATTGTAGTGCGCGTGTGTGCAGACAGTTTTCTCCACACATACGTTCCGGTGTTGCTATGTTCTGCTGCTTTTTCGGGATACAACAGGTTTGAACATCCACCACCGGCAAATGTCCATTATTCCCTCGGGTTCTCCGTCTTAAGAATCTCGGTTTACTTGCATATATCCGCAACCAGCCAAATTCATCAACCATGAAGGTTGCCCTTATCATCTTGGCATTCGATTTGGCATCGGAATTGACACCCAAACAAAGGGTGATTTTAGGTGGCTTTAAGATACCGAAGATACACCGGTGTTCCCATACCTTCTTGTCTATACACAGAGTATTCATTTGTTCAGTCAGAGTTGGTTGGACACAGTAAGGTTACTGTACCAACTAGGTTAATGAACACATTAGACTGGGTATGGCCAACATACAGAGACGTTACCGAGAACATCACTGGTAGCGACGGCAACGTGATACTCTTAAGCTTCACCGTTAAAATAGTCACCAAATAAGTACCTCCTTCCTACTACACCAACCGCCTACCATCAAATAATCCGGTCTTGCCATTGGCATGCCTTTATTCTCTCCAACGAAGCATGCATAGCCGTAGAGCACTTATATCATTAGTCTCAGCAAACCATAACCCTCGTTGCTGCATAAGACAAACGAATCAGTGACGTACAAAAACATGCGGCCGAAGTTTCTATGAGTCAGAAATCCAGCGAAACGATAGCGCGCTAAAAACCAATAGGATATTTTACAAGGATTTCAGAGATGCACCGATTCATCTCTGAAATCAAGCACTTACAGTTGGTGGGGAGAACGCATGATAATCAAGCAACTCCACGAATGACTTGTAAAGCAAAAGACCTGGTCTGACCTCCGTCGAAGAACCAACAAGCGCTCTTCATTGATCACTGAATTAGTGGACGACATCAAGGCTTCAGCTGCTAAGCATTTAGCACTTTCTTCTCCACCTACATGACCCTCGACACTAACGCTATAATTACGTTAAGTCTCCATGTAAAATGCTATTGCTCCCCGCAATATCCGCCAAGTAACACCTTCTATTCAACCGTGCTCAATTCTTGGAGCTGTTGGCATCTCCCCACCGGACATGAAACTGGGATGGCCTCATATGTCACTGCTCCTTTTGCATTTGTTTGCCCTTTCACTGGGATCAAATTCTTTGTTGATCAATGAAAAAATTCCTTTCTCAGCCTTCGGCATAATGGCTGCGCATAACAGGAGGTTGATAATTACAGGTCAACTCATAACACCCCTGTGAAAGCCGGATTATTCGTGAAATTGGTAAAAATGTGTGTGGAAGTTCATTAACGCACTGGAGCTTATAGACAGGTCCTAAAATTGTTTCATTGACTAACGATCGTACACATTTTGGTGGCTGCACTACCTAAACTACATACCCGAGTTCATGGACTCAAACTGTGTCATATTAATCCTATGCTTGGACATGCAGAAAATATTCCATTGGGTGTCTCACAAGCGGTTACCGAATCAAATTGATTTCTTTGAAGTCCGCAACACTTTAATGGGTTGGCTATCATCATACCTGAACGGTCCCGCTAAAATAGTCATTTTAGGCGTCCATTGCTCTTTTCGCATCCGGTTACCATCGGGGTTAAACAAGGATGTGCGCTCGGTACCGTACTTTCCCTCCTTAGTGTCAATGATAGCGGTTCGGTTAGCAAACATGGCGTGCCGTTTCTATTTGTCAATGATAAAAAGTTTGTCCATAAGTAACGAGGATTTGAGCTTCCGAATGTACTGCCACTCATTCAAGAATACATACATTCGCTTAAGACTGGGTGCGAAAGGCGGATGATGACGTTTTAAACACAACAGTCAAGTATCATTTGTCGCGTTTGCTTGGCACTCGAAGTATCTCTCACAACTAACAGCGCACGCATCTGTGTACAACGGTTTACCCGTGACCATGGAATCAAATATTCTCTTTCCATTATGTTATTAGAACAGATTAAGTACCAGATAGCACGAGCCATGCAAACCTTCGCTAACATCTCCTATAACCTGCTTTCACTCACAGCTACAGTTGAACCATCCTGGAGTATTGCAGCATACTCTCAGGCAATATGAGGAAATCAGACAGAACATGGATAGAAAGCCTTCAACGGTCGTTTACCAAATACATATTGGGAAATGTTCTATCATAAACTCTCTGGACCGATGTCAGAAACTTCATCGCCATCCGCTTTGGATGCGAAGACTAAAATATAACTGGAGACTGCTGCACAATCTGACTCATGGCAATACCCATTACACTCGATTCACCTTAGCATTGAAACACATTTACACCCGAGACCAAGGTAACAAGGACCTTACTCTGATTGCACTACGCGACAAGATAAAGTTGCCGTTTAACTTTCGTCTCCCAATATATGCTTCGCTGTAGAGTCGGTTGCCATTCACCATCAGGTCGTGGGAGACTGCAATCCCTTCGCAGCACGTTGGAAACCTACCTCTACCTGGATACCATTATGTCGTTTATTCCGTGGGAAAGAATATTTGTACAACCATTCAGTGAAAGCGCAGATAACGGCTAATGTGTGTAGCCTCACCAATTCACTCAATGCAATTAGTCCTCAGTGTCTACAACATACTCAGACTGCAAATTTGCATCCTACCGTCGCATAAGACAAACATATGGGGCGAATACTTTGCCAGAATTGCAGACAAATATAAGAAGATAACTTGATATTGATCGTGCAAGAGTGTGACCTCACCTGTGTGTGTTCTGTGCCATATATTGTCACAGCTTCTGATTTGATATGAACTATGCCCACTATTATTATTATTATTATTATTACCTTTATGCGGTATATTGTTTCGCCCTGAAACTATACTAACCTAGAGCCTAAATGTGCCACTGGTACTGTCCACCTTGGACCGATCACATATTGTGTGCTCGATACGTTACGGAATGCTCGGACAAAGGCTGAAAGTTTGGCACACGGATACCGGCTACAGGCCGGGTCAGAATACGAACCAATGGTAACTCTTTCCGACAAAAGGTCTATTAAATTGTCGCTGACGGAGACCGTGCAAACACCTCATCCTAGGTTGACCAGCTACAGTCATGCGTATTGTTGCGGACTTCTTGCTCTTACACTCTCATACCTGTCTGTCTTCCGTTAACAGCAAAGTGTCATCCTACTCGAATGAATATCTGTTTCCTACAGAAGCATACATCTATCCCTGTGCTTATATCCATGAAGTCCCATTGGCTAATGTCCCATGGTAACTGAGTGTTACGGATAGTGCGTGCATGTAACTACCCAGGAGATAAGGAATTGATGCCCACGCGAACTTGTACGGACAACACGGTATTTTTGGTATAGTAGTTTGTTAACGTTTCGCCTTTAACATAAAGGCTTTGTCAGACCAGGTGAATCAGTGTGCAATTGGTGTGGGATTTTATAGCAAACAGGGGCGATAACCGCGTTACCCGAGTCTTGAGCCATGAGTCATTACAGGAACAGTTCGGGATGTCACCGCAGGTGGTTCGATCATAGTGGAAGAATTCGAGAAAAGGGCGTTAACAAACAACATTAACTCACCCAAAGTTTGGTGGCGTTATGTAGACGACACCTTTGTACTTGTTAAACGGGATAAGAAAGACGAGTTACTTGATCACTTAAACTCCATTGATGAGAGAATACAGTCTACTATTGAGTTAGAATCTTGTAGCGGCACAATACCATTTCTTGACTGCCTGGTTCACAGGAATGGGGGAAATTTAAAGACGACAGTATATCGCAAACCAACGGATACTGATGGCGTACTCCACTACACCTCTGGTCATCCGAAACAGGCTTACGCTGGGATAGCCTCAGCGTTTTTCTACAGTGCACAAACTTTGTGCACAATGGAGGAGGACAAAAAGGCTGCGCGGTGAGTGGCAAAGGGCAAACTATTAGAAAGTGGTTGCCCAAGACGGCTAGTTAAACGTCAATTGCATAAGGTGCTACACCGGCAGTCAAGACCCACAGCCGAGTGGCTAGGGACGGTCGGAATTCCGTACAAGGAAGGAAGTTCCGAGGCAATTCGGAGGGTATTAAACAAGGAAAATATAAGGGTGATCTTTCACCGATGTCGAACTTTACGTTCGGCGCTGGTACACCTGAAGGACCCGCTTCCCAAGGATAGGACGACTAACTGTGTTTATAAAATTAAATGTAAGGACTGTGCACATATGTACATAGGTCAAACAGCGAGAGAATTACGCACACGCATTTCTGAACATAGGAGACGCATTGTAAGACCACAAAGAAACGAGTTGGAATATCAGGCAATATTAAGGGACTCGGCCGTAGCTGTGCATGCATTAGGCACGGGTCACCAGATATACCACGAAAACGTAGAGGTCATTAGGAAAAGGTATCCGTTCAACCACTAAGCGGTTGATTGCCGAGGCGGTGGAAATTGCCACATCTGACGACTGCCTGAATAGAATGGAGGGGGTAGAACTCCGTAATGCGTGGCGGGCGGTCTTAAGCCGACCAGCTTGACTAGCATCGATGCGTGGATCCGATTGGAAAGTGCAAACCGAATCCCATTGTCAACACTGTGGGCTTATCCGTCAATGTCATGACACACAAAGGAACACCTGGACCATTCCCTTTTGTGATCGAACCACCTGCGGTGACATACCGAACTGTTCCTGTAATGACTCATGGCTCAAGACACGGGTAACGCGGTTATCGCCCCTGTTCGCTAAAAAATCCCACCCCAATTACACATTGATTCACCTGGTCTGACGAAGCCTTTATGTTAAAGGCGAACGTTACCAAACTACTATACCAAACCGATTGTTTCCAAACCTCTCTGAACTCACGACTACTCGATCGGTTCCAAGTATCTTCCAAGAATTTGAAACACGGTATTTTGATTTTTGTAACACCCTAACTTCTGATCATGCCTCCATGGGCGTGCCTCGCATAGTCGAGAATAAAGCATTTATTTTTTATTTTTTTATTCTTTGCACTGTGCGTGAAATTGTCGGTAAAAATTTATATCTGGTAAAAGCCTATCAATTCAAGGTCGGGGAGGGTCATGAATTAGAAGGTTGAAAACAAGGGAATATAGGTGATCAGTAGCTCCGATACACTTATCCCCATGCTCGAGACAGCAGATTGGGCACCTTTGATTATCCACTATGTTGGCCATCAGGAATTTGTTTGACGAAAGTATTGCGTGGGCAGAATTGTGTCAGGTTGCCCAGGTCTAAACAGGAGAACGATTAGGGTTCTCAACCAAAATTTTTGGTTTAAAAACCTGAGTGCAAGACAGTGGGTTTTGCGTTGGGCTACAAGGAGTTCGTTTTGAGGAATAAGGAGGCACTCTCATTCAAACCCACAACATGCAGGACGAGGAGGATGATTTTGTCTGGCCTCTAACCATTGACAAATCTGGTATGAGTGGCTCTGAAGGTGTAAAAAGCACCACCCAACATGGCTCAACGAATATCTGAAGCATGCAGACCA
Organism: Dicrocoelium dendriticum; assembly: GCA_944474145.2. NCBI lineage: Eukaryota > Metazoa > Platyhelminthes > Trematoda > Plagiorchiida > Dicrocoeliidae > Dicrocoelium > Dicrocoelium dendriticum. Next base: position 75,833,376 of record OX104060.1, on the reverse strand, counting down.
GCTCACCACAGTAAGGTCCAGCCTCACTGTGATGGAGTCCAGCCTTATTACGATGGGTGTTACGAGGCAAGACGTAGTTGTTTCTTCCTAGTCAGTAGGTCCTGTGACACATTTCTAAACCAATAGGGGCGCAGGATGTAGGGAATATCTGAACTCTAATTTCCGATGAGTCGCTCTCCTTTCGATAATTCGTCTCATGCAATACAGTTAACGAGTGGAACTTAATTAGGCTCTTTAGTGAAAGCAGTGCGTCGGTAAGTAGAAAATTTGAGGTGAACGTAGAGGTCTATGCACTTATGAAAGGCTGCCCGTAGGAAGAAGATGATCCTCGTTTGCCTTCAGCTTTCCATTCGGAACCATTGCTACCCGACTGTAGTAATAAGAGCACATAAACAGGAACAGCATGCTTGCATAATTCTAGATGATTCCTACTGATTGCAATCACCACATCCAGATTTATCAGCGCTGTCTAGTGCATTCCACCTTTTGGATCAAGCTAATGTGTTGATCGCCTTGTATCTCTACATTGCGGATTTCGAGCCATTCCCTCAAATCCACTATCGAGGAATTTCCGAATCTTCAAACACACAAATTATTTGTGGGCTCATACGAAATTTTGATCATGCCTGATTTGGTGTGCCTCGCTAAATTCCAGGACAAACTAGTAAATTAATTTAAAGCCAATTTCACGTTTCATCTGGAGACCGATCATCAAAATAGCTGTCGCACACTTTACGTCCGTATCAATCAATCGCTCGGTTGGCCTCCTGGCCGATCTGACCTCCTGTGTCAGACGAAGAGAACGTGTGCATGGCCATCCCACTGGTAAAGGTTGTCTATGAACTATCTAAGAAATATGGAAGACTGTTGGCAATGTTTGAGCCAATGAGGAGCGCCCAAAGCGATTCATTTGCAGCAAGCATAACAAAGCTTAACTTCCAGTCATTCCCATCAGGCCCCGCATTAAAACTGAGGACGACAGCCAAGCGACGAGCTAAAAGTGCATCATCTGGTGTATATGAAGCGCCCACGGCACCCGTTGCTCAAATATGCCTGAAACAATCACTGCCAGTCCGATTGCAATGAACGTGGTCAGGGCATCGTCCACCCTACAAATGGTTCCGAAAGTTCAGAAGGGCTTCGACACCAGTGTTATTTGGGATGTGGTGGCTGCAAAAGATGACCGGATACCCAGATCTTCGGCTACTCCCAATGGACCCATAGTAAATGAAATAGACGAAACTGTATTCAAACAACCTCCATCGACTGGATACAGACCAGCTGGTCATTTGACCTCAAGCAGAATTTCACGTAGTATGTTAGCGGTAATCTGCCTCACCGCTCCAGTATCGAGGTTAAATTCCTTAAAAGGAAAATCTCGATGATGTGAAACAGTGGAACTCCATACACAATAGGTGTTGTAACCAATCCTGTCATTATAACACGCGTTAACCGTCACCCAAACGAACAGCACTCCGGTGAACACCAAGAGTGCTCGGAGTTGTATTGAGTTCTGCCAATGAAGCAAAAGCTGTCCTGTTATCGACAGCTCGCCTCCGGAATGAGTCATGTTCCATCCGCCTATTCCCGGATATTCTGTAGCACGAAAGCAGACAGGCGAAGCATTACTTGGATGAAAACCGGAAGGAATTCATAGGCAGGACCATCCTTGTACACGGTGTTCCCGAGGCTGGAAGTCATGATGTGCGCGAAACGACAACTCACGACCAAGGACAATGGCGGTACATTCGAGAGACCCTCTCCCTGGAAAACGTCATAGCGCAATCCATATCGAGGCTGTGCCGATCGTCAAAGTACCAGTAATGTGGCCCGCGGATTGTGAAAGTGGTCCTTCAATCTAGACAAATATCAGCAATGATATGCAGGCCGCAGCAGTCTATCTTCCCAGCTATGGAGCAAACAGTATCTGCTAAGCGAACACACGAGTGCAGCCACTTAGTCAGACCACTTTCCGACAAGTGTTCGGATAACTTCAATCAGCTAACGAACGAAACTGGAAAACGCACCCCATACACAACACGCAAACAAAGAAGCAAATTGGTAATGGTAGGATCCATGAATTGGACACGGATGAGTTCATCACCCCATCCAAGAAGAGATAAGTAGCCGAGGTTTCACCGGGCGGCACAACATTTTATCTAAAACACACATCCCACGATTCATTGCTAAAATCAGAGGAACTTTCCTGCATATACAACAGTGCACAAGGTCTCCTGAACAAGTTTGCCGAACTGCAACTACGTCAAGCGTCACATGCCTGAAAACTGGTATTCGTTACGGGAACCTGGTTGCACTCAGAAATTACCGATGCAGAGGTCGCGATAAATGATATGTCCCTTCTCCGAAACAATCGACCTAGGAAAGGTGGGTTAATTGTATACTACCGCAAAGACTTGCAATGCGAGTCGATGGTTTATCCGGGAACGCTGATCATAGACTCACACTGCTGTTGTCTGCGACTGAGAAACAACGACACTTGCCTTTTGGCTGTTGTTTATCGTCCCCAATGTCCACCCCAGATATAGACCTCCTGGCATTAGACTAGGGAAGGGTCATACGAGGACGATCCAGTCAAATTCTTATCACAGGCGACTTCAATATTCATGAGCTGGAAGTTCCAGCATCCCCCAAGGAGTGTTTATGGCCTACCTGCAAGAGTATATTGCAAGCATTCCGCTCCTCAGCCATGTCAGTTCACTCACCAGATTCAGAGCCAAAAATAAACCATCGGTGCTTGATTTAGTGCCCACGAACGAAGGGTTTCTGATTAGGAAATCAAGGCTGGACAGCCCACTGGGGCGGAGCGACCACGTAACCATAATTTTCGACTTTGTGTATTATGCGGCGCATCCAAAAGAACATAGTAAGTGGTTTCGAACAATTATCCACTACTACATACTGGCAGAACTTGTTGGAGATGCCAGCTGGGAGTTTCCGGACGACTGTTCCATTGATAATGCTTTGTTGGATTTTGCTGGAAAGTTCAGTGTTCTGATTACATCGGCATCGGTCTCGACTGCGAGCCACGTCTGGTAAAGTCTCGAGCCAAGCGAAAGACGAGCCACGTGCACTCCATCCCGAAAGGCGCGACGGATCGAGAGCACACGGTTTGGTCGTCAGTGACTTCATTTAACGCTGACTAGTCAATGAGTTACAGCTTACATCGGAAGAATTCACAGTCATTTCTACTGTGGATGTTCTAGATGAGCTATTAATCCGTTCAAACGCCACTGATCAAAAGCTCGACGCATGTACTGATTCCCCCTAGTGTATCGCACCAATTCACATCCAGCGTGTAGTGGGAAGTCACAATCAGTGATGCTGTTAGGCCGACAGCTCAGGTCTGTTTGAGACTGGATAAATCCTATGCGAAGGTACTTGACAGACCGAACAAGTACAGACGTGTCTCAACAGTAGTAAAATGGGACTGGCAGCTACTCTAAAACTGATGTCCGCGTGTGTGCCAAAGATATTCGGCAGATTATCTATTGGAAAACTAGGCAGTTTCACCTAGTAATTTAAGTAGAAGAGGAAACCAAGCACGGCCAATTATACTATCTATGACGTCGTATTATTAGGAACTAAGGTCTACTGGACTGTTATCTCAAGCTTTTTTCCTTTACTGCACATAGCACGTCCATGTCGAAACCAAAGGATGCAGATACAGATCGATTGGCGTATGCAAACGGAGGTGTTTTCAGATTTCGTTATGGTTTGCAGACAACCATTACGAAACCGTCGTACACCGGACCGTTTCATAGGGACCATAGACTTGAGGTCACCGACTTCATCGGTAAGAGAACGTGGAGCAATCGTTAACGGAGAACCAATCAAAATGATGCAGCTGTCTCCCGATGCAAACGTTTGCTCCGCTCCAATCATGCTATGTAACGAGCCAAACAAACTTTGATGAGTCTGTCAGTGAACCAATGATACGATCGTGATCACGCAGTTCGTCTTGTGAACTTATCCTATAGTATTCTATCCATCTACTGAGAACATTTCAGGTTAGAAGGCATCCCACTTGTTTCGAGTCAGTCGTAACCGAGGAACCTGATTCACAGATAGTATCCAACGCATGCGGAATTTGCCAATCGAATTACTAACGTTACGGGATAACGAGGCCAACGACACCAGACGCATACGGGAGTGAAGACTGGAGGACGATTACGCTCAAACTAGCATGGCGGTACTACGACCCGAAGGAGAAGCAGCATGTCAGTCAGCAAGAGTACGCCTACTAACTCAACCAAGGCACATAAACCTTTCGCGCAATCATTACTAGGAATCAATACACACAATACAGTCGAACCCGCTTTGTTGTTCACCAACGGGATATTTCAAAGGTGGACAAAAAAGCCGGGTGGGCAATTAATCGATATAGCCATTTTCCATTAAATACAGTATACCGCTTGAATTGTGTTGTGCTAACCAACGCCTACAAAAGGCGTTTATTCAGTAGAGCATGACCTATAATTTAAAAGTTATGCCATAAAACATCGTACCTGGATAGCTATAGAAATTGTCACTAGTGTATATTTTTGGTAAGAAAAAAATACAACGTCAGTTTTACATTATTTTGTGCTGCTAATCCAGTCCCGTTTGCACTGATGAAGTCCAACATGGACAAGAAATCGTTGCCCAACCAATGCAAAATTCCGTTCGCAAAGTTATATGATCTTGAATGTGACACGCGCTGATTGCTGTTAGTCACCGAGGCGTCCGGCACGTCATCCTCTGATTCACTACCTTTTAGCTGTTCGATTCGCTTCCCTTGAATTTGACTGATGATTTCATCTTTAACGTTTGTCAGATCTGAGGTATATTTCACATCGTTGTCAATGGTGACGAACACTTCTGCATTGATGACTGGGATTCTGCAAGCGCCGATCTCGTCCTCAGCGATGACGGCATCATCAGAAGCTGAAGGGGGTGCCAGTCGACTGCAGCCAGCATACCGAAATCAAGCTTTTCTTCTTGCACTGGTAACCTGTCTCCAACTTTGGAACCAAGTGAATTGCATCCAGCACAGAAATCTTGGATTTGGCATCTACTGCCGAAGATGTGTTAGATAACAGTAGTTTCGATGTGACAAAATATCCGAACCACAATTGTTTTCCTGTAACGGATTTGCGGTTTCATAATCTCACCTTGTTCCACAGGTTGAAGAATACTTATCGTGTTTCACTGCAAGAAGTTTATTTGAAGGTTTTCAAGCCTTCTATCTGTGGATGCGATTTGCAATTATCCAAGTGCAACACAATTTTTCGGCCAATTTGGCTTAGCACTTTGTCCCAGTCGAGGATCCACATGGTGAAAATTTCTTCCGTTATCCACGTATATTTGATAGCTCTGTAAGTTACTGGAAGTTTGTCCAAATTGACGTCATTAAAACATCGTGATTTCTTGCTTTTTCCAATCAAAACCAATTTTCTTTTGTCCGTGACTGACATTCGCGCAGCACAGGACAGTGATACTATCCATAACATTTTTCGCCCCGCTGAGATGGTCTGCAGAAAACACAAAGAGCCATTTGGAGTTGCTCGGTAGAAAAAACCTGTTTCGTCTGTATTGTACACGCTGTAATCATCAAATGCATTTAAAAGTGCAGACACTCGCTCTTTCAGCCAGTTTTCATGAACTGTTCTGTCCGCGAAACCCTTTCCACTATGCGCACTTTTATACACAATTTGATTTCAATTCTTTTATTTTTCCAATCATCATTCTGTGGCTGTACAGTGTTCCCTGACTTTTGGCAAATTCTTCTACCATTTTCTTCACAAGCGTGCTTGTAACTGCTTGGTTGTGTTCCCGAACCGAGATAATCCATTCTTTAAATACAGTTTCAACTTCTCCATCCTTTCCACATCGCTTCCCTTTTTGAGTGCATACAGTGCCTCGCGATAAATTCTGTCGGAATTCCTTTTCGCTGGCAATCCATCCTTCTAATTTATAAAGAGAAATATGTAAATCACCCGGTAACTTGGCCTGCGAGGTTCTTGGTGGATAAGTTTTAACTTTATCCAAAACACCCAACTATTATGTCAATGACAAATCCTTTCCGTTATTGGCTATGGTTGTGTGTAAACAATAGAGTATTGACAAATGTGGGGCGGAAAGTTGATGCGACTTTGTTCTGTTCTTGAGTTTGGATTAGGGCCGAGGGTTTGCCCCCAGCTGTCTGTACATTTAGCTTGCTCGTGCATTGAATGACGTATGCAACCTTTTCTCATCTGTCAATAACGTTGTAGACATCTTTGTTTATCTTGAATCGATCAGACCGGATAGCTGTGGAGTAATCGCAATAAAAGTTAGTTGGATAGAAGGCGTAAAATTGACAAAGCGCTAAGAGCACAGCGAATGCAGCCGGGCCCTTAAGCGGTGAGACGGCCATGGCAATGAGCAATTAGACGGGGAAGTTTTAACCTATTTAGGAGAAAAGAAATTGTAATTTGAAAAACTGAGCAATAATGCGGGGTTGGATATGAACGAGGTGGGCAATAAAGCAAGTTCGACTGTATTTTACAGAGCAAGTTAGTTGTTGGCAAGGCACCTGAGCTGTTGCTCTGTGATGGTGTATTGAAGGAATCACAGTTGATGTCATATGGTGGTTACTGTGCAGCAACTGAGATGCTCAGGTAGTTCATTGGTGATGACACGATGAATGCAGTAATGTCATGAGGATTGTTCACTCTGTTCACTGCAGTGTTCACAACCAATGCATCCGCCTTGAGCAGAGCTCAGTCGGCACTGGTTGTATGACGTCTATGTCGTGGGGATGACTCGTTTTTTCTACCGCAGTCTCATTCGCTGCATGGCGATTGCATGTCTGAAGTGAGCCCGCTGAAATCTGCAGACGTTGGGTGGATCTTGTCAACTCCGTAAGAGTTCAGTCTGTCTGCAGTACTCCCATTTGTCCTCGTGTTTAAGTGAATAATTGGGCGTAGCAATCGACAGCCACTTTGGAGTTCAACTACTTAACAGCTCTTCGTCGCTTTTGGTGGACACATGCGACCATGCATCTCAAGAGAATTCGCTCTGAAAGATCTATCGAAAGTGAACAGTCCCGGTAGTAACTGACCAGCGATTAGCATAATAATTTTGACGCTGCATATTCTGTTTCACAAGTAAGCCATGAAAGTGAGGATTTGCATGTTTGGTGTCGTCCGTCCGAGGAATTGATCTCAGCTGAGCCTAGGTAAATCATGGGATTGGTTTGCGTAGATCTAATTAATTAAACCAATACCCTTGCTTGCCAAAACAAATTTTCTTATCCCATTCAGTTTGTCATATGTTCCATCGATTTCGGCGATCTGGTTGCATACGTTTCGCCACTACGCGAGGTGTAATCTTCAGCGAGGTGATATGCATTGTGCAACCGCGAGTGATCATCATTTTATCGTTAATGCAAGTGGTGAGATTAAGGCTTCACTCCGGATTGATTAACTACTGACTTGGCACCAAGCAATAGCGGTATTACACCGGCCTAGCACAAGAACTACATCTAAATTTACTTTCATTTGGCTTGCCGGACTCAGTGGTATTGCCTAACTGCTCCACCTGTTACCCATTACAACTTTGTGCTCTTCATGACCTGTTATCCATACTACCTTCACAGTGACATACCAAGACGGTGGGATGCGTCATCTTATTCCTGTTCGTTCGTGATTCAATGAACAATGAATTTTATACGGGCTAAGTAGCAATGGTTTACATGTCCCGTTGGGTGGGTGGTATTGCGGGGTTACCGAATAATAAAAACGGTGGGTTATTTACATTTACAAGGGACCTATCGTTTGTTGCGCTGTGGCCTTGTGATCCGTGTAGCTTCACAGCACAAACATGTGACAGCAATTAAATCCCAAGTACAATCCTGGAGTGGAATGCAGATGCAGTACGAGGTAATAAAGGGTTGTTGAGTAATTGAGTCATCCAAACTTTTTTAAATATGGATAGTCATTGTGCATAATTGACCAATTCTTGTAGAGCATTCCACGGGTGACACACGCAGATGGAAAGGAAGTTCCTGCGGCAATCCAGGCGGCTGTACGGCTCTGCGAGTTTTAGTGAGTGAACTCTAAATTTGGTATTACTCCTGAGTGCAGTAACGAGCAGCCCACATGATGTTGATCTTGCAGGATTAAGTCATCATCATCATCATACACATTAGCTATAGGTGGGGAACACCTCAGCTACTGTGCCGCAATACAGGATTAAGTACACCACTATCAATGGTCACTACGTAAACAGCGGTTACGTCCTCTGAATAACCACAATTTTTCCAATCTCTCCTCCTATGGAATATGTTGAATGCCAATAGCGTACTCTGATGCTCGAACTTGGGGCTACTCCAATGTACTAAGGTTGTGTTTTGGCCATGGGTGCCATGATGACGAACATACGCACTAAGCATCCGCCGGAAAATAGAGCGATCTACTTTTCCGAAGGCCCATCGTAGCAGGCCCACATGTTGGTTACCAGTTTTGTAGACTTTCACGGATTGCTTAGAACAACCCAAGTCATCTGGAACCAGTACGCTCAAATCACCTTCGGTGCCAGCTCGCTGCAGCACACACGTTCCGAGTCTGTAACAGTGGTTGCTCTGGTGTCGTATGGGGAGCACCTTGCATTTACTCACATTGAATTGCAGTGAATTTTTGCTGGAACACTGATGTACCGTGGCTAGATCACTCTGAGGCAGTCGCTGGTCAGTATTCCCCTGAACCTTGCGGCAACTCTTGACATCGTCGACAAACAGCAGGAAGGTAGATGTATTCGCCTGTGTAAGGTCATTGATTAATATCAAAAACAATCGGGGACCTAGCACCGAGCCTTGAGAAACACCCCATTCAACTTGTTTGGGGTTCAGAGAAGCAGCTACAAACTCTGACTACCATTTGCCGCTGAAGGTGATAGTTGGCGATCGAGATTCGAAGAGGCTCACCGAACCCGTAACGACGTAACTTGGAAAGGAGTATCCGATTATCTAGACGGCCGAATGCTTTCTAGGAATCCAGGTAGATAAGATCAACATCCTCTGCAGTTCAGCTGACTGTGACCACCAAATCTGTGCTAGTAGCAACTTCGTTGTGATCGATTGATTTCGACGGAAGCCGTGCTGCTCAGAAATAATAATTTAGAGTTTTCCAAATAGCCCACCAACGCGTTGTCTACGATAGATTCCATCGTCTTGGGCAATATAGGGAGAAGGTAAATTAAGCAGTAATTTGAAGTCTCAGTTCTGCTTTCACGCTTGTGAATTGGTCTATCTGGCATTGGAAGAACTGTGCAAGTGGCTCTGCCAGTTGACTTACTGCTGGGCGAATAGTATCGACACCCGGGGATTTGTGTTTGCGTAGCTTGGTCAGCTTCGGTGGTAAAGGAGATGTGAGTGAGTCCCAACAGCCGGCCAATAAAAGCTGGAGGACCTCCTGATGGTAATACCCTCTGGGAGGTGAGGTCATACTGCATCCGCAGTACATTTGCTACCTCTGAAGCCGCTCGTTTTGGGCCATCAACGGTTGTGAGTGGCGGAACTCCTTGCCTCACCTGCCGTAGATCATTGACGTGCATACACAGCAGTTTTGATTGGCGCTGAATGATTATGCCATGTTCTGCTGATGTGAGGCATTGTCCTCTCTGACCGGTTGAATGCAGTGGTTTCGTTAGACTATGTTGTTGGGGATAATCTATAACATCGGCACGCTGCGTTGCGTACTGCTAGCAATTTTCGAGTTGTGCTCCTTACGTAAGTAACTGATTCAGACCGTTTGCAATTATTGATCTCCGAAACATCCGTAACCATCCGTTTGCATTTGTTAACGAACTCGAGCAAGGCGACATCCGGGGTTCATCGGCAATGAACGGCCAGGATGTCGCACTGAGTAGCTGGGCTACTCGGTCGCCATATGTAACTGATGTTCCTCTTTACAACTACAGCACATTGCCCACTCGGTTCAGAACTGGTAACGGGCCTTCTGTGCTGGATCTTGTGCTTACCAACGAGGAGCATATGATTGATTCGTTGGTTTTAGACTGCCCGTTGAGTCGCAGTGATCATGCAGTCATCAGTTTTAACTTCGTCTACTATGCAAAATATCTGAATGATAACGATGAGACTGTGCGAACCATCACAAGCTACGACCGACTCGCCCAGCTAGTCAGCGCCACAACATGGTCTTTCCTCGAAGAAGAACCCCCGGAAATCGCCTGGCTCGAGTTCGTCAACACATTCAGTCAGCTGATTGCACAGGCTTCAGAGATCAAAGCTTGCAATATGTGCAAATCAGTTTCTTTCGTTAGGAGCAGAACCCGAAAATGGATGACAGTACGCAACACAGCATCGCGAGTGTACAGAGAAGCTCCAGCACCAAAAAATTGGGACAACTACGTAGCCCAACGTAACCACTGCACGCAACTTTTAAGAGAAGACAAAGCCGCCTATCAACAGAACATCGCAAAAACCTTCAGTGCTTACCACAAACTGCTGTACAAGCACGTTAAAAGCCTACGAAAGGTGAGGCAAGGATTTCCTCCACCCAAGACGGCTGATGGCCCAACAAGAACATCTATGGAAGCTGCAAACGCGCCGCAGATGCAATACGCCCCCACGTTTCAAGGAGTCTTGCCACCAAGCGATCTACCAAGCTTTGTATTCCGCTCAATAGGACTAACCCACATCAATTTTACCGAAGAGGCTGTATTGCAAAAGCTGACCTCTCTACGAAAACACAGCTCGCCGGGTGTCCATACCACTTATCCAGAAGCATTGGGAGCAGCGGCAAACCAATTGGCAGGACATTTAGCTAAGTTTTTCCAGCACTGCTTAGACCAGAACCAAGTTCCCGCCATGTGGATGCTTGGAATAATAAGCCCGATTCACAAAGGTGGAAGCAGATCTGATCCCTCCAACTACCGCCCAGTAACCCTTCTTCCTATACTCTCCAAGGTCATGGAATCCATAGTTGCCGATGCACTGGTGTGCTATCTGGAAAACTGCAACCTCATCACTCCTGAACAGCCCGGTTTCCGTCGACAGCGGTCATGTCCAACTAATTTACTCATTGCACGCAGTAGTTGAACCGAGGCAGCCGACGCTGGAGAAGGTGTTGATGTGATCTACCTGGATTTTTCCAAGGCTTTCGATCGGCTAGACCATCGGATACTACTATTCAAGCTGCAGCATTACGGGATCGGAGACCCTCTTTTAAGCTGGATCGCCAACTTTCTACATCAACGGCAATTAGTGGTCAGAGTTCGGAGCTCTTTATCGGACCCCATACACGTCGTGTACCGCAAGGCTCGGTTCTGGGTCAACGTTTGTTTTTGGTGTTTATTAATTTCCTAGCACAGGGAATCGCTTCAAATTTCCTAATGTTTGCCGACGATATCAAGATCTGGCGCAGGATCCAGGCGAACACCGACCAACATGTGCTTGGTATCGATTTCAGAGTGATACTGATACGTGATACGGTGTATCAATGGTCGACCCAAAACTTATTGCATTGCAACGTCAGTAAATGCAAGGTGTTTTCCATCCCACATCAGAGCAGCTACTCATACCGACTCGGAAGGGATGTACTGCAAAAACCAACTGTCGAACGTGACTTGGGTGTCCTGGTTCAAGATGACTTGGGTTGTTCCAGACAATCCGAAAAGGCCTCGAAGACCGGGAACCAACACGTCAGGCTGTTGAAGCGGGCGTTTGGACAAATAAACAGCTCCATATTTCGACAAATGCACAGTGCGTATGTTCGTCCCCATGTCGAATATGCAATTCAAGCCTGGCATCCATGGCTGAAACACGACCTTAATGCGCTGGAGCAGCCACAACGCCGGGCATCTAAGAACGTAATTAGAATGCGCAACCTTTCCAACCAAGAGAGGTTGCAACGACTGGGATTGTTCAGTGGAAGCTATCGCAGACTACGAGGCGACCTTATTATGGCACACTTGGTTCGGCGAGACCCACATCATGTGTGCCGCCCTTTACTGCAACTCAGCAGCAATACAAACCTGAGGGGCCACACATTGAAACTCGCACAACAATACAGTCGTCTGGAGTGCCGCAGAAATTTCTTTTCCATCCGTGTCTGTCACCCGTGGAATGCTCTGCCAGAATCGGTCGTCTCTGCACCGACACTGGCAGTATTTAAAAGACGGTTGGACGATGCACTCATCCACTTACACTTTGTCACTTAACACTACGACTCCATCCTACACCTGGAGTTTACCATGGAATTATTTATTGTTAACTGTGGATGCTGTGAATCTAAGAGGATCGCAGGACTGCAGCGAAGCAAACGATAAGTAATTATTTTCATATTTAAAGTGTTAACTAATTTTCTATCCTTATGATCATTAATGTTAGGTTGATATCCCTACCAACTATGCAACGGGACTTGTAAAGCAACGCTTCTTAACCGGTATAAATTCATTGTTCATTGTCTCATGGTCCGCAGCTCGGTATTCTGCATAGCAGATGAAGTTAAAAGTAATAACTTCATGATCACTGCGAACTAACGGGCAGTCCAGTACCAACTCATCTATCATATGTTCTTCGTTGATGAGTACAAGATCAAGCACATTTCTTAATACCTGTTCTGAACAGAGTGCGCGAAGTGACATGAAGGGATACAGACTCCTGCAGATCAGCTTTAAATTGTTCTTCGCTCGTGGCAGGTGTTTCCAAACCATGCACTTAAAAATCATCCACAGTCAAGATGTGAGTGTGTGTGTGTGCGTTCGCCATAGAATTGTCGAAATTTGGCAGTCTGTTTCAGACGTATAATTAGGGGGCGATATACCAAAGCCATAAGGCAAGCATTTCTGCCTCAACCGCAGGCAACATCAAAGCGAAACAGGAATCACTGAATCTGCATAATCCAAGACCTCGCAGTATAAGTCGCTTCGGTACTACAGAAGTACGCCTCCCCTTTTAGTTAGTCTGTCGTTCCGAATGAGTGACATGTTAGGTAGCGAAATTTCAGCGTCTGTCCTTTTAATGTGTAACCATATCTCCGCAATACAGAGGACATCATATTTCGGGGAAACTTGACGATCTCTCTGTTCAGTCACCTTAGTGTACAAGCGTGTACAAGCGGGCTAGTAGATAACAGGAGGTCAAGGAATTTAAGCGTGTAGGATTGCCGACTGATATGAGGTCAGCTGTTATCTGTTTTCTGTTGAGACATTGATACTAATTTCGTACCTTGCTCTGGGCAAGGTGCGACTTAACCCACATCTAGATATACCTCAGTATCGGGTAAATGAGCAAACAACACCGGTACGTCTGCTATTTCAGAGGATTTTGTAATTGGACCTTGCAAAGCATCTGCAGTAATTTACGGTAGCTCCGATGGATGGCTATTTCAAGTTTTGCGCCAACTACGTAACACATCCGTCGCTGTTTGCTCGAGATTGCTCGAGGTTTGCACCAGGTTTAGGATTTTGGGGCCGTTTCCCCTATACTTTGTTAAGAGTGGTAACCTTTTGGGCGACAGCACCACATAATCCCAGGAAAGGTTTCCACGGATAAATCGCCATTGCTCTGAATTGTGATTTCTGGCCTCATGACTATCGATTTAAGCAACCTCTGGCACACCATGGATGTGTTTGGGCGATCAGGCTTGTTGTGTCCTTATTCGGAGTTTTGTTCGACTGTCACATGTCCGCGGAAAATCAGGATAGATACATGTCCCACACGATACATGCCGCAGCAAGTTACCGGAGTACAGATATTTTCCACATCAGTTGAGGATTCTAGTGTTACTCTGATAACTCTGCGCTCGCAAAATGGTGCAGAGTTTGGGTGACGAGTAATTCGTACTAATTTTGTGGGTTTGACTTTTACTTTCATCAGAAAGCAAAGTGTGTCCCATTGGTTTAGGTCGTCGGACAAATTACCTTGCAATGTGACAGCTGCTGATTTGGGTGTGTTCGGTTACACAACAGTCAGGGCACTATTGTTAGATCCCTTTTTCGATGATCTGTAAGCTTTGGGGATCGTTTGCCCTGGTTTGCTACCAAGTGATGTTTGCTTACTGTTAGTGGTGCTTATAACAGAGGAGACTGAAAGCGCCGTTCAACTGGACACCAACGCTGTGTATGATCGAGGAGAGAAAAGGGGTCCATGAGAAGCTAGACGTGTACTTACTAGTAGATAGTGGTCACCAGCGACAGTTAGACAAATCCCCTTTAGCTTCTGTGCCGACAACGGACTGGATGATGAAAGCAGGATTTCCGTACAATGTGGGACCCACTGACACTTCGGAGGTGTTGGCTAGTAACTACACATGTAGCAGCAGAGACGTTTTATGATAAGTTAACAACTGCTGTCATAGAACAAATTAACCGATTGCAATGTATCCTTGCCGCTGATTTCAATTTTATATACATTCACCGGTAATGAAACATTAAATCTACCCATCATATCAGGCACGACACTGGAGGTAGTGTTTTTAAATGATGGAAACTGGTGCTCTGTGTGCAGTACTGCCCTGATTGGAATAACTAAACAATCGCGATTGTTGTTGTCATCTAAAGCAAAATAAACTACCAAGATAACACTCGCTTCATGGATCGAAGGTTTAGATGCAGATAGTGCTCTTCATGAAACATCGACCGGGTTCATGAACGGTTACATGCACCGAATTTGGTTCATTTTTTAACCTATTTGAGTGTGTCATTGTAAGCGGTACACACATTTAAGTGGTAGGCTGCAGGTAGATGAGGGAAGGTGTCGAAATGTTTGGCAAAGTTAAAGAAAAGCACATCGACCGCCTCGTCCCGACCTAACGCGTCTGCCCATCATTCCCGTGTATACACCTAATTTGTGAGCTAAGAGCAGTCTTTACGAAAACGGTGATGAAATGAACTGTGCAAGTCGAACGTCCTCAAGTGGGCTTCCAGGACATCACTTACTACCTTTCCCAGTGATTTGACTAGCCCGCTAGTCAAAATGATCGGTCTGTAGTGATCAGGAAGGAGTTTATCACCCTTCTTGAAAATGGGACATATTCTCACTTCCTTCCAGTCAGAAGTTAAGGAGCAGTGGAGAAGGGACTTATATAAGGAATAATAATAATAATCATATTTCTTTTGATGAGAAAAACTGTGTCTATAGCAGCACGGATCAACTTACACAGAAGAATCCATGCTCTTTCATGGGTGACATTCATAGGTGGAGTATTGGGATATGCGTTTCATGTATTAACTTTCGGCCGGATGGTTGAGGCCAAGGCCTAGCTATGGAAATATTGGTGTTTATTTGTTTTTGGGCCCCTCGTGGAATAGCTCATCGAGGGATTTTTCACATGTGAATATAGAGCTTAGAGTAGTTAGATCAAGGTAATTGGCGAGTCTGCTACTAAACGTTGCCACATTGTCACATGACCGGTGTTATTCTAGTTTATTCCACAGATAGCTCTATGAGACCAGGAATAAATTAGAGCGGAGTTTCGTTATAGTCTAAGGTATATTCAATGTATAATCTTTGTTGCGATGCGCTCGAGTTTAGCAATGTTGTAAATTGTATGTATGCAGGTTGGAATAGGTCTTTTTGTGTCACATATTGAGAAGCAGCAACAAGTTGTGCTTCGATTGTCGAATCCAAATTGGTTCCAGATAAAGTGCATTGCAACGTTCTCGATAACTCATAGCAGAGTGTTTACCAGTCAGATGTTTAGTAAATGATCTCTGAGATTCTCCACAGCAATTCAGTCACTCTTTCTCATATTTACGTATATTATGCTGCAGTACTCGAGGAAGGGGCGAGTGAGTAGCTTTAAAAGCTCAACTCTAGAACGAGTTGAGTGGATTTTGTTTGATATATTGAACATAGACTGTCTGGCACTGCTAATTGGTATTGGGCCTGTTCGGAGAAATGGAACGTAGACGAGTACCTAATGGCAACATCTAGCGTGGACAAATATGTAGGGACGAGTACATTGCCTAGGGTGATAGGTTTTTCGGGGATGCAGCAGCCGTAAGTCATGATGCCTAATTTCTTAGCCGAGAGGTTCATCACCCATGTGCAGCGCCATGACTCAAGAGAATGTAAATCATCTTGAATGAGCAGTAACTACCCGTGAAGCTCGTCACGCCGAAACTTATAGACTAGTTTGATATCGTCAGCAAACAAAAATGATGTACCATGTTGTACAGATGTGGTGATGTCATTGATGTAGAGCAAAAGAGTAAGGGACCGAGCACGCTCCCTTGAATTCCTCCACTGGTGATTGAGCGTGGGGAAGCGCGATAATCACCTGAAGTGACTACCTGATGACGATCACGCAAGTATGACGATAGCCAACCTAGTAGTGGGTCCCGGATCCCAACTTTCTCTAACCTTATACCAGTCGCTTGTGCGGTACTCGGTCGAATGCTTGGTACATGTCAAGAAACAAGATCTCCACTGCATAGCCGGAATCGATTGATTCTGAAATGTGATTAAGGTAATGCAGTTGAGAGGTTTTGCGCGATCGCTTATTGAGAAAACCGTTCTGCGAATTATTGATCAGGCCAATGTAATCAACAAAGTTCATCATCTCCATTCTGACAGCTTTTCAAATAGCCGAGCGATTATTAGAGTGTGGTGAATTGGTTCGTACTTATCAGTCGTTTGTTTGGAACCTCCTTTATGCCGAAGCATAATAAATGGCGCTTTCCATTGGTTTGGAAAGTGGCCAGATTCCAGCGATAGGGTGAACATGCTCATAAGTAGCAACGATATGTCAGGTCCTGCTAGTTTAATGGTGGTTGGTGAAATGCCATCAGATCCCAGCCCGTTTAATTGGATAAATTGATGCATAGCGTTGAGCGAGATGTCGACTCTGCTTAAGAGGTTTGTTTCAGTGAACTCTGTGCAAACGGGCACCGGGTCAGCTTCTCGACTCACGGTACTCGCAAAATAGTCGCTGAATGTTACACAAATTTCAGCTGGGTCATTGAGTAAGTGACCCTCACCATCAACAATTTCAGTAATTAGAGAAGAGCGGTCACTGGTTCTACGGTGCAGTATTTTGACAAGCTCCCTAACTTTGCAGCTTGTTCGTAGGGCTGTATGTACTTTATTTTTTCGTCGTGTTATCTGCTCTTGTTTGGCTCTGGTGTCAAATTCATGCATTTGCATGACAAGTGAAAAGTCATGGGTCCTTCTGTATCTTGCAGCTAACATTTTGGTTTTCTTGCTGATTAAGTACTCGACGAAATCTTTGGAGATTTGAGGGGTATGAATAGATTGTGGAGCAAGGAGGGCTATAGCGTGATGTTGTTTATAGAACTGCTCCACAGCGGTGTAGACACTGGTAGAGAGGAAAAATACATTCCAGTCGGAAAAGCAAATGAACTGCTGAAATGGTGATTGGCTCACAAATCTCAGCTACCAGTGTACACCACAACTTGGGGCGAACATCATCTGCCACAAGCGCTTTGCTAAGGTTTAATTCCCGTAGTATCACGAGTACTTGAGTCTCTGTAATGAAAATATCCGTCAGCAGAGAGTTAGACAGAACTCCCATCTCCAACACTATAGGCGGCAAGCACGAATCTGTAATAAATGCCCGCGCATATTGTTCCGCAATCAGAAAACCCTTAGCATAGTCCGTTTCAGCAGCATCGCCGCCTGTACCAAACAAGTCTGGAAGAAATGAATTTAGTTTAATTCACCTTTTGACATAAGCGAAGAAGCGCTTTAGACTTATCAAAGCCACGTCGTCCAACGCCATTTCATAGCATAGCCGTGAGGCACTTTCGTTGAGAGCTCGAGCCCACTGGTGGTTTGTGTACATCAGGTTGGTGATGCAGCATCACCATTTGGTGAAGCCTCATTGCGCTGGCGTCAATACGTCCATCGATTGGAAGACTGACATCAGACACATTTGCGCAACCCTCTTGGAAGTTTAAATAATATCGAAATACACGGCTCATGGAACCATATGTGTCCGATAGCGCACTGCATTCTATTCGAAGAGTCGGTAACAGACTCTAGGCCCCCGAAATTAATGCATGGCACTGCCGTGTCAGATGAATTAACGGGACGGATTACTCTTGCCACGTTTACAATAATAAGACAAGGAACAAGGAAAAAGAAAGATCAATAAAGGTGTAAGAGAAGAGTGAACTGGTTTGCGGAATTCTACGAGAGTACGATCCGCCAATCCTATGGGAACCAAATGGGTTCAGCTAACAACTATTGAGGTTGTGATAGGTGGATATACACAAGGAAATGCCTCAAAATTTCGCTTCTAACCTAGGAGACCAACCAAATTTATGCAGGCTCCAAGCAAGAATCAGGCATCTTCGAACCACCCAGCTGGCACCACGGGGAGGTAGATCAGTAACCCAGAATATAACGATTCCTGATTATATATATATATATATATATATATATATATATATATATATATATATATATATATATATATATACATATATATAGCGGGAGAGCCAACGGACGCACAAACTTTAAGCCTCCTGTTTGTTTAAATGAGAATAATGGGACGATTGGCGCATTGGTGTGAGAAGAATGCAGCATTTTTCTGCACATGGGGCAGACCCCAGTAACTTGGGGAAGAATAGTCAGTTTGGCAGAAATCGACGGCGACTGACTCGCGAGCGACCTCGCATTAAAAACGCATAGTGGACGGAGAATGCGAAGCAGATAGAATGCTACGCCGAACGCAGCCAACACAAGGGATTCTTTGACTTCTTGAAGGCGGTGTGTGGACCGAGGTTGTAGCAGCTGAGGAGGCTGATCTATGGTTGTTCAGGTGCTACCTGTACACAGACTGCAGACATAATGCAGATCTGGCAAAAACGGATTGACGGTCTCTTGAACAACCGTTCAGAAATCGGCTGACCTACATTGAACGGCCCCAAGCAGCACGATGTGAAAGCGAGTCAGGCAGACACGCCGACAGTGGATAAGACGCGAAGAGGACTAGCTGAGCTGCCAAATGGCAAGTGTGCTGGGTCCGACAAAATCCCGCCTGAAGTATTGAAACACAGTGGACCCGCATTGTTGACTGCGCTGCACTACTTGGTGCAACGTGTATGGATTGAGGAGGAGGTGCCTCCTGAGCTGACAGAATGGCGGCCTCCGTGTCCGGATTCACCTGTCAGCTACAGGATATCTGCACCTACAGTGGGAGCTTGGGTGGCTTACCATTAACCACTCACAGTTCCATTCAAAATCCCCTTTATTTGGGTAACCCGATGGCAAACCGACTGGTTACATGGTGCATGAATGGTTTGCTCTGCTCATTAGATCACCTGGATTCCATCAGTATCCAATATAAACTCCTACTTAACCCACCTGTTTGATTAAAAGTAACAGTTTCCTCCCGTCACTTCGTAATTCCAGTGTTGGACACCTGTGTCTTTCCATCTTTTTCCCTCTACACCGGTAGTTTCAGGGTTAGGCAGCTTTGCCTGTTACTCACCTCATCATCATTTTGTGTTATTGTATCTCCACTTTGCCTATCATGCGAGCTAAACGTAGTAGCCGTAGTCTTCCAACTATGAAAACGGCTACGACTACCAGAGTGTAAGCACCAAAGTTGCCCTTAAATTTGGTGTAGGTGCGCAATACCGTTCTTCCGGATCAGTTGTCCGATGCGCTTGCTAAAACTAACTCTATTGAGAACGAAATACATAACCTAACTAACAAACTGGCTTCCATTGCAGGAACTTGGCAAAGAAGATGTCACTTACTCAGCTGTCGGATATCTTCAAACCCGATAATCACAACGAGCTGCAAGTGATCGGAAAACTTCACGCGATTATAGCGACGGTAGTAAGTAAGCGCGCTCACCGCGCCTTCAACGTGGTCCTCTTTAACGTTACAGACCGTTTGAGTATTGATACTTTGAAGAGCATGCAGCCAAGCGTGTGTAACATGCCAATGGACACTTGCACCTTTGAGCGACAGATGAGGAAACGTCAGGGCAAACCTGCGCCATCGACTTTACCGAGAAGTAGCCAAGGCAGTTTTGGACAACAGGTTTAACCTTAGTGCACGGGCGGACATTGGCCGGATGATAGTTAAACCGATAAGACGCCCCTACCTAGAGCTATTCCATCTCCATGTGCTGCTCCTGCCGTGCGACATAGACGCTCAGTACCACACAGCGTAGCTCCCATTATCCTGACCATATCGTCAGGAGTAGACTTAGACTCATCCCCATACGCAGGTAATTTCGGCCACAAGAAAACAAAAAGCTGTCGCGAATGATAATGGCGGCCATCGACGACCCCGAAATTGCAACCAACTGCTTGATAGTGATGCCAGTAATGTGATCACAATAGTTGCTCAAAACAGGGACCCGAACATGCAGGGTGTAAACAATGAGCTTGAGGTCCATAGCGCCCCGCTTTATGCGGCTACAGCCTCTCACAAAATGCAGTTACAAAATTCTTGTCCATAAAACATTGTCACCTCAGGTTTAAAAGTACCTAAAAGAGGCAAGACATCCCTGACCCCATATCATCAAAATTAGGCTCATCACCGCTACGATGACAATGCGTATTTTATTCCAGAAGTATATTCTACGAAATCACAAATCAAACCTCGATATCAGCTGGTCACGCAATTATCCCGGTGCCCGTAGCCGTTCGAGAGACAGAACTCGCCAAATTGCAACTGGTACTTTCCTGTTCAGCGACATCGATCGTCTGTCAATCAACCATCACCAGTTCAATTGACTAATAGGGGGAACTACACGGATAACCGATTTCGACAATGCCCCCCGGCGTTATCCATTATATTCTGTTCACTCAAAGCAACTTGGAGCATCTGCCTAGTTCTTACCTACACCCAGACCAACTTTAATGAATATGGCGAGTTGCGAATTGTCACACCAGTTCTAAACGGAGAGCGCAGTTGCCCTTTACCATTTATCCGGACTTCTATCTGATTCAATCTCCCACAAATTATTGGTACCCAGTACCCGACTGACCCTCTCCAACTCGGTTACAGTAGATGACAAGCCCTACAATGACACTTTTGCTAACAAGCCATTGTTCCCTCATCATGCAAATGTCCGCAATACCCCTAGTACTGCGCGTCACCTCTGCTCCTCAAATGCGTTGGTCATGCTTTTCCACCTGCCACATCTACGGAAGTACACAACGCTCTAACAAAAATCGGCATCAAAATCTAAAAAGCTTGAAAAATGCAAGAAGCCAGCGAGTGTGGATAAACGTGACGATATTGAAATTTGTACCTCCTAATGCAGCTACATCCATCCATTAGCTGGTTAAAGCGCTCGATCAATCAAAAATAAGACACATATATTAGACCCCTTTTTCTATTGATCTGGTCCTCAGGGATGGCTCGTCAACGAAACATGGCATTGCGCCACTGCGACTGACACATATCTTCCCATCCATGGTTACAGAACCTTCTGTATTGGACGCGTCAATAACCGAGGTAGCAAGTCCCTGAGGACTTTCATGCCTCTACATTTGAAGTCTTGCATACTGGAAGGCCCGAGCAGTAGGGAACAACTTGACTTCTTAATTGGTTGTATCTACAACTCACCACACACTACCAAGGAACGTGCTACGGAACTTGTCATCAAGATTCCGAACCACCGCCTACTCACGAAATAATAGGAGGTTAATTTGATTTGCCGCACATCAATTCGGACACTCTTACAGCACCGCAAAAAATATATAAGGTTCTATTAAACACCATCACGCATGCGAGTGGAATCAGCTTCTAAGTGTACTCACTACACAATATACTGTTCTTGGCATATTTCTGACAAGAGGAATCTCCAGTGCATTCGCGAGTGGCTCAGAGAATACCCAAGGTGGCAACTATAACGTAGTGAAGCTCCCGTTTGAGATAACCAGAGTCCGCCGTTGCCCTGTGAGACCAGTGGCGGCTTACCGACCATTCTGACGTATAAACTGGGACAGCTGCTCCGCTCTCCTCACATCCGTGAATTGAGACAGGCGCTTACTGGCAACTGATATTAATGTAGCCACCAATGAGTTGTACAACAAGATTGTATTCTGTCTCCATTTACTCGCACAAAGCAACTCGAATGTCGACCATGAACACAACCAACCGCAACGATTCTAAAGACAATATCTAGCAAACTCAATAATTTTGATCCAAATAAAGAATACATAAGAGTCCCACCTTCTTATGTGCATCGACGAAAATAGGCTGCAGTAGAGAAACAGTCTTCGGTGAAGTCAGCACAGAAGAATACCGCGGTTTTATGTGTAACACAACGTCTTAATCGCTTACTAACTTACTAAGGGATGGGGGAGCTCGTAATGTGACAGCCATCAGGTCACGTTTCACTGCATAAATCAGTGCTTACTGACCAACAAGAACTATGCGAGATTCTAATCATACATTTTTGCAACTCCTTCACGGATGCTAGTAGGACACCATCAGATCACCTACCTACCTACAGAAGATGAAAGCTCCAGCCTTACCTTTGAACTGTGCACTATCACTAGAGTGATCAAGTCTCTCGAATTGTCCTTCTAACCTGGTCCCCACAGCTTACCTTATGTATGCTAAAGCTAAGTGGTCTTAAATTAAACCTCATACCTCTAGACACTATCTCTCTATCAATGGGAAGCATCAACCATCCTACCACCAGGAATCATGCTTCTGTTCTGCCGAGAAACAAAAATAGGTGTCGACAGAACGTTGACAACTACGGTCAATCAGTTACACGCCTATCGCATCACGAGGGATAGAGAAAAGAGTCAAAGAACAAATTCCTTCATTTCTGCTGCCACGCAACTTTATTAACGAGTCGAAACATGCATTTTGCTGGCTAAGTCCTGACAGGCGTGTCAATCCGAGTTTCTTGAATTGGTGACCTGATAAACAGATCCAGGCCATGCACTTCTCATCCTCTTCCTTGTCATGGAGAAGGCTTTCGTCCGAGTCATGCATTCTGGTCTGTTAATTAAACTGCAGTCCTTCAGTATATCACATCAGCTGATGTCATGGTTTTCATCCTATTTGACAGGGCGTACGCATATGGTACCGCTAGACAAAGCGGTCACAGTTCAGGTTCATCACTAATGGTGTTTTAAAGGGCAGTGTTCTGGACCCTTCTGTATGTTAACGAAGTAGTTGCTTGCTTCACACACAGAAAAACATTCCTGTTTGTGGATGATATTAAAGTTGTCTTCCCTCTGAATGGTAATGGACCAGCAACTGACATGAAATAAATGAGAATATCCGTGCCTGGGGTGTGGATGAGGGTTTTGAGCTGTTCTCCGAGCTGCCCTATATCAATGATATCTCTGAAATGGCAGCAAGGCTTTTACTACCATTTGGAGTCAAAGTTGCACACCATCCATCTGAAATAATTCGCAGAAAAGTCTTCAAAGTGAAAGACAAACTTAGCAAAGAGGAAGAAACTGGTGTGGTTTATAAGATCTGCTGCCAGAACTGCGACAAATACTACATGGGACAGACTGGAAGAAAGCTTGGCAAAAGGCTACACGAACACAGCCTAGCCGTTTGTCGCTACGACCAGAATTCCCTGATATCAGTGCATATGGATGCTGAGAATCATCAATTCATCTTAGAGCATGCCAGTATCCTCGAAAGGGCTAAACGCCGGCAAGCACGTGAGTTCACTGTAGCCTGGTACGCAAAACAGAACTCGATCAATATGCACTTGGACATTGAAGTCGCTTACGAGGCCGTGCGAACCAGGCCCCTGAAGCCGCACTGATGACGTTGCCTTGTCAGGCAGCCAAACGTCTCCACAATAATCACTCAGCTCGGAGAACAGCTCAAAACCAGCAACTGACATGCCCCATATTCAGAGCCATCTTACTGGATTAGACCGGTGTTGTGACCACTGGAAAATGGAATTCTCACCAGCTAAGTTCAACGCCGTCGTCTATCGCTGTAGTCGTCTGCCAAATACCTTGCGAATAAACGCAGCACCGATTGACAATTGTCTTACAGCACATGACCTAAGAATACACTACTATAGTTCACTAAACTGGGGCGAACAAACCGAATACAGAATAGCCAAAGTAACTTAAGATACCGGCCAGTTGTGTAAGTCGATGGTGTTTAGGTAATCCAGAGTTGCTCTCTATAAATGTTGCGTTCGACCTATCGTAGAATATTGCTCCTTAGTATTAACTAACTCGCAGAAAAGTGACAGCATAGCAATAGAGAAACTGCAATGTTCATTCACCAAGCGACTACTGGAACCATCTACACTAAACTATTGTAGGCGATGCAAACCGCTCTAACTAGACCCATCGTGGTTCCACAGACTCAAGGTTAAACCAGTATTCCTCTTTTCACATACTGCATAACTCAAGCGCTTATATCGAGATTTGTTCGGCAGAATGTGGATAAGCGACACCCATTACGGACTAGACCCCATTCGATTATCTTAACGAAAGCTCGTAGAGAATCCGCGCTAGTTTCTTAATTTGGAGATATGTGTTCGCATGGAATAGGTTACCAATGGAAATCAGATCAATATAACTGGCTGCAGCATTTCGCAATGGGTTATGCCATTTTCGCAACTCAAGCCCTATCGCAGCATTGCATTGAAGACGAGATAGGGGAACGAGGTCCAAATCATTTTCAACCTAATAATCTGGCAAAGTATCTAATCGTGAAGCCTGTCGTTAACATTGCAGCCCAAATCCGATAACAACGGCTCGTCCAAAGCAGGGTATCCTTAATCTATTGAATCTTCCTGTCCCTCTTCAGAACTCACTAGACCTATTTACTGTTTTGACAATATTTTCCAAACGTTTGGGATACCGGGTTCCAAAGTAGCCGTGACCTACATTGATTCCCTTACGCCTGCTTGACCCTCTATTTTAAGTACTAATAAGGCTTCTGAATTGGTCATATTTAACGGCCGTTCATTCAGGGTCTGCAAAATCTGTCGAATGTGGCTCCCAGTCTCTGATGTCAACTGATCTATTTCCCATTTTCTCTGTTTTGCAACCATTTGGGACACCGGCTTCCGAAATAACCCTGACCATCAACTTCGCTGCCAACATACGCATTTTCAAGCTTTTTGATGCCCCTGCAATTCTAGTCTACAGTGGCTGACTCACTCACCCTTGCTTGATACTCTAGCGCTTCTCGGAGTACCATAATTTCTCTCTAGATCCACCAAAACGACCCACCTCACATATATTAGCATCATCCTATATATCCGAATACGAATTTATTTCAAGTCGGATCTCTTTCCACTGCTTAACCTACTATTTTGACTAGCAGTAAGGATTCGGAATTGTTCCTCTCCAACGGCCGTCCATTCAGCGCTTCCGTTATCTAACGGATATGTTCCTTCGTCTACCACTATTCCTATATAGAACTTCCAGTGAGCCTCTCCAGAGCCTGTCAGTTTTCGTTCTCTAATCTCTGTGGCTCAGACTTTACTTCGGATGAACCACACAGATCTGCTGCTCAACTGACAAATCCTTAACAACCTAGCTCCACAGCTAATATTGAAGGACTTAATGAATCAGGCGATGCTGCCACATATACTCTTGCACCCTAAGCTAACGTTGCTTGATGCTTTTAACAAATGTTCTCCTGATTAACCACAGCCACACGGCGTAGGTCCCCTGCACCTCACTTTGGCTTCCGAGGCTGTCACTACTCTTTCTATCATCTCTTTGGTTCCGCCTTTCTTTTCCTCGTCTGCACCATTTGCCCACGCTGCTCAACCGATATATGTCTGACACAGCAAATCTGCAAATGTAGCTAGGGGACTTAATTAACAAGGCAATGCTGCCCACCCGTCTCACTGCCTCAATGCATTCTCCTCTGTATTGACATTCCTGTTTTCTAATTGGTTTAAAGCAACTACTACCCAAACACACCTGGTTCGGAAGACCACCATTCTTGTTGGCTTTCCTCTGTGGGTTGATCTCCCTTCGTCAACATTGCTTAGCTCATCGTCTTGATCAAGTTTCAGTCTCGTAGCAAAGCGCGCTCACTAATCTCCTTACCTCACCTCTGTTTGCTTGTGCGCTTCTTCACTCTTCATCATCAACTAGTTTCTAATTCCGAATCTATCATTGTCTACGTGCTACTGTTCGTTCCTTTATCTAATCTAAATCGGGTGGGTAGGCTCAAATACCTGCGCGCAAGTCGCCTAAAATATCACTGCTGATTTCTATCTGCTCTCCGACGATCCAGAAATAAGGGCATCAGTGTCATTGGATCCCGCACTTATTTGATCTCCTTCAATCTATTCCCCCTCTCTATTCCCTATAACTATTTGCTTTCAGATTACTCACTCTGCTCTCATCGGTATGTATAATAGCTTTTCAAGGACGGTCTGCGTAGGGGTCATGCTCTCAGTAATGCCGGTAAAGTTAGATTTGCAACGTCGCGCCATTTTACACAAACGAAGAATGTGGGATTATTTGCGGCCGATTCAACTAAACCTTTCTCTCATTGGAAATGAGCAGTAGTGCGATTTTGCTTATATTTACTGTTGACTTCTCGACAGCTGTCGCAATAGCTGTCTGACGCAGCTGCTTTGTAGGTTCGCCAAACAAACTCCATTTTTGTGTAGATACACGTTTATGAAATCTATCCATGGAGGCTGCGCTCGTAGCCCTATTTACAGCATGAGTTGAGTACAAGAGCAAAACTTACGTAACATATGCCTTGTCCGTGAGGTGCGCGACACCTTGCCACATGCTTCAAATTACTTTTGATCTCTCGCAGCTGCATAGGAATAAAATCAAACCATCTGTGGCTAACCTCAAACGTGTGGCATCCGCTCACTTGGATACGGCCGAGTCCAAACTTCTGCGTTTACTGGAAACTCACGCACGCCTACTCCATGTGGTAGAGGATCTATCTTTGTGTTGTCGTGTTGTGTTCGCTAACTTTTGCAAATCAACTCTCGACCGTACGAGGCGAAATCGGAATACTCGGTTGGAGACCGCGCTTACGAACAGCCAGGATGAGGAGCCAATCGTTCGTGATCCCAGTAAGTACGTGGTGAATTTATCAGACGTACAACTAGACGCTTTGCAGTTAGAAGCTTTGTCATATGGGCTTGATGACAAAATTCCTCCTAGAAGACTGAACAGGTTGTTTATAGAAGCTCAGTTTGAGAACTTTTTTGATCAACTTAATGAGTTTCAGCCATCCAGTCCTGAGAGTGTTGTTTGGTTTAGGAACAAATTGACTGATATTGCCCACGAAGTTAAGACCGTGTCAGTGACGGAAAAATGCGCACTTACAGGCCGATACCTTCAGGCGCTGCGTGAATTGCGAACTAAGAACGTAGTTGTGATGAAACCGGATAAGGGCTCTGGAGTGGTGGTCATGAACAAGGCCGAGTACGCTCAGAAAATGAGTAGCATACTCAACGACACGAGTAAACGTGAACGACTTAATAAGCTGGAGAACGTATCCAACGTTGAAGCTAGCATGGCTGCCCATCTTGAAACGCTTCTCCTTCATCGCGTGATTGATAGTGAGACCTATAATTGTCTGAAACCAAGTGGAAGCGCTACTCCGCAGCTATACGGGTCACCGAAGACGCACAAGAGTGGAATACCACTTAGGCCGATTCTATCAATGGTAAATGCGCCGCAGCATATATCGGCTCGCTGGCTGGTGAAGATACTTTCGCCTCTACGACAACTGTCCAATCCTATATAGTCTTAAAGATGCTTTCCAACTTATCGGTGACCTAGATGACATCAATCTCTCCGATAAGATCATGTGTTCCTTGGATGTGGAATCTCTATTCACCAACGTCCCACTACAACAAACTGGTGAATACATAAGTGAGCTAGCTGAGCACTCTAGTCATTCATTACCAATTCCAGTTGAATTGCTAAAAGAATCCTTACTTCTGTGTACAGCAAATGTGGGGTTCCACTTTCAGAACACCCCATATCGTCAACTCGATGGTGTGGCAATGGGTAGCCCACTAGGCCCTGTACTTGCTGATTTCTTCATGCTGATGATAGAAAGAGTCATATCCACAGAAATATCCCAGTTGCCATACCATAAGCGTTATGTTGATGATATATTGGCCTTTTGTTCATCGGAGCAGCAGCTTGTCCAGTTGGCGCAGCAACTCAACTGCGCACATACCAAGTTGCGGGTCATCTGCGAAGTGGAACAGAAAAACTGTCTGCCATTCTTAGACATCCTCATCAGTCGCAGAGATGCCGGGCTCATTAGAAGATCTAAATACAGAAAAGCCACATGGTCCGGTCAATACCTGCACTTCACCAGCTTCACACTAGTGCGGTACAAGCGGACCCTTGTGAAAACCTTAGTTAGTCGTGTTAGACGGATTTGCTCCGCTGATTGTCTAGCCGACGAGCTAGAGTTAATTACAACAACACTTGTGGTAAATGGTTATCCACTTAGATTTATAGAGAGACGCAGCCAACAGCGAGGCCCGAAAAACGGTGCATACGGCAGCCAAGAAAAAGATCTATATCGAGTTGCCATTCAAGAGTGACTTTACTGGATTGAAAACCACGAAACGTCTAATCTCTGCTACGCAGAGAAGTTACTGTGCCGCTCAGGTTGTGATCATCAATAGAATCTGTAACTTGCCGGTGCCTCCAAAGAAGGAAGCTCAACCGATAGGGGCCAACTCACACTGCATATAAAAATTCGTATGCAACTGCGGAGACAGTTACATAGGCAGAACCAATCGGTCTTTGACTTCCCGAATAAAGGAACACGTGCCAAGGTGGGTTCAACGTGAAATTGACCAGCATCCCTGTCCCACTGAAGTTCCGTGCTTGCGCAAGCCGCCAGCTTCCTCAATAAGTAAAAACCTACTGACTACGCGTCACCGGATAGAGCTCGGATCAGCGTTCACACTTGTATTACGTCACCCTAATCCCCGCTTCCTCCGTTTCGCCGAGGCCGTTGCGATAAGCCGGATGAAGCCGGCCCTGTGTGTTCAAAAGCAATTATTTATCAACTTAAGACTGCCGTGGACATAGGGGTGGAACTTCCGTCATTCATTTTTCACCTCATGCTTATTCGGTCACAAGCATAATTAAGTATATAATTACATACCGGTTGTTGTTAATGGTACTGAGGAGACAATACCAAATGTATGCATCTACCAGTTTTCGTCCTCTTACCGTGCTTTTCAAACATCTTTTGTGTCAAGTCTAGGTTACTTTTCCCCATTGTGTCGGATTTGTCTCTTTTAACTTTCCACATTTGCGGCCAGCATCTAAGTCGCGCGCTAAACATTTCTGTTTGCATACCAATACAACTTCCTCTGAATATTCGAACAATTGCGGCAGCGATTGGCCCTTTTCTCTGGGTTTCGACGTGTCACGCGAAATAAACCAGCGAAGTAAAACATTCCGTAATTTCGATGCAAGTTTCCCAAGACACCTAACATGTATTAGTACCCCCGAGTAGATTTGTAAACAAATGAGGGAAAACAAATTTGTGACCAGCAAGAACTGATGCTGAACCGCCAAGTGTAACACCTACGCACTTAAAATAATCTTTAACAGTTTGGCAATTTTGATTTCCTAAAAGGAATTGTGGACCTCATAGTAACATGGCAGTACATCGAGTTTACATAAGGCACGTGAATTGCGTAGCAACAATTGTATTCTGACACGCAAATAAATGAGGGAATTTGGATCAATTCATTTCACAACAAAAGCGGTTTAATCAAATTGCGCTAACATGTCTCTCAGAAATAAGGCTACTCCTCCTCCTTCATTCTTAACAAATTTCGCAAACGTTTTAACAAGCCTCAGCGTTTCTTGAGGATCCGACATGACTTCATTACAATGATGTGTACTAGATGATGCTGCGGATGCGCTCGACGAGTCTGCAGCCCGCCCTTCTGCGGATGCTAATCTCACATGTGCAGTACCGCAATCCAAAGACCCTCTGATTTCAAGCCCTTTCAATGTGCGTGCACAAGATTCTACTATCGGCTCAAAGATAGGTGAGTACGCAGGTAATGACTTGTACCCACCATTTTTGTTTGCGAGGAAATACGGTATTTTTGCAAAACTTGAACGTGGTGCCATGTGGATCACGTAGCTGATTGCCATGCCGCCTGGGGACAACGCATCATCGTACGGAATTCTCTCTTTTCCTGTGAGGTACTGTGCGCTTATATGGCTTCTCGCTCCGAAATCTTTAATCTCCATATATTTCTCAACTGTCGAAATTATTGTCGAAAACATCCATTCATCCAGGCATTTCATCAAGGCAGTGCCTGCGAAATGTGCGAACACGTTGTAGCAGTATGCAAGCTTGCGGCATCCAGCTGGTAGACAGTTCAAATATTCTCTCATCTCGGCATTTGGTTCAACAACCTGCTTCCTTCTACCGATAATGATGACCGGTCTGACGTTCTTGCCCATGTATCCTAGTGCTGCAAGCGTCGAGGCCCAACGCCCGAAAGTGCGAGCAGCTTCGTTCCCAATAACCATTCCCATCTTTAAGCTGAGGCGTGTTGATAATTTATACAACATACAGGGTAGATTCTTATGTTCTGTAGTATGATGATTCGACCTCCAATAATTCACTTTCGTCGCAAATATCAGCAAAGCCATTGTGGGTATGGCACTGCCATGATCTTTGACCACATGCTCAACGACGTTGTACCAATTTATCGGTAGTTCAGCGTCAGTAAATATCCAGTCTCCATCTCGTTCCCACTCTTCGGAACCATCGCACTGTCGTACCGCCAACAGACCAAATGATGCCACAGTGTAAGCTGCCAATGCGACCGCTGTGATGCTTATTGAGAAATCATTATTTCGCGAGTAATGATTTGCGGTATGTGCTGCGCAAAGTAACGGAAACTCGTGGCTTGTGACCGATGTATAACTTTTTGGAACTACCATTCTCTTCGATATAGGAAGCTTGGGATCAAACAATGGATACAGGGTAGCCAAAAACGTCTCGCACTGCTGTTCACATCGTAGTATTTCTTCGTATTTCGCTCTGTCAATTACGAAGTCGGCGATATTAGCGCTATCTGGAATTTAAAATTAACTTCATACCAGACAACTGACCATACCTTCATCAACCTTTGTATCCACGTTATCCACATCTGGGTGAACAGATCGCGTCGGAGAAAGTAGGGGGCTCGTTGTGCTCGCCTCACATGCGCTATCGTTAGCGCTAATCCTCGGCTTCTTCACAACCACAGCATCGGTTGATGTTCCCCGGCGTGTCTTTACCATTAAAATGACTGAAAAGCAAAACCACAATTTGTGCAACATCATCGCACCAATAAGACTCCTTGATTCGGAGAAAAGTTCTTCAGTTTCGACTTGTTTATTATACATACTGCCAACAAGAAAGTACAGAAATCTGGGGTTTGTGCGTATTTGAATACTAAATCACCTACGGCGGTTTGCAGTTGCACTGAGCGGCAGAGTGACATAGAATCTGGTTGGAAATCTGGCGGTTGTTGATGGCCCCGACGAATAGTTTGATAAGGATGACCGACGGAACCGTTAAAAATGGGGTGAGCAGGGAAACTTACAAGGTATGATTCTTGGTTTGTGAAACGACTGCAATTTTTCAGTGTCGTGTTCATTGAAGCTGAACTTGAATCAATAGGTTGCAACAAAGTTACGAAGAGGGCAGTAGTGGATTGGGAAACACGAAATGCGTGATTACGGCAAGCACAATCATTGTAGCAAAAACTGTGTTATTTGCGACACATATAACTGCGAAGCAAAAGAGACATTGTCGTAGCGACATTAACCACAAGTCCCACTCACAAGCTACGCGTTACGCATGAAGAAAATAAAACAGACCGATCGATGTCGACGTATGTCCCTTTAGCTCGGATCGTGGTTGCATAGAATTCGGAAACATCACGAACACAGTGAGATGAATGGAATCCATATACCGCGAGCTAAAGGTTGTAAAATGCTACGGATTTGTTTGAAATTGCGCATTGGTTAATGCACATTGCAAAAGCCAAGTAGTATTAAAGGTAACAGAATAATGTGATGCGTTGGGTCAAGTGAAAAGTAAGCGACAGCGATTAAAATTAGTGTATGGAACTATCGTTCAGAGAAGGACAATAGCATCGGTTACCTATGACGCACCACGGTCTGCAGGTTCAATAGCCATTGGTGTGTTGCAGATAAAACCGTTGAGGCCGATAATCTTCCGCAGGAGGTTGAGTAACTTTTCACAATCAATGACGTAACATCCATACAAATCGAAAAGCGAAAACGGTGATCTCACCTAGCAATCGTTTGTCAAACAGAATCATTCACCTTTGATTTGATGGATTTGGAATCCTCACCTCCTACTGTTTCCTTAGAAATACGGATGTGAGATGATCCGCTTTTATTACCCGAGTGTGCAAATATTTCATGCACGTTGTATGATGTCGTGAAGCGTTTCCATTGAAATCACCTCAAGCCATGTGCGTCAAGCTAATGTAGAACATGAAATCATATGGTCTTATAGGGAATTCCAAAAGTGATAAACAGTCAGGAATAGAAAATATCGCCTACATTCAAGACGCAACCAGATTTTAGCAGTTTAGTTAAAAGGAAGATGCTGAGCGAAAGTAGCGAATATGGCAATGCAATCCGTGCGGCATGCGGCTGTCTATTTCTCGACAACAATTATAAAGTGTGAACTAATTTAAATGGGTTGCTTTTCTACATGTAGTTCGTCCAAATACCTGGGAAAACGGGTCCTTCAGTCGCACCACTGCCGAATGCTAGGTTTCGTTAAGCTGAAAGATCGCATTTACACCCCCTCGTTTAATAATCTTCGAATTGTTTCAAAATATTCTTACATTATCCATGAAGTGTGCGGTTGTTCCGGATGTATTTAAAGATGCACTGACTTTACCACGATAAAAAGTGACCCACGTCAAACACAGATGAACTATCGGCTCATCAGCCATACCTGCATTCTGTGTAGAACAATGGGAAGAGCAACAAAAGTCAAAACTGTCCAAATCCTATCGTCTCGAATTGCGTTCAACAATCCTCAGCACGGATTGCTGAGAACACTTGCATGTATTACTTGTCATGTACAATTTCTAAACATTCGTACTCGTTCCATTAACTACGGTATGCGCCTGATCATCATATTCCTTCATATACGTACAGCGTCCGATAGGATATCACATGGAAATCTTCTATCCAAAGTACATTCCCTCGGCATATCTGGCAATTTACGATTTTGGATATTTTCGCACCATTCTGGTCGGCATCAGGCAGTTGCATCCTAAGCAATACTCCAACGAGTAGACAAGTCACAAGTGGCGGGATCCAAGGAAGTGTTCTAGGGCCTCTTTTGCATTTGGTGTACATTAACGACGTCTTCGATGTCAGTATGCACGGCAAAACATATGCATTCGCAGATGACACTAAAGTTGATTATGAGTTCGATTCGGTCAATTGTATTAACGCACTAGTAGACATACAATCGGGGCAGTATTGCACCACATTCTTTGATGCTAGACGGAAAGCCATGTCTACCTGACTCACACTTCGTGACATTGGCATACACTACTCGAGCTCTTCATTTTCGTCGCACAGGTAAGGTAGATGGTTGCAAGAGCCCGAAAACTACGACTGCTATTACTAAAGTCCTTTACTTTGAATGAGTGCAAAATATATTTCTATAAAACGCGTATTCGTCCCTTACTCGAATATTGTTCATTAATCTACTCCAAGCTGAGTAAATGTGATAGAAAATCAATAGAAAATGTGCAGTGCTCCTTTACAACGCGCCGAATGAGAAAATCCGCTTATATTCCCTTCAATATCTGTTGCTATGAGATGAACATAGAACTCCGCTGGTTATGGAGACTAAATCATAAGATTAACCTCATGTTTGATATAATCCACAAACGCGTCTTCTGCAAAGACATTTAGTTTAGAAACTGTGCGGAGTTTAAATGAGTAGCAGCACGTCTTGCGAATCCACATACCACGTAGCGCACTTTTCTAAGGCGCTCTGGTTCTGTACCCAGTGTGTCTCAAAATCGGATGAAAGAGAACATCGGTTGCAGCGGCAATCTTGCCTGTGTCCAACCGTTTCTGGCGGCGCGGTTGGGTTCCACCAAAGCGCAGAACCAACTTATCCCACACGTGGACATGATGCGAAGTCAGGTAATTGTTTTAAATGGACTTGCAATCCGTTATGCATTCTCGCCATCGGTAACTAAGAGTGATATGGGCAATTTGCATCCCGAATTGACAAGGCGACTGTGGTCGCCATTTGGCTCGTTTTTGCCAGGAACGCTGGAACTTGGTGCCCGTAAGGAACAAGCCGTGGTCCGCGCAAAGTTAAGGGAGTCGATCGCCGTTGTATGTCTTGCGAGTACGGTGGCTGTGTTGACCCACAGGTTGACGCTGATAAACATCTAGTCTACCGACCTGCGCGTTCAGGTCAGTGGCAAGTATCACGATGTCAGTGCGGCGTTTCGCGCGAAGGAGATCGATGAGTTGGTCGGTAGAACTCGTCTTTAGCTTCCTCCGGGCTGCGATACATTCGAGCTTATGCCACCACAATGAATAAGCGGCGCCAGTTCGTCCCGTACCTGGAAGAACACATAAAGCTTTCTAAGCCAACTGCACACTGACGAGTTTTGACCGGGAAACAGTCAATGAGGGCTGCCTCAGCAGGCGCTTTAAACGCAACTTTTACGCCGGCGCAACTAGAAGCTGCCACCGTCGCTTCTCCAGATAAGCGCAAAATGAATGTGAAATTGGAACTTGGGGTTGGTGAGATCAACTGCGATGTTGTGCTGGAGTACTACAAACGTATTTCAATTCGCAGCAAAAATTGATTTAGGGGATTTCCAAAGTTCAAACATGAGCAGCTTATAAAGCAATCTGCATGAGCGATCGAAGATAAAATGTAGCTAGATTGAAGTGCGAGCGGGGTACAATAAAAGCTCTGCTATTAGTGTTTGTTTTGAAATGTGTGCCATCGTTTTTCACCGTTCACTAAAAAGACCAAATGTACCGCTTTTATTAGCAACAAACATATGCGGAATCAAAAATAAAGGGGATTGCCAGGATAACGAGGGTTGAATAAACGTGGAACGAAGAACGTGGTTTGCAGTGCGGTAGAGGGTGGAATGAAATGCCTCTTCGCCAGCACCAAAGAAAGGTGAGCGTTCTAAGAGTAAGAGACGTGAGCAGAGATTAATTTATCCAAGATTCTTATCAGATGAATCTTGTTTTGTGAACGGACTCTTTATTTGCTCACAATTACAAATTATTTCCACATGGTTGTGGTTGAATTTAGGATGGTGCAATCACCGCTGACGTTGTATGCGCAGCCTCGAAATTGTAGCAGAACCACCTTCCTAAGTCTGTGTCTGCCACTTTCGTAGAAGAATGAAATCAGCGTGCCCGGTTCAGAACTATTTCGGTCAGCCTCCGTCTAGTGAAATTTGATGCCTAATATGGTCCGGATCGAAAAGCACGGTACCTGTGGATGACACCAAATGTAGACGAAATCTGTTTCACGGCACTCAGAGCAAAACGTGTGCAAGCAGCCACGAACGAAAGCTCGAAGGCTACAACAGTCTAAGTAGGCCAGCATAGAACACGTTTCCACCAAAGAATGTGATGTCGCATAGGCGGGCTGTTACTGTGCCGGGGCTTGAGAACCAGACACTTAGTGGCAGAACGCAGCCGCAGCGAATACGTCAGAGGCTTGTCTAAACTTCAGGCCAGGTGGTTACCGGGTCTAAGCTGCGCCAATTGATTGGAGCGTTGGCGAAGTACCCATACCACATGTGATGATTGTCTGAGTGCAGGGATTGTCTAAGTGCTGCTGAGTCCATGTTTGTAGCCAATACGTCAAGTGACTCAGGGGAATTTGCGTTGCAATTGCTGCGCGTGTGTATTATGTGCCTATTTGATCTCTACTTTCTGTACTCTGGTTGCATCTAAATTCCTCAATAACGCCTCGTGCCTACAGTCTAAGGAGTAACTTAGTGGGTAATATTGGTAAGGACGATAGGACGGTAGAGACGAAGTGAGTAGGAACCATGAGCACAACAGATTTAGTGCAGAATGAAGTGGGGTAAGAAAGAACAAGTGAAGTAATACGCGCAGTAGTGGAACCGTTTCCCCGGGGACCTGCTTCCATGCGGGTAATCCCTCGCGCATAAAATTAGGTATGATGGAGTGCGGTGAACCTGCAGTACAGGCCACATATTGTTTGGACCTGATGAAATTAACACATCTGTATACACTTGAAGGCCAAATGTTTTCATTAGATTCTGCATAGTGAGAAAAGCTCCCAAGTTCATTTTAAATTTGGTTATGTTCTCACTTGCCTGTACTTTCAATGGTAGCTTTTCCACATAGGAGTATACCTTACCAGGAAGAAGTTGAGGCGGACCTTTAATTTCCCCTCTGTTACAGATATTGAGTAGCTCCCATTTCTTGTAGGTTAGGTTGAGGAATTTTGCAAATTAAAATCTATTCCGGTAGTGTTCACCTGTAAATGCGTAATGTTTTAAACGATAACTAGATTATTTCCACGCGACGCAGTCAGAGAGGGTCCAGTTTAAGGCGGTGACAGCGGTCTTCATAGTTCCGCCTGTTGGACCTGCCAATAAACCGTTTCGTGAAAGAACGCTGAGAGTTTTATAAAGTTATTTGGTCCGTTCTACGAATGTCGCTATGGATAATTGTGCTGTACTCCAACATGTGTCTCACGATTATCTTATACATCTTCAGTATCGATTCGGGTAGAACAAAGGATTGAATGAAATAGGATTTCAATTACCTGACCTTTGCTACTTCATAGGAGACATGTTCTGAAAGTTTAGCGATGCGAAATATATTCATTTCCAAACAAGATTAGTCAAGATAACGCACAACACGGCTTACCCACGAAGCTATCCTATAAAACCTGTCAAGTACAATTCCTTGACCGCACAAGTTCGGTTGCTGACAGTGGCATGGGAGTTATTGTCATTCTACTACTGGTCATGCACAAGCCCCTTGATGTTGTGCCACATTAAACTTTGCTATCCGTATTGCTCACTTACGGAGTCAGTAACCCATTGCTAAGCTCGTTTAAATCATACCTAGAAGATCTTACACAGAGCGTTAAAAAAGACCAGCAACTCTCCTCCTCGAGAGAGGTTACAAACGTAGTTGTCGAAGGTAGTTTCCTTGGCCCACTGCTCTTCCTAATGTCTAAAAATAACACATGTGATTCCATCAAACATGGACGACCATACTTTTTTGCGGATGATAGTACACTCGGATATTCATTTCCACCCGATAGCCTTGAGTCGGGTCTTACGAGCATACATGAGGACTTATCTGCGCTGGACTCTTGGAGTAAAAGTCAGTCCATGAAATCATCCGCTGAAAAACCGCAAGTGCTTGGGTACGGATGCTACATACCGGATTGCTTCCTCACTGCTGCAGGTACAAACATCCCAAACTCCTCTTCAGTTAGGGACCTTTGATTCAAATGTGCCGTATCGCTTAAAGTTTCCAAACGTGGCACATCTTAGATAGCAAAGGCCAGGTAATTGAAATCCCGTATCATTCAATCCTTTGTTCTACCCGAAGCGACACTGAAGACGTATAAGTTAATCGTGAGACCCATGCTGGAGTACAGCACAATTATCCATAGCGACATTCGTAGAACGGATCAAATAGCTTTATAAAACACTCAGCGTTCTCTCACGAAACGGTTTATTGGCAGGTCCAACAGGCGGAACTATGAAGACCGCTGTCGCCGCCTTAAACTGGACCCTCTATGGCTGCGTCGCCTTGGAAATAATCTAGTTATCGTTTAAAACATTACACATTTTCGGGTGTAAACTTTGGGAATAGCTTTGAGTTTGCAAAATGCCTTATCCTAACCTACAAGAAATATGGGTTACTCACTACCCGTAACAGAGGGGAACTTAAAGATCCGCTCCAACTTCTTCCTGGTAAGGTATACTCCTATGTGGAAAAGTGACCATTGAAGATACAGGCAAGTGAGAACATAACCAATCTGCCCTGCAAAAAACCGTGTTGTGAATTGTTGATGACGTTTTCTTATTCAAGAAAATAAGTAATTCATCTTTCACTATCCTTTCCATAATTCTAGATATTACAGGTGTGTGGTTGATGGGGCGACAGTTTTTAATTTCGTGAACGTTTCCATTCTTATGCCGCGGGATAACAACGGAAGTCTTCCAGTGCTTAGGATATACTGCACTGTTAAAAGAGAGCGTAAAAATGTTGAGCAATAGAAGAGGCAAGTCGCTCCCACCGATTTTTTAACAAACAAGGGGGAATTCCATCAGGTCCTGGGTAAGTCGAGGAAGACAAGCGGGGGATTTGACCGGAGATTTTTGCAATAGTGAATTCCACTGTGCATAAACTTTCAGCAATGTGTGGTGTGACAAGCGCTGGTGTGGCTAGCGGTTCATCAACCATTGATTCGGCGAAATAGGCGCTGAAAGCCTCACAAATTTCACCCGGAGCATCAAGGTATGTGCCATCCGGCTATGCTCAGAGAAAGCGACTGCATGTGAGCTGCAACGCGTCTCTTCTATAGTACGAGTAAGAGGACATCCGAATAAGTTTCTAGCAAAGCGCTTAAACGGGAACGCGAAAACCGGGAACGAACGAGTGCCCGAGATCCCTAAGAAAAATGGTGTTCTTAAGGATGAAATTCGAAGCAGACTAAAATGTCAGGAGATTCAGTTATCCCTTCCGTCAATTGATAACATAGCCAGTACGCTGCTGAGCATGTGGTTTGGTACAAATTTAAGAGGTGGCTGTTTACATCCAACCTGGACATGATAGACATTTGCGCTTCACCATAGGCACTGCCTGCGTATTGTGCTGA
This sequence comes from Dicrocoelium dendriticum, assembly GCA_944474145.2. Lineage (NCBI taxonomy): Eukaryota > Metazoa > Platyhelminthes > Trematoda > Plagiorchiida > Dicrocoeliidae > Dicrocoelium > Dicrocoelium dendriticum. The sequence goes on along the minus strand of OX104060.1, from coordinate 75,794,522 downwards.
TGCAAATCTCTGTAAATGCATTGTAAGCATGCGTTGTAGAGTGAATGCCATCATCATTCAACACGGTTTCAGAATCTCGCTGCTTTCTGATGACAACGTGTGTCAAAGTAGCTTGCACGTCGGCAGAAATGTGTGTCACTGCGTGCGAAAATGTCGACTTGTATGGCTGTCTGTAATAGTTGTCCATGTCATGGTTAGCGTGCGCGAATCCCGCTGCAAATAATTAACAACTAGCTGCAAGCATGTCGATAAATGAGAGGACAGCGTTTGGCTGGTTTCCGTATTTACCTGAATTACCCGAGTGAACTTCGTGCGCCACCACTATTTATTGACCCTGCCGTGCTACTTTCAGCGATAATGGGACATTTAGCAATATGGCAGTTGTTGTAGCAAAAGGATGATTTTCATTGTCAACTGATGCGACTGACGGAGCCTTGAATCCAGCAGTCAATTCACTGGATGTAATAAGGAGGTTCCATCTGCATTTATTATCATTGAAATGGTCCAGTTTTGTGAGCCGCATGTGACTTTCAGACTGATTTGAATCACCGGCCTGGAGTACCTGTGTCCAATCCATACGTCGTTATTTGTGTACCATTTATTGACAACTAGGCTTTGCTTCGCCAGACTTTCCCTTGACCGGGCGGTTGGTTTATCACGACGCGCAGGGCTTAGACGGTAGTACTTTTTGTAATCTGTCAAGACTTTTAACAAATTCCGCCGCAGTCACAGCGTACATGAACTGAAGGAGTACGCGACAACTGCAGTGCCAGCCATGTGATCGTAAGAAGTCACTTTTATTCTTCTTCGATTCAGCTCATCCAGAATGCAACGAAAATGAGCAGGCATGCTAGGTATATGACCAATATGCTTACCGGAGCACAGTTTCTATGTATTCGGCTTCACACTCCATGTACACGGCTACAGTGCTATAGTGAGACAAGGTGCTGGACTGCGCTCGTGTGTCTGACATTATGCGGTTGTGCCAGGAGTAAATGCAGTGGAAAGTTTGCAATATATGTATATATATACAAATATATAAATATAAATAAATTTACATATATGTATATACAAATGGAACCACAAGCATTTAACCTCCCTACATACGCAATAAATGCCAGCTGAATGCAATACTTATTTCTCCTATTTCTTCACATGTCCAGATAAGCTCAGCGTCAAGTCAAACGCAATGTAACATTGATACAGCAATCCTGTCCTTTCACAAGGTATACCGGCGATGCCGTATGGCACCCTACCCCTACACGAAAAGTGATTAGCAATGGACCCGTTCCCAATGCTCCAACACGAATTTGCCGCTCAAATAATCCGCTATCACAATCACTCACACAACGGTGTCGCGAAAGCTGACTCTACCATTTATGGTACGTTCTCATTACGTTTGATCGAGGCCAGATGGATAAACAACAGACGGTATTTTTTAAGCATGCATGCACATTTACACAAGCTGAAAGGAATCACCATTACCGAAACGTGGTACCACGTTGATATATTAGACTGCAGTCCAATTACCTCCACCCTTTAACAAATTTTCCGAAGAGATCGCTGTAACAGAAATGGTGGAGGATGCCTCATGCAACTCCATCACTTATGTTTAGCTGTAGGGTTTGGTTATCCACCGCTGGCCAGTGTCCCTGCTTCACTCTGGTTCTCGGTCTCAAGAGCCTTGGTTTACTTGCAACAGCCAAATTCATCTACCGTGAATGTTCTCCGTATCACCTCAGCCATCGATTTTGCGTCGAAATAGTCAAGGCATAATTTTAGGTGATTTCAACATACCGATGATACACTGGTCTTCCCATACCTTCATGTCTATACACGGAGCCCTCATTTATTCAGAGTTGGTTGGACACAGTGGGTTACTATGCCAACTAGGTTGACGAATACATTAGATGGGATGTTAACATTGGGCATGGCCAACGTACAGAGAGACGTTTCGAAGAACATCCCAGGTTGCGACGGTAACATGATACTGTTAAGCTTCCTCGTTAAAATGACCACCAAACAAGGACCACTTTACTAATAAAATAAACCTCAGTATTAACTGGATATCCATAAATCAAACAATCCGGTCCTGCGATTGGCCTGCCTTTAATCTCTCCAACAATGCATGCACAGATGTGGAGCACTTCTATCATTAGTCTCAGCGAGCCATAACCATCGTTGCTGCACAGGAAAACGAATCAGTGACGTATAAAGAAAAACAGCTGAACATTCGATGAGTCAGAAATCCAGCAAGCCGATCACGCGCTAAGAACGGTCAGGATATTTTAGCACGATTCAACAGATGCAACGACTCAGCTCTGAAATCAAGCATTTACAGTTGATGGGGAGGACACATGAAGATCAAGCAACCTACGATTGACATGAAAAGCAAAAGACCTGATCTGACCCCCGTCGAAGCGATAACAAACGCTTTTCGTTAATTACTGAAATAGTGAAGAATATCCAGCCACATTTAACTCTTTCCTCTACACTTACACGGCCCTTGACACTAACGCTATAATTACACCAAGTCTCTCTCTAAAGTTTTTATCCTCTCCGCAATATCCGCCAAGCAACACTTTCCACTCAACCGTACTCAATTCTGGAAGGTGATGGCACCACGGAACCAGCAATGTAACTGGGAGAGCCGCAAATGTCACTGCTCCTTTTGTGTATATTTGTCCGCTAACTGGGATGAAAGTAATCTGCAAATCAATGAAAATTTTCATTCAGCGGCCCTTCCCACAAGAGTTGCACTTAACAAGAGATTGACAATAAGTGCCAAGCCAAAACACCCGAACAACAGCCGGATTATTGGTGGAATTGGTAAAAGCGTGTGCGAAGTTCATCAACTCACTGGAGCTGACAGACAGGTCATAAAATGGTTTTCTTGACTTATGTCCGTACACATTATGTTAGTTGCTTTACCTAAACTACATACCGGACTACATGGACTCAAAACATGCCATATGATTACTACGCTTGCAACTGCAGAAAACATTCGGTCAGCTGCCTCACAAACAGTTACAAAATCAGCTAGATTTCTCTGAAGTCCGCAACAATTTAATGCGTTGGCTATCATCAAACCTGAATGGTCCCGGGTCCAATTACCAGCGGGATTAAGCAATGATGGGTGCTCGTTACATTGATTGCCTTCTTCGTGTCAATGAGATCAGTTCGGTTAACAAATATGGCCGTAGTTATTTGTTAGTGACATAACATTTTTTCACAAATACCGAGGAGTTGAGCTTCAGAATGTACTACTACTTATTCAAGAATGCATTCATTCACTTGAGACTCAGTGCGACAAGTGGATGATGGTGATTTAAGCACAAAAGTCAAGTATCATACATTACGGTCACTTACCCGAAGTATCTATCACACGTAACAGCGAACATATCTGAGTACAACAGTCTACCGGTGACCTTGGATTCAGCTATGCTTGTACGCATATGTTCTTAGAACAGACTGAGTGCCAGATAACACGAACCGGACAATTCTTCGCTAACATCTATCAAAACATGCATACAATCATTTCTACAGTTGAACTATATAAAATCTTTAATCGTCGCATGCTGGAGTATCGTAGCATAATCCGAGGCAATATGAGGAAATCAGATAGAACATCGATAGAAAGCCTTCAACAGTCGCTTATTAAGCACGTAGGGGGAAAAACGACTTTCCGAAACTCTCGGGTGTGATGCCAGCAAATCAATCTCCATCCGCTTTGGCAGCGAATACTAACATAACTGCAGACTGCTGCACATTCTGATTCATGGTAATACCCACTGCAATCGACTCATCCTTAACATTTCAGCACAATTAAATGCGAGACTTAGGTAACAAAGACCTTACCCTGACTATTCCACAAGACAAGATAAATTTGCTGTCTAACTTTTGTCTCAACATATATGGTTTGCTGTAGAATCGGTCGCCATTCACCATCAGGTCGTGTGAGACTGTGCAATACATCCGCAGTAAGTTGGGAAGCTACCTCTATCTAGACACCATTATATCGTTTTTTCGTGGGCAAGATTATTTGAACAACCATTCAATGCAAGCTCAGATAACGTCTAATGGGTGTAATTTCACAAATTCACTCAATGCAATTCGTCCTCAGTTTATACAACATGCACTGCAAATGTGCCTCCTACCATCGTATAAGACAAACATATGGAGCAAATACCTTGCTAGAATTGCAGACAACTATACGAAGATAACTTGACATTGCTCTTGCAGGAGGATAACATTACCTGTGAGTGTATGTTTTGTAAAACAGTGTCCCCTTGAGCCATTTAGTTAAGGCAGAGAGAAGACAGAGGTTGCGATATGTCAACATTTCGATTGTTCTCCTCAGTCGCAAACACAATACGATCAGAAACATACACGTACACATACACATACACATACCACGCGAGCACTTGTTCTTCATAAACGTCAGAGCATCTCGTCGGGTAGTTCGGCCTCTCACGTTGTTTATCAGTTCACTGGCGGTTGCGGTGACATTTACATATGCAGAACAAACCGTCAATTAGCTCAGAGGGTAGCTGAATACTTGCCAAAGTGGTCGGTACAAGTGATTACGCAACAACATGGGACGAATCTGAGAATCAATCGGAGCCCGGCATCGTCTATCACCAAGCACCTCATGACAACCCGTCATCACGTAAACCCCGAGACAGCGTTCAAAGTGTTATTACGTAACAAAAACCCGATAATACTAGCAATTAGTGAGGCGTTGTTGATTAAGGCTTATCAGCCTGTGCTATGTGCACAGAAACGCTTGAGGCAATCCATTCGGTTGCCATGGTCTTGACTGTGACATTTTGATTGGTGGTGCCTTTTTTCCCCATGTATATACTCCCTTGTAAGTTTCTGATCGTATTGTGTTTGCGACTGAGGAGAATAATCGAAAAGTTGACATATCGCAACCTCTGTCTTCTCTCTGTATGTTTTGTGACAAATATGGTTCCAGCTTCCCCTTGCCAAGAAATATGCCCATTATTATTATTATTAATGTTATTGTTATTAGCAGTATTATAATTAGCATTATTATTATTCTCTTCATGCGGTATATTGTTTCGACCCGAGGCAATACTAATCTGGAGCGTAAATTTGCCACTGGTACTGTGCACCTTGCACCGATCACATATTGTGCGCCCGATACGTTACGGGCTGCTCGGACAAGGGCTGGAAATTTGGCACATGGACACCTGCTACGGGCCGAGTCAGAATACGAACCAATGGTAAACCTTTCCGACAAAAGATCTGGTAAGTGTTGCTGACAGATACTGTGCAAACACCTCATCCTAGGTTGACCTGCTACAGTCAGGCGTATATTTGGTGATTTCTAGCATGACCCTCATCCCTGTCTGCCTTCCGTTAACTGCAACGGTACAATATACTCGAGAGCATACTTGTCCCTCATGGAAGTATACATCTAGCCCTGTGCTCTCATCCAGCGAGGATCATTGTCTAATGTCCCATGGCCGAGGAGATTATCACTGATACTGCGTGCGTGTAACCCCTCAGGGAGATGAATTGGTGCCCATGTGAAGTTGAACACACATGTTATTTTGACTTTGTAATATGCTAACTTATTAGCACCATGCGTTAATTTGTCTGTAAAAAGTAATAGAGGACATCTCAAATGGGTATGTGGTTGGACAATAAGGTATGTTTCACAGTATCGGTACGAACGTATTTAACAGCGTGAGTTGGAATGGAAACACTTAGAATATCCCGAACAAATGTCTCTATCCACGGTGCGATTTGCAATGAAAACATTGAGCATTGCATTGTTAATGGCATGGGGTATACAGATAATGGGTGTCAAGAACCTCGGCAGATGGCGCTGATAAGGTGGTTAGCTGATCGGATGATATTCCCATGCAGCCCGAGGTTTTCATCGTAATTTTGTTGCTGACAATTTACTTACAGTCTGTCATGATACAGTGCGGATGCAGCTATTCTGCACTACCACTTAATTCTTTCTGGGCGTGAATTTACTTTCTAATGCAACATTTACTGCACACTACCGTATCACCACAGTTGCACTAACCTACTTCTAAGTCAACCCAGTCGATTAGCCAATTCTAACTCTAATTTTGGTAGGCTTATTTGCCCTTCCGCAGTTATCTGGATAGTAGCTGCCTTTTCCTAAGCGCACCTAAGTTTAGTATGTCGGATGAACTGCGGTACATACAGCTACACTCACTCTCATGACTAATGGGTTGAACAGAACATTTGGTATCAATATCAGTAAGTTAAGCGCTAGTCAGTAAAGTGCCGCCATTATTCAGTTTACACACGCACGAGACAACGTGTGTGCCCTTGCAACAAATATCGTTGGAGGTTGAACACCGAATTTCCAAACTGCATTCCAAAGCGAGGAAGCGCTGTAGAGTACTTGGGACCCAGTGATAATTGTTAATCCGTACTCCCAATTTGTTCCATCGAATGCAGGAACCAATGAGAAATATTGTAAGCATTAAGCGCTTGGTAGTCAAGAGTTAACTGGGACCATTCACACTTCAGCGTCATCACTACTGCTGACTTTTAACGTGAGAATGCCTGAGGATAGGAGACCAATCTAATGGATTCATTAGTGTTTCTTCGCATCCATCACCCACACCCACCCACATACACAATAATGTTTGTGGTCTTCCAACTGTGTACACGGAGGAGTCTAACTGAAGGGCCTATGTGTTGCTGTCATTCACAATGAGCAACAATCACATAGACTATTGTAGAGAATTCGAGGGCACTCGTAGTACGAGTGGCACTCTTGTAGAACACTAGGTCTGCATGGATTGTGAAGCTTAGGTGGCTGAAACTGAAAGTCACTGTCGTACTAAACGAAAGAACGTATTCCCATGCTTTTGAACTCCGGTCATTCTAAGGATACTGCCATCTGGGAATGGAAACTCTTAAATCGCGTGGTAACCTACGTTCTTGCGTCTGGTTATGGAGGCTGTAGTCCGTCTGAGCCATTACCAACTACGGAATGTCCTCGTGGACCGTAATAATGCGTACATATTTGACTTCGGTTCGGAGGTAAGAATAACAGCTAAAGTTTTCTAGCAATGAGCAGCTGCGCGCGAATAGTAGAGCGTGCAATAAATGACTTACTGACAATGTTGAACATATTTGCGTGCCATCTGGCGCTCCAATGGCGTCTTTTCGGTTCCACGCATCTAGGCACAAATTGCTTCGTTTCTTCCATCGGTCACGAGGCACAAAACACTGAATTGGAGGATCATAGTAAATCCGCGGCATTCCCGGCCATTGAGAGCCCTGCAGGCATCACACTGCGCTGGACTAACAATATGTCATGATAAGGCATCCGAACGAGACCGAAGTAGCAAGTGCGGCGGAGAGACAGTGGCACCGTGCATTCCAGTCTAAACTGAACCAGCCACCCAGTAGCACCAAGTGTTTGGACAACCTTGTGTCCCTAGGCTGCATGGAACTCGCTTCAGATTAGGCACCGTAGACGGATGAGGCTAGAACGCCCACGCATCCCCACCACACACCAGCCACTCATACATTCTTGCAAGGGTTATCACATCTACCGTCATTGGCTGCTTTGGCCGTGCTCACTTCCAAGGTCACTGCGCGCGATTGCTGCGTCGAAGTAATCCAGATTCAGATGGGACTGGAATGATAGGGAAGACCTTTGTGTATTCCTTCATAAACGGCTCGTTGTGCCAGGAAATAATAACGTGCTACGAGGCCTCGACTGATCTAAAACGGCACACCCGAACAACACCCTGATCAACCAATTACTGACCACGTTCCCTTCACTGGCGTTCCCCGCTGTGTAGGTCACGTGAAGTAAGGCAGACGTGGAAAGAAAAGGGGGATTAAGAATAAGGAATGTCATTTCAATGAGGATAACAGAAAAGCTTGATCAGAATGACAGAATACGAACTCAAAGTTGGAAAATGGATATGGTCAGGGGAAGGGAAAGGTCTAGTTTGCTTCCCAAAATGTCTAACTGACGCTGGAATTCCCTAAGCGTAAGTCCACTGACTACACTTTCTGGAAGTGAGTTCCAACGCTCGATAACTCTAAGCGATTACCGAGTTTCCGCCCTGATCCTGTCGGAAAGCGGCTTGTGTGGCTTCATGAAATGATCGCGAATACGAGGAAACCTAGCCGGGTTAGACAGCCAACTCAAGTCTAGTCTAACCTTCCCTGTTATAATGCGGTAAGTAAGGATTAGGTCTCCACCAAGCCGTCGGTAGTGCAACGAATACATACCCAGGCAATGTAGATTCTGGCAGTAGGGACTTTCCCGTCACCCCTCGACCACTTTGTACCTATTCTCAAAAACCTCTTGGGCTCCATATTTTTCCGAACAAGGCAGGGCGGGTAGACCTGGACGCAGTATTCCAAACAGGGCCGATCGAAAACTCAGAACAACTTCACAAATATGTCTGCAGTTAACACCTCGATAGAACGGGGTATTAACCACAACATTCTGTAACCCCAACTTGCGGCACTATCCCAATTGTCACCAGAATGCAAAGACGAGGAATTGACGAGGCCTTGGTCTACCGGTTTAAAAAAGAGGGAGTTCGAGCCCACCTAGCAGGTATCTCGAAGGTGGGAATGTTGCTCCTATACGAAGAACTGAACACTTTGCCTGATTAATGGGCAGTAGCCACAAAGTATTCAATGCCCAGAGTCTGGCCAGGGCTTGCGGAATGACTTCAGAACCCCAGGGAGATTTCTAACCTTCCACAGATTATCAACAGCAAACATTAGGGATGATGCCCTAAGCTCCCCAGACAGATCGTTTACGTAGATGGAGAATAGCATCGGTCCAAGGACCGAGACCTGTGGGACACTGCTAAGGACCGCTTGCATAAGGCATAAGCTGCTACCCACACCTACACACTGCTCTCTTCCTTGCAAAAAATGCAGATACATAGTGACGGGCGCGGCCAGGTACGCCGTAGGAGCTCAGCTTTTGTGATAGCTTCACATGAAGTACCTTTACAAATGCTTTCGCAAAGTCGGCGAAAAGCACATCCACCACGTGGCCATTGTCCACTGCGTCGGTCCATGCTCCACGAGTAAGCAACAAATTCGTCTGACACGAAAACCCCTTCCAGAATCCGTGTTGTGCAATACTGAGTAGATTAAATCTATTCAGCTGACCTTCCAACGTATCTCTCACCAGCTTTTCAAGCAATTTGAGCACGACGCTAGTCAGACTGACTGACATATAATTGGCTGACAGATTCCTGTCTCCATTTTTGAAGATAAGACAGATGGCAGCCTCCTTCCATTCAGATCTTGTATGCAATTTGAATGAGTTAAACATGATATGCAATTGGCTTGCGGATGCAAATCAGAGCATTAGGGAGTAATTTAATTGCACCATAGATCTAATCAATTGGGATAAAGGTATGTATGTATTACGCGAGTAATATGTGAGCTAATATCGTTAGCCCACTACACTGACCTTTCTCTTATGTAAAATCGACGCCTTATACCCACGTGACAGCACTTGGTTAAAACACTTACCGGAAATCCAGCAAACAGTTAGAAAGCTGCACCAAATTTCGGATTTGCCCATAATTTTGAAGGCACCTTTTAGTGTTTTCGATTGAAATTGACCCATAATATTAAGTGATTTCAAATCTGTTTTGATCAACCTATATTTCTCAAATCACGTTTAGCAGAACGATAAGGCACTGAAGCACAGTGTAAATACGTGATAACAAGCAGTTAAATCACTCATGTACCACATTTTCCTAAGCTCGCTCGCCACACTTTCATGCGACTACGCACACTGCGCCATTTCACATCCCTTCATGTTTCAACCCAGGTATATGCTTCTATGCCTCCCATGCTGGTCGGTTACGATTCATTCTATAATCGTGATTTGCGCAATCGCAGTACGCCGCTTTCTTTGCTGTTATTCCTTGGGTCACGACCAAAGGCGTAGCGCACCGCAAAATCAGGCTACCCTCACTTGTTTGCGCGGGCCCGATACCCTTGTATCTCGTAAATCATTCCCGGCTCATTTCCAGGGAATCGAGCTGCTTTGCCGCTGCTCGATACTGACGCCACCTTGATCCTCCCCCTTCTTCTTTTCCCGTGGCATGTCTACATTGTCTACAAAGCTTGACTTCCACACCGCGACAGTAGTATGTAAGTTGCTCTGGCTTTACCCGAACTGTGGTGGGAATTATTGTTATGGTAATAAAGGGGTTTTAGTGTATAACCTCCTGAATTATCGTCTTTCTCGTGCTTAACTAAGACTTCTGGTTATCAGTTGTCGTAAATTTAGAGCGATTGACGCTTGACGGATTCCCTTTAATACCGTAACAAATTTTGCCTTGACTAGAATCATCTATGACAATTAGGTTCTTTTCACCTAATATAAAAATGGAGATAGAGTCAATAGGAAAACCAGTGACAGGATCATGAGTTTAGTAAATAATCGTTTCATGCACAGAGGACTGTCGTATACGGCCCCAACCCAACATGGAGTGCTGTCATCCAATCAGACCATACAACTCTCCAGCCAATCAACACTAAGCTGGAACCAACCAAACCGATATACTCCAGTGAGTCTGGTAAACACGTGAACTTCCTGTTGACAGTTTTTTGACTCTGCTTGTCAGTATCCCTTTATCCGCTGTATCAATACTACCGGTCATTTCCACGATCTAGTATTCTATCCACCTGCTAGAACAGTTCGGGTTATTTCAAGGACATTGCGATAGAATCTGAAACATTCTTGTTAGATGTTACTAACCGGAGGCCGGAATTATCGAAGTACACACCACATACTCTTTGTCATCTGCTTAATTTGTTTATACTCAGAGTTTTGGTGAAGGGGCATCCTTCATCCGGAGTATCCTATATCCATATTCTATTTAGACGAAGAATAAATGCAATTTACAGCGGTGTACCATCCGCAGTGCTCACCAACTCATTGCATTGAGTCTGATGTGTCATGACAGATGGATTGTGGAAGAACTGGTCCGCTGATTATTACTCGAGAATTACAAATTGGTGGGACAATAATATGCCGGTGTTTCTTCTTTAGTCTTGCATATATGTAATTGACCCCTGACAATTCGCATGTCGTCAGTCTTGTCAGTATAAGTTAATTTGATCAGGATACACAGTTGTACTTGTCCAATATGAAACACCATCCAAAACTCTATTTCTCCCGGGTTCACATTTTCTGTGCTAAAAACACGTTATGATTCCCAATTTCATCCACAGTCCAAGGTATAGCCTAAGTGCAACGACAGATGGTTATCACCGGTGTTAAACTCACAGCGCTGACGTCAAGGTTGGCAGGAGTTGAGAAGAGGTTACCCGAACTCACCTCTCTTGTCTCGCTCAATGCTAAACTGAATTTGATTTTAAAGTTCCTTAAGGTTGTGATCGAGGACCCTGCAGCAGACTGCACCATTGCTGACGATCCATCCGCTGATATCTCTCACTCGGTCTCGGAGCCGCACATCCCAACGGACACAGCAGAAAGCATTGTTGACCCTCCTCACGAGCCTATCGGAGTGAAGCAAAGTAGGGTGCGGAAATGCCATAAGCCCTTTGCTTAACCCATTGTTATTTTCCACAGCGTCGAGAAAAGAAGCAGATGCCGTTATTCGTAAAGTCGCCTGATAGTTGTGCACAGGAAAACAGTCCGGTAAGTACCACTGGTCAGTAGAAGTTGCAGACCGTCTCCGCTGCCACTGAGGAGGCCCATGCTGACGACATGGTGGTCGCGGCTCAATGGGTCACAAGGTCAACTGCCCCTGCTCTCATCAACCAGAAGAAAAATGGACTTGAACTGCCCATAAAACTTCGGGAGGGCCTGAAGACCCAAGAAAGAGCAAGATGCCGGCACTAGATCCGGAAGACCTACGTTACCATTACTTTGACGTCGTTTGAGGTGACAGTTCCATCGCCAGTGGTGAACAGCTAGGTGTAGGTGCCGAATCCAAGACAGATGGAGTAAACACGTCCCGTCGTAGCCACTTTTTCAAGAATAGTAGCGATATATTCCGAACCGTTACTGTGTTTGCGGCTGCTCTTCCACGGGAGCGCATTTTGAATGACCACAAGTGGCTCAAAGTGTGCCTCACCAAGCTGATTGCACCTAGTTTTCTTGGTGTCACTGTCCGAAAGCTGACCAGATTGAGGAATGTCCCTATTAGTACGGCAAATCCGCGGTAATAATTAATTTGTGTAGTCGTTTCGGCTCCGGAGGAACACATATACTTACGGCGGTTTGCATTACAAACCTAAGTGTATTGCGGTCACTGTTCAGCCAGACCTTTCACAGGCAAATAGACTGAAGTTGAAGGAGGCTATCAAATACGTCAAAAGCTGGCGGGCGACTGGTGCGCAGAGCCTCCATCTTTTGGGTTTTCAGCTGCTCAGCCGGAAGTTATTTTCCGCCCTATCGGAACCCATCCTGATGGCGCAAGACCCAGGGTTGGTTGTGCCGACTTCCTTGAAGTAGTACTTAGCAAAGTGCCTAGCCTAAAGAACAAGGTACACGAGCTGGGTCTGTTGTAGACAAATCTCGTCTCGACGTACGCTTTCACTGAAATGTGGTTGTCTGCACAAATCAGAGATGGTGAGGTATGTTTGTCTGTTTACGCACTGCTTAGGACTGGTCGCTGCGTTTGTCGTCAAGATGTAGACGTTGTACATTATGTTAGCTGTAAATTACATGTGCTGAGAGCTAACACATTTCAGTCGACGGCACAGATTATTGCAGCCCAATCGGCTGTTACGTGCACTTCTTCTACCCAATATTTTAGTAGTAATGGTATGCAGGAGGCCTGGAAGCTCCTTCAGTGAGACGATTGACTTTATTCGTAGTCAGTCTACGAATAAGTATTTAGTTCCGGGAGATTTCAACCTCCTGGAAGTCAGTTGGGCCGATCTTTCTTGCAGTTCGGCGTTAAAAATAGTCGGGGCGGACTATATTGAGTTGACTCTCCAAATGCCTTTGCAACAGTTCGTGAAATTCATCACAGGTATTTGGACAAACAAATAACATCTGCTTTCGCTGAGTATTTCGACTGCGTAAATGACGTTTCGAACTGTGCACCTATAGGGTCCAGCGATCACGCATGCGTGTCTCTCGGTGTGCTCTTTCAAGGCACTAACAGCACGCTGTTGAATTACTTCCGAATGTTTGGTGACGAATTTTAGTTCAATGCGAACTAAGACATCCGTTCTGAACTGTGAGACCTCCATGGTCGACTCTGTCCATTTACCCTGAAATAAATTTAGGCATATCTGACAAAGGTTTCTACTCCTATATTCCACTCCTGAGAAAACAAGGGTTACGGGCACAGCTTCCATAGATAGATTCCACAAGCAAATACTTATTCAAAAAACGGTCTAGATGACGGTGAACATACCAAGCAGCTCCATCAGCCAGTACCTAGGACAGTTATCGAGAGATTAGAAATAATTTCAAGCAGCATCTCAGGACTGCTCGTCGACAATACGAGCAGGGTCTAGCGGACTGGGCCGCTGCTTATCCCAAGAAGTATTTTGCTTATGTTGACAGACGCAGCAAGGGAAAACTGTCTATACCAGTGTTACTGCGAGCAGACGGGACCCGCGCGCAAACCGACCATGACAAGTCTTGTATACTTAGTGAATAGTATACTGGAGCGTTTGCTCTGGAATCCTCTTTACCACAGATTGAATTAGTTTCAATAGTTCTCGAGGATTCTTGCTTAGCTTAGGTTAACAGAACGGCGACTCAGGTATTCGAGTTATTGCAAAACATCAACCTCTCTAAAGCCTCCGCTCGAAATTTAATTCATTCGAGATGGTTGCGAGAATTGGCCTCTGAGCTGGGTGGTCTTGTCATATGCGTGTTTCCAAAATCGCTTGACAGCTGCATCTTACCTTCGGAATGGAGGCAAACATCTGTCCTTATTACAAGAGCGGTGACCGAGGTCTATCCGCGAACTACTTGCCGGTCAGTTTGACAAGCGTAATAGTCAATTGGTTTGAAAAGCTTATAAGTGCTTCGGTGAAGGTTTACCTGAACAAATTTAACCTTTTCGCGTTACTCAGCATAGATTCTGCAAGGAATTTTATTGTCAGACTCATCTATGTGTAGCTCTTGAAAGCTGGACCGAAGCACTATACAGTGACCATAATGTGGACGTGCTATTTTTAGACATTTCGAAGGCTTTTGACACTATTCCTCAGCTTAGACCCTTAGGAAAGTCAAGACCTTACGGGATATGTGGTCGCACCCTTAAATGGGTGTCTGTTTTCCCAGAGGGAAGGGAACAGTTGGACGCTTGTGATGTTGCATTTCGCTTAGGCAAGCTGTTCTTATTGGCGTACCGTTGGGCTCGATATTGGGGCCATTGCTGTTAGCGATCTATCTAAATTACTTACTGCGAGAATTAGGTGTGTCATCACTAATGTTTACTGACGATCTTAAGCTCTGGAATATTGTGAATATCCCAGGGGGTCCTGAGGCAATTCAGTGTGCTTTGGATAGTCTCTGGGAATTGTCTACCTTATGGCTGGTGCCCATTAATATGAGCAAGTGCTCTGTTCTCCAAATCGGAGCTGCTACTCATCCCACCCGAAATGTTGTCGGCAGTGGTGAAATCCCTGTTTTTACTCAGCAGCTTGGTTTAGGTGTCATCCACTCATCAGCTCTTCATACTGGCGAACAGTGGAAGAAGGCTGGTAGTCGTGGGTTTCGTATGCTGTGGTTTATCCGCTGCTATTTCGTAGTCCTTATGGCCAATACCTTGGTGGAGCTATTCTCGACATTCGCCCGACCCCACCTGAAATATTATATTCACACTTGTTCAACACCTCATCCGACACAAAATGAACTTGGAGTGGGTATTAGGAGTGGGCGTTAGTTTAGTGCAGGGTCTAAGGGGACAGACATATCCTGAACACTTGCACACTTTGGGGATGTACTTGATGCACCACCGAAGGATAAGTGAGAACTTGATACTCACCGTATTTTGACGGGTAAATTAGGCTCCGACTTGTTCGATGTAAAAACTGTGGTAAAATTGGACACTATGCCCGCTGTTGTCGATTACAGGCTGTCGCGCTCATTAAAGGGAAAGATACACCGGAATGCCATGTTACCGATCCAACTCAAGACAATATCTATTCAGTCACCGCTGACTCCATACCTTCAAGTTGTGTAACCATATCCGTTGTTGAACCGAAGTTTCCCGCTACTGACATTCGTACTGTATTGTTCCTTACTGTTAAAGATGCTGTTCCCCTTGAAATGGAACTTGACTCTACTTCTCCAGTCACTATCGTGTCTTTCCAATTTTAGGTACCTTACCTATCACAGCATACTTTACATCCCATCTCACGTTCATTCTGGAGTTATAGTGGGAACACACTAACCATATTGGGATTTATTATCGTGCCTTTGCAGTTGCATTCTGTGATTGCCGATGTCGCAGTGTATATTTCTTCGGACAACAGACGACCCTTGCTTGGGAGGAATGCTATGGTGGCTTTGCACATTGTACCATCATTCGACCGCATGCTTATCTCTTCCGTCAACGTAGCACACTGGCAGGAACATTATCCGCAGCTCTTCCAGAAGTCCATCGGCCGTATTCCATGTGATGTGCATCGAATTCAGCTGAAACCGAATGCGAAACCGATCGCCATTGGTCAACCTCGACCCATTCCGCTAGCGAAACGTGAAGCGGTCTCTGCAGCCCTGCAAGCGATGCTAGCAAATGATTTGATAGAACCCATCGATTGCTCTGAGTGGGTGCATCCAATGGTTTGTGTCATGAAGAAAGACGGTACTGTCCGGATATGCAACGATTTGCAGGCGCTGAACAAACAGATCGTCGTAGAACGCATTTTTTACCATCTAATGATGAACTCACTGTACGTTTAGCTGGTGCAACTGTTTTTTCCAAGCTAGATTTGAAAAGTGCGTTTTTCCATATGCCATAGGCCGATGATTCCAAACACCTAACTGCCTTCCTCACTCCTGATAGCCTATTTCAGTACAAAGTCTTACCCATGGGTTTGAGTTCCGCGCCCGCCGCCTGGCAAAAGTTCATGACTCACGCCCTGGCAGGTATCGATGGGCAGGTTGCCTACATGGATGATATTTGTGTTTTCGGCCGCTCACAGGAAGAACATGATGCAAGATTACACAAAGTCCTCCAGCGCCTCAGTGATCTGAATTTGCGTCTGAACGCAGAAAAATGTCTCTTCAGTGCACCAGAAATTCAGTTTTTGGGACACGTCATTTCATGCAATGGCGTTCGACCAAGTGATGAAAAAATCAGGACCATCTCTGAAGCGCCAACACCCAGAAAGTTGACAGAACTAAAGTCCTTTTTAGGAATGTACTCTTATAACCTGCGCTATCTGCCGGATTTTGTGACTGTGGCATATCAATTACGACAGCTAACAAAGAAAGGATGGTCGTTCGGTTGGGTCAGCAACCAGCAAAATACCTTTGATGAACTGAAAAGGAGAGTTGCGTCTGCTCAATTAGTTGCCATTTTTGACGAATCTTGCCTCACCTTTGTGTCCACTGATGCGTCTGATGTCGGTCTCGGAGGTGTCCTCTCACAAATACAAAACGGAGAGGAGAAAGTTATTGCCTACGCATCACGAAAGCTATCAGATTCCGAACGTCATTATTAAGTTGGGGAAAAAGAAGCCCTTGCATGTGTGTGGGCCTGTGAAAAGTGGCATTATTTCAGTTTGGTCGTCGTCTTATTCTGCGTAACGATCATTCAGCCCTAACAGCCCTTCTCAGCAATGCATCGAAAGGCTCTCGACCAATGCGAATCGATCGCTGGTATGCCAGGCTCTTTAACTATGATTTTGAAATCGAGTACCGGCCAGATTAGCAAAATCTGATTGCTGACGGCCTATCTCGCCTACCCGTGGGGTTGGAAGATGAAAAAGAGAGACTCAGAAAGGCGGTACTAGTTTCCAGTCTTGGAGCTAACCTGTCTGCCTTGATGATCGAGGAACTACGAAGGCAACATTCTAACGATCCTTTACTGTATGAGATCATTGAGTATGTGCAACAGAGCTGGCGAAATGATAACAAAATCCCCGGTGAGTTCATTCCGTATTGTAGAGAGGCCGCTTCCAAGAATGGCTCTGGGGAGCTCTTCGGAGCTAGCTGAGAGCGGATCGCGAAAGACGGCTAGCGACGAGCCTGGGCCCGGAACTACGGAGCGGGAATATGTGGACAGCGCAATAAATCAGACAAATACGCCGCTAGCGCAGCCCACAGGACCGAGGCCGAGCCGATTGACACAGCCCAGAACAAGCAAGTCGAGAGCTCTCGAACGACTCCTGGCCGATCCAAATCGGATGCAGAGAAGCGGAGATCGAGGCGAAAACAGGAAGGCGGATCTTCCAAGTCAGAGCTCCCGAGGCGAAAGGACTGGCTCGTCTCCAACATCCGTACCTGTGTTGCGTGGTGGGACGGAAATCTAGTCGATATTCGATGGCGCGCGCGAGACCCTCATGTGCCCATTTTCGGTGTGCAATAAACGTCTACCCCCCTGTCTTGTCGTTCTCGCTACACTGGTGCCGTGACCAATCGCGATGGAGTTGACCCGGTTGGAGCAATTTGCGGCCGGTGACGTGGAGGCGTGGCTCGATGAGTTCGACGGAATTGCGGCTTGCACGGGTGTGAGGGGGGATGCAAATTTGCTAATTGCTTTGGGCACACGGTTGAGTGGACGAGCCAAGGCGGTGTATTTGCTCACTCGAAAGGCCAAACCCGGTTGTTCGTTCGCTGAGATGAGGGCTGCCTTGTGTGCAGAATTTGGGAAGGATCTGGAGAGAGAACGAGCACTGCAACGATTTCACGCAGCCAGATGGGACGAACAGGAGGATTTGATGGTGTTTTTCCAGCAGCTGGACAGACATCTAACGATTGGGCTCCCCGAGTTAGAGGGCAAAGCAAGAGAGCGCCTACTGAAACAGCAGTTTATCCGAAGTCTGCCCGGTCCACTCCATGATCAGGTGAAATTGGCGTCGCTGGTGGGAGACAGCAAAGCGTTGGATCTGGTGACGGTCGCCCAGAATTTGTCGGAACGAGTGACAGTGAGAAGCATCCAGCATGCTGAGTTGGAACAGAAAGTAAATCGCCTGTCCGAAATGGTGGAGCAGCTGTTGTCGATAGAGTCTTCAAGCACCACTTCACAACGCAATGTACGGGTAATCCGGAACGGTCGCCGCTGTTTCCGATGCAACCAGAATGGTCATGTGGCGAGATTCTGCACCAACGTCAATGTGCCCCATTGTTTCTCTCTATCCATGCCGAGTCGGTGGCGAGTACCAGTCCTCCAGGTAACTATAGAAGGTGTGTCTGTCCGAGCCGTAGTAGACACAGGAGCGGCAGTGTCAATTACGAAGAGGTTCAATGGGGTTCCAGTAAACCCATCTTCAATCACGATGCAGACGGTCGGCGGGCATTCTTTGAAAGTGACGGGCACGCAGCGGTTACGAATCAGGATAGGAGAAACGCTCATCAGCCATGACATGTTCATCGTGGAGGAGACGACCGAAACCATCATCGGAACCGACATCCTGAAACGGCTCGGTGTCACAATTGACCTGAAAAACGATGTGGTGATCGTGGCTAACGAGACGATCGAGATAAACAAGGGGAGAACCGACCGGGTTGGTGCCCTCAAAGCCGTGCCTGATTGTCAGAACCGTGCAATACGCAACGTACTGAGCAGGTATGCCCACTTATTCACAGACGCGGAAGATGATTACGGATTTTGCAATTGGGTTGAACACCGAATACCGTTGATCCCAGGAGGACAATGCAAGCCAATCTTCAGACGAATTCCACAGAACACCCTGGTGGAGATACAGAAGCAGGTGACCGAGATGGAATCGAAAGGAATCATCAGGCGAACGCACAGCCCGTATTCATCACCCGTGCTATTGACGAAGAAGGCCGACGGAACCTATCGATTTTGCATCGATTTCAGAGAACTAAACAGGGTGACGGTGAAGGATGCATTCCCGATGCCTCAGATGGAAGAAATTTTCTCAAGCCTTCACAGTGCCAAGCAGATATCTCTGATTGATCTCCGCTCGGGATATTGGCAACTGCCGATCGCAGAAGAAGATCGCCACAAGACGGCTTTCAGTGTCAATGGCCAGCAGTATGAGTTTTTGAGAATGCCGTTTGGATTGTGCAACGCCCCGGCTACATTCAGGCGTTTGTTGCTGATGGTCCTCGCGAACCTGCAAGGCGTGGTTGTGTACGGTGATGACATCATCGTCTTCTCTGAGACGGAACAGGAACATGTGACCAGACTTGGAGCAGTACTGCAGAGGCTAGATGAAGCTGGTCTGAAACTCAGTCGTAAAAAGTCGCAGATTGCCCAAAAGTCAATTGTATGCTTGGGTCAAATCGTGGGCAATGGTCAAGTCCATCCACTTCCGGAGAAACGCGAGACGATCAAGTGCTTCGCAAAACCAAAATCCAAGCGTCAGCTCCGTTCGTTCTTGGGAGTGGTGGCATATGATTCAAAGTTTGTGCCCCAGTTCGCAGAGAAGGTCAGCCCGTTGTTGAAGCTGCTTCGCAAGGACGTGCCCTTCGTGTGGACAGCTGAAGCGGATCAGGCCTTTGACCATCTAAAGGCAGGCATCGCAGAAGCCCCGACATGTCTACGGCTACCCAATCCTGGTGAGAGGTTCACTGTGGCTGTCGACGCAAGCAACGTGGCCATCGGTGCGGTTTTGTCTCAACCGGCTGGGGTGGTGGAGTACGCGAGCAGAGTGCTGACGGGGGCGGAACAGAAGTATTCAACAACGGAGAAAGAATGCTTGGCCATCGTGTGGGCGTTAGAGAAGTGGAGAAATTACTTACTGGCGAATGAATTCCGGGTCGTCACTGACCACAAACCGCTTTCGTGGTTGATGACGGCGAAAGACCCGCGGGGACGGCTTGCGCGATGGGCCTACCGATTGCAGGAATTCAACTTCACCATTGAGCACGTGGATGGAACGCAAAATGTATTGCCAGATATGTTGTCACGCCCGTGTTTGGACGACATCATGCCAGACAATGCCATACCGGTGCGTGCGATCGCGATGGGGGAGAGGAACCTGCTGGGAGATCAAAGGACAGATGAATTCGTGAATGTGTTGTGCTCTCACTTACGAGCTGGCACCAAACCGGAGGCCACATCGGAGGAGGTGGAGGAACTCCTCAAGATCTGGGACAGGTTGAAGGTCGAAAACGATAACGTGGTGGTGGCGATAGACGGACGGAAAGTGCCTTTTGTTCCACCAAATCAGCGAGAACGTGTGATGCGTATAACTCATGATGGCGCCCATATGGGATTCGAGCGGGTCTTTGAATTGCTGCGGAGGCGAGTGTTTTGGCCAACCATGAGGAAGGACGTCGCGGCATACATTCGGGGGTGCCCAAACTGCCAAACGAGTCGGGAGATGGAGTCCCCGAGACCGCCGATGCGATCGATGGAGGTTGGTGAGCCACTTCAGTGTTGGGGACTGGACGTCTTTGGGCCCTTACCAGTGAGTCGAACAGGAAACAGATACATTCTAGTGATGATTGACCACTTCACTCGATGGGTGGAAGCCATACCAATCAAGGACCAAACAGGCGAGACAGTGTCGCAAGTATTCGAATTCAATGTGCCTGCAAGGTATGGGATCCCACAGTGTATCATCACGGACCAAGGGCCCTGCTTCGAGTCAAGAGCGTTTAAGTCAGTGTTGGACAAGTGGGGCATCCAGAGACGGCGAACTTCACCGTACCACCCACAAACCAACGGGATGACCGAGCGGTTCAACCGGACATTGAAGACGTGGATAAACTGCACGAAGTTGGCATGGGAAGATGCTTTGCCTCAGGTTCTGATCGCGTATCGGACCAGCATGCAATCAACCACCAAGGTCTCGCCATTCGAATTACTGTTCGGCAGAGAACCACGGATTGCACTCGATACTTGCCCACCGAACCAGCGTGAGTGGAAACCTCCAGCTGAGCATCAAGAGCGACTGCGAGGGAAAGCTAGAAGCGAAACCAAAGCTCGACAAGCGCGGAATAAGCGAGATTACGACGCCAGGCATGAGGCTCACAAGTGGAGGCCATTCAGGGTTGGAGAACGAGTCAAGTTACGGAACAACGATCGGCCGGATCATGACGGGCCGGGCGCATGCAAGTTCAGAGAACGCTGGAAAGGCCCCTACACCATTATCGACCAGAAAGCGGGCAACTTCTTAATCGACTGCGGAGGAATGAAACGTTGGGTGAATGCTGCTCTCCTGCGACCATGGTACGAGAGGAAGAAAGGTCCTGGAGGAGGGGCGGGTGTAGAGAGGCCGCTTCCAAGAATGACTCTGGGGAGCTCTTCGGAGCTAGCTGAGAGCGGATCGCGAAAGGCGGCTAGCGACGAGCCTGGGCCCGGAACTACGGAGCGGGAATATGTGGACAGCGCAATAAATCAGACAAATACATCGCTAGCGCAGCCCACAGGACCGAGGCCGAGCCGATTGACACAGCCCAGAACAAGCAAGTCGAGAGCTCTCGAACGACTCCTGGCCGATCCAAATCGGATGCAGAGAAGCGGAGATCGAGGCGAAAACAGGAAGGCGGATCTTCCAAGTCAGAGCTCCCGAGGCGAAAGGACTGGCTCGTCTCCAACATCCGTACCTGTGTTGCGTGGTGGGACGGAAGTCTGGACGATATTCGATGGCGCGCGCGAGACCCTCATGTGCCCATTTTCGGTGTGCAATCAACGCCTACCCCCCTGTCTTGTCGTTCTCGCTACAGTATTACGCAATTCGACATAAACTATCAGTGGTAGATTGTTGCCTGATGCGTGGTTCGGTGTTTGTAGCTCCGCCCCAGTTGATAGCTAAGATAATAGCTTACGCACATGAGGGACATCCAGGTATTATTCGGACCAAAAATCGAGTGAGACTCTTTTTCTGGTGGTCAAGAATGGCACCAGCATTGAGACATTTGTGGTCAATTGCAATGCTTGCCGATTAGTGGACAAAAGTTCTTTGCCGTTAAAGCCCCGACACAGCCAATTGCTTACCCGATGAAAACATGGACCAAAATCGCCAATGATATTATGGGCCCTTTCGCTACTGCTCCTGCGAATAAGCGAAAGCTACTTGTTGCTACTTGTTTTTACAGTAGTTGGTCTGAAGTACACATGTGCGACCAAGTTACTACTTCGGTTGTGTTACATTGGCTTAAACACTTTTTCAGCCGTTTCGGTTTACCGCATGAAATAGTAACGGATAACGGGCCACAATTTTGTAGCCGCGAACTCGCAGATTTTCTACATTGCCATAACATTAAGCACTCCAGAACTGCGCCCTACAATCCTGCAGCCAACGGCATGGTCGAGCGTTTAAACCGGTCTCTAAAAGAAGCTATACAAGCCATACACCTAGAAGGTTCGGACTGGGAGGATGCAGTTTTAACCGCAGTATTTTCCTACAGAACATGTGACCACAGAGCCACCAGAAGAACGCCAGCGGGGCTGATGCTAGGAAGACCCATACGCACAAAGTTAAATGCTGCACATACTCTTTCATCAACGAGAGATGCCGAACTTTCATATCGCGTAGCATCTTACCAAAATTCCTACTCTAAAGCATCGATACCAAACCAGCCCGGGACATACGTTTGCGTCAAAAGCAGGGTGACAAAGAAAGGCACACCTTCGATTTCCGCTCCAGTGCGCATCGAACGTATGCTTGGCCCGGGCACCTATCGATTGGAGAACGGCCTAATTGTCAACGCGCGTCGACTCCACACAGCTCACGGGCCAGCTAATCAGCCCGACCGATCTGCGCGTGAAGATCCGGCTGAGTTACCATTACCACGACGTCAGCTGCGTCGGTCCGCGAGAACGGTGAAACATATTGATCGTTACGAACCAGGTTGAGGCGGAGTTTCGGAGTGGGGCACGATAATGTGGTAACCATGTGAAAAAGATCGATTGGCTCAATCTCATTGGTTGGCTTGCTGACTCATTCCTACCTTACCATGTGTGTGTTTGTCTTTTGACTCTTCGTTTAACGAGGGATTGAGACTCAGTTGTACTTTTTTATTTTACGAGATACATTTTTACATGTACTGTGGCTTTCTTGAGACAGCACAATCCACCTTGAACTTGAAATTGTGACGAACTTTTCCCAACCGTCAATAACATAATCCCGAAGAAGTTTTGCTCCTTTACTAATGTACATACGTGTGAATAATCTGCGGATTCCAACAAAACTGCTTTAATTGTAGCACGTTGTTTTCTGATTACAGAGGACTAGTAGGGTGACTTGAATGTTCTAGATATGACGAATTTCTACCTATATTTTGTTTTCTTTTCACCATAGTGTAATTTCCATTCTGGGCATCATAGGAGAATTCTTGAACACTTGAATTAGTGTCTGTAATATACCACTGTTCTAATATTTCATGCATTCATATGCCAGCCCGAGAGATAAGCGTGGGAGTTACAGAGCATAATAGTCCTATTTCACTACCCCCGAGGAAAGAAGTTGATCCCTGCGCGCAGTTAAGGCACTACCTTGGCTGTGCATACATTATAAACCGATCACCAGATCGACTTAGGTAAAGTGGAGTTCATTAGGAGGGGTAAACGAGCATCGCCTCGTCGGGTACGTGTCGACAACTGAGTGCATGGAGTGGAGCTCTCAAGTGTATGGTGCCGGGGGCCTTCCAATTTGGCTGTGCTCTACGATTCCACTCTTTGGAGTTTATCAACACACACGTTCTCACATGTTACATTTTACGCTATCGGTACTTGTTTTAAACTATCATTTGTCCCGCGATGCAAATTCACTCACATGATATTTTAAAATCGATACATTTTTCTATGCTCGTAACTCGTGCATTTTCAAACAGTTGTGTTATCAGAGACAAATTGAAACGAATTCATAAGAAATGTAACAATTCCGTTAGCAATGATCGTTCTGGATGGAAACTTGCGCTTTGAACAAAAAAAGTTGAGAGCTCTGTGCGTTCCTGTATTGCTTAGCATCAACACCAGCTCGCTCGTAGGGAAATCAAACGTACTATCAGACATTGTTTTCTCAAGTGAGGTTTCGCAACTTGCAAGAAACCTGACTCAATGAATTAGGGGATGATGCAGTTGTATTCGTTGGAGAATTTATTTGCCATCGGGTTGACCGTCCATGCACCTACCGAAACCGGAATGGTGAAGTACTTATTTACACCAAACCGTTTTGGTGTTTTGCAACAAAACGTGTTTTTTGCTTCTCCTCACACATTATCAATTGTTTAGTCATACAATGTAAGCCCAGTTGTTTGAATGGTTACCACCCAATATGGGTGGCTAACATTTACAGATCTCCCACCTGCACCATCCTGATGCTGAGAATTTCTATGATGAATTTACTGCAGCTGTCATAGATTACCCCGATCGTTTTCTATTTAGCTTCGGTGGAGATTTCAATAGATGTGACAATACCTTCCTCACCGCTTTCGGGATGGAAAACTTGGTCAATCTTCCCACAAGGTCAAACATGATCCTGGACCTGGCGTTTGTTAAGAATTTGTAATGGTTCTGCGGATGTAGTAGGGCTCCAGTCGGTAATTCTGATCACATAACTATCAAGATTTCACCTGTCTTCTATAGCAATAACAACCACCTACAAGTCATCAGCTGCAATGATCGATGGGTTCAAATGGAGACAGTGCTCTCCACATAACCTCGACAGACTTCGCAAAATGATCGCATCGACGGAATTGCGTTTGTTTTTTGACCCTGATGTATCCAGGTATTGTGCTAATTTGAGAAGCTCTAAAATTCTGTTTTGTTGTCCGTTGCCTTTTGGAAACTATTTGCGTCCGCGCTGATAGGTTTTCCTCTCCCAATTGCTGCAGGCAGGCCGGCTAAAGGAAAAAGAGTTAAAAGGAAAAGCCCGCACCTCAGTACTATCTCTCACAGGTCGTATCAAGGAAGATCTACGTAGTCATATCAAAGTGTATGTCCAGTCTATTGTTGGGAACGGCAGTTGCTGTGAACTATGGAGGATGCTGAAATTGCTTAACGGAGTTTCTCGACCTTCATCATACTTTGATGTAGAGGTAGAGAAATTGAATCAGTTCTGCAGGTGCAATACTACTACAACTCCAGAGTCTTCCTGTGCCCGTGTTCTGTGGTCTGCTGAGCCACTGCCTCCTGTTGACAGTGCAACAGTAAATAATCTACTGAAACCGCTACGTTCCGGTAAAGCTAGCAGGCCGGACATGCTATATGCTATCTTAAAGAATGTGCGCATTGTTCGGCAACACCACTTGCGAGTATATACACAAAGAGTATGCAGCAACACGAAATAGCCGACGGTTGGCGAAATGTCAACATTACACCAGTGTCGGAAAAGGGATCCAACAAATATCGACCTAGAGCGCATACTTCTGTTGCTTTGGAGGTTCTGGAGAAAGTCATTCTCGAAATGATGTCGTCCAGAACACGCTCTAAGGACCCCTCCAGTTCGCCTATTGTAGTTCGAGGTCTACCCTCGGTGCGGTAACCTACCTCATACATTATGTACTGCCATCGCTTGACAATAGAAAGAAAGCAACACCGATATGTTTTATTGACTTCAGCAATCCATTTGGCTGTGTAAACTGCGAACGACTGCTAGAAAACCTACTTACGCAGGGAGTACACATCTCCATTGTCTATTTACTGTGTGAATATTTTGCTGAAACTACTCAGCTCACCCGACTCAGTGGCAGATGTTCCTCCCAACTACTTACCAACGCAGGTGTGTTTCAGGGAGCAATTCTGTCGCCTTTACTCTTTTCCAATCAAGTCAGCTCTAAGCCAGCTACAACTGAAGCTACTCTGATAAAATTTGCGGACGATATCGACGTGAGCATCTATCACCGAAGCGCCGATTGTTCATTCAGACTAAAAACGCTTCTGAACGTTCTTACTGGCTGGTTTAAATCCCGTTATCTGTCTCCTAATGCTTCAAACTGCCATGACATTCTATTTTCCGCAAACAAAGGGGCCAGGTACGAGGCGCCCCTAACACTTTGCAACAGGTTACATATTGATGGCGACGGATTACACTTTTCCACGTCAGTAAGATATCTGGGTGTGACCTTCCGTTCCGATTTATCTTGGACAATAAAGTACATGCAATTTTCACAAAAGTCAGAAGGCTGTCATTAAATGCCTCTCGGTTCAGAGCCTCCTGCCTAAATCGTGAGTTGATCGTTCGCTTTGTCGATGCCTGTGTTCTTACCCATTAGACGTACTGTTTCCCTGTGATCTTTTCCGGTCCCTTGGGAAAGCATTTTAAGTTGATTGTCAGATCAATAAACTATGTAGCCGATGTAGCGGTGTTTCGCTAACAACTTTTACCTGATGTCGAAAACGCAGTCACAACCCGCGTCCACATGTGCAACAGCAAGAAGAACAATTATCCTATCTTACATCCATGGGATTTCTAAAACGGCAGTGAGGCTTCTAATGTCTCAATCCATAAATGTTGCACACGAAACAACAGAAACCATTCGAATTAAACTGTTAAGGTAAAGGACAAATTGAGTAAGGTAGAAACATCAGGTGTAGTTTACGACAATTCCTACAAGAACTGCGACAAGTACTACATAGGCCAGACTGGAAGAAATCTTGGCACAAGACTGCATGCACATAGTCTGGTCATGCGCCGCCAAGATGAGAAATCATTACTGTCAGTAATTATGGATGCCGAGGATCACCAGTTTGATCTGGAGAATGCTGAAATACTTGGAAGAGCAAAAAGTCGCAGAGCGCGAGTTACTGGAGGCTTGGCATTCTGGCCGGAAATCAGATAACAAACACATGGACCTGGAGGGTGTTTACAAACCTCTGCAGGTAAAGCCAACAATAGACACCAGATGGACAAGGAGAAGACGTATTCACTCGACTGACTAACGTGAATCGACCGAAAGCTAACATTCGAAGCAGGTAACAATCAGTAATCATTCGGATCTGGCATTGGTTTGTGAGATTCCACGAATCCGGACTGCATAGCCGCACTGAAGATGTTGCCTAGTTTGGTGATGAAACGTCTGCAACAGAAATGCCCGGCTCGAAGAACGGGACAACCCCCTCATCAATACATTGAGCTACAGGTTTACTCAATGATTTCCAACCAACACTTATTTCTACACATATCAGTGCTTGTAAAAGCTGGCCTCTAAGGTACTGACCGATACAAGTCATCCCCCACATACAGTCTTATTTTAATGTTCAGCAACTTCATCTACTAGGCAGAAGTGCAACCTAATTTATGCCGACGCACAAGCGCACCGCTCGTCAGTCATCTCTTACCTCCCGAGTCTTTTGCTAGACCTTAACTCTGTCATCCTTGTCTTAACCAGTCGACTTCAATTTGATTGTGGTTTTGGTCCTTATCTACCCGTTCTTTGTTGTAGTGCTTTGTCACTGATTTGTTTATTTGGTACATTGACGAGATTGTGTGTGTTGTAGCTGAGTATTCACCCGTTCAGCGTGCATAAAGCAATTAATTTTCTTGTTTCGAACAATCTAATCCAACCAACCTGACGAGAATCGATGTGCGAACACGGTTGGAAAAGGAAATCGACTCCTCTGTGGCGCCACCAACGGGTTAATTGTCAACGCGATTATGCACATGGGATATTCACGCTGTGACCGTAAACACATGAGATGATATCCGCAGGATTGGCTTTAATTACATCTTGAAACATATCCACGTTACCGCGATAATCGTCTTACTTTTTAACATAGCGTCGCTCATATTTCTTGCGCATTCACCTGGTTCTTGTGCTAAAAGTGGAGTGTGGCCCAAAAATACAGACACCAATCCTTCCTCTACATTTTTGAACACATTTACAGCAGGTTCTTAAAACTAGGCTAGCTTTGCGAATTATGTTTGAAAGATATTTCAAACACACAAGGTTAAACTTGTTAAAACGTAACTGAAAACTTTCCTGTCTCTTCAACAATCGGTCAGCTATTCCGTTTTTTCGTCGGAAAATTTAAATCATTGTGTGTGTTTACGCTTGCGTGTCGGGAAGTTACCGATGGCCGAATCATAAAACATCTTTCGGAATGGAAAGTTCCTGTTCGGAAAGAATACATTGGAAATTCCGAGCGCGCACGTATTGCTGTGCTGCTATATCCGGCTACTCCTGTTAACATTAGATGAACTTTGGTGCATCGTGCTTTCCAAAGTATTTTTGTAGCCAGACATCCTTAACTTGTACGAAATCTGGTACGCCGAAGAAGTCGAGGATGCTATCGTAGCCTAGGGGAATATATTTGTCATCCAGTTGAACACACACATGTACGAATCGCAACACAGGTTTTGGATTCTATAGTTACTCTAAGCCATCTGACTATATTGCGACAAGAAGCAGCTTTTGTTTATCCTAACGACATATCAACTGCCTAGTACCAGAATACAAGCCAAGGTGATCGAGCGAATACCGATTAAAATTGTTAGGTATCCTCTACATACCTCACATGAGTGCCAAATTTGAGAGGGAATTATATGATAAATTTACAACAACCGTCGTATATTACAATCGACCGTCAAAGTATAAGTTCGCTATACATTTTAACCAATTTATACTGCTACCGCACCGTCTTCAATAAGCTGCTGTACCCCAATGACTAATCTGTCCTGTGACAGTTTACAAATATTCCTCTGACGAGTTACCTAGCTAGGATTAGTTGGATTCTTGAAATATGCAGATTGTGTGAGGTCCGATTATATCGTGCCTTCTTCCGTACAATACTCCAATTTAATCAAGCGGGTTTAACTTATAGAACAAAATAAATGTGTCAAAGTGAAGATTTAGACAGTAAATTATTCATATAAATGTACCTATAATTTGTTTGTACAGAGCGTTACCTGCCGTGTGTAGTGGCGCTTGACGTTTTTTTGCCACAACTGATTGCATTTGGACCCTTGCACACTGGGGTTTTTGATTGTCACGTTTTAAGTATTGCCTGTGTTGTCAGACTGGTCTTGCCGGCTTCCCATAATCCACGCACAACCAGCCCCTCATTTGTGAACGACCAGTCGCATCAAACCAATTGAACCGATTCGGAACATTTCCCTGCAACCTGCTACTTAAAGTTTTGCACCGCTTACAAAGGCACATTCAAAAAGACTAAATAATATACCAAATTCTGTGGGTGCAGTCATTCATGAAGTCGGAAAATGTTCCGTGAAGGGCACTTCATCCAGCTAAAATTCCGATCATTGTAACGACTGTTACCTTGGTAGTTTGTCTTGTTTAAGATGACAGGAGAATTCCTGAGTGTTTACGCATCCAAACTGTAGATCGGAGAACCATTGCATGCAAAGGAACACTTCACATTATTAACGAACACAAGTGGCGTCTGGTCGCGTCATAGCCAGTGGCCAGAGTTAATACGTTGCGTAATCCGAAGAGAATACATAGAAATCGGTCGACATGTGCTATGACGGCTGGTGTAGATTCATCATAAAACGTCTGTGCATTAAGTGTGCAACTTGTGGGAGATGTATAGTTGTCAGCTAACAATATCGAGCAGCAGCCACTCAAACACACCGGTTTGTGTTGCAGTATTAAACAGTCGCTGTGATGACAAACAAAAGATGCGTCCTGTTGCGATATAAAAAGATGGATTAGTGTAACTAAGGCCTTCCCTAACTGTGTAACAATCTGGCATGAAAGGTCAACTGGATGACAGACAACTTCTCCTAGAATACCACAGCATCACCCACCTCTGCCGGGTATCAGGTTTGGGAAAGGTGAAGAATGTCAATCTGCGAAAGGTTCTTCGAAAGCATGGCGCACGACAATTCATCTAATTCTGATAAAGGCTTTCATCCCAACCGTTCACAAGCTACATAGCAGAGCCTAGTCCGGAAAAGCGCCGGACGCGTTTCGCCCTATTGGGGCTCGTCAGTGGCACGCATTCCCTCGGTTCTCTAAGGAGAATTGAACCCATGACCGCTAAAGGCAGATGCTAACTAGCCAGCAGCTTAAGCCACTGAGCCATGGGGGACGTTGTCTCGGCTACATAATTTTCAAACTAACTGGGATATAGCACCACCTATCTACCACTGTCATTGACAGTGGTTAGTCTGCAAGGTGATGACGTCCTCTCAATAGACGCTATCTCCATAGCATTTGAAACTAGGAGAGGTTATGTTGATTTTATACTACTACGAGTAGCAGGATTTTACTTGTAATTCTGATAAGGCTTTCATCCCAACCTTCCGCAGGCTACATAGTAGAGCCTAGTCTGGAAAGGCGCCAGATGCGGAAGGTTGTAGGCGCTTAGTAATACATGCTCGCTCAGATAGACCAATGTTTTTCTTCCAGCTAGTTGCCTCCCCGATGTACGATGATTTCGTACAGAGTTAGTGCACTTCTTTTGATTTCTTTTTAAGTTACTTAGCACAATACGATTTGCAAGCATAGAAACACACAGCAATTTCGAAATTCCGCGCGAGAAGTTTTGCATCACAGTACGAGTGATAAATAAAACAACTGACATTTCAACAAAAGCCACCGTGTGTCCCACCTGGCTTTCATCATAGTAAACGTGCTCTCCGCTGTCACAGTTTTACGTATTCCTCCTCACCTAGCGCAGTCATCATACACTCATTCGAGTCGGAATATGTCCCCGTGCTCAGTGTTCATAGTGTTACGGAAGAACTTCCTAAGGAAAATGAGTTGTGCTTCTATCCAAACGCGCCACACTGTTGCTTTTAACTGTTTCCACTGCTAGGATGCTGTGATCGATCAAGCAATCTCTGCGCTATCCGGTGGTCCTAGAACTACACCCATGGGATCATTTCCAAGGAAGCTGCGACTCAATTTTAGTTTTAATTGCATTCACCCATCGCCGGCACCATCCGCTGGCAGCCTGTAGCGCCCAAAAAGATAACTCTTATCTTTCATGTACAATTTTATGGTTGACCGCTTGTACATTACCCCTTCTTGTTTTAATCTTACAACCGGCTCGTCACTCGACCGCCTTATAAGTTCCCGCGCTCAAGTATACGCTCTAGCCTCGCTTCATCCGTCCGCTTCCTATTGTAGCCCATCAAATACAATGCGCTGTGTCCGACTCCCATTGCCTTCTGATATCCGCGCTTACTTTCGCGCACCGTCTCGCACTAGTAGTAACTACTCCTACAAATTGGTGACCCCGATTCCCACGCGCGAATTCAATGTCTTTTTTCTCGTTTGTAATTTTGGTAAGTTCATTCCTTTTTCTCGATTATATACCTATACGGTTCTCTGCCGTGTAAGTAGTGCAAGCGCACCTTATTCGCTCAACGATGAGCGCTACTGTGAATGTGCGTCCGAGCGTCAGTGGCTCTTCCACTTCGTTGACAATTTATGATTTACCCTCGACAGCCAATGAAAACACGGTTTACTCGCTTTTCCCTACCGCTCAGCATGTGAGCATAGTTCGTAACGCGCTTGAGGCTTAAGAAACGCGGTTAAACCGATTTCGACAACACACCAGCGCAGCTAGTCTATGGTTGCACGCTGCGGTTGCCCGGACAGCTGGTAGCACCAGCCCTATGTACTTCCACTATTGACTACGGACGTTACAGTGATCGATTGGCTCACCAGATGCGTGAGCTACGTTCACCCGCTCCTCGATCGCAGAAGACACCAGTGTACGTGCCAGAGAAGCTGTCTACGTGTTCACACGTCCTTCTTCGCGCAGACGGTGTTCGACAGACTCTTCCATCGCTGTACCTAGGACCTTTCAAGGTGCTACATCGTGCGAGTAAGGCGTACACTATTGACCGCGGTGGTCGACACGAAGTCGTCACCATCGACCGTCTAAAATCCGCCATTATGGAAGAAAACCCCTCGCCTGATTCATGTAGTAGTACTTCGTGCGACGTCACAACTCACCGCACCAGTTTACAGCATTCTAGTGCAGTTCAACCAGACAATGATCGCGGTCTACAAGCCGTCCCAACGTCTCCCGAATCTAGCCCGCCGCATCCCACGACCAATCGCCGTGGTCAGGAGGTGCGTAAGCCGACCGTTTCTCCGAATATGTACAGTGTAAATATTTTTAACTTCGTAGGTATTGTGTATATTTGCCCCATTTTTGATCGATTAACGTTTTGAAAACAAACAAAAATATCAGAAAAACCTCCGAAAAACCTGTTTTGAAAAAATATTCGAAAACCGAAAAAAATTTAAACATGCAGATCATTCGTTTGTTCATTTTGGCGTTTTCTGCGCGTGTTTTTCTATTTTCTCATCTCTACAGGCCATAACCCTCCTCTTCGATCGACTGGCCAACACGAGGAATGTTTTCGAGGACCCTGACGCGAACACTGGTCGTTTCTCCGCAGGACGAGGGTCGCTTCTCCTTGGGACCATGGTCGTTTCTACGTGGGAGGAGGGTCGTTTTGGCGCGGGGCGGGGTGCGGCGGGGGGAGAGACCATTCCGTAGCGCACCGTTTGGCAGCAGCGGAGGTTGAGGCCCTGTCGGCCTTTTTCTGGGTCATCCAGTTTTTGGAGTCCGTACAAGCCCGCCCCAACGGCTCGCCGAAATGCACCCTGCCCTGCATTCAATAAATAACAAATCATAAACGGAGCAGCGGACTCCGACTTCCGACGAACCCTCATTTACACGAACGCACGCTCATTTCTACTCGGTAAGATTTTGCCTTACAAACCTCGTTTCAACAGTACTTTTCGATTTCGAAGGCTTTCTATATTCAGCCTTCTAGGAGGGGAGCTCTGTAGCACCCAAAAAGATAACTCTTATCTTTCATGTACAATTTTATTGTTGACCGATTGCACATTACCCCTTCTTGTTTCAAGCTTACAACCGGCTCGTCACTCGACCGCCTTATAAGTTCCCGCGCTCAAGTATACGCTCTCGCCTCGCTTCATCCGTCCGCTTCCTATTGTAGCCCATCGAATACAATGCGCTGTGTCCGACTCCCATTGCCTTCTGATATCCGCGCTTACTTTCGCGCACCGTCTCGGACTAGTATTAACAAGTCCTGCAAGCCACTCCCAATGGCCTTGACCGACAAGAACCAGTGCGGATCAATAAGTTAGCCAAACTCGGTATACGTGTGTCCTCGTCGTGCACACACGCATACCGCAATCCACGACTACAGTACAACTCAGACAAAGAACGCGAGCGTCACTGGCCCTCTACCTCTCGTGACCATACAAGGGCAGCGTTCGTTTTCAACAACAGCCCTCAATGGAACTGATTCCATCTGATTGCAAACGTGGGTAGCAGAAGTGCATTAGAGCAGTTAAACGATAAATTATTCGTGAATTTTGCGGATTTCTGTTAAAACCCCAATGTGATGGTCTAAGGCAATCACATTGCAAGAGACAAATCAACCTGACTGATTCGCTTTGGCTTTGCCAATATGAAGAACAATCCCAATAGTCAAATGTGTAATATCGCTGGATAAAAAGTGCGAAAATCTGATTGAAACAGACCAGCAGATAGCGAGCCTCATGGTTTTGCCATTACAATCTAACAACACCAATCTTGCTCTACAATCAAAACTTCAGAGCTCTGTCCCTAAGGCGAAGGCTAAAGTCAGGCTTGCTGGCAACCCAACGGTATCTTCGCTACCTACTCCGATAGTTACTAACCCTTTAACTAAGCAAGACACATCCAGCGTGATTGATATTAACTCATTTCTAGAGGCCATATCTCACGAGTTGGTCACAACACCGACACCGACAGTCCAGAGCCGAGTAACATGCGCATCGATCGCCTCGATAAAAACGCTTAAATAGGCACCCGTACTTCCAATTTCTGGACCAAACACGAGCGATGTGAAGCCGTTTTCACAACGTTCTTTAGTGCCCGCCAAACAATCCAAGTTGCTAGCAACAACGCTCAAACGAACATTCGCTAAACAGAACCACATTGCGTTAACGGTCGTGTGCATGAACGTTCCTGAATCCAGTTCATGCACAATAAAGGGCAATTTGGTAAATGACCTCATCCAGTGGCACTCCGTCTGCGATGCAATTGGTATTCGGTTGACCCGACTGGGCTACGACGAATAGCGAGTCACTCAAATTCAGTGCACTACGGCGAACCCCGATTACTTTGAATAAACTTGAACTCAACTGAGGAAGCAGACATAGCCCTACTCTCTGCAGTTCATCTTGACAACTCATCGAGCGAGGTACGCATACTACCCGATATTCCTTGGAAGGGGTAGTCAAAAGAAAAAATAAAACTATGACGGTCTTTCTACGAATGAAAGCAAAAATAAACCTATTTGTTCAAGGTGTTCATTAACTACTGGGTTCTCCTCAGCACGAAACGCAAAACATGACTGAGGGCAGTGGTGCTACATCCACGGAGCACTCACTCTGAACCATGTTATCGCTAAATCACTAACCAGAATTCCTTCATCTCCAAACTAAAAGAGCTGTGGTTCGAAAATATTGAAATTCGTGCTACACACAGATGGAATGACAGAAGCTGGTTGAAGCATTGCTTTAGGTGGCCTACCGAGATTAGACTAAAGATAGCAGGCGCACGGCCAATAGTTGTCAGCACTATATTGGAACACGCAGCCTCAGTAAAATATTTGCCTCCATAATCCTGCGGACTTGTAGACAACATGGCATTAGCGACACCTAATGGGACAGGGAGACACACGAGCGAACATCTCGATCTGGAATACCCCATGCTACCATGCGGCTTCACTGAAATTCAAGATCCAAAGGCCCACGAAAAATACGGTTAGCCGCCGACCAAAGAATGGTCGGCTTAAAACTAGACACCAAGTTGTTGTCCACCTGTTTCGGTCTGGCTCTATCCCATCCCTGCACCCACGACCGACGGTTTCGTCTTTGTTTAGACTAATCAGGTAGAGATAGCCGAGCTGGGAGTGGAACTCGGCGTATAGTGCTTGGCGGCTATCGCCATGATCACTAGGCCATTGAGCCCGCGAGCAGTGTTTGACACAGCGGTTAGAAGTAGATTTTCGGGTTTTTTGGTGCACCCGCCGTGTGTCTTGCATTGCGACGCGCAATCTCACTAGTGGCGTCGGTTGACTTTGAAGTCAGCCTCTGCCAATACGGTCACTGGGACTGTCAGCGAAGTGGAGGGTTTCGGTGTGGCTATCTCCCATCCACCTATACAGTTCTAACATCAAAAATACTATTATGTTTGTATACTAACGCCCAAGGTCTTCCTAGAAAGTTTGCCGAACTTAAAGAATGCCAGTCGTCATAACCGCGGGTTCTCATTATTATAGATACCTTGTTAAGCCTTGAGATTGCAGCTTCTGAAGTCAAATTGCCTGATATGTCACTGCTTGGGAATGACAGAGCTGCAAGAAGTGGTGGCCTACTTCTGTATTACAAGGCCAATCTTCGGGGTGAAGTTATTGACCACCCAGAGATCCGTGCCCCAGATTCGCTTTGGTGCCGGCTATGGTTAAGGAACAAACACAGATGTCTTAAAGCTGTGATTCGCTGTCCACCAAACTCTACTTGTGAAATCGACTCCAAACTAAACCACGTTCTTCTGGTTGCTTTGAGCGAGACTTACAGTCACCTTCTCATTGCAGACGATTTGAATGTGCACGAGCTGGAAATAGCGGCGACCGATGACATGCAGGTCAAAGCCTGTTCACAAGAGGTAATTCCCAGCTCCCCTCTGTACAACCACGTGACCACTCCCACCAGATTTCGAACTGCTAACAAGCTGTCGATACTTGACCTTGTGCTCATCAAGGAGGAACTCATGGCAGACGGAATAATTACAAGCATAGCACTGGGTCGCAGTGATTATGTGACTCTACTGTTCAACTATGTATTTTATGCGGAATATCCTGAGGAAGAGGGCGAGAAAGTATAAACATTCACGCACTACAACGTGCTATCGGCGCTTGTTAAGGAGTTATCTTGGACCTTCATAACTGTATGCCCCCAGAAATCGCCTGCGACACCTGTACAAGGACATTCAACACAAAGGTATCGTACGCGTCTGAGCAAAAATCCATCCAAGAAGGAATTAAAGGAAGGAAGGACGAAGGAAGTCCTTTTTACGAAGCAGGACACGCAAATGCAACTTCTTGAGGAACTTGGCATGGAGAGCTCACAATGACTTATGAATTTCGAAAAGTGTGAGTTTTTCCCGCGAGGACAAGGTGACGCATCAGCTGGAGTTAATGCAGGGATTCTGCACAAACCGCAAACTCTTATACAGGCATGTTAATGGCCTTCGTAAGGTGCAACGGGGAATTCCAGCACTGATCACGACTGACGGATGCACGCGAGCAATAACGGAAGCAGCCGAACTCTTACGGTCCCATTACTCACAAACGTTCCAGAGAGTAACAGGCCTAACGGTTATACCTGTTTCTATTGTCCCACTATCAGATTTATCTAATAGTACTTTTATTGCAGAAAGTGCGTCAAAGAAACTATCGTCGCTGCGTATCCAAATTTCTCCTGGTGTCGATAACATTCGACGGAAATCTTTACAGGCAGCAGCCAGTTATCTGGCGGAACCACTGGTTATATACTATCAGCGCTGTATGGAGGATAACCATATTGCAACAATATGGAAGCGTGGGGTAATCACTGCTATTCATAAGGGAGGTAGTCGTACTAAAGCAAGCAATTGCCGTCCAAAAACGCTACTCCCTGTGCTTTCCAAGTTTATGGAGTCTATCATCGCTGATTCACTCATGCATTATCTTGAAAACCACAAGATTATATCACCAAAGCAACGTCGATTCCGACAAAAACGCTCATGCATTACGAACTTGTTAATTGCACACAACAGCTGGACTGAAACAGTTGATGGTGAAGCAGGAGTTGATGTCATTTTCCTGGAGTTCGCATTTGATCGGTTAGACCACCAAATTCTCTTCCATAAACTCTGGCGTTGGTGCCCCATTGCTGCGTTGGATAGACAATTTCCTGCATGAACGTCGGTCGGAAGTGTGAGTAGGAGAATCCCTGTCCGACTCAATTGAGGTGGAGTACGGCGTACCACGAGGCTCGGTACTCGGGCCCCGTCTATTCTTGATTTTTACAAACGAACTGGCGATGGGAAGTACTTCCAATTCCCTTCTCTTTGCCGATGATATCAAGTTATGGCGAACGATCAAAGAACCGAACTACCAGGAAAAGCTCCAGCGTGACCTCAACACGATTTCAACCTAGTCCGTTTTGAATACCCTACCGTACAATGTGGAAAAATGTCACGTTGTTCATTTGCGCCCTAGACATGATTACGTGTATAGGCTTGGGTCAAATGTATTACATACAACTTCCCAAGAACGCGACCTTGGTATGCTCATTCAAAGTGATCTTAACTGTTCAAAACAATCAGAGGCGGCTGTGAAGAGAGCAAACCAGCACGTCGGCTTGCTGCGGAGAGCATTCGGAAGATTCGACCAATCCATCTTCCTATGATGCACAATTCTTACATGCGCCCTCATGTTGAATACCCCATCCAAGCTTGGCTACCTTGGTTGAAGCGTGACAAGTGCTAGAGAAACCTCAACGCAGGTCCACAAATAACGTCAAGAGCCTATGAAATCTGTCCCACCATCAAAGGCTGACGTCACTGGGAGTTTTCAGTGGCCGCTAGCGAAGTCTACGCGGCGATCTCAAATTAGTCTACCAAATATTGGGTGACCGTAATTAACTATGGCGTCATTTGCTGAAACTTAGCCATGACACCAAGATCAGAGGTAACCATCTGGAATTGTGTGCACAGTTTATCCGCCTGAAATGTCAGGATAATTATTTTTCTCTTCGGGTTTGTCAACCCTGGAACTTTCTCTCATACTTCGTTATTTCCCGCGCCACCTTGGATATTTTCAAAAAAACGATTGGATCTTGCCTTTGGCCCCCATCACATCGTTGCCGAACTGTGCAACTTTGGAATATATTCATTATCCTTCCAAACCGGATTAGCATGTTACTTAAAGCTGAAGGTGCGGAATAGAAGTGAGTATTCTGGCTTTTACTTTTTACATGTAATACATCAACTACAACTGTCCCCCTGTTGTCACGTGGTATACATTGACTTCCCACTATTATTCCCACTATTATACCCACTATTATTCAGCAGCGTAGCTGATAGATAACCGCTAAAACAGGCAACCCACCTATCGTTTGATAATTGTGATTTCACCCCCACAATCCTGCAGGACTTGTCAGGCAACGCTGTTTTACCTAACATAAATCATTGTTCATTGTTCATATTTCATGGGTGTATGTGTAATTTCCAGAGATTACAATCGTAGAGCAGAGTAAAATTTGAATACCCCAACGATGCATGTGTGGACAGGGGCTTCATTGAATTTTATAGACCCAGTTGCATGTCCAAACCGTGGGAAACGTGAGATACAGCGCACTAGTGTTGAAAGCAGTGTTTTCGACCGTTGGGAGACAACCCATGTAATCTTTTTGCTAAACACCTCCGAAATAACTCAGAGGTTCCCACGTTGTGCGTAAATCCTGCAGTCGCCATCACACTCCGTTGTGGACATTCACTGTAACTGGGATTTGTCTGACTGTCGCTGGTGACCACTGTCTACTAGTTTGCCCATGTCCTGTTTGCGCGGGAACTCCTTGTTCTCCTCGATTGTGCACAGGGTTGATGTCCTGTAGAACACTGTTGTGTCTACCCCTGTGTGAACCAGTTTCGGCCGGCCCGAAGTGTGTCGGATTAGCACGTCAGTAGCTGCCGATTTGCGATGAGTCATCGAGAGTCTTCCCACGTTCCGGTGAACTAGGTAGTCAAGCATATGGATAAGCTTCGGTAGCACTACAACCTATTAGTAAATTCCATCCTCCTGTCAATAGAACATAAATTAGCAAGAAACTCGTCCTCATTACCACGTTTAACGAAAAACTAGCAGAAGTCTTTTGTAGGTTGCGTCACCACACATTCGGTGAGCGAAGTATTGATGCTTAGTAACGACATGTTCTCCAAATCTTCAATAGGTCATTCCGCATATCAGCGATCCCATGGTGTGGGTATTTTCCAGAGAGTGCGATATGATCTGCAGACTGTGGAAACCTCGAATTTTGCCGTAAAATTTAAGTTTGGTTCGAATAAACTTTGTGTTCCGGTCGACGGGATATTTTGCAGGCCTACGACGGGTATCCATTCCGTGTGACTGAGGCTCAATCTAAGTGACCAGATTTCATCACAATGTTAAACAAAACCACCACTTCGCCCGAAGCCCTGATGTCAGTCAATGAGCCACAACAAAATCAGTCAATCAACAACAGCAGTACAGCAGTTACTTGAATTGTTGCTTCGCTGTCATACAAAATTGTTGACCTATGGAGTAAACAACAATAAGAGGAAGCGAAGGGGAACTTAACGGAAAACCTTAATGCACTGAGCAAACACTCAGTGTCAAGGCACCTATGGATGCTGTCGAGATGGTGCTTTTGTCGGCATACTTCCTGCGGACTGAAAACATAGGATACACATATTTCGGGATGTTTCATGGAGCAAACGCCAGCTGGACAAATGTAACTCAAAGGATCAACGCATGCAGAGTAGCAAAAGTATTAATTTCTTTCACGTCGTGTCCGAGCTACCGACAACCAGCAATGAAGAAGCCCACGCTCATGACAATGGCGTTATATCCGAGAAGCTCGCTTGGCG
Source organism: Dicrocoelium dendriticum (assembly GCA_944474145.2). Lineage (NCBI taxonomy): Eukaryota > Metazoa > Platyhelminthes > Trematoda > Plagiorchiida > Dicrocoeliidae > Dicrocoelium > Dicrocoelium dendriticum. Next base: position 75,754,797 of record OX104060.1, on the reverse strand, counting down.
GGTACGTTATACTTCACTCGATTACCCGGTGAAAAGTGTCGCCAAACTACGCAGACAGTGGAAATGGGATAGTGAAACTAACAGCGTAGTCACTACAGTTGGCCTTAACATAATCCGTAGCTGGCAGCTACTACGCAACACAGTGCTTTTGGAACTATCACTGAAGACGGCTGCAAGAGAGCCGCAGCCACTAGCCGAACTCCCGGAAACGACCCCACCGGAGACTCAATAGAATACCAACAAAACTCAGCAAGCTGTGTGCCAAGACCCGTGGATATCGAGAAAGCTACCTTTAGACAACATGCAGCAGTGCAAGTGAGACAAAACCGAATGAATTCCTATGGAGATTTGGAAATTGCCCCCAAAAACGTATGTGCCAGAAAATCATCGGTCCGCACAAATCCACACCATTCATGTGAACCTAGCTAGAAAACATCGGCTTTTTATTATGACGCTGTACCGGCTATCGACCGCTTGCTTCACGCCTGCTGGTTAAATCTGCGATCTTTTGTCTGCTCTGCTTGACGCCTTTCCAATCCGACAGGAACGAAAGCAGAAGAAGACTCAGCTGACCAATTGTATTAGAACCGAGAACGCTCTTATTTATAGGCCGGTCTCACCAATCGTCTCAGCACCGCCTGGCCGATTTGGCTACCTGCCTTCCTCATACGCCCACGCTTCACACTTCACTGTCCGCTTCGTTTGGCCAGCCCACCGTCGTGCTCGGACACGCCAGTCTCCATCCACCTACCTTTGACAGGGCAACCTACATGGTTTCTGACGTGCGATTTCATCGGCTTCCTTTCAGACCTTGGAAACACGCATGATATATGATGAGCGATTTCATCAGCTTCCGACTGGGCCGTGGAAACATGCTCGAGGGATCTGTCTCAAGCACGCTTTGTGGCGAACACACTCGCGTTTGCAAACCGGTTTCTCTCCCACCTGTCACCTCCCTTCCCGATTGGAGTCAGCTTGCATACCCTTTATTTCTCGGGGATCGATTTGCAGCCATTGTGGTCTTCTCCGCTTCCGAACCAGCCTGTGCTGAGCATCTAATGTTTGCAGCATTTGTTTTGTCTCACTGTGTTGCTGACCCTCAACTTTCAGCCCGAACGTGTTTTGTAGAATGTCCTAATGCAAAGCTGGTGGTTCCTGGGGAACTTGGGTTTTGCCACGGTTCGGCCTCAACTGATTGATGTATCTACTCTAACTCTCATGTCCAGCCATCACCTCTCAAATGACTTTGTCCTTCCGGCCGATAACAGTTCCGTTCGTCCATTCCTTTGGCCTTGGGAAATCCCGGCCATAAACCACATCACCAACATTGAAGTTACGAAAGCTGACTTGTGAGCTTCCTCCAGATGACTACTGCCGTGTTTTTCTATTCTCCTTGGTAAAAGATTATCGAACAACGTCCGAATCTTTCTTCTGAATGTATATTCCGTGGGCGATTTCCCATCAAGGGCGCCTGGGTTCGGAGCGTTTCGATACATGCATAGGAAAGGTTGAATAGCATCCTGTAAAGCTGTTCTTTGCCCTGCTGTACAGTGCACGTTTGAAAGTATCCGCCTGTCAGTTTGCTTACGGAGGACATGGTGGTGAGAACATCTGCTTAAGTCCCTTTACCTTCCATCACTCGCGGAAAGAACTTGAGTTGAATTGTGTTCAATTGTCTGTCATCAACGTATCTGACAAGCCGAAATATCAGAACAGCTTCTCCAGCTCGCTGTCAGTGTGTTGAGTACTCGGATTGTTTACCGGAATCACAGCAGGTCACTTGGTGAATGATTCGACCAAAACCAGATAGGATTGCCCATTGATTGGTCCTGCAAAACCTGAGTGTATTCGTTGCCATGGTTTCTCTGCTTCAAGCCTAGATGGACATTCACACTTGAGAGGGGCCATCGCTGCAAGTTAACATGATGCACACTGTTGGCAAAATTGTTCCATTTCTGGATCTATTTCTGGCCAATAAACAAAACTGCGTGCCAAGGCTTTCATGCGGCTGGTACCAGGGTGCCCCTTGTGGAACTGCTTCAATATTTGCTTCAGAAATTTCTTTGGAAACAGCACGATCTCCAAACATCAGACAATCGTCCACGACTGACAGGGCTCCACATCGATTGTCTAACGGCCGTCTCTCCATAGGTATGCTTTCATTTGGCCAACATGCTCGTACACACTGCATCGCTTTCTCCAAGTTTCTATCCCCTGATGTCTCCATACGAATGGTATCAGCTGTTACTGATAGTCTTTCCACATTATCAGCCAGGATTCATTGCACACCTGTTTCGAAACTGATAGCTGCAACCACACAGTCATCGTTCTCCTTTAAGTTTGAAATGATGAGACGAGACAGGGCATCCGCTTGACCGATTCGTTGCGTAGGTTCATCCTGTTTACTGAAATGGTACGCCAGTAGTATGGACGCCCATCGCTGCAATCGGCTTGCTGTAAAAAAAAACTGGAATTCTTATCTTTGACCTGAATATCGACAGAAGTGGCTTGTGGTCAGTCAGGAGTGTGAAATATCTGCTATACAGCATCATATGGAACCGTTTCATTGCGAAAACGATCGCGAGCGCTTCCTACTTTATCTGGCTATGGTTCTTTTCAGCTGCCGTTAAGTGACCGTGCTGCGTGCGCGATAGTCTTCTCTCCTCCTTGCGGAAATACGTGGGAGATAACTGCACCAACACCATAATTGGAAGCATCCGTAGCAACGACAATGTAGAACTTCGGATTGACTACATCAAAGACTGCTTGCACACCTTCGTCCATTTCCAACCCTTGTCTTTTGTCAGCAGCTGGTTCAGCGGACCTCTGGTTTGGTCAAGGAATTGTATGCAAGAGCAATAATGAGTAACGAGCCCAAGGAATGAAAGGAATTATGAAATCTCTTTTGGGGACTTCATACTTTAATGGTTTCAATATTGGCTGGATCGGGGCGTCGGCCATGTTTGTCGATGATGAACCCAAGAAATTTGACACTTTCTATTAGGACCTCACAGTTTTCAGTCGATAATGGGAATCCAACTTCTTCGAGACACGAAAGCACTCTGTGCAGCATCTGTGTCAAGTCTTGCGGATCTGAGCTCAGAGTCAACGCATCGTCCAGGTATATTGCGGTATTTAGGATATCGCTCAGGAGGGGATCCATTGTTTGCTGAGAAATGGCCGGTGCGGATTTTACTCCGAAAGGTAAACGGTCGTACTGAAAATGTTCGAGGCGTGAATTTACTGGCAGTAATGTTCTGCACTGATGGGCAACTTGGACTTGCAGGTACGCATCAGCTAGGTCAAGTTTTGCGAAAAATTTTCCCCCATTGATTTTGCTGAACAAGTCTTCTGGTACTGACAAGGGATACTGATGATCTCCTAACACAGAATTCTAACCTGTTGAGAAATCAGCACAAATACGGACTTTACCGTTTCCTTTCTGTACCACCACGATAGGTGCCGTTCAATCTGAATGATGAACTCGTTCGTTTATCTCTTCAGATTGTACTCGATTTAACTCGGCTTCCACTAAGGACTGGGTTGCGTAGGGAAGCGGGCGTCTTGGTCTGAAGACTGGCTTGGCGTCTGGTTTAAGGTTCAATGTGGCAGTAGCCACGTTTCAGCATCCGAGACCAGGTTGAAGCAGTGCATCTTGACGTCGTTTCATCTCAGTAATCTGACTTCGAAAAATCGAGCGTGAAGTCGACTGTTACGACAGCAGATTGACTTACGGTAGTTGACAAATACTCTTCACTGATTGATCAAGCAGCTTCATTCCATCCATCCAGTCGAGCCCCAGCGAATCTAACCCTGGTTGGTCTGCCACGAAACAGGTCGTCGGGACTTGTTTATTGCGGAGGTTTACCTGACAATTCAGTTCACCAAGCAATTTTAACGTATCTCCTGAAACATTCAACGCTGTGTGACCCGTTTGTATGAGTGTCGGTCACCCAAGCATGCACCAAGTGTCGCGAGATATCAGGGTGATATCTGAAGCCGTGTCGATTTGTAACTTGACTTGGAATCCGTTGATTTTCATAATTGTGTATTTGTGCTTGCTGCCCCCGTCAATCTTGAACGTTGCAGTGATAGATATGGTCAAATTGGGAGGCCAGAACGATATGGCACTGTTACGTATTATCTTGGTCAAACTGGACGACTCGCCAGGTGACATGACTCCTTATGTCCATTTGTGTCGCAGCGGTTACAAGTGTGAGTTTTGAATGGTCACTAGCGGGCAAAATGCTACTCTCTACAAAACCAACATGTAGTGGGAGGTTTAGAATGCGGTGAACTCACTTGAGATGCCACTTTTGGGGAGTACGGCTGAATGCACAGACAAAATCTTGATCGTTCTGGTCTTACAATTGCTGAATCATTGCGGTATGGTGTTTCAGATTCGTCATGTGTTGGCACTCACCGGTCACTTGCTGCAATGTAACATCCGGATTCTGCTCACCTTTGTTCAATATTCGTGTTCAAATGTCGGCATCTTTGGATGCTTGTAGGCCACAAACCTATATGAAACATTTCAACTGATCACTTGTCATCTTGTGTAGCTGTGACTCTTCGCACTCGTGACTCACGCGGCTGGAATAAATGACCCAGTCTTTGTACTTCTTTTTTGTTCTTATAAAACACTTGCACCGGGTGTTGAACAAAGATGTCTGTTCTCCGAATATTTGCGACAAAACTAAGACCACCTCATCGAAAGACAAATCGGTACTGTTCATATGTATGATAAACTTGGTGTGCTTCTCGTGTTCGGCAGCACCCAGCTTCCCTTGCATTAGCGGAATCTTCTTTTCTGATGGAAGGTTGGCGAAATCAACCTGGAACAAATAAAATAATAAATTTTTTAATTCTCGAATAAGCGGTGCAAGCCTGAACAGGCAGGAACATGTTAAGAGTACAAAATGGGTTCAGGTAATGTAAATGGCATCAACTTGCTGGGTTGTGTGGGCAAGGTGATTGCCCGAATACTGCTCAACCGCCTGGTCAGTCAGATTGTGGAATCTACCGTGGCGGAAAAGCAGTGTGGATTCCGTTCGGGACGCAGCACTATATATATGGTGTTTGCGGCTCGTCAGTTGCAGGTGAAGTGCAGAGAACGACACCAGCCGTTGTTCTCGCTTTTTGTTGATTTCACCAGGCCGCCAGGCATTGTGACTGGTGTTGGGTAAGTTTGGTTTCCCGGTTAAGTTTATAAGTTTAATTGCATGTCTGCACAGTGGTATACGAACGAGGGTGCAGCTGACTGGAGAGACTTCGGATGATTTTGCAGTTGTCGCTGGTGTGAAGCAAGGCTGTGTCTTAGCTCCTGCCCACATTCGGGAAGCTTGAGTACCGAGTGTGGAACAACCATCAGCTACATTGGACGAGCTGATGTGTATAAATGCTTTGTGCTGTCCGTTCTTCTATATGGCAGTGAAACGTGGACGATGTACCGGCGGGATGTACGATATCTCGAGCGGTTCCATCAGCAGTGTGTGCGACGAATTTTGCGCATCACTTGGGCAGATAGAGTTGCTGACACGGAAGTGTTGCGAAAAGTGGAATGTATTGTGGACTGCATACTTTGCTGGAACCTGAGGTGGCTCGCTGTGCCGTGTGGATTCAACGAGGATACCGAAACAACCCTCATATGGTCAGCTGAGTATTGGGAAGTGGCATGTGGGGAAACCAAAGTTACGTTACCAGGACATGATCCAAGTGAGCATCACAGGTTCTAATTTTTATTGCAGGTCATGGGAATCGAAGGCGGTTGATCGGCGTGCATGGCGCGATCCGATCACGAAGGCAGTTGCTGAAGTGCGGAAGAATGACCTCATACATGCAGAGAAAAATTGGCAAGTGCGGAAACGGCAAGCACCGATGGATTGTACTCCATTGCTATCGAGCGCATAGTGCTGTAGCACATGCGGTCGCCAGTGCCTGAGTCAGACAGGCCTAGTGAGCCATGAGCGTGGGCACTCAGCACCACTGCCGAAGCGACGCCGGGTGCTGCAGAGAATATAGACAGAACCGGCGAAGCGTTCGTAGGTACGCTGCATTCGATTTACTAACCGCGTGCTTGCATGCTAAGTCTCTTTATTTCAGGTGGTGAGTTTTCAATTTTGTCCTAATGCTTTTCTTTCTCAGATGAATGTCTACCTGTACTCTCTTCTATAAACTTGCACATGTCTCTTAAGCCAATTGTAGTTAATTTCGATGACATTTTCGTGTTTGTGGCATTTTCTTAAAATATACTTTTCGACCTTGTGAACATATCTCGGATTCGTTTGTAGACAATTTATCACATATGCTCATTAATTTGGGATTTATATCACAGTTTCCCTATGCATTACTCGAATTATTTTATTTCTTATCTTTCACACAAGTGAATGGCTTTTGCTTAATATCCCCGGTGTGGCTGCGCTTGATGTGCATGATGACAAGGTGCCTACATGTATATTATCTACTACCTAATCTATACTGGGTCCAGGAGACAGTTGGTCGTTGCTGGAGCGGATGAGGTGCACGGTTCTTGTGGCCGTGTTATGATCAGAGAGTGGTTCCATACTCTTAGTGTGGAGCGGACTCCGGTCCAGTCACCGCCTTGTTTGCGTTTGGTTCCCCAAATTGAGCGTGCTTGCGTTTGCCTGTGAAGGAGTGTGGGCTGCGTGTGGCTCCATTGATGAAACGTGGCTCCCATTCACATGCCTCCCGATCTTATTCCTTCGGGTTTACACTGGATATGGGGTGTGTGGATGGAGCTGGGGATGATGCAGCGCAAGTCACCCATGGTCCCTCTGTAGGTGCAGGCATCCTGTGGCTGGCCACAGTGACATGCAAAATCAAAACTGGATGCCGCCAACCATGAAGGTGTGGGTAGCAGTTTTATGGCATTTGAAGATGTTTTCCTACAACTTCCATCATGTTTGAGCGTGTCGCCAGTAGTAAATTTATGCGTGATATATGTGGACTTGAAACAATTGTCCTGGTACACAGTGCGGTGACTATAGTTGGTGGCGTGTCACAACCGCCAGGTCACAGTGTTATTAAACGGACATTTGGGACTTTTTATAGGAAGAACGCTTACCAGGAGAAAACACCACGTCGTGGAATACTTCCGATGAACTATTTGCTGGAACCGGGTGGACTCGAATCCCCCAGCTGTCACCACGAGGAGGTTGTTCGGCTAGCCAACCACATGTCTTCATGCTAATAGAACCAAGAAACAAATGTAATGCCGGCCTCAGCGTCATAATGGAACTCACTGATTTGCTGCTTCGGGGTCTCTTGCGAGGGAGCACTTTCACTTGTCGCTGACGTTGGGCTTCACTGAAATGTCAGGTTCTGAGTAAACAGCTCGAGCATCTTGGCCTGGGATACTTCAAACTGCGTCTGCTGTTACTGCAAATGCTTCTGCAAGTGTTATAGGCTGATTGTCATTGCTGTGTTAGGTAAAAATTTGCGTCACCACTGTGAGGACGCTGTATCTGCCATCGACCGGTTGGTTCACGCCTACTGTTTAAATCTGCGTGGATGGGCCTGCTCTGCTTGTCGCCTTGGCCATCCTGACAGGAAGGAAAACAGAAGAAGACTTAGCCGACCAGGGTTGTATTAGAACCGAGAAAGCTAATATTTCGAGGTCGGTCTCACCAATCCTCTAAACACCACCTGGCGGATTTGGCTACCTGTATTTCGCATACGCCCACGCTACACACTTGACTGTCCGCTTCGTCTGAGCAGTTCACTGTCTTGTTCGGACACACCAGTCTTCATCCTCCTACCTGTGGCATGGCAATGTACATGATGTCTGGCGCGCGATTTCATCAGCTTCTGGTCAGACCTTAGCAACAAGCATGCTGTCCGATGCGCGATTGTCTCAGCTTCCGGCTGAACCGTGGCAACACGCTCGAGTGGTCTGACGCATGCACGAACTGTGGCGAACACGCTCTCGTTGGCAGTCAGCGTTTTCGCCCACCTATCATGTTTTCAACACCGATTCTCCTTGGCGACTTCTGCACTTCGCTTCAGCCGTTATAATTTCAGAAGTGTGCCTCTGTCCATTATGCACAAACCGTGCCTGATAATCTTAAGGAGGTGTTCGATCACCGGTGGATCGGTCACGGATATCCAAAGGATTTGCATGTTCGGTCGTCAGATTTGAACCCCTTACAATTTTCATCGGCCTACAGACACTGGCGTAGGATGAGTGCTTCTAAACAATAACATACCGTTCACATAAAGTGAAAGAAAGATGGTCCAACGATTTCTCAGTAAGAAAACATACTGCGAAAGCGTGGCTTACCAATTCTCTTCAATTTGATAATCGGAGTCTGCAGCAATGTGTCAGAAAAGTTATCACAGGGATAACTGGCTTGTGGTGGACTGTATACGTGAGAACCCAATGCGTGTGCACTTGTCCCACCATTTGTCAATCAGGTTTGCGAGTCAATGAACTCCGGGTTTTGTGGTATACGTGAATTTCAGTATCCGCGAAGATTAAATATTTTCTGGAGATGCAGATTCACAGTTCCATGCTAACGGAATATTGCATCATTAGTGAATATGTTGGAATGAATGCGACATGAAATGGGCTACGAGGCAGCTACTAGTCGTTAGGCAGCATAACATTTCAAGACTCCTTTCTCAAAAAGTTACCTTTCAATTGTGCAAAGCCTGATTGTAACGAATGCTTAGTTTGATAAGGAGAGTTATACGAAGCTAACGTCCGGTCTGCAATGGCGTTGCCAATGACTCTTTTGTCATTAGCTGGGATAACACTGAGCATCTATTGAACACTCCTTGCTCAGGTCAGTTAGGCTTGTCTAAACGCCATTACAATTCTACCGCAGTAGCCTAGTAATGATGCACTGCTGTCTCGATTTTGCACACCTGCGTTCGTTCCAACCAGCCCGAAAGACAGTTAACTTGTCCTGCGACGTGTCGTAGTTGACTTCAACTCAACCACCCGCGCCCATCCAGCGTTTTCACGATGGAGGAGACTGTGAAGTAGACCTATACTCAGGTGGGATCGCCTCCTGCGCTGACCCTTAATGCGGATCAGCTAAAAGTCTTACAGAAATTCAACTACATGGGAAGTTGTATCAGCGCCCTTGCGATCGAAGACGAGATTATGAACCGTATAGCAAAAGCTTGAAGTGCTTTTGCTAAGCTTCACCACCTATGGTGGCGGCGCGGCATTACTCTCGCCCTGAAGTGTAGAGTGTACAGTGCAGCGGTACGTTCGACCCCACTGTACGGTCGCGAAACCTGGCCCCTAAGATCAGCGGACATGAAGAGGCTAGTTATGTTCGACCATCGGTGCCTTCGCAGTCTGGCTTACATCTGGTGGGAACACCGCGTGAATAACCAGCGTGTTCGACGCCTTGTTTATGGCAAAGGAAAAGGAATCGAACCGCTCAGCACCGTCATTTCACGCACCAGACACGGATGGCTTGGCCAGGTATTGCGCATGCCAGCCCACCGACTTCCACGACGTGCGTTGTTTGCTCACCGCCAATGTGGATGGAAGAAGAGGAGGAGTGGCCCAGCGATGATACATCCAGAGGAATGAATGCCCTCACTTCTGAGCTGGCCTCGGTTGGAGCATCACGGCTCCCTGGTTGCGGTCCAAAAGACAGTGAACACGTTTGACTGGATACATTTGCTGACATGGCAAGGAGCCGACCATCGTGGCGTTCCTGCTGTGAGGTTCTTCGTCCGTCCCAATGCCTTTTAGCCTCCCCCTCCACTTACAATCTTATTTCGTAGTCTAAAGCATCATAAGTTTACTTTTTGCCTAGTAGCTGGCTGGTAGCTTACTGGAACGATGCCTATCCGTTGCTGGAAGTTCAGCTGGCATGAGACTGTTGTATTTATTTTCCTTTTCCTTTATATATTGCAGCGCTGTAGCTGAGGTGTCTCCCACCTCTAGCTGACGTGTATAATGAATGAATGATGATAATGATGTACTCAGATGCACTTGCCTACGGCCATCACTCCGGCCGTTCACACCCATGTGGCCGGGTGAGAGAGATTATGAGCTAGACTAACGTCTACTATTGGACAGTTAGCAATTTAGTGCGCTCTCCTCTCACCCGAAGCCGTGACCTTTGGTCCCCGAATAACAGCGTAAACGGGGAGAAGACTTGGGACTAACTGTACACCAACGCGCAATCCTTACTGAGCAAACGTTCCGAAATGCGGCTGCGTCAAGTATCCGAGGCTGCCACATTACTGCTTTTACGGAGACGTGTTTGCGCTGTTAATTAGGTGACTTGAATGAGACAGCAATAACCTCCAATGTGAATCGACGAAATATCCGGTCAGCGCGGTACAGGATTCCCTTTGTTGCCGTCTACGTTCAAATGGTGACGACATCTGCTTGGTAGCTGTCAGTTACATCCCTCCGTTCTCCTCGCCCGTGCTAGACTTCTTTCTTGCATCCGCATTAATTCGGGTGATAATCATAATTTACTGTAACGTACACATTGTTGGCGATTTCAACATCCACGTTCTAAAATCCCAAGCAGCTCCCGGTGAAAAGTAGACGGCCAATCTACAAGATTTTGTCTGCTTTTACCCGTTGTATAGTAACATCAATGCTCCTACCCGATTCCGTGATAAATATAACCTGTCAATACTGTATCGTATATTCCTCAACGAAGAATTGATGGTTGAGAGGGTGGTCGTCAACGTCCTCTTGGGCCGCAGCCATCACGTTGCCCAACTCTTAGCATACGTTGGCTAAGCAGAATATCCCGTGGAAATTGACAAAGCAAAAAGCACGATTACACACTACGAAATATTAGCACGAATAGTAGAGACAATTAACTAGACATTTCTGGCAGACTAGACATCAGTTAGTGCATAGGAACAATTCGTCAGTCATTTAAACTCTCCGGCTGCCGAATCAACCGCGACTAAGTCCTCAAGACAAAGAAACGTGGTCTAGTTTCTGCGAAGTGTGACACACAAGAGTACAGCATTACCAAACACAAATTGGCGTCTCTACAAACTCTCTCCAAGCACCGAGACCTAGAGAGCTTATGCGACCCAACGTTATCACTGCGCTAGGCTTGTTCACGAGGATAGAGTGGCGTACAAGCAGAAGGTCAGTGCGTATGGCCTCAAACTACAAGCTTCTGTAGCAACACGTCAACAGTCTACGTAAGGTGAAAAGGGGAAATCCTTCTCTTCAAACAGCGTACAGATCCACACGGACACCGAAGAAGGCGACGAATAACTTGCGCCTACAATAAGCTGCAAAATTTCAGTGCGATAACTGGCCACAGAACCCTATAATATTGATTGTTTCCCCCCAAAACTCACTCGCAAATCCTTCACGTCATAAGCTGTACTAGAATGCTGTTGTGTATGCGCAAGCACAGCTGTCCTGAAGTTGATAATATCCACACAAACTCGCTAGCGGTGATAGAAAACTGTGGATCTATGCCTTTGGCTCGATGCTTCCAACACAGTTTTGACGAAATATACTTGCCCGACATGTGGAAATGGGACGATTACTCCTATTCACAAGGTGGCTAGTCATTCTCATCCAGCCAACTACCGTCCCATAATCTTACTACCGGTTTGTTCAGATTTCACAAAGCTATCATTTCTGATTTGATAACGGCCTACTTAGAAGAATTATACTACCTCGCACGGGAAGAGCATAGCTTTAGACATTGATCGTGTGCTACAAATCTACTACCAGCGCGATCCAGCTGGACTAAAGCAGCAGACTCTGGCATAAGTGTTTCTGTAGCGTTTTTTGACTTCTCAAAGGCGTTGGACCGGTTAGACCAAAACATTCTGCTCTTCGAACTCAACAGCTTTAGTACTGGTGATCGTTTCACAGGTTAGAGCAGAAGCTTTCTTATACACCGGCGCTGGGAAGTACGAGCGTATGAATTGCAGTCAGATCCCATCCGAGTTGAATGCTGAGTAGTACAGGGTTCGGTGCTTGAACCGCAATTATTTTTATGGATATTAACAATATCACACGCCTCATAAGCTTGATCTGCCTGCTTTATGCCGATGACATCAATGTGTGGAGGGCGATCAATACACTAGATGACATCACAGTACTTCCAACTGATCGGGATAGGGTATACGCGTGGTCGATCCAGAATCTACTCCGATTCAATGTGGAAAAATGTAGAGTGCTGCACCTACGGCACAAGTTTGGGTAATACTGTGAACTCAGCAACCAGGAGCTTCAAAGGTTTTCCGGCGAAAAGGATCTGGGAGTTTTGTCCAGGATGACCTTGGATGTTCGAATCATGCTGAAACGGCGTCAAGAAGGGGCATCCAACTAGTAAACCACCTAAAGCATGCATTAGGACGATCCGAACTTTCGATAATTCCAGCTTCTCGGCTTTTACTTACGTCTATTTATAGAATAGCGAATACAGGTCTGGCAGCCAAGGCTGAGGATACATCTCACCGCCTTGGAGATACCCCAACGCCAGGCAACCAAGCATGTCATCGGTCTGTAAAATTTGATGCATGAACGAAGGCTTCGATTGCTCGTGGTCTTCTGCGGACAGTATCAACAGTTGCGCGTGGACCTCATTTTGACTTACCAAATTTGAGAGATCCCAAACACACGTGCCTCTACTTGCTAGAGCTCAGTAACAACGGCAATTTGAGAGTCCACCATCTCAAACTATCAGAGCAGCGCAGTCGTTTGGAATACCGTCGGAATTTTCCGTACTCGTTCGCCGTACGTGGAATGCCCTACCGGAATCTGTCGGATGTGCTCCCACGCTGGCAGACTACAGAGCCCGTTTTGACCATGCACTTATTTCGCTTCCTCATCGTACACAACCCAGTACCCATGGATAAACACAAGTGTCTTTAAGAGATTTCATTGGCGGTCACAGCACATACATCGTTCCACGTTTTCACCTTCTCTATGTGTACGCCAGAAGGAGACACGATTTTTTACCAACATCCCATTTGCCGTGATTCCAAATGAATTTAACTTGGGATTAAAGTTTTTAGTGCATCTACTTCCGTGAGTCCACCGGTGTACCCACTTTTGCTAACAATTAATTCTTTTTAGTTTGAATTGGCACCATCACCATTTAACGGGACCTGTTAAACATTAACATTTTGCCCGTATTACACCACCGTTTCATTATACCTTTTGTTATCAACACATTGTGCAACCATGTGGCGGCATCAGCGAGACGGCTCCATTGCAGCTTTCACTGCCCCGCATCATAATAAATGAATAACTAAATGTTTTATTCTTGTCATTGCGAGGCACGCATGCTAAAGCATGCGCAGGATAATACAAAGTCGTGTGGTCGGTAATCGCACAAATATGTCGCAAAGGGAAGCACGATAATACTGTCTCTCCGCCGCCAACGCTACTAGGTATCGTTCGTATGCCAAGTCGCGACATATTCTTGGCCCAGCGCACTGTTATGCCTGAGCTGCTGTCAATCTCCTAGAATGTTGCGGAATTTCAACGAGGTGACCTGACGGAGGAATGGAACGAATCAATTTATGACAAGTTGCGTGGACCCAAAAGAATGCCAGTTGGTAAGCCAGACGGAACGCACGTATTGTTCGAGATTGTCAGTAAATCGTCGTTTATTGCGCACTTATTACTCGACACGTAAATGCTTGTAGCATGAAAACATTGGTTATTATGCTTACCTCAAATCCGAAGCCATCCAGGTTTGCTATATGAAAGTCCATGAAGATAATTGTTCTCCCAACTGTGGGCGTACATTATTAAAGTGCATTGGTGCTGATATTCCGTAGTTGCCTACGCTGAGCATGACGACATGCCCGATAACCAGATGCATGGATCCGAATTACCACGCGCTTGATGAATTTTCCTCACTAGGTTCCATTATCCTCACGGGGATCGGAGCTCAAAAGCATGAGAACACGTTCATCCGTCCGGTACGGCAAAGGTGTTGCTTTGCAATCTCAGGCACAAGGGTTTCACAGTTCATGTTGATCTAGTGCCAGACCTGACTGGGACTCGCACTGCTAGTGAATTCAAGTTGTCCTGAAACGTCCACGTGATGTCGCTCATCTCAACAACCATACTGCTCCTGTTAGCCCTACCTTGTATGCACAGCTGAACGGCTACTATGGCCGACCATCGGAATGTGTGTGTGTGTGTGTGTGTATGACGGATTCAAAGGACTACAGATGAGTCCCTAAGATTGGTCAGCTATCCTCAAGCATTATCATCTTAAAAGCCAGCGGTTGGGGGACCACGCTCGCGTTGGAACCGAGTTAGCTTCAGGCCACCAAGCGTTTGTTGCTTAGAACATTCCACATTGGTTCTTGTATTCGAGTCCAGAATTGGGTGTAATGATCAACAAATATCCTTGGAGCCCAAGTACTCTACAACGCTTCATCGCTTTGAAGCGTCGTTTGGAACCTCAAGGTTTAATGCCCAATACATTTCTTTACAAGTGTCCGCACCTTGGCTCATTCGTGTAAAGTGATTAATCGCCACAAGCAACTGACTAGCCAATTTAATGATGTTGATACCATATCTTCTGTTCTACATTTTTGTCATGAGAGTGAGTGTAGCTATATTTCCCGTTATTCATGCGTCATAGGGAACTTAGGTGCGCTTACGAAACGCAGCCATTTTCGTGGTTAGAGGCGGAAGGGCTAAGGTGCCTGATAGAATTTGCATTCAAAATGCCCAGTCCTCTGAAGTGACCTAGAAGTAAGTTCAACCGTGACGGTACGGTAGTGCTTCGGTATATTTAATTGCAAACTAAATCCGCGCACAGAAACTATTGATTTAAAGCGCAGAACGGCTGCAACCGAGATGTATGATGACCGATTGTTAGTAAATTGCTTAGCACCAAATCTGCCTGCGGTTGCGAAATTGGATGATTTACAAGCTACTCTTTGTAAACCTGCTAAAATTGTTTAACACTTTTTCGAAAGCCGAACGTAGGACAGGAGGCAGCGGGGTTTAGTAGATGTACTTTTCCTGTGATCGCCTCAAAGAGGACAAAAGAGAATTTCTGATAGTACTGACTGCTAAAATCTATTACAGATAGCATCTACAGCACAAACTAACGATAACACATCACAGTTTTACTGTACCTTTTATTTTTGAATCATTCCAACTGGTAACCACATTGATGGCATTTACTTCGCTATTCATATATCTGTCTCTATCTAGTGTTAATGCCCACACTTCTGACTAACTTTAAGGCTGCCATTTAAGTTAAAGTCCTAACGTCAACTAAACATGGACAGTCGTCATGGTTGCTTATAGTTGTACGTGTGATTTTCCAAAACTATAGGAGCATAGTTGTCATTCTTCCATGCAATCCAAATTGATGCACCTTCGTAGTGTTATCGTGCATGTAGGTTGTCGTTTCTCTATTCCGTTGGTGGCTTTTTATAAAAAGTGTGAACAAATGCCCACTCGCAACACTGCAGTACTGCAACTCGAAACTGGGACCCCTGGTAAGTCAAACGATATCGCTACTCTCAGCGTGCGATGCTCGTCACCATGTGGAATGATTAAGTGGAAGCCATTTAGAAACACTTGTAAGCGCCACACTTCAGTTTGACAGACTGATGGCATTTCAGTCGCGCGACACCATTATCTGCTGCCTCGATGTCTAACTGGGGCTCGCACAAATTACTGTTCAAGCTAACATCTGTTCGTGTCTCCCTACCTTCTCACTTGATAGATGGATCTCATTACCTTTCATCTCATGTGACACCGTGACTTATTGTGAGTTGCAATACGAGGTCAATGTAGCCCATATCAATTGCTTCCATTCGCCCCCTTGTACTGCTACTGCCTTCAGGTACACGCACCGAGATGCAGACAAGTCATCAAAGTTGGTTCCGGAACAGCGGCTACACGATGTGACATCGAAATCGATATGCTTGGGCACAGGTAGCTTTCTAGGCACTGATGAATTGGTCGAGATATGCTAGAGCTCAGAACGAGCCATCAGAGGTAATAAATAGTAGCACACGACGGACTGCTTGGTGGATCCACATACCTGTTAATCCGCACTAGCCTCCGACGGATGTACTGTGCGTAGCGTTGACCGCCCATGTACGCAAAGAAGTCGTGGCGGTGGCGTTATCACATACATACATCGTTTATGGTGTAAGCCGACAAAAATTATTTTGCGTCATTACGCCCAACGCATTAGTTGTTTACTTGCGAAATGCAAGCTTTCATACTTGAGTGGCTATCCTTCAATCCTATCATCCAACATTTATATTTCTCCCAGCTTCTCTATAGCCGATGCAGAAAAACTTTATGACGATTTTACAACTACGGTCATTGAACGTCTAGCTTTTTCTCTGTGTGTTTTTGTTGGTGACTTCAATAGACTCCATCCTAGTTTTATTACCAGTCTTGGACTGAAGACATCGTGCAGTCTGCAAGGAGGTTACAAGCAAACTTAGGCTTAGTGTTTGTCAATGAGTTAAAAGCATTTTCTGTTTGTACCAAGGCACTTCTTGGAAGCTCAGATCAGGCCAACATAAAGTTGCCTATGATCTACGGAAAAAAGACTTACAACAAGCTTATTCTTTGCAAAGATCGCAAGTTAACGCAAAGACATATCTTCCCAGAAACACTGAACTACTACTTAAAACCGTTGCCTCTACAGACCGCAATATCTTTTACAACTCCTGTGTATCGAAGTGCTGTGATCATTTAATCAGCTACTTGAACTTCTGTTTCGATGTTTGTTGTCCCATGGAAACCACTTTCCTTCGCCCAGATAGCTTCATCTCCGTGCCTTAAAAGACTACACAGACTCAAAGGAAAAAACGCGAAGACGCTGCTTTAGTAAAATCCTTGTCGGCAGAAATAGAAATGGAAACGGGCCGCCTCAATCAAATTTGTGTCCAAAATATACCTGGTAAGAATAACTTCGAGTAATATGAAATATGATGAAGAACTTGAGTGGAGTCGTCAGAAGTGTCACACACGCTGCTCTTTCGATGTGGAGGCATTGAACAGCAACTTCTTTGGTCATATAAATGAGACAGCATTGCACTCACCATCTGTACCGATACAACTCATCCCACAACCTTCACCACCCATCGATAGGGTAACATTTCACAAGAATTAACACGGATCCCGTCGTGCAAAGCGCCTGGACCAGAAGAACTATCTCCTATAGTCCTCATGCAATGTGACAAAATCTTGCAATAGGCATTTCTTAGACTCTACACCATGTATCTACGTCAGCACAAAATAGACGAAGGTTGGTGAAGCAACCGCATTGCAACTGTGCTAAAAAATATACCTGTAAGTACCAGCTGATTGCTTTTAAGTCCGTGAATTTGAAGAAATTAGAATGAATCTTATTTGATAGAATGCGTTTCCAAACCCAATCGAATGCTGCCTTTTAGTCCGTCTATCGTAGTTCACGGTCTACTTTCGATGCACAAGCCTGTCTTCTACACTCCGTGCTTTCATCACTCGAGAGAAAATAAAAACAAACCCATGCGGATCTGCTTCCTTGATTTCAGCAACGCTTTCGGTTGTGTAAAACGCGAGTTGCTGTTACACGATCTGCTAGTATCCGGAGCCCAACCTTCAGTAGTCTCTTTTCATACAGACTATTTCGCCCATCTTTTGCAGTTTACCAACATTGAATGGAGAAAGTTTTTCCTCACGTTGCACAACTTCAGGTGTACTTCAGGGAACTATTCTGTCCCCATTCTTATTTTCCACCTACATGAATTCCATTCCGCTCCAAAGGAAGCCATCCTACTAAAGTTAGCTGTTGACGTGATCCTTGATGTACATAATCACCCCACAGATTCACCGGCCAACTTGCAATTTGTCTTGAACAACCTCACTTCCTGGTCTAAATCTCTCTGTCTTTGGCTCAACTTATCAAAGTAAAGTTGTTAACCTCGCTGTCCAAGGAAAACTGTTATCAACAGCTCCGGACGCTTAACCCGCATCAGTATTGAGAGCCTCAGCCTAAACTCCTCTGCAGTAGTGGAATATCTATTACACTAAGACTGGGTCTCAGGTGATCGAATGTGAATGAAGCCTACAATAAAATCAGCAGACTAACGTTCTACGTCTCCCGACTAAAGTCATCATCCGTGCCTACGGTTAGTCACCGCCTCCGGAATACTGCACTGGACGTATTGCTCACGTGTGATATTTCCCGAACTTTTAAACAGGCAATTCAAAACGATCATCAGGTCGCTGAAGCATTTTGCTCGATGCAGCGGTATTTCTCTGTTGGTGGTAATTAACATCCCAGTGTCCAATCATGTTAGCTCCTGCGAAAAGCTGGCGTCCCAGATACTCATTGATGCCAGTCACCTACTCCAATGTGCATTGTCGGATTGTATCAACTTCTCTGACCAGACTAACGTACAAGGCCCATTATGCCCACACACGGGCTTACGGTACGCCAATTGTTCCCCATTTGTCACCTTTTCTGTGGGTTCATGAAGTAGTCAAACAAGACCTGATTGCTAGACTGAATCGATGATATCGCCACTGCCACATTCCTAAACTGGGGGCGCACCATATACATTTGTCGTATTGTTAGTTGATTGTACTTTTGCCCTTTGTGTGTGTCTTGTAGCTGAGTATTCACTTTCCAAGGGTGCATAAGCGCATGGTTGACTTGACTTGACAAGAGACGATCAGACCGACTCTTGATTAACTTCCGATACGGATAGCCTACAGTTACTAATATAAGAGACGGCATTCACAGCACGTACTAACGATACGTTATCACTGTGCTTCTACTTATTTGTTAAAGTGAACATAGCTATAAATCGCCTTCTCTCTCATCATGACCTAGGCTAATCATGTTACTATCTCAAGTGGAGTCTAGTTCGGTGACCTACCGAGACGGTGAGCTACGGCATGTTCCTCTTCGTATTATTGTTATTCGGCTGCGATTCACATCCCTATGTATGCTCCACTGTATTGCTCACCAGACTATGCTATCTACATTCTGCTCTTTTAAATCGATTTGTAGATTACATGACCGTAGCTTGACCAGGTGCCCAATGTTAACTAGCACAACGCTTAGAGAGCCGTTGCAAGGCCGGATAAAGATTCAGTCCATCCAGGAGCTCATTCCTACTCGAAGTGCGCGCAGTTTCCGAGCGAATTGTGTTTTTGATACGAATTGATCCTAGGGTGGCAAATTCTTGAGTATGTTTCCTGTTCGGTGCATATGTGTGAAGCAACAAGTTACCAAAGCTTGGTCGCTCGCAGTTCCCATAAATGTAACAAGTTTGACTTTTGGCACACAATGCTCCTTGATTGTCCCTCGTGTGACCAAGTTGGACTATGCATTCAAAGAGGAATTACCGAGGAATATCCATGACAGGGGAACAATTTCGGCCATTAGCCGACTAACAATTATTATTATGTTGACAGTTCATGTTTCGCTCCACAGGTTAGTGATGAGAGTGAGCATAGCTATATTTTCAGTTGTTCATCATCCATACTGAATTTACCGGGGCTTACGAAAATGCAAATACTAAACGGACTGAAGGCGGAAGCGCAAAGACTCCTACCGGATTTTGTATTGGACATTGACAATCTTCTGGATAGACTAAGAAAAACGTAATACCAAGGATATTGATATGTCTGTGTCTTAGCACATTACATCGGAAAGGAGTCGGCGCCTAGCGTTAATCGTTTTATGAGCACCGAATGGCTGCACCCGAGACGTACGACGCAGACCGTTATCAAATAGCTTTTGGCCACAGCAGCGTACACAGCGGTATGTATAAAGGGTTGAATACCTGGACATTTGCAAAACATATGCCAGTTTGCACTGATGAAGTCCAATATGAACAAGAAATCGTTGCCCAGCCCATGCAAAATTCCGTACAGATCGTTCGCAAAGTTATATGCTCTTGAATGTGACACGCGCTGATTGCTATCAGTCACCGAGGCATCCAGCACGTCATTCTCTGATTCAATACCTTTTAGCTGTTCGAGTCGCTTCCTTTGAATTTGACTGATGATTAACATCTTTAACGGTTGTCAGATCTGAGGTATATTTCATATCGTTGTAAATGGGGACGAACGATTCCGCGTTGATGACTTGGATTCTGCAAGCGCTGATCTCGTCCTCAGCGATGACCGCATCATCAGAAGGTGAACGGTGTGCCAGTCGACTGAACCCGGCATACCGAAATCAAGCTTTTCTTCTTGCACTGGTAACCTGTCTCCAACTTTGGAACCAAGTGAATTGCATCCAGCACAAAAATCTTGGTGTTGGTATCCCCTGCCGAAGATGAGTTAGATAACACATTAGTTTTGATGTGACAAAATATCCGATCCACAATTGTTTTACTGTAACGGATTTGCAGTTTCATAACCTCACCTTGTTTCGCAGGTTGAAGAATGCTTATCCTGTTTGACTGCAAAAAGTTTATTGGAATTTTTTCAAGCCTTCTATCTGTGGATGCGGTTTGCAATGACTCAGGTGCATAAATTTTCGGCCAATTTGGCTTAGCACTTTGTCCCAGTCGAGGATCCACATGGTGAAAATTTCTTCTGTCATCCACGTATTTTTGATAGCTCTGTAAGTTACTGGAAGTTTGTCCAAATTCACGTCATTAAAACCTCGTAATTTCTGGTTTTTTCCAATCAAAACCAATTTTCTTTTGTCCGTGACTGAAATGTTCGCGCAGCGCAGGACAATGATCCTATGCATAACATTTTTCGACCCGCTGAGATTGCCGGCAGAAAACACAAAGAGCCATTTGGAGTTGCTCAGTAGAAAAGACCTGTTTTGTCTGTATTGTACACCCTGTAATCATTAAATGCATCTAAAATTGCAGACAGTTTTCATGAACTGTTCTGTCCGTGAAACTCTTTCCACTATGCGCACTTTTATACACAATTTGATTTCTATTCTTCTATCTCTGTAATCATCCTTCTGTGGCCGCACAGTTTTCCCTGGCTTTTGGCAAATTATTCTGCCATTTTCTTCACAATCGTGCCTGAAACTGCTTGGTTGTGTTCCCGAACCAAGATGATCCATTCTTTAAATACAGTTTCAACTTCTTCAACTTTCCACATCGCTTCCCATTTTGAGTGCATACAGTGCCTGGCGATGAATTCTGTCGGAATACCTTTTCGCTAGCAATCAATCCTTCTAATTTACAAAGAGAAATATGTAAATCACGCGATAACTTGGCCTGCGAGGTTCTTGGTGGAGAAGTTTTAACTTTATCCAAAACACCCAAGTATTATGTCTATGACAAATCCTTTCCGTTCTTGGCCATGGTTGTGTGTAGACAATAGAGTATTGACAAATGTGGGGCGGAAAGTTGACGCGACTTTGCTCTGTTCTTGAGTTTGGCTTAGGGCTGAGGGTTTGCCCCCAACTGTCTGTACATTTAGCTTGCTCGTGCATTGAATGACTTATGCAACCTTTTCACATCTGTCGATAACGCTGTCGATATATTTGTTTATTTTGAATCTATCAGACCGGCCAGCTGTGGCGTAATCGCAATAAAAGTTAGTTGAAGCGAAGGCGTAAAATTGACAAAGCGCTAAGAACACAGCGAATGCCGTCGGACACCTAAGCGGTGAGACGGCCATGGCAATGGACAAATAGACGGTGAAGTTTTAGCATATTTATGGGAAAAGAAATTGTAATTTGTAAAACTGAGCAATAATGCGGGGTTTGCTATGAACCAGGTGGGCAATAAAGCAACTTCGACTGTACTTTACAAAGAAAGTTGAATGTTGGCAAGGCACCTGAGCTGTCGCCCCGTGATTGTGTACGGAATGAATCGCAGTTGATGTCATCCTGTGGTAACTGTGCAGCAACTGAGATGCTCAAGTAGTTCATTGGTGATGACACGATAAAATAACATGAGGATAGTTCACTTGGTTCATCTCAGGGTTCACAACCAATGCATCTGTCTTGAGCAGAGCTCAGTCGGCACTGGTCGCATGACGTCTATGTCGTGGGGATGATTCAGATTTTTCTAGCGCAATCTCATTCGCTGTATGGTGATTGCATGTCTGACGTGAGCCTGCTGAAATCTGCAGAAGTTGGGTGGATCTTGTCAACTCCGTAAGTGCTCAGTCTGTCTGCAGTACTCGCATTGTTCCTCGTGTTGTAGTGAAGAATTGGGCGTAGCAATCGACAACAACTTTGGAGTTCAATTACTTAACAGCGCTTCGTCGTTTTTGGTGGACACATGCGACCATGCATCTCAAGAGAATTCGCTCTGAAACATCTATGAAAAGTGAACAGTCCTGGTAAGTTACTGACTAGCGATTAGCATAATAATTTTGACGCTGCATATACTGTTTCACAAGTAAGCCATGAAAGTGAGGATTTGCATGTTTCGTATTGTTAGTCCGAGGAATTGGTCTCAGCTGAGCCTACGTAAATCATGGGTTTGGTTTGCGTAGATCTAATTAAGTAAAACAATACTCTTGCTTGCCAAAACAAATTTGCTTATTCCATTCATTTGGTCATATGTTCCACCGATTTCAACGCTCTGGTTGCATACGTTTCGCTACTATGCGAGGTGTAACCTTCAGCGCGGTGATTTGCATTGTTCAATCTCACGTCATCGTTATTCTATCGTTAATGCAAGTGGTGAGATTAAGGATTCACTCCGGATTGATTCACTACTGACTTGGCACCAAGCAATAGCGGTATTGCACCGGCCTAACACAAAAATGCATCTAAATTTAGTTTGGTTTGGCTTGCGGACTCAGTTGTATTGCCCAACTGCTACATCCGTAACCCATTACAAATTTGTGCTCTTCATGACCTATGTTATCCATACTACCTTCACAGTGACACCAAATTGGTGGGCTACGCCATCTTATTCCTGTTCGTTCGTGATTCAATGAGCAATGAATGTATCCGGGCTAATAAGCAATGCTTTACATGTCCCGTTGGGTGGGTGATATTGCGGGGTTACCGAAAAATAAAAGCGGTGGGTTATTCACATTTAAAAGGGACCTATCGTTTGTTCCGCTGTGGCCTTGTGATCCGTGTAGCTTCACAGCACAAACATGTGAGAGCAATTAAATCCCAAGTACATTCCTGAAGTGGAATGCAGATGTAGTACTAGGTAACAAAGAGTTGTTGAGTAATTGAGTCATCCAAACTTTTTTTAAATATGGATAGTCATTGTGCATAATTGACCGATAATTATAGAGCATTTCACGGGTGACACGCGCGGACGGAAAGGAAGTTCCTGTGGCAATCCAGACGGCTGCACTGCTCTGTGAGTTTTAGTGAGTGATCTCTAAATTTGCTATTACTCCTGAGTTGCAGTAAAGAGCAGCCCACATGATGTTGATCTTGCAGAATTAAGTACACCACTATCAATGGTCACTAGGTAAACGGCGATAACGTCCGTTGAATGTCCTCAGTTTTTCCGGTCTCTGCTCGTATGGAACATGGTGAATGCCAATAGCGTACTCTGGTGCTTGAACTTGGGGCTACTCCAATGTACTAAGGTTGTGTTTTGGGCATGGGTGCCATGCTTAAATTGTCTATTCGACATGATGACGAACATACGCACTAAGCATCTGCCAGAAAATAGAGCGCCCATCGTAGCGGGCCCACATGTTGGTTACCAGTTTTGCAAACTTTCACGGATTGCTTAGAACAACCCAAGTCATCTGGAACCCGTACGCTCAAATCACCTTCGGTGGCAGCTCACTGCATCACACGCGTACCGAGTCTGTAACAGTGGTTGCTCTAGTGTCGTATGGTGAGCACCTTGCATTTACTCACATGGAATTGCAGTGATTTTTTGATGGAACACTGATGTACCGTGGCTAGATCACTGAGGCAGTCGCTGGTCAGTATTCCCCTGAACCTTGCGGCAATTCTTAACATCGTCGACAAACAGCAGGAAGGTAGATGTAGTCGCCTGTGTGAGGTCATTGATAAATATCAAAAACAATCGGGGACCTAGCACCGGGACTTAAGAAACATACCATTCAACTTGTATGGGGTTCAGAGAAACAGCCACAAACATTTGCCGCTGAAGGTGATAGTTGGCGATCGAGATTCGAAGAGGCTCACCGAACCCGTAACGACGTAACTTGGAAAGGAGTACACGATTATCTAGACGGCCGAATGCTTTCTAGGAATCCAGGTAGATAAGATCAACATCCTCTGCAGTGTCAGTTGACTGTCCACCTAATCTGTGCTAGTAGCAAATTCGTTGTGCTCGATTGATTTCGACGGAAGCCGAGCTGCTCAGAAATAATTGGAGTATTCCAAATAGCCCACCAACGCATTGGCTACGATAGATGCAATCGTCTTGGGCATTATAGGGAGAAGGTAAATTGAGCAGTAATTTAAAGTCCCAGTTCTGCTTCCACGCTTGTGAATTGGTCTATGTGGCGCTGGAAGAACAGTGCCAGTGGCTCTGCCAGTTGACTTGCTGCTGATCCCAAAGTCTCTGGGCGAATAGTATTGACACCCTGGGATTTGTGTTTGCGCAGATTGGTCAGCTTCTCTAAAACAGCTTCGGTGGTAAAGGAGATGTGAATGAGTCCCAACAGCCGGCCAATAAAAGCTGGAGGACCTCCTGATGGTAATACCCTCTGGAAGGTGAGGTCACACTGCATCCGCCGCGCGTTTGCTGCCTCCAAAGCCGCTCGTTTGGGTCCATCAACGGTCATGAGTGGCGGAACTCCTTGCCTCACCTGCCGTAGATCATTGACGTGCATACACAGCAGTTTTGATTGGCGCTGAATGATTTTGCCATGTTCTGCTGATGCCAGGCTTTGTCCTCTCTGACCGGTTGAGTGCAGTGGTTTCGTTAGACTACATAGTTATCAAAGTTTTCTGGTGTTGGGGATAATCTATACCATCAGCATGTTGCACTGCATACTTCCAGCAATTTTCGAGTTGTGCTCCTTACGTAAGTAACTGATTCAGACCGTTTGCAAATATTGGTCTCCGAAACATCCGTAACCATCCGATTGCATTTGTTAACGAACTCAAGCAAGGCGACATCTGGGGTTTATCGGCGATGAACGGCCAAGATGTCGCACTGACGAGCTGGGCTACTCGGTCGTCATATGTGATGGTTCGCGTTGTCTCATGATCCGCAGCTCGGTATTCTGCATAGCAGATGAAGTTAAAAATAATAAATTTATGATCACTGTGACCTAACGGGCAGTCCAGTACCAACACATCTATCATATTTTCTTCGTTGATGAGTACAAGGTCAAGCACAAGTGGCCTATTACCTTTTCTGAACAGAGTGCGCAAAGTGACATGAAGGGAAAGCGGACCACTGGTTACAAACTCCGACAGATCGGCTTTAAATTGTTCGCCGCTCGTGGCAGGTGTTTCCAAACAATGCACATAAAAATCATCCATGGTCTAGGTGGGAGTGTAGCTTTCTTGTAGAGTTTGCAGTAGAACAGTCGCAATTTGGCAGTCTGTTTTGGATGTAGACTTAGGAGGACTGTACACCAAGGCTATAAGTCAAGTGTTTCTGTCACTTAACTTCAGGCGTCACCAAAGCGAAACAGGAATCAGTGAGTCTGAATAATCCAAGACCTCGCAGTATAAGTCGCTTCGGTACTACAGAAGTACGCCTCCCCTTTTAGTTAGTCTGTCGTTCCGAATGAGTGACATGTTAGGTAGCGAAATTTCAGCGTCTGTCCTTTTAATGTGTAACCATATCTCCGCAATACAGAGGACATCATATTTCGGGGAAACTTGACGATCTCTCTGTTCAGTCACCTTAGTGTACAAGCGTGTACAAGCGGGCTAGTAGATCACAGGAGGTCAAGGAATTCAAGCGTATAGGATTGCCGACTGATGTGAGGTCAGCTGTTATTTGTTTTCTGTTGAGACATTGATACAAATTTCTTAACTTGCTCTGGCCAAGGCGCGACTCAACCAACATCTAGATCTACCTCAGTATCGGGTAAATGAGCAAACAGCACCGGTACGTCTGCTATTTCAGAGGATTTTGTAATTGGACCTTGCGAAGCATCTGTAATTATTAACGGTAGCTCCGATGGATGGCTATTTCAATTTTTGCGCCAACTACGTAACACATCCGTCGCTGTTTGCTCGAGATTGCTCGAGGTTTGCACCAGGTTTAGGATGCTGTGGCCGCATCCTCTATACTTTGTCAAGAGTGGTAACCTTTTGGGCTACCGCACCACATCATCCAAGTAAAGGTTTCCACGGATAAATCGCCATTGCTCTAAATCGTGATTTCTGGCCTCATGACTATCGTTTTAAGCAATCGCTGGCACACCATGGATGAACATAGCGTTTGGGCGATCAGGCTTGTTGTGCCCTTTTTCGGACTTTCGGTCAACTGTCACATGTTCCGCGGGACATGAGGATAGCTGTGTCCCACACGATACATGCCGCAGCAACTTACCGGAGTGCAGATATTTTCCACATCAGTTGAGGATTCTAGTGTTACTCTAATAAGTCTGCGTTCGCCACAGTGTGCAGAGTTCGGGTGACGAATAATTCGTACTAAGCTTGTGGGTTTGACTTCTACTTTCATCAGAAAGCAAAGTGAGTCCTATTGGTTTAGGTCATCGGACAAATTACCTTGCAATGTGACAGCTGCTGATTCGGGTGTGTTCGAGCACAAAACAGTCAGGGCACTATTGTTAGATCCCTTTTTCGATGAGCTGTAAGGTTTTGGGATCGTTTGCCCTGATTTGCTACCAAGTGATGTTTGCTTACTGTTAGTGGTGTTTATAACAGAGGAGACTGAAAGCGCTGTTCAACAGGACACCAACCCTGTGTATGAATGAGGAGAAAAAAGGGAGTCCATGAGAAGCCAGACGTGAACTTACTAGTGGATAGCGGTCACCAGCGACAGTAAGACAAATCCCCTTTAGCTTCTTTGCCGACAACGGACTGGATGGCGAAAACAGGATTTCCGTACAATGTGGGACCCACTGACACTTGGGAGGTGTTGGCTAGTAACTACACATCTCTCAGCAGAGACGTTTTATGATAAGTTTACAATTGCTGTCATAGAACAAATTAACCGATTGCTATGTATCCTTGCCGCTGATTTCAATTTTACATTCATTCACCGGTAATGAAACATTAAATCTACCCATCATATCAGGCACGACACTGGAGGTAGTGTTGTTAAATGATGGAAACTGTTGCTCTCTGTGCAGTACTGCCCTGATTGGAATAACTAAACAATCGCAATTGTTGTTGTCATCTAAAGCCAAAGAAAGTACCAAGATAACACTCGCTTCATTGATCGAAGGTTTAGATTCAGATAGTGCTCTTCATGAAACATCGACCGGGTTCATGAACGGTTACATTCACCGAATTTGGTTCACTTTTTAACCTATTTGAGTGTGTCATTGTAAGCGGTACACACATTTAAGTGGTAGGCTACAGGTAGATGAGGGAAGGTGTCGAAATGTATGGCAAAGTTAAAGAAAAGCACATCGACCGCCTTGCCCCGACCTAACGCGTCTGCCCAGCAATCCCGTGTATACACCTAATTTGTGAGCTAAGAGCAGTCTTTACGAAGACGGGGATGAAACGAACTGAGTAAGTCGAACGTCCTCAAGTGGGCTTCCAGGACATCACTTACTACCTTTCCCAGTGATTTGACTAGCCCGCTAGTCAAAATGATCGGTCTGTATTGATCAGGAAGGAGTTTATCACCCTTCTTGAAAATGGGACATATTATCGCTTCCTTTCAGTCAGAAGTTAAGGAGCAGTGGAGAAGGGACTTATAATAATAATATTATCAATAATAATAATAGGTATATTCCTTCTGACGAGAGAAACTGTGTCTATAGCGGCACGGATCAATTTACACAGAAGAATCCATGCTCTTTCATGGTTGACGCATAGATGGAGTATTGGGATATGCGTTTCATGTATTAACATTCTGTCGGATGGTTGAGGCCGAAGCCTAGTTATGAAAATAATTTTTGGCCCCACTTGGAATAGCTCATCGAGCGATTTTTCCCATATGACGCTTAGAGTAGTTAGATCAAGGTAATCGGCGAGTCTGCCACTGAATGTTGCCACATTGTCACATGACCGGTGTTATTGGTAGTTTATTCCACAGACAGCTGTATGTGACCAGGAATAAATTGAGCGGACGTTCGTTCTATCCTTAGGTATATTCCATGTATAATCTTTGTTGCGATGCGCTCGAGTTGAGCAATGTTGTAAATTGTGTGTAGGCAGGTTGGAATAGGTCTTTTTGTGTCGCATATTGAAAAGCAGCAACAAGTTGTGCTTCGATTGTCGAATCCAAAGTGGTTCGAGATGAAGTGCATTGCAACCTTCTCGATAACTCATAGCAGAGTGTTTACCAGTCAGACGTTTAGTGGATGACCTCTGTAGATTCTCCACAGCCATTCAGTCACTCTTTCTCATATTTACGTATATTATGCTGCAGTACTCGAGGATGGGGCGAGTGAGTAGCTTGAAAAGCTCAACTCTAGAACGAGTTGAGTGGATTTTGTTTGATATATTGAACATAGACTATCTGGCACGTGCTACTTGGAATTGGGCCTGTTCGGAGAAATTGATGGTAGGCGAGTACCTAATTCCAAGATCTCGCGTGGACAGCTGTTTAGGGACGCGTCCATTGTTTAGGGTGATAGATCCTTGGGGGATGCAGCAGCCGTAAGTCATGATGCCTAATTTCTCAGCCGAGAGGTTCATCACCCATGTGCAGCGCCGTGACTCAAGGGAATGTAAATCATGTATGAACAGTAACTTCCCGTGAAGCTCTTCACGCCGAAACTTATAGACTAGTTTAATATCGTCAGCAAATAAAAATGATGTACCATGTTTTACAGATGTGGTGATGTCTATGATGTAGATCAAAAAGAGTAAGGGACCGAGCACACTCCCTTGAATTCCTCCACTGGTGATTGAGCGTGGGGAAGAGCGATAAGCACCTGAAGTGACTACCTGGTGAAGATCACGCAGGTATGACGATAGCCACCCTAGTAGTGGGTCCCGGATCCCAACTTTCTCCAACCTTTGTACCAGTCGCTTGTGCGGTACTCGGTCGAATGCTTGGTGTATGTCAAGAAACAAGATTTTCACTGCATAGCCGGAATCGATTGATTCTGAAATGTGATTAAGGTAATGCAGTTATGAGATGGTTCACGATCGCTTAGTGAGAAAACCGTGCTGCGAATTATTGATCAGGCCAATAGAATCAACGAACTTCATCATCTCCATTCTGACCAGCTTTTCCAATAGCCGAGCGATTATTGAAGTGCGGTGGATTGGTTCGTACTTATCAATCATTTGTTTGGAACCTCCTTTATGCCGAAGCATAAAAATGGGACTTTCCACTGGTCTGGAAAGTGGCCAGATTCCAGCGATAGGGTGAACATGCTCATCAGTAGCAACGGTATGTCAGGTCCTGCTAGTTTAATGGTAGTTGGTGAAATGCCATCAGATCCCAGCCTGTTTAATTTGATAACTTGATGCATAGCGTTGAGCGAGATGTCGACTCTGCTTAAGAGGTTTGTTTCAGTGAACTCTGTGCAAACAGGCACCAAGTCAGCTTCCCGACTCACGGTACTCGCAGATTAGTCGCTGAATGCTACACACATTTCAGCTGGGTCATGGAGTAATTGACCATCAATTTCAGTAATTAGAGGAGAGCGGTCACTGGTTCTACGGTGCAGTATCTTGACAAGCTCCCCAGCTTTACAGCTTGTTCGTAGGGCTGTTTGTACTTTATTTTTCGTCGTGTTATCTGCTCGTGTTTGACTCTGGTGTTAAATTCATGCATTTGCACGACAAATGGAAAGTCATGGGTCCATCTGTATTTTGCAGCTAACATTTTGGTTTTATTGCTGATTAAGTACTCGATGAAATCTTGTGAGATACGAGGGGTAGGAATACATTATGGAGCAAGGAAGGCTATAGCGTGATGTTGTTTATAGAACTGCTCCACAGCGGTGTAGACACTGGTTGAGAGTAAAAATAGCTCTCAGTCGGAAAAACAAATGAACTGCTGAAATCGTGATTGGCTCACATAGCTCAGCTACCAGGGTATACCACAACTTGGGGTGAACAGCATCTGCCTCAAGCGCTTTGCTAAGATTTAATTCCCGTACTAGCACGAGTACTTGAGTCTCTGTAATGAAAGTATCCGTCAGCAGAGAGTTAGACAGAACTCTCATCTCCAACACTATAGGCGGCAAGCACGAATCTGTAATAAATGCCCGCGCATATTGTTCCGCAATCAGAAAACCCTTAGTATAGTCCGTTTCAGCCGCATCGCGGCCTGTATCAAACAAATCTGGAAGAAGTGAATCTAGTTTAGGTCACCTCTTGACATAAGCGAAGAAGCGCTTTAGACTTATCAAAGCCACGTCGTCCAACGCCATTTCATGGCATAGCCGTGAGGCACGTTCGTTGAGAGCTCGAGCCCACTGGTGGTTTGTGTACATCAAATTGGTAATGCAGCCTCGTTGCGCTGGCCTCAATACGTCCATCGATTGGAAGACTGACATCAGACACATTTGCACAACCCTCTCGGAAGTTGGGATAATATAGAAGTACACGGCTCATGGAAAAATATGTGTCAAATATAGCACTGCATTCCGTTTGAAGAGTCGGTAACAGACTCTAAGCCCCCGAAATTAATGCATGGCACTGCCGTATCAGATGAATCAACGGGACGGTTTACTCGTGCCACTTTTCCAATAATAAGACAAGAAGCAAACAAAAAGAACAGATCAATAAAGGTGTAAGAGAAGAGTGAACTGGTTTGCGGAATTTTACGAGAGTACGATCCGCCAATCCTGTGGGAAACAAACGGGTACTGCTGACAACCAATGAGGTTGTGATAGGTGGATATATATGTATTTTATATATATATATATATATATATATATATATATATATATATATATATATATATCGCGGGAGAGCCAACGGGCGCACAAGCTTTAAGCAACCTGTTTAGTTAGTTGAGAATAATGGGATGATTGGCGCATCGGTGAGTGCGAAGAACGCAGCATTTGCTGCACATGGGGCAGACCCCATTAACTTGGGGAAGAATAGTCAGTTTGGCAGAAATCGACGGTGAATGACGCGCGAGCGACCTCGCACTAAAACGCATGGTGGACGGAGAAGGCGAAGCAGATGGAAAGCTACGCCGAACGCCGCCAACGTAAAGTATTCTTTGTCTCCTTGAAGGCGGTGTGTGGACCGAGGTTGGAGCAGCTGCGGACACTGATCGATGGTAGTTCAAGCGCTACCTACACACAGACTGCAGACATAATGCAGATCTGGCGAAAACACTTTGACTGTGTCTTGAACAACCGTTCAGAGATCGGCTGACCTACATTGAACAGCCTCAAACAGCATGACGTGAAAGGGAGTCTGGCAGACACGCCGACACTGGATGAGACGCAGAGAGGACTAGCTCAGCTGCCAAACTTCAAGTGTGCCGGAGCCGACGGAATCCCGCCTTAAGTATTAAACACGTCGGTCCCGCGATGGTGACTGCGCTGCACTACTTGGTGCAACGTGTATGGATTGAGGAGGAGGTGTCTGCTGAGCTGAAGGATGCCCTTGTGCTACCACTGTACAAGGGCAAAGGGAGCAAGCAATGCTGCGCGAATTATCGTCGCATCAGCTTGCTGGGTTGTGTGAGCAAGGTGATTGCCCGAATCCTGCTCAACCATCTCTTCAGTCAGGTTGTTGAAACTAACGTGGCGGAAGAGCAGTGTGGATTCCGTTCGGGTCGCAGCACAATAGATATGGTGTTCGCAGCTCGACAGTTGCAGGAGAAGTGCAGAGAACGACAACAGCCATTGTACACGCTTTTTGTTGGTTTCACCAAAGCATTTGATACGGTGAACCGCGGAGGCATTGTGGCTGGTGTTGGATAAGTTTGGTTGATCGCGTAAGTTTGTAAGTTTAATTGAACATCTGCACAGTGGTATGCGAGCGAGGGTGCAGCTGAGTGCAGAAACCTCGGAACACTGCAGTTGTCACTGGTGTGAATCAAGGCTGTGTCTTAGCTCCTGCCTTGTTAAATATATATCTTCATGACACGATATCTTGTGCTTTTGAATCGGCCTGTGCTTACGCTGTTCGTGTGGAGTACCGTATTGCTGGTGGGTCTCTAAACATCCGTCGTTTCGGTGCGAGAACCCTAGTCTGTGATACAACTACTCGTATGTTGCTGTTTACTGACGATTGTGCGTTTTTTGCACACAGCGCGGATGAGTTGCAGCACATGATTAGTGCTCTGGCTTCGACAGCGACGAAATTCGGTCTCATCATCAACACAAGCAAAACTGTCTGTCTCTTACAGCCTTCATCGCAGGTGCAACCGTCAAATTGCCGCGAATCAGAGTTGGTGCTGAAGTATTGGAAATCACCTCCCGCTTCTGCTACCTTGGGAGTGTGATACCGACTGATCAACAGCGACACAGTGAGCTGCGTATTCGCGTGTCGAAGGCAGCCGGGGCATTGGGGAATCTAGAATGCCGAGCATGGAACAACCATCAGCTTAACATTAGCACGAAACTGGTGTACAAATCCATGGGGCTGTCCGTTCTTCTATACGGCAGTGAAACGTGGACGATGTAACGGAGGGTTTTACGATATTTCGAGCGGTTCCAACAACAGGGTTCGCGACAGATTATGCACAACGAGTGGGGCGAAAGCGTTTCAGACACGGAAGTGTAGCCTCGAAGTTGAATGTATGCAGTGGGCTGCATATTTTTGCTGAGACACCTGAGGTGGCTCGGTCCTGTGGGCCGTATGGATTCGACGCGAATACCGAAACAACGCTTATATGGTCTGCCGAGTATTTGGAAACGACTTGCAGAAAAACCAGTTACGTAACCAGGACATGATCAAAGTGAGCCTCTCACGTTCTACTCTTGATTGACGGTCATGGGAATCGAAGGCAGTTGATCGGCGTGCATGGCGCGATCTAATCACGAAGGCATTTGGCCAAATGCGGGAGAAAGACCTCATACATGCAGAGAAGAAGCGGCAAGTGCGGAAGTGGCAAGCACCGATGGGTTATACTCCATTGACATCGAGCGCATGGTGCTGTAGCACACGCGGTCGCGAGTGCCTGAGTCAGGCAGTCCTAGTGAGCCATGAGCGAGGCCACTCGGGACCACTACCGAAGCGACGACGGATCCTGCAGAGAACGTAGGCAGAACCGGCGCAAGGTTTGTAGGCACGCTGCGTTCGATTTACTAATCGCTTAGTCTATTTATTTCAGTTGGTGGGTTTTCACTTTTGTCCTGATGCTTTTCTTTCTCATCTAAATGTCTGCTTGTACTCTCTGTAAACTTGCACGGACGCTTAAGCCGATTGTAACTAATTTCCATAATATTTTCGTGTTTTTGGCATTAGTGTAAATGTAGTTTCTGACCTCGTGAACATATCTCGGATTTGTTTGTAGACAATTTATTCCAAAGGCCCAATAATTTAAGATTTATATCACCGTAACCTTATGCAGGACTCGATTTATTTTCTTGGTTATCTTTCTCTCAAGTGACTGGCTGTTGCTTAATATCCCCGGTGTGTCTGCACTTGATGTGCATGTTGACAAGTGGCCTACCTGTTTACTACCCACTACCTCGTTTATACTGGCTCCAGGAGACGGTTGGTCGTTGCTGGAGGAGACGGGGTGCACTTTCCTGGTGGTCGTGTTAGGCTCGAAGAGTGGATCCATTCACTCAGTGCGGAGCGGACTACGGTCCAGGCACCGCCTGGTACGCGCTTGTTTCCCATATAGAGCGTGCTTGTGTTTGCCTGTGAAGGAGTGTTGTCCGGTCTTATTCCTTCGGATTTACACTGTATATGGGGTGTGTGGTTGGAGCTGTGGGTGGTACAGCGCAAGCCACCCATGGTCCCTCTGTAGGCGCAGGCTTTATGTGGCTGACCACAGTGACAGGCAAATCCGAAACCGGATGCCGCCAACTATATATATATATATATATATATATATATATATATATATATATATCACAGGAGCGGTTAACTGTTAACTCGCTCACAATTTTTTTCATCCAACAAGTGTCCACCCTGCTGCAGGATTTTTTCGTAAAAAGTTTGCTCGCTTCTTGTGACTTTTCTTCAATTTGCTTGTTATAACACGAGTTTTAAGCATAGAAACACACAGCGATTTCAATATGTTGCGCGAGATGTTTTGCATCACAGTACAACTGAGCATTAAAATGGTGGACATTTTAGAAAAAACCAACGTTTCTATAGGTATATGGATTATCTTCACGAGTAGAAATCGTAGGGCAATGCAAAATTTGAAGAC
Organism: Dicrocoelium dendriticum; assembly: GCA_944474145.2. Lineage (NCBI taxonomy): Eukaryota > Metazoa > Platyhelminthes > Trematoda > Plagiorchiida > Dicrocoeliidae > Dicrocoelium > Dicrocoelium dendriticum. Next base: position 75,720,519 of record OX104060.1, on the reverse strand, counting down.
CCCAACCATGTAATTGTGCACAGGTGCTACATTGAATTTGGTATACATTATTGTTTGTCACACAAATGGAAGCGAGTGATGCGGCGCGCGAGCTTTGAATTTGTCTTTGCCACCGGTTGGAGATGACCCATGTATTCGGATTTCTAAACACCTCAGAAGTGTCAGAGTGTCCTACATTGTACGGAAATCCTGTTTTCGCCATCCCGTCCGTTTGTCGGTCCGGAAGCTAACTGGGATTTGTACGACTGGCGCTGGTGACCACTATCTACTAGTGGGCTCATGTCTTGTTTCCGCGGGAACTCTTTGGACGACCAAATAGTTCCCGCGCTCGTCCATATTTTTGGTGTCCCGCTGAACAGCGCGGAGTCTCTCCCAGCGCAAATCCGCTTCGGATGGCTCGATGTGTAACGGAGTATCACGCTAGCATCTGCAGACAGGGGATAGATTGTCGAGAGACAATTTCCACACTCTGGTTAGCTAGGTAAGCAAGACTAATTACTGGACATCGGCAAGACTGAAACTCAATGGCAAAGTGAACTTTAGATTGTCAATCAACTCCTGCTTCTTACCCCGTATAGCAAATGTGCAACTAGTGTTGTTTACGTAGTACCAACGCACAAGTCGGTTGGTCACTTGCTGGAGTTTAGTAATGAGCTGTTCTCGAAATATTCCATAAGAAATTTCGCCAGCACAGTGGATGTTGACGATCCTATGGCTGGGACATTTTCCTGACTGTTCGACGCTATAAGTCCAAATCTTTTAGCCAAATTTTGTTTCCATTTGAAGCATCCTAAGTGTTGTGATGCCTGGCAATCTTGCAGACATGCAAACCGGCTCCACTCAGTGACCTGAGTGCATGATATATTTCAGCATGTTAGACGCTTAGTCAAAGAGACCAGATTTCATCACCATGCCGAACAAAACCTCCACTTTGCTCGAAGCTCTGGTGTCAGTTAATGAACTACAGCTTACAGCAGAAGAATTCACAATCATTTCTACTGTGGATGTTCAGGATGAGCGAGCTGTTTAAACGTTCAAACGCCATTAACCAAAAGCTCGACGCACATAAAGACTCCCCGTATTGTATCGCACCAATTCACATCCAGCGTGCAGTGGGAAGTCACAATCAGTGATGCTGTTAGGCCGACAGCTCAGGTCTGTTTGAGACTGGATAAATCCTATGCGAAGGTATCTGACAGACCGAACAAGTACAGACATGTCTCAAAAGTAGTAAAAAGGGACTGTCAGCTATTCTAAAACTGATGATCTCGTGTGTGCCCGAGATATTTGACCGAATATCTACTCGGAAACGAGGCTTTTCCGCCTAGTAATTTAAGTAGAAGAGGAAACCAAGCACTGCCAATTATACTACCTATGACGTCGTATTGTTAGGAACTAAGGTTTACTGGGTTGTTATCCCAAGCCTTTTTCATTTACTACACATAACACGTCTATGTCGAAACCAACGGATGCAGATACAAATCGATTGGCGTATGCAAACGGAGGTGTTTTCAGACTTCGTTATGGTTTGCAGACAACCAGTACGAAATCGTCGTACACTGGACCGTTTCATAAGGCCCAGAGTCTTAAGGCTACGGACTTTATCGGCAAGAGAACTTGGAGCAATCATTTACCGAAAACCAAGCAAAACGATGCAGCTGTCTTTCGATGGAAACGTTTGCTCTGTTCCAATCGTACTATGTAACCAATCAAACAAACGTGGGTGAGTCTGTGTCAATGAACCAATGATACAATCGTGATCACGCACTTTGAATTGTGAACTCGTCCTGTAATATTCTCTTCATCTACTGAGAACATTTCAGGTTAGAACGCGTCCCAGTTGTTTTCAGTCAGTCATATCCGATGAACCTGCTTCACAGATAGTACCCAACGCATGCGGAGTTTGCCAATCGAATTATTAACCTTGCAGGGTAACGTGGCCTAGCGACCAGACGTATACGGGAGTGAAGACTGGAGGACGATTACGCGCAACCTAGCATGGCGGTACTGGGACGCGAAGGAGAAGATGCCTGGCAGTCTGCGACAGTACTTCTACTAACTCAACCAAGGCACATATGCCCTTTGCACAATCATTATTATGGCTCATTAAATACGATATAATATGGAGAAACCTGGATTTTGGTAAGGCACATGAGTTGTCGCTCCGGGATGGTGTACTGAGGAAATCTCAGTTGGTTTCGGTGTGGGTTTGTGCGATAACTTTGCAGCAACTGAGGGGCGCAGGTTGGTCACTGGTGCATGACACGATTGAGACAGTAGTGTCATGAGGATAGTTCACTTGGTTCACTGCACCACCCACAGCAGATGCATGTGTCCTGATTGGAGTTCTACTAGTACCTTGTGGCTTAACATCTATGACCTGGTGATAACTCCAATGTTTCTAGCGCACCCTCATTCGCCACATGATATATGTCTGAGGTGTGCCCGGTGAAATCTGCACAAGTTGGATGGATCTTACAGTACTCACATTGTTCGTCGTGTTGAAGTGAAGAATTGGTCGTAGCAATCAACAACCATTTTGGAGTCCAAGAACGCAATAACGCTTCGGCGCTTTCGATGACCACGTCGGACCATACATCTCAATTCAATTCGCTATGGAACATCCCTGAAAAGTGAACAGTTCCGGTAACTGACTGACTACAGAATTTCATGATAATTTTGACGCTGTATGCTCTGTTTCACATGTTGGCCATGAAAGTGCGGATAGTTAAAATTCCCGTTGTTTGTCTGATGAATTGACTTTTGATGACCTCATGAACAGTAGCGATTTTTGTTTGCATTGATTTACTTTGTTGTGAACATTATCCATCCACTCAATTGTTCATTTGTTCTCCGAGCTTGGCGGTTTTCTCGCAAACGTTTCACCACCATGCGAGGTGGCATCCTCAGTGCAGTGATATGTAGCGTGCAAGCTTACTAAATGAATCCTCCATCCATGATCGACCTGCAGGTGACTTTGAACGTGGCAGTGTCGATTTAGGTCCCGTGACCTCTACCCACTTTCCCCAAGGCTAAAGTCGGCGCCCGAGTTGTTCTGCCTCAAACCGCGTGACAAAAGGTTCTTTATTTCTTTCTGTCGTAGTGGTTCGTATATTGAATCGATGTCCACGCGCATGTTGATTGAATGTTTCGTTGAGAACCAAGCTTCCAAGAATTCTCTTTCTTTTCTTGTTTCACCCCGTGCCAGGACTTCTGCTTTGCTCCAATCGAAGCTATGTCCTTCTTCATCTACATGCATTGAAACTAGCGACGATGCATAATGCTTTATACAGGCTCTCTTATGTTCTTGTATCCTTGTTACCAATTTTCTTCCCGTTTGGCCAACATAATCCCTTTCGCAATCTCGGCAAGGTATTTTGTATACCACATTGCGTTGTTCATGTGCCTGTAGTTTTTCTTTTGGTTTTGAAAGGGTTTTTCTCAACGTGGCAGTTGGTTTGTGTGCTACGATGAGATGATGCTGTTTGAATAGTCTGGCTGCCATTTCCGATATGTTCTTCATATAAGGCAGAACAACCCGTTTCTCCGTTGTCGTTGTTGTTGTGTTTGTTGTTGCCGCTGCTGCTGCTGTTGTTGTTGTAGGCTGTATGTTGACGTTGTTGTGATGCAGACAACTTCGGATGAAGCTTCGTGGGTATCCGTTGAGTTGGAAACATTTAAGTAGGTGTTTTTCTTCCTTTTGCTTTGCTTCTGTGGTACTACAGTGTGTTTGCACTCTGCGAAACAGTGTCCGCACACAGCTTACTTTGTGGCATTTCGGGTGGTTGCTGTTAAAGTTCAGAATTTGGTCTGTGTGTGTGCCTTTTCTGTAGACCGATGTTTGCAGCTCGCCTTCCATAGTTCTTGTTACTAATACATCCAAGAAAGGGAGCTGCCTTTCCTTCTCCAGTTCCATTGTAAATTGGATCCCTTCCATGGCGTTATTCAATAGCTGTTGTGCGACTGTTATTTGGTTGCGTCTGATTATCACAAAAGTGTCGTCCACATACCGAACCCACAGTTTCGGATTGATGAGTGGTAGTACCTCCTCCTCCAATTTCTGCATAACCATCTCTGCGATGAGCCCTGACACAGGTGATCCCATTGGTGCGCCTTTCAATTGCTCGTAAATCTTTCCATTGAATGAGAAGTGGGTCGACAAACACAAGTGGAGTAGTTTACATACATTTTCGGTCGTCATTTTACCGATTTGTTGTTCACTGACCTTCAGCCGTTCCGTGATGACCGCTATTGCTGTCTGCAAGTTGACAGACGTGAAGAGTGCAGTCACGTCGAATGATATCATTGTTTCATCATTATCTAATCGCAGGTCTTTGATCTTTTGCAGAAACTGCTGGGCATTGGTTATGGAATATTGCGATCCATAGGTTAAATGTTTGAGGCGTCTCCACATTTCTTTCGCCAGGTTGTAGGTGGGTGTTCCAGGGAGAGACACGATAGGCCGCAACGGTGCATTATCTTTGTGCACCTTTGGGAGTCCGTAGAATTGCGCGATGTTCGAGTCGCGGGCTCTCATCCTGTCGCGCTCTTCTTTCGTGATTTGCTTCAATTCCTGAAGTTGCTTCAATGTTCTGTTTACTTTGTTTGTCAGCTGCGAAGTTGGATCGGTGTCGATGCACCTGTAGGTTGTTGTGTCATTCAAGAGACGTGTAGCCTTCTCAATGTAATCCTCTCTATTCATTATGACACTCATTCGTCCCTTGTCAGCTGGTAGGATAATGATTGTTTCATCAGACTTCAGGGTATTCATTGCCTCTTTTTCTTGTCTGGTTAAGGCGTTGTATTGCTTGTTGTGCGTTATAGCAGGAACAATTGTGTGTCTTATTTGCTTCTGAGTCTCTTCGTCTAATCCATTGGATTGTAGGACGCTTTCGAATGCTGCTAAGAAGTCGGTAGCCGTTGCATCTCTGTAGTTGTAGTTTAATCCCTTGATGAGGACTTGCTTTTCGGCATCGTTGATTGGTCGGTTGGAAAGATTTCTAATCCAGCCGTCACTGATATTTTCATCTTTAGGAGACGTCAATTTTGATAACTTATCGAGAAGCGCATTATGCTTTTTCGTCCTGGTGTTTGCTACCTGACATTGTATTGCAGCTTCTAGTTGTTCTGTTAATTGTTGTCCAACACATAAAGCATTTTGTTAGATTGGATTTTATTCTTATCCATATCTTCCGATCTTCCATTTGTTTAACTCACTGTTCATACCGAGCACTTACTCCTCTGGTTAGTCACGCCGCTTACAGCTGTCTGCTTCCGTTTACCTGCCTTCCATTCTTTGTAGCTTTTATCAATATACGTTGAGTCCAGACAATCAAACTGTTCTCTCAACTTCCGTACTCGGTACGCCTCTTACTTGACACCTTTCGCAATAACATCTGAATAGCGCCCCCCCGACTGCGCACAGAGTCCCGCTGTCGTCCAATCCATTGTTGGTAAGCTCGTTCCCTTTCTCTTCTGTATTTCTTTATTTCAACTACAATGTTGGATATTCTATGGCTCATTCAGACATTGACAGTCTCGGTACAGCTATTACTGTCGAATCGCTGTCTGCCCACCCAGCCTGTACACATTTGGTATACATGCTGACCAAGCTGATGCACCTGCATCTACGTTGTGTAGTAAGTAACAAATGCCATGCTGTTTCCTTTGTCGGTAGAAGTCACGGTATCGCTTTATATGTATAGGTATAGAAAACCACCTCGCTGAACTTATTTTACATGGTTATCCATCTATTGAACATGCGTCTGTGGAGCGTTTCCATTACATTCCCTTTCGATGGATACCGATAACGATGAGGTGCCTGGGTGCTATCTGTCACCTGAAGTTTATACCAGGATAAACGCTGAGGCGACATCCGAAGATATCGTGAATAATCCCAGGGATTTCCTGGCTGTTTGGAAGCTGGAAATAGGTACAACTGTGTACGCGGTTAACAGGTTACTTAAAGACCTGCGCCTGTTCCTACCCAACACTAATGAAAACACCATGCAACACATAGGATATATGTGTGGAGCCTGATACTTATGGGCAGATGGTCACTGCTTATCGGCTTAGCATGACTGACTGGCAAAGGAATGTCGATGCTTTCTGGACGATCTTTATACAGTTACACATTCATGGGATTTCACCTTTCCATGCAAGTGTGGCCGCTTCTTTGTTGGTTCGTAGCTCCAGTTGCTTTCGCTCCGTTTGTGCGTTGCGTGTATTCTGGACCAGTTAAACCGGCGAAGGTGAATCATTTTCGAGCTCCAATGATTACGGTTATAGGTAAAATTGCCTCGCCTTTTTCAAAATTTTCAAAATCTGGAACGCCAGGATGAGGTCACCCAGCAGGTGGCGATATATTCCACTGTACACTCCCAGGGCTTTCAGTCGCCTATGTTATTGCAAGTGGGGCAACCCCTTCGCATATTTTGTTGCTCGTTTCTGTGCTCTCTCTAATGCAACCAGTTAGTGTTTTAACCTGTGTTTTTAAGCCTGGATCGCGTAACCTACATGAAGCCTCAGGTAAACATTAAGCAAATGGAGCGAGATGAAGGGATCGAACCTTCCGAACGCCCTCCGTAACAGCCCAACATGTTTGTTAGCGGTTACGGACGCCTTCAATGAGTGCGCTGAGCAGCCGAGGTCGTTTTGGTTTACCACCTGAAGGTCTCGCTCTTGTGAGGCAGGGTTCAACATTTCATCACCAAGCTTACATGCATACGTGGGCTTGTAGAGCACATGCATGGTTTTGCACTTATCCGTGTTAAACGGAAGTAGGTTTAACTTTTACCATTCAAAAGAGCAGTCTAATTCACGTTGTAAGAAATCGTGAGCTTCCTTACAGTAGATTGCCCGCCATATCTTGAGGTCATCGACAAAAGGCAGGAAACTTGACCTGATGACACTCGTAAGGTCGTTAATGAGCAACAAGAATAACCGCGGCCCCAAAACCGACCCTGGTGGTACACCGCAATCCACATCAATTGCATCAGAGAATGAGCCTCGAATTCGAACCTGAAGCCGCCGCTGAAAGAGGAACTTTCTGATCCATTCAGTGACGGGGTTTTACACTCCGTATGATTGCAGTTTTTGGACAAGGATGTGATGATGTATGCTGTCCAATACTTTGGAAAAATCTAGGTAGCTAACCTCAATGCAAGTGCCATTGTAGGCTATCACAGCCCAGCTGTCACGCGCAAGCTGTAGCTTGGTAGTGAATGAGCGATACTGACGAAAGCCGAGTTGCTCCGGTGTTCTAGTGTTAGACCTTTCGAAGTAGCCCATTACAGCCTCTGCTATAATCGATTCCATCACCTTCGAGAGCAGGGGGAGGGGAATCACTGGACGATAGTTGGTTGGCTCTGCACGGCTACCACTCTTGAAAATCGGGATAATTATGTCTTGCTTCCACATGTTAGGGACCTGCTGTTCGTCCAGGCATTTTAGAAAAGCACTTGTTAATGGTTCAGCTATTCTTGTAGTTACCCCCTGCAGTGTTTTCGGGGGAATGTTGTCATCTCCGAAGGAACTATGGTTGCGAAACTACAGCAGTTTACTCAAAATGGTCGCTGAACTAAACCTGACGTTTGTAAATACTGGCATCTAGGGGAATAGGACAGGTATGTTACAAATGGAGGTAGGACGTCGGAAAATTGGGCGGTCTGTGCACATCCATTTGCGGATATTAGTGGGGGAACACCACGTTTCACATACAGGAGGCTGTTCACAAGTTTGTACAGAAGCGTTTATTTAACATAAAAATTTTCCGCTAGATACTGTTGACGTACTAATTAGTCCACACGCACAAGTGTGGTACAGTGATTACCATGCACAACATAGTTACACGTTATCAGAGCTAAGTTTCGCTCTATACACATGCTACGCGGCGTCCCTTATTGTCGTGTTTTCGGGTTATGCTCCGAATGAATGATTGTGCCCTACCAGAAAGAATGGGCTTATTGACTGATGCCAATTTAATCAGATCACTGAACTTTCCAGCAAAATCCAACAAAGCATTATCAATGGAACAGTCGTCCGGAAACTCCCAGCTGGCATATCCCTCAAGTTCTGCCAGCATGAAGTAGTGGATGATCGTTCGAAACCACTTACTATGTTCTTTTGGATGCGCCGCATAATACACGAAGTCGAAAATTATGGTTACGTGGTCGCTCCGCCCCAGTGGGCTGTCCAGCCTTGATTTTTTAACCAGGAGCTCTTCGTTCGTGGGCACTAAATCAAGCACAGGGTTTATTTTTAGCTCTGAATCTGGTGAGTGAACTGACATGGCTGAGCGGAATGCTGGCGATATACTCTTGCAGGTAGGCCTTAAACTGCTCCTTGGGGGATGCTGGAACTTCCAGCTCATGAATATTGAAGTCGCCTGAGATAAGAACGTGACTGGATCGTCCTCGTATGACTCTTCCCAAGGCTAATGCCAGACAAAAGTCCATATCTCGGGTGGACATTGGGGACGATAAACAACAGCCAAAAGGCAAGTGTCGTGGTTTCGCAGTCGCAGACAACAGCAGTGTGAATATATTATCAGCGTTCCCGGATAAACCACCGACTCGCATTGCAGGTCTTTGCGGTAGTATACAATTACCCTCCTTTGCTAGGTCGATCGCTTCGGAGAAGGGGCATATCATTTATCGTGGCCTCGACATCGGTGATTTCTGAGTGCAACCAGATTTCCGTAACAAATACCAGTTTTCAGGCATATGACGCTTGACGTAGTTGCAGTTCGGCAAACTTGTTCAGGAGACCTTGTGCACTGGTGTACATGCAGGAAAGTTTCTCTGAATTTAGCAATGAATCGTGATATGTGTGTTTTAGATAAAATGTTGTGCCGCCCGATGAAACGTCCGCTGCTAATCTCTTTTTGGGCGGGGTGATGAACTCATCCGTGTCCGATTCATGGATCCTACCATTATCAGTTTGCTTCTTTGTTTGCATGTTATGTATGGGGTGCGATTTCCAGAGTCGTTTGTTAGTTGATTGGAGTTATCCGAACTCTTATCGGCAAGTGGTCTGACTAAGTGGCTGCACTCGTGTGTTCGCTTAGCAGATGCTGTTTGGTCCATAGCTGGGAAGAGAGACTGCTGCGGCCTGCATGCCATCCCGCTACTACCATTGCTACTACCATTGTCTAGATTGAAGGACTGCTTTCATAATCCGCGGGCCACATTACTTGTACTTTGGCCATCGGCGCAGTCTCGAGATTTATTGCGCTCTGACGTTTTCCAGGGAGAGAGTCTCACGGATGTACCGCCATTGTCTCTGGTCGTGAGTTGTCGTTTCGCGTTAATGATGACTTCCAGCCTCGCGGACACCGTGTACAAGGATGGTCCTAGCTACGAATTCCTCCGGTTTTCATCTAAATAATGCTTCGCCTGTCTGCGTTCGTTTTACAGAATATCCGGTAGTAGGAGGATGGAGCATGACCCATTCCGGAGGCGAGCTGTCGATAACAGAACAGCTTCTGCTTCATTGGCAGAACTCAATACAACTCCGAGCACTCTTGGTGTTCCCCGCCGTGCTGTTTGTTTGGATGACGGTTAACGCATGTTATAATGACAACACCTATAGTATCACATTTGGAGTTCCGCTGGTTTAAGTCATCGAGTTTTTTCCTTTTAAGGAATTTGACCTCGATACTGGAACGTTGAGGCAGATTACCGCTAATATACTACGTGAAACTGCTTGAGGTCAAACAGCTAGCTGGTCTGTACCCATTCGATGGAGGTTATTTGTATACAGCTTCGTCTTTTTCATTTACTATGGGTCCATTGGGAGTAGCCCAATATCTGGGCATCCGGTCATCTTTGGCAGCAACCACGTCCCAAATAACACTGGTGTCGAAGCCCTTCTGAAATTTCGGAAACATTTGTAGGGTGGACGAGGCCCTGACCACGTTCATTGCAATCGGACTGGCGTTGATTGTTTCAGACATATTTGAACAACGAGTGATATGTGCTTTTAATACACAACTGCTGACACATTTCTAGCTCGTCGCTTAGCTGTCGTCTTCTGTTTTAATGCGGGGCCTGATGGGAATGAATGGAAGTTAAGCTTTGTTACGCTTGCTGCAAATGAATCACTATGGGCGCTCCTCATTTGTTCAAACATTGCCAACAGTCTTCCATATTTCTGAGATAGCTCATGTACAGTCTTTACCAGTGGGATGACCATGCACACATTCTCTTTGTCTGGCCCAGGCCATCCAATCGTTCAGGCGACCAACCGAACGATTGAGTGATACGGACATAAAGTGTACGATAGCTATTTTGATGATCGGTCCCCAGCTGCGGTTGCTGATACGTCAGATGAAACGTGAAGCTGGCTTTAAATTAATTTACTTGTTTATCCTGGAATTTATCGAGGCACACCAAATCAGTCATGATCAAAATTTCGTTTGAGCCCACGAATAATTTTGCGTGTTGAAGATTGGGTAATTCCTCAATAGTGGATTTGCGGGAAGGGTGTGAAAACCGCAATGTAGATATACAAGGCGATCCACACAATCTAGATCCGAAAGGTGGAATGAACTAGACAGCGCTGATAAATCTGGATATGGCAATTGCAATCATTATGACTCATCTAGAATTATGCAAGCACGCTGTTCTTGTTTCTGTGCTCCTATTATTACAGTCGGGTAGCAATGGTGCCGAATGGAAAGTTGAAGACAAACGAGGATCATCTTCTTCCTACGGGCAACCTTTCGTAAGAGCATAGACCTATACATTCACCTCAACTTTTCTACTTACCGTAGCACTGCTTTCACTATAAAGCCTAATTAAGTTCCACTCGTTAACCGTATTGCTTGAGACTAATTATCGCAAAGAGAGCGACTCATCGGAAATTGGTGTTTGAATATTCCCTACATCTTGCACCCATATTGGTTTGGAAATGTACTACATGACTTACTGACTGCGAGGAAACAGCTGCGGCTTGCATCGTAACACCTATCGTAATGAGGCTGGACGCCATCATGAGACTGGACATTACCGTGGTGTGATTGATCGAGTGCTTCAGAGATCCATCGAGTTATCTTGGTTGGTGCTTTTTACACATTTAGAGCCACTCATATCAGATTTGTCAATGGTTACGTGCTAGACAAACTCAGCCTCGTGGTCCTCCATGTTTAGGATTGGAATGTGTCTGGCTAATTATTCCTTAAAACGGACTCTTTGTAGCCCAACGCCGAACTCGATTCCTTGTGGTCAGGTTGTTGAACCAAAGACTGGTTGAGAACCCTAATCTTTCTCCTGTTTAGGCCTGGGAAACCTGACACAATCCCGCCCACACAATACTTTCGTCAACCAATTTCCTGATGGCCACCGCAGTGGATAATCAACGGTGCCCTATCTGCTGCCTCGAGCATGGGAATAAGGGTTTGTGTGCTACTGCTCACCTTTATTCTCCTGTTTTTAACCCTCTAATTATTGGACCTCCCCGACCTTGATTTGATAGGCTTTTACCGTCTATACATTTTCTACAGGCAACTAGATGCATAGTGCTAAGAAGTTAGCGTGTTACAAAAATCAAAATAATGCGTTGTTCATACAAGTTCGCGTGGGCATCAATTCCTTATCTCCTGGGTAGTTACATGCATGCACTATCAGTGACACTCTCATTTGTCATGGGACATTAGCCAATGGGACTCTATGGATGTAAGCACATGGATAGATGTATGCGTCTATGGGGACAGATATGCTCTCGAGTAGGTTGACAGTTTGCTGTTAACGAAGGCAGACGGAAATGAGATTGTCAGAGCTAGAAGTCAGCAACAATACGCCTGACGCTAGCTGGTCAACCTAGGATGAGGTGTTTGCACAGTCTCCGTCAGAAACACTTCAACTGCTCTTTGGTCGGGAGGAGTTACCATTGGTTAGTATGCTGACCCGGCCGGTAGCCGGTGTCCTTGTGCCCAACTTTCAGCTCTTGTCCAAGCAGTCCGTAACGTATCAAACACACAATATGTGCTCCGTCCAAGGTGCACAGTATCAGTGGCACATTTAGGCTCTAGGTTAGTATAGTTTCAGGGCGAAACAATACACCGCATAAAGATAATAATAATACTCCTAATAATAATAGTGGGCATAGTTCATATCAAATGAGAAGCTGTGACAATATATGGCACAGAACACACACAGGTGAGGTCACACTCTTGCACGATCAATATCAAGTTATCTTCTAATAGTTGTCTGCGTTTCTCGCAAGGGATTTTACGCATTTATTTGTCTTATGCGATGGTAGAAGGCAAATTTGCAGTCTGAGTATGTCGTAGACACTGAGGATTAATTACATTGAATGCATTGATGACGTTACACCCATTAGACGTTATCTGGGCTTACAATGAATTGTTGTTCAAATAATCTTCCTCACGGAATAAACGACATAATGGTGTCCAGGTAGAGGTTGCCTTCCAAATTACTGCGAAGGGATTGTACAGTCTCACACGATCTGATCGTGAATGGCAACCGATTCTCCAGGGAAGCATATATTGTGAGACGAAGGTTAGACCGCAACTTTGTCTTGTCGCGTGGTATAATCAGGGTAAGGTTTTTGTTACCTAGGTCTCGGGTGTAAATGTGCTTCAATGTTAAGGTGGATCGATTGCAATGGGTATTGCCATGAATCAGATTGCTCAGCAGTTTTCAGTTATATTATAATTTTTGCAGCAAAAGCGGATGGAGATGGAGTTACTGGCATCGCTCCCGAGAGTTTACGATAGAACGATTTCCAAATACTTGGTTATTAAACGACCGTTGACGGTTTTCTATCGAACTTCTTTCGGATTTCCTCATATGACCTCAGAGGATGCTGCAATACCCTAGCATGGTTCAACTGTAGCTGTGTGTATAAGTAGGTTATATGAGATGTTAGCGAAGGATTGTCTGGCTCGTGCTATCTGGCACCCAATCTGTTCTAAGAACATAATGCTACAAGAATATTTGATTCCAAAGTCACGGGTAGTCCGTTATACACAGAGGCGTTCGCTGTTACGTATGATACTTCGGGTGCCAAGCAACCGCGACATATGATACTTGACCGCTTTGCTGAAAACGTCATCATCCACCTATCGCACGAAGTCTCAAGCGAATGAATATATTCTGGAATGAGTGGTAGCACATTAAGAAGATCAACTCCTCGATACCTGTGGACAAGTGTTATAGTACCAACAAATAAATAAGGCACGCCATGTTTGCTAACCGAACTGTTATCATTGACACAAAGAAGGGAAAGTACTGTACCGAGCGCACATCCTTGTTTAACCCCGCTGGTAAATGGGACGCAGGGAAGAGCAATAGACGCCTAAGAAGACTATTTTAGCGGGACGGTTCAGATATGATAATAGCCAACCCAATAATGTGTTGCGGACTTCAAAGAGATCCATATGACTGGGTAACCGTTTGTGAGACAGCCGATCGAATGTTTTCTACATGTACAAGCATATAATTAGGATAGCATAATTTGAGTCGATGGATTCTGGTACGTAGTTTAGGTAATGCAGTTGCCAAAAGATGTGCGATCGTTAGTCCAGCAAATCATCTTGGTACTTGTCTATCAGCTCCAGTGAGTTAATGAACTTCCACTCACCTTTTTACCAATTTCACGAATAATCCGGCTGGCACAGGAGTGTTATGACTTGGTCTGTACTTGTCATCCTCTTGTTTTGTGCAGCCATTGTGGCGAGGATTAAGGAATGAATTTCTTCATTAATCAACAAAGTACTTGGCTCCCATTAAAACGGCAAACACATACCAAAGGAGCAGTGACATTTGAGGCCCTCCCAGTTTCATGTCTTGTGGGGAGATGCCATTAGCTCCAAGAATTGAGCACAGTTGAGTAGAAGTGTTGCTTGGCATATATTGCGGAGAGCCTTAGTGGAGCCTTAGTGTAATTATAGCGTTAGTGTCAAGGGTCATGTAAGTGGAGAAGGAAGTGCTAAATGCTTCACAACTGACGCCTTGATGTCGTCCACCAGTTCAGTGATCAATGAAAAGCGTTTGTTGGTTCTTCGACGGAGGTCAGACCAGGTGCTTTACTTTACATATCATTCGTAGGGTTGCTTTATCATCTTGTGTTCTCCCCACCAACTGTAAATGCTTAATTTCAGAGATGAGTGGGTGCATCTGTGAAATCAATGTAAAGTGTCCAATCTGTTATTAGCGCAATATTGTTTTGCTGGATTTATGAATAATCGAACGTTCGGCTGCATGTTTTTGAACGTCACTGATTCGTAATTTTTGTGCAGCAATGAGGGTTATGACTCACTGAGACTAATGACAGAAGTGCTCCACAGCTGTGCATGCACTGTTGGAGAGAATAAAGGCATGGCGACCGCATGACCGGATTATTTGTCGGAAGGGTTCCAGTTAATACTGCGGCTGGTGTAGTAGGAAGGAGGTACTAGTTTGTTAACCATTTTAACAGTGAAGCTTAGGAGTAGTAGGTTGCCGTCGCCACCAGGTATGTTCTCAGCATCTTCTCTCTGTAAGTTGGCCATACCCAGTGTAAACATCACGTCTAATGTGTACGTCAACCTAGTTGGTACAGTAACCCTACTGTGTCCAACCAACTCTGACTGATTAAATGAAGGCTCTGTGTATAGACAAGTAGGTATGGGAAGACCAGTTTGTCTTCGGCATACTGAAGCCGCCTACAAACATCCATTGTATGGGTGTCAATTCCGATGCAGAATCGAATACTAAGGTGATAAGGACAACATTCATGGTTGATAAATTCGGCTGGTTGAGGATACATAAAAGTAAACCGAGACTCCCAAGACGGAGAACCAGAAAGATTCATGGACATTTGCCGGTGGTGAATGTTGTTGTTTCCCGAAAAAGCAGCAAACCAGAGGAGCACCGGAACGTATGTATGAAGGAAATTGTCTACACACACGCGCAGTACAATTCAATCGATATAGGATCGAATTGCAACCAATCAAATGCAAGATAACATGATTGGCCAACGAGTGCTACATAGAAGTGTGAGTAGGATAAGCGAATCGATGGAACAACAAAGCAAGTATTTGAACACGACATTGTCGCCTCCTCTGTTGTTAAAGTTATAAGCACTACATATCCATGAACGAATTAACTAATGTCAGCACTCCGAAGAGGTGTCATGTGGTGTTACCCGTTAAAGCGTATCGGTAGACAGGGCGGTGTATCCGACCGGAACATCAAAAGCTTTTATTATTTTATGCGGAGCGCTGTGTTTTTGGCATGTTCGTCTGTTCAGTAACACTTTGGGAAAGCGCTGTATGCAGCCGCTTTGCATTCACCTTTGTCCTGTCAGCCAACTTTTACGTTCCTGTAGTGCACATAAATTCCACATGGGTCGCAGGTCCGAACAAATTACCTCCTTTCTGGGAATAGGGTAGTCTCACAGGAACAAATGTACCGGGGAATACCTTCTCCCAACGCGTCTATAGTTAGCCTGGTAAACAGCTGATCTCTCTGAGCGGCGTTTTCTTCGGGCATAAACGCTGTATTTAATCGCGTTCGAATTGTTTGCCCTAGCATTAGTTCTGAGGGGGTTGTTGCCGTTGCAGTATGTGCAGAGGTTTTGTATACCTACAATGCAGGTACCAACGCATCATTCCAGAATGCTGCTGAAAGCCGAAAGAGTTGTAGAGATTCTTTCATAGTACGATTAAATTGTTCGACGAGTCCATTCGCTGCAGGATTATAAGGTAAGTCCACGTGAGTCTGATACCATTGTGCCTTAGGATTTTAGCATTTTCGTTACTTCGAAAATGTGGGTAATAAACAGTGACAATTCCTTCTGGCAAGCCGTGCCTTGAAATTGAGCAACAGAACGACTTTATACTGACGACTGTTGTTACGTCCCCGCACAGAATAGTCACTGGCCATTTGCTGTAGAAACATGTAGGCGCTGGCACGTTTCGCTTCCGCGGGGGTGCAATGGCAAATGGGCCCATAATATCGATCGCAAGTTTTGCCCATTGCTTCATTGTGTACAGGATAGGTGGGACTGAAGCATTCAGGGGCGTCGAACTTTATCGGATTGTTGGCAGACGTAACATTCCCGAATAACCACCTCGATGCTGGAATTTTACTTGGACGACCAGTAGTATTGTCGTATCCGAGATTTTGTTCGCACAATCCTTGGATGATCTTCATGCGCAGATGCAACTACCATGAGAATAAAGGGTGCAGGAACCACAAACTACTCGCCTGTAATAATGCAGTTGCTCACGGAAGAAAGCTCATGCCGTAGGGTATAGTATAGAGGTAACTAAAGCTGGATCTTGTTAAAACGGCCATAAAGTGGATGTGTACTCCAGAGGCTTTGCTAGGACAGGGTCTTTGTCAGTGTGCTCTTGCATCAGGTCAACCGTTATTGTAGTCATTCCGTCAGAGAGATAAGATATTAGTTTTAACTCCACAAAGTCCTCGTTTTCCACTTCGTTGGACAGTGGAAGTCTTGACAGAGCATCTACAAGTTCGTTAAAGCACCCTGGCATGTATTTTATTTCGTGATAATAATTCAATAAGCGTAAGTACCAGCGACCCAAGCGTACTGGCTTTTGGTCTTTGTTCCCTCAACTTAGTAAGGTTGCAAGAGCAAACTGATCGGTACACAAAGTGAAACTACGTCCGAATAAGTAAAAGTGCCATTTCTCACGAGTCCAGACACATGCGAGGGCCTCCTTCTCGCCGGTGGAATAATTTCTTTCAGTATCAGACAAGGTACGCGATGCGTACGCAAGCACTTTCTTCTCACCATCGTGCAGCTGGGACAGAACTGCACTCAAACCAACATCTGGAGCATCCGTTAAAACAAAGGATGAACAATGCTCATTGAAGCTCATTACCGTAGGAGTGGATTCAATCATCGCCTGTATGGTTATGTAAGTATTGTCTTGTTCAGTGGAAGAACGAAACTCCTGTTTCTCGGCGCTTGAACCTCCTTAACGGCTCGGCAACAGTCGCAAAATTTGGTGAATGTCATAGGTAATAAGAACAGAAACCCAAGAAATGCTTCGTCTGTGTAACATTGCATGGTTTTGAACAAAGTAGAATGGCTCTGATGTTCTGCAAATTACCCGAGATAGAAATAACATACCCAATAAACTCTACCTCTGTTACAGCGAATTGGCAGCTGGTGCTATTCAAGCGGAGATTTAGTTCATTCAGTCTATGCAGCATATTATGTAATCTTTCATGATGATGAGATTACTACCAACGACACAAATATCATCCATATACACTACGCATCTTTGGTGATCTGATGTCGACGTAGTAATAAATTTTTGCCAAACTGCTGGGGCACTACTAAGGCCCACTGGTAGCACTTTGTATTGAGACATACAGACTTGCGTGAGGAAAGCAGTCAAACGTCGGCAATCTAGCACCAGTGGCATGTAGTAGTATGCACTGCGAATATCCAGCTTTGAGAAAAGTTTGACATTTGAAAGCTTAACCATCAACTCGTCGAGAGAAGGCAGAGGGAACTTGCCCACAATTATATGTCGCTTAAGCGCTCGAAGCTCGGTGACCAGACGAATAGAGCCATATTTCTTTTGAACGGCAAGTAGTGCATGAACCCAGTCAGAACAGTGCATGGGTTCTATCAAGCGTTCCGTGACCATATTTTTCATAGCTTGCGACAACTTTTTTTTCTTGGCCAGCGATACAGGACTAGGTTGAGAATTGCTGAACGGTTTGTAATCCGCGCTCAACCAAATGCGGTGCATTGCTTTCGGGACTCTACCAATATCCGGAAGAAAGGGATTTGGATAATTGGAACGTAAGGAAGGAAGGTTGACGCTGGTAATGATCATCGGGTTGACGCATGGTGATAGGTTTAATAAGACCACGGTTTTACATCCCAATAGGAGCTTACTATCAGTTTTAGAGATATAAACTTCAACTATACGCTTCCTTCTGTTTATAAGAAACCTTGCAACAGTAATAAAAAACCGAGTATGTGGACATCACTAATTGAGTAGCTGCTGAAAGTGGAAGCGGAAGAAGGTACAGTTAGCAACCCAATCTGCTATATGAAAACAATATGGCTCCACTGTGATTCGTGACGCGGAATCTAGTTCCATGTCTAGACAAATGGTTTTGTTTCTAACTTCAAAAAGCACACGAGAAATAGCTGGCGAAGACAGTTTGGTTTCTTGAGTTGGAGACGTAAGTGGATGTTCGTATTCAGTAACGCCCTATATGGATGGTTCAGTGGTGAACGGAGAAGCCCTAGAGTCATTTGTAAAATCAACTAAAGAAATGGCGCGGGAACGAAAACCCCCCAAAAATGACCGATCTTACCGCAAGTCCGTCAGATTTCACTCTTTGCGTGACATGACTTATCATGTGCACGATGTTCAGCAATTCCACAACCGTAACACAGTTCTAACTGAGGATCGTGCCAGAGAGCATGTGGAATTCAAACGGTCAATTTCAGTAGCTCGTGTGTTAGAGAGGAAAATTTTGTTTTGTTCCGTGACTCCGATCTTCGCTATCCACGTCACAGGCCCTGTCCTACGTGAGCTTTCTGCGTTCTCCAGTAAGAGACTCTCTGATCCGGGAATCAGTGAGACAATAAATTAATTGTTGTATTAGCAGAGTTCTTCCACTTTTTTATTGGGAATACTATTGTACTCACACTTTCGAACAGAACAAACAAGACGGAAAATGAATGCATCTACTGATTCACCAGATGCTTGTTCCAGCCGCGAACATTGTACCGAGAAGTATAGGTGTGCACTTGAACACCCCAATGTTTATCGAGGGCCGATAAGGCCTCTGCCAAATTAAGTTTATCCCGCAGGTTTAGGGTATCAAATATACGTCTACCCTCTGAGTTGAGGTGCAAGCGCAAAAGCTTTGAAGTGTCCTCCGTTTACAGCGTCACGGATGGATTGCGAACTGGTAGCACAGAAATATCATTTGGAACACTAATTTTCCAGTCTTCCCAGCATCCTGCATTTGTGGTGACCGTAGAGTCGGTCCAGAACGGTGAAGAAGCAGTAGCATGATAAGCCATCGGAAACACGTGACACCAATTTGTTGCATCCCAAAAAGCAGCAGAACAGAGCGGCACCGGAAAGTATGTATGGAGGAAACTGTCCGCACACACGCGCAGTACAAGTAAATCGATAAGGTTCGAATTGCGAGAAATCAAATACAAGGTCACATGATTGGCCAACGAGTGCTAAATAGAAGTGTGAGTAGGATGAGCGAATCGAGGGCAAAACAAAGCAAGCATTTGAAAAAGACAAAGCCGTTCAACTGTACATGTGTGATCGAGTTCCATGAAGCATTCTCCACATTTTCTTTTACAGCGATCTTTACGAAAGAGTTTTAAAATGGAGGTAATTGGATTACACTCAAGGATAGCAGCAGAGTACCACGTTTCTGTAACGATGATTCCTTGTAGCTCATGTAAATTTGCAAGGAAACTTAGGAAATATCGTTTGTTGATAATCCATCTGGTGTCAATCAAAATTATGTAATTATATCACAAATGGTGGAATCAGCTTGCACGTCACAGCTGTGTGAGTCATTGTAATCGCCGATTACTTGGGCGGTAAATATGCCGGGGAGAATTGGGAACGAGTCCATTGCTAATCACCTTGCAGGTAGGGGTAGTTTGCCGTCCGCCATCGCCGATATACCTTATGAAAGGAGAGGATTGATGTATCAAGGATACATTGCGGTTGACTTGCCGATGTGCTTATCTGTTCATGTGAAGAAATTGCAGGAATAACTTGTGCATATATTTGGCATCTGCCGCGTAGGTATAGAGTTTAAATGGCGGCGGTTCCATACACACACACACATACATATATATATATATATAACTTATAAAATTACTACTGTATTATCTCTTGGTACAACTTCAGAATGTCAGCCAGACGAGCGCATTACAGCACCTTGTCTCATAATATCACTGTCGCCGTTTACACGAAGTATGAAACCGAAGACATGGGAAGTGTGTTACTATAGGCCTGTTGGTTCTGCTCACTTCAGTTGCATTCCAGATGAGCCGAAGCGAAGAAGAATAAAAGTGACTTTTTACCCTAAAATGTCTTTCACCGCAGTTGTCGCGTACTCCTTTAGTTCATGGACGCTGGGACTGCAACGGACTATTTTAAAACGCTTGACGTAATGCAAAAGTACTAGTGTCCAATCACTGCGCGTCGTGAGAAACCAAACGACCCTTAAAAGGCAAGTCTGGCGGAGCCCAGCCTACTTTTCCCCTAATGAAATACAAAGAACAACCTTTAACATGGACAACGGTACTCTAAGCCAGGAAGCCACACCAGTCTGGAAGTCACAAGGGGCACACGAAATGGAACCACTTTATTGATTATAAACGCAGATGGAATCAATAGTTCAATAGTGTATGGTGGGATAAAAAGCAATAATTTTACAAGACCCACAGGATGGCAAATGGAAGAAAACAAAACTTTCAGGTGTGACACAAAAATATCAGTAAGTTAGACACTGCAGTTTCTCATACCGTTATATAATGTGTATCATGTAAGTGCGAGTCCAATAGTCTTTCGAATGTCTCGATGTTTGGTGCGTTCACCACATGCGATGGCAGTGCGTTCCAGTGCGGACAGACACTAAGAGAGTAAAAAAAACTTTCTACAATCTAAACGTGAATATTGAGTCACAAGTTTTAGTGCATGGCCTCGGCATCGTTTGTCGGCAGATAATGTTAACAGCGACTTACATGGATGGTCCTCTTCTCTTAGTATCCGGTAAGTGAAGATCAGATCCCGTGACTTGACTGTTAGCTTCAAAACTTCGTCAATTGCATCACACGACAATGAAACACATCACTTTGGTACAAAAACTGCCGTATTGCTAAATACCACATTATCGCCGAAGACAGCACAGCAGGGTCAACAAATAGTGGCGGCGCACGAAGTTCACTAAGGTAAATAAGGAAACTAGCCAAACGATATTCTCTCAATTATCGACGTTCTTGTAGCTTGTTGTGAATGATTTGCAGCGCGATCCGCGCACGCTAACCCTGACATTAACAACTATTACAGGCAGCCAAGCAGGCAGCCATTTTTGCACGCAGTGACATACCTTGCTTCCGATGTGCAAGCTACGTCGATACATGTTGTCATCAGAAAGCAGCGAAAACCTGAAACATTGCTGGCCAAGGACATTGGATCCACAACGCATGCTTACAATGCATTTATGGTTCTTGCAACAGCACAAAACGCAGGCAGCGCCTATGGTGAACCGCAAGTGTCTGTCATGTCCAGGGTGGATGGTGGTGCCATAACAAATGCTCAGCAGCGTACTAACTAAGTTATCGATCGAACGAGGCGATATCTGAATATCCTGCCATTTTATTCTCCTTTGAGTGGCATCATTATAAACAGCATTTCTTCAGGGTCGTCGGCAACTCGTTCATTTCCGGTTTTAGCGTTCCCGTTTGAGCGCTTTGCTAGGAACTTTTCCGGAAATCCTTTTTTACGTACTGTAGAGAAGACGCGTTGCAGCTCACATGTAATTGTTTCCCTGAGCATAACTGGCTAGCTATCGCAAAGATGGCATGAACCGGAGTTCGTTTGTAATTCGCAGGACATGGGGCAGGGTACCATTTAGGTTTACTTTAAGTGAACATCTAAATTTGGGAGGCGGTGTAAGATTCGTTCTGAACTGTAAATTCCATTGCGGGGTAACATTTGCTCAGCGCAACAGTAGTTGTTCTGCTTGCTCGGCAGTGTGTACAACGACGAAAGTGTCATTTATGCGGCGGCTATATGAGTGCACGTGGTGTATATTACATACTGATGATCTCTGAAGGCAATCTATCCAATCCTCTAAGTATTTGTAAACGGCTAACAAAAATAAGCGGAATAGCTGAATTCAAACTATCGTGTCGAAACATTGTTCTTTCTCGCTCTTCTGGAACTGGCATGGGTTGGTTGTTTAGTTCAGCCTAACGTACTCGAAATACTAACAAAATCGAGATTGACAATCAGTATCTTCGCTTTCAACGGACCGACGAGATACGCAACGGGAGAGGTAGTCGCTTAATGTCAAACAGGATGTATTTTGTAGTGTCGAAAGTGAGCACATTGAAACAAGCGTGCTCTAGGATCGAATTGACAGAGAAAAATTGCATGTCTAGTAGCGATACAGAATATAAAAAAGGGAACCCCGGATAACCGAAATTCAATGGATGTAGCGTTGAAGGGAGAAAATCAACATTCAATGATATTTAAACTAAGTAAGTATACCGGGATTAATCTAAGAATCTTGTACCATGTGGCATGGTTCGTGATCGAACACCTAATTGTTTCAAAATTAGAAATGCTTGGCACATGGTTGTGCTTGAACATCGGATTGTGCAATCACTGATGACGTTGTATGCGCAGTCTCCGAAATTGTAGCAGAACCATCTTCCTGGATGTGTGTCTGTTAGTTTTGTAAAAGTGTGAAAGGTTTGTGCCCGGCTCAGAACTACTTCGGGCAGACTCCGCCTAGTACACTACGATTCCAACTTATGCCGTATCGCATAGTAGGATAAATGTTGGTGACCACAGTGGTGGACAGTGGTGTTTCACTGCAATCAGAGGATAACATAAGCAGGCAGCCACGGATGAGAATGCTAAAGGGAACGGTCCAAAGGTTGTAGGCTGCAACCGTGTAAACCAGGCTTAACTATCTTCCCCAAGTAGGCCAGCATGGTACACAACATGTCCACGAACGCATAGAAGGGGTGTTGCTGTGTAGAGGGCTTGAGAACCAGACATCATCATCAACACCTTCATTATACACGTTAGCAAGAGATGGGAAACAGCTCAGCTACTGTACCGCAATACATAGAAAAAAGGAGAGAAAAATGCAACTGGTGCAAGCCGGCTGAGCTTCCAGTAACGTGTGGGCATCGCTCAGAATAGCTACCAGACAGCTACTAGGCAACAAAAAAGATTAGTAGGTACAATTATATTATGATATGAAAGAACATCGTTGTTGGAGGGATAGGGTGGGACAAAGAAACTCACAGCACTAACGCCATTGAGGTCGGCTCTCGGACATGACGGCATGTGTATCCAGCCATACGTGTTCATGATCTTTCGGAACCCAACCAGGGAGCCGAGACGCTCAACCAAGACCAGCTTCTAAGTGAGGGGCTTCATTCCTCTCGACCAAGCCATCGCTTGGTCACCCCTCCTCTTCTTCCATTCACACCCCCGGCGCGCAAACAACGCATGTCGCGGGAGTCGGTGGGCTGGCATGTGTAACACGTGGCCCAACCATCCGTGCCTGGTGCATGAAATGACGATGCTGAGCGGTTCATTTCCTTTTCCTGTGCCGTAAACAAGGCATCGAACACACTCGTTGCTCACGCGGTGTTCCCACCAGATGTGAGCTAAATTGCGAATGTTCCGGTGGTCTAACGTAACTAGCTTCTCTATATCGGCTGATCTAAGGGGTAATGTTTCAACCGTACAGTAGGGTCAAACGTACCGCTGCATTGTACGTTCTACAGGGCGTAAATGATGTCGCGCCGGCGCCATAAGTGACGAAGGTTAGTAAAAGCGCCTCGAACTTTCGCTATACTGTTCATAATCACATCGTAGATTCCAAGGGGGCTGCTACAACTTCCCAGGTAGTTGAATTTTTGAACGACTTCTAGCTGATCCGCACCAAAGTTCAGCGAAGGAGGCTGTTGCGGCCAATCTTGCAGGAACACTTTGCACTTCGAGGGTGCAAAGCAAAGCCCGAAGTGACAAGCAGCCATTGTTAATCTGTCCAGTGCAGCTTGGTACGTCTGGGAGCTATAACAAATTAGGGCGATTTCGTCAGCATACTCTAAGTCAAGAAGTCGTTCTCCTGGGAGAAAATCCACACTTTCTAAGTCGTGCCCTGTGAACGCGATTTATATGACTTCGTCAATATCGAAGTTAAATAGGAAAGGTGACAACGGGCATCCTTGTCTCACACCGCCGGAGATACTGAAGAGCGGCGACAGCTTGACGTAAGCCCTCACCTTACCTGAGCTATGCGCGGATAATGATCGGATAATATTCACATATTTCTCAGGTACACCTTTCCTGAGTAGACAGTCCCAAAGGGCACGTCTATACACCTAATCGGACGCCCCTTTGATATCGAGGAACACGACAGCGGTGGACCGCAAATATATGTGACAGTGTTCCAACAACTTAGGCAAAGTAAAGATGTGGTCAATGCAGTCACGACCTCGACGGAACGCGGCTTGCTCTTCACGAATCTGACTTTCACGATTGCCAGTTAGTCTGTGAACGATAAAAGAGACAAGCAATTTGGAGGCGATGGAGATCAGACTGATTCCTCTATGGTTGCCGCATTCCGATCGTGAGCGTCCCTTGAAAATCGGGGCTATGACGAGGATTCTCCAGTCGGTTGGGACAGTTTCTTGCTCCGACAATTTCTCTTATCACTAGTATGAATCATCCACAAGGAAATATTTCATGAATTTGTAGAGGGCTGGAGGAAGATCAGCTGGTCTCGCGGCTTTGTGCAACTTTAACGGTGCCATCTTAAGTTCGACTTCAGAGCAGGGGGGCAGATCCAAATGGACAGCCCACGGAGCAGGGCGATCAGTGGCCGGCGAGAAATCTAACAATTCCGACCGATTAAATTGCCTTTCAAAGTGCTCAGCCCAAAGTTCCAAAAGTTTTCACTAGTTTTGGTTATCTGTCCACTCTCGTCACGTATAGTTTCACTAACACCAGGTCTCCTGCTGCCCGTTTCCGCTATCAGGTGGAATAACCTACGATGGTAACAAAGGGCAGCGGCCATTTCCATCTCTGATGAACGATGAGACCACCAGGATTCGCGGTCTCTCTTCAGGATAGCAAGGAGTTTCGCCCGGAGCTCTGTGTGAGTTTCATTGCGTCCGCTTCCAGCCGGAATATGCCGGCGAGCATAGACAAGGTCCAGCGACTTCGAAGAGACCAAACGCCCATGTTGGTTATTAGACTAACCACATGAGGATGTGCCTGCTGTTAGTAAGGTCTGGTGAAAATGGAATCAGTGAATTTCACCTGCTTCATGTGAGCGCTTACTCGACTCGCATGTCAGCGTATTTTGATAGGTATTCAGAACGGCTGGTTTCGAAGGTTGGCTGGTGTCAATGCGCTCACAACATCGTCTTGGGCATCCGTCAAAACGCATCCACAGGTCAACACATACAAGTGCATGGTCGGTGTCCACACATGTGCTCCAAATCGAGCGACAGTTCTGGACACAGCCTATCCAGCGGTAAGTTATCCCAATGTGATCGATTTGTGTTCATAGCTGGTGGACGCCAAGTCACCCTCCGGCGGGTGTTATGTCGGGAATTAGTGCTTGCAAGAAATAAGCGAGCATCTTCACATAAATGAAGTAACTGCTCACCGTTATCATTACGGGGGCCTACACCGTGCTGACCGCTTAGATTCATTTCATCAGTGGACAACTTTCCAACTTGAGCGTTCAGATCCCCAGCCACCACAACAGTGTCCGAGCTACTTCTGTGGCGAAAGAACTCATTCAATTGGCGATAGAAGTCGTCTTTTACCGAATCATCGCTAGAGTTTGTGCGTGCATAGGCATCGATGACGAATAGACACCCGTTAGTCTCGCGCGACTTCGAAGCTTTGAACGAGCCAGCCAATCGGACCGCACACAACCGGCTACTGATTGGAATCCAGTCAACCAGAGCAGTTTCAGTCCGGGGAGTCAGGGCAATACGAACATCGGCTTGACCGATGCTCGAAGCTGCATCGTCACCGGATAGACGCAATGAGAAAGTGCTGCTAGTGTCACCTGAAGGAGATCGCAAAGTGAGCACAGAGCTCGAGGCTTGCAGACTGGTCTCCGATAAGCAGCAGATATCGATCGAGATGGTCTCTAATGTTCGGGCAAGTGCTACCTGTTGACCGATTAGTAGCAATGTGCGTACACTGAGGCATGCCAAGCTGAGGGATGATCGTCGGCTCCAAATGAAAACCAAGAACTGGGCTTGACCGCTTGCTTGGACATGGGTTTTTCGACTGGGAAGGAAAGACACTCCGCGTCCACATGTGTTTTGAAAATAGCAAGTAAAAGTCTAGCAAACCAAGGCAGGGGAAGGCCAAGAATTAGGGGATTGAAAACAAGAGGATAAAATGGAGCTTGAATGGGACTATGAAGATGAAAAGCCTAAGAGAGGGGAATGAAAAGTTGGGAAGGCATTAGCAGTAGCATCCAAACCCCTATCCACCTTCTCAGATGCAGCAGATAGGGCACTGTTGATTATCCACTGCCGTGGCCATCAGAAAATTGTTTGACGAAAGTATTGCTTGGGCGGGATTGTGTCAGGTTGCCCAGGCCTAAACAGGAGAACGATTTGGGTTCTCAACCAAAGTCTTTGGTTCAAAAACTTGGCCGCAAGGGAGCGAATTTGGCGTTGGACAACAAGAGTCCGTTTTAAGGAATAAGTAGTCACCCTCATCCCAACCCCAACATGAAGGACCAGGAGGCTGAGTTTGTCTGGCCTCTAAACACTAATCGTTCTGGTGAGTGGCTCTAAAGGTGTAAAAGGTACCACCCAACGTAGCTCAGTGGATCCCTGAAGCACGCAAACCATGGTCCAGCTTCATTTATATTGAGTCCAGCCTCATTGAGAACCAAACACTCAATGTCGTCGCGCAGCCGCAGCCAGTACGCGGAGAGGTTGTCTGGAGTTCAGGACAGCTGCTTACCGGGTCTGAGCTACTACACTTGGCGGGATCGTTAGCGGAGTACCCCTGCAACATGTGCCTGACTGAGTGCTGGGATTGTCTTAGTGCTACTGAGTGCGTGTTCAGCCCCATTAGGTACAGCTGACTCAAGAGACTTCGTCGTGCAACTACTGCGTGTGTGAATTCAGTGCCTTTTTGATTTCTACTTTCGTTACTCTGGTTGTATCGGAATTCCTCAATAACTCATCTTGCCTAGAGTTCTTTGTATTCTACTACTTATGGGTATTCCTTAGCTACGCGCTGGTAGTGCGATACACTAAGAATACTGCATAACGTTAATATAAAAGAAAGGTAGCCGGTGGGTGTTTAAAACTTTATTCCCTTTAACATCATGTCAGCTAAGTGAATAAGGCTTATTGTTGTTTTACGTCCAACTGGCCATTTTGCAGCAGTGACTAGGAAATGTTTGCATCACTGCTGAGATGGTATTATTTGGATACAAGGTGACATACATGCGGCACGGAAAAAGCAGAGTATTCTTTCCATGGGGATATAAATGCATTTCTATGCAGCATTTGACGTGTAACTTGACAAGCAAGCCACATGCCTGCAAAGGAATAGCATTAATCCCGCTAACACATGATAGAAAAGCAACAGGTTTTTCAGTGCCACCCATAGGATTCAAGATTTGACCGCGCTGTACCAACTTCACAAGGAAGATGGCGGATTACATGCGTGTTTAGTGGAAAATGGCATTTCTGATGAATACCATACTCTCAGGTGGGCACAAACCGTTGTAGCTTCGGCAAGAACCTCAATAGATGAATAACTCAATGAACAAACAATTAGCGCAGCGATGTGAAACGTCGGTATTGCATCTGTTGGTCTGTCAAACTTCTTCACAATCGGGAGTTCCGTGAAGTCCTGTTATATGTTACAAGGGTACGTACGTTCATCTGCAATGGATGCCGCGCACGCACCATCCATTTCTTTGAAACCATCGTCTTCCACCGACCTTCCGTGGGCGCGTGGACCATTTGAGTACATGCCATTTATCACTGTTTTCCGACTTTGCACCGCAACCATGCACCGATAGCCGACTGCGGCGGACGACTGACATTCCCATCTTCTGTTACTGTATCTTATGAGTGGTATCCGCTAATCGAATTAAGTCGCCTCTGGGCCACTGCACAGATAATACGTACGAAAACCTCACAGACGTAATGTCGCCTGCGTGCCTTCCACCGACTTAACAAACATCCTATAAAACACAGTTTACTCCTCCGTTTTGCCACAATCAACAGATCCAATCATCTGCTCTTCCAACAGTGACAGTGGCGAGAACAGCAACAAATATATCTGCGACTATTTAAGGACCCATAATGCTCTGTTTACGCCATGCAGAGCATTTCATGCACCAGGACCCGTCCTATCCATCGAGCAAAAGTGCCAACTGTTTTACAAATAAATGTTTTATTCAAAGGACCGTATTCTATAAATCAAGCAAATGAATTACGCGTCCGTAATTCCCGGATACGTGTCGCACCATCTGCTCGCAGTGATGCGACGTAACGCATCCGCGCGCTTCAGCTACCACATTTCCAGAAACCTTGTACACAAATCGATAATGTTCAGAACACATTTCGGATCCCCTTTCAGCAGTTCGCCCTACCTAGTCTTTATTGCATCCTTCACATTAATCTTGAGAACACTCAATACTTCTTCAATAGGGTCCAAGGATGGACAGTATAGCGCTAGCCGTAACAGTCTTCTTGTTCGATACCTTTCCTTCTTGGAAGACGCTCTCCAGTCCGTGTGGCACGGCGCATTGTCACAAATCTGTATGTACTGATCGATGAAATGCAATCCCTTGGAATTCAGAATTTCGCGAACCCACTGCACGCACCGTCGTTTGTTGAAGCTGCAACACAAAATAGCAAAACCTATCAATACTTCCCTCTTCATGACGCCAACCACGTGCACATTCTGACCGCGACCGTTTGTCACGGTACACTGTGCACAACTCCTACGCCTTTAGTGCCAGAGGTTGAAATTCATCTTATCTATCCAAACGGGTTCTACACGTTCCGTCTGTAATTGTAGCTATGTCAAGACGAAGAACTTGCGTCGAATTTTTCTCCAATGTGTTCATTTATCTGGGATCGTATGCAAATTCTCCTGCCACGGTTTCTTGAGAGTAGTGCCCGCTACTAGTCTTATGTCATCTCTGAGCCGTTGCACAGATAATACGTACACAACATTCACAGTGGTAATACATCTTATGATTTATACGATGGATACCGCTTAGCTAAGCTTATGCAGAGGCAGCTTCTATCGATGTCAGATTCAAATGTACAGTTACGAATGCTAGAAGTTGAGTTAAAAGTGAGCAATATTGCAGGTGATCTTAGAAGATTGGCTCCAACATGATAAGACATTGTGCCTTAAAATATTTTATCAGAAATGAATCAGCGCACAGTGACAATTGTTTACGAGTGCCGAGGGGCTACACCCGAGATGTACGATGACAAGTCGCTATGAATCATCTTGTTGCGGGCAGAGTACACAGCTACATCTGCAAACGATGGAGTAATTGGATGCAGGCCATACTACTTAAGTAGCTAAACAGTTTGCACAACTTTCTCGACAGCCGAATATTTGACAATGAGCAGCGGAGGACCTCGTGCTGTGGTCGCACCAAAAATATCAGCTGCGTATGTGGGATAATACCACCTGCCACTGTTTAAGCATGAGCAAGAGACTTACTTCGGGAATCCGTACACACTTCAGACAAGAGACGACAGGACTGGTCCAGTGTTCTGAATCCATAGCTAGAGACTGCCGTTAACACACCATCAAATTAAATAAATAAATAGTTTATTCTCGTCATTGCGAGGCCCACCATCAATGGCGTGATCATGACACTACAGACATGTATGATCGGCAATTGCACAAATTAGTACCTTTTGACAAATAGCATAGGAATTGATGTGTGTGTTGACATGTTAAACTATGTTTAACTGTGTATTTGGAAAGGGACATGTTGCGTGAGTAGGTAAATGTGACTCTGTGTTTTTGTTTGTAGTGTTCGCCATCAAATGGGGAATCAATGGAACGATTTGAATAGGATGAGGTACGTGATGCGTGAATGCTCCTCCGGAAAAGGGAAGAGGTAGTGACTTTATTTAGTGACGAGTCACATTCGCCACGTCACAGTGTTGATAAAAGGATACCTGTGGTTTTTTATAGGGAGAACGCTTGCCAGGCGAAATCCCACCACATCCTGGAACACTGCCGCCGAACCATTTGCTGGAACGGGATTTACCCGAACCACTCAGCTGGCACCACGAGGAGGTTGTTCGGCTAGCCAGCCAGTGCCAACTCTACCAGCTGTAAGTCTGACCTCATATACAGAAAACAGCATCTACAACACACACTAACGAAAATGTATCACTCTTTTCCTCTACCGCTACTTTTTACATTATTCCGTTTGGTAAACGTATTCACGGCACTTCCCTACCCATTCCTATATCTTGTGCTTGGTTCCTCACTAAACAGCAATTTCTGCCACAATTTCAGTGATTGTTCGCCGCCCTCTTTATTATATCTAACCACAGTTGTCTGCAACAATCAAAGTTCTTCTTGTATTCACAAGGTTTATGTTTCCAATCTATTAGTTTCCTATCGCTACGCAGATGGAAACTGCTTGTCGCTAACTCGAATCCAATGCACACCAAAGCGCAGGCAAGATCGGATTTCCATCCACTTTTCCCGCGGTTCCACGGATCGCGTTGACCAAGGTGCACTTTAATGTGAATCGGCGTCAGCTGAGCTTGCGCGTCGCAAACTACTCGAAACCAATATTTCAAAATGACGCTCTAACCCATGCCTCTCCCTGACTTAGTTGCAATACAGTGATACACGTTCAGTTCCACTGAACGCTACAATGAGCAATTGCTCATGCAGTAACGCGAATAATGGATTTTGCATTTTAGGTTTCTACGTTTCAATATCGCAGCGGTTCTTCCTGCCAATCTGCTCAAACTCTCCACGAGGGCCACCAGCTACCAACACTTCTCCAACGAATTTTTACCGCTTGCAAATGAGCAAGTGGACTTGGAAGCGGGATGGATTTAGTGATATCCCAAATCTTTTTAAACACATGAATCCCCTGTATTTGCTTGATGGTTATGAGTACAATAAATAAGTCGCAACGGAAGAAACATTTTCACTTATTCAAGTAGTATCACTCTGGTGGCAATATTCATCACATTGTGATTTTACGTTTCAGACACTCTGATGGTAAAGACACGCCGAGGAACGTCAACTGCCACATTCGTTGTGAAAAAGCGGAGGATTAGCACAAACGATAAAAAACGTGAGAAGAGGACGTTGAGCAACGCTCTTTCTCCTCTACCGTCCGTTCGTGCAGATGCGCATACTTTCGGCCCGAACCATGTTGAAGGTATGTTAACTTGGTTGGCACTAGCTTAACTTCAAATTACAGCGGTCGCCAAGGTGGCCGATATCAGAATTGATCGAGTAACATACGAAGGAATACTACCTTTTGGACAACAGTATGACAAAATTAAGGCTTCCACTGCAGGAGGGACGGATTACCCGCTTCCTGATTCAATGAAGATGGTGGTTCCGAAAAACTATGCAGCGATCGCAGATCTCGAGTTTCCGTTAATTTGTGCAGCATATACCGCGCAACGTTACTCAACGAATACTGACTCCATACTAAACAACTCTGCAGTCACATTGGCAGCGTACACTGTAGCGTCATTTGGCCTGCTGGGCATACTAGAGGGCGATGGTTCAGAGCAATGGGAGCGAGATGGAGACTGGACATTTACTGAGGATGAGGTCCCGAAGCGTTTTTACAACGCGGCTTTGCAGGTGATCAGAGTTCATGCCAGTGCCATACCCACAATGGCTTTGCTGATATTTGCGACTAAAGTTAATTATTGGAGGTCAAGTCATCACACGACAGATTTTGAAAGGCTGCCTCGCATGCTGCATAACTTATCAAGACGTCTCAGTGCAATGTTGAAGATTGATATTAGGAAAGATGCTGTCCGCAATTTCGGGCGTTGGGCTTCGACAGTTGCAGCACTAGGATACATGGGCAAGAAGGTCAGACCGGTCACGATTGTAGGCAAAAGGAAACAGATTGTTGAACCGAATGACGAGATGAGGGATATTTTGAACTGTCTACCAGCTGGATGCCGCAAGCTTGCATTTTGCTACAACGTGTTCGCACATTTCGCGGGCACTGACTTTATGCATTGCCTGAGTAAAAAGATGTATCTGATAATACTTGCGACAGTAGAAAAGTACATCACTGTCAAAGTTTCCGGCGCGCGGTCCCACAATTGTGCCAGGTACCTCACAGGGGAAGACAGAACTCCGCACAATGATGCGATGTCACCAGGTGGAATGGCAATCCCGTACGTGATCCACCTGGCACCCCAGTTAAGTTTTGCAAAAATACCATACTTCATCAAAAACAAAAACAGGGACTACAAGTTATTACCTGGGTACTCAGATGTTTTCGAACTGATAGCAGTTACTTACGCACGCGAATTAAAAGAAGACAAAATTAGAATACCGATGGACCGTGGCAGTGAACATGTGAGAATACCATCGGGGAAACTGCAGAATACAGACGCGTCAAGCGCAACCGCTTCATCCAGTACACAGTACAATGATACGGCGAATAAAAATCCACAAGCGGTACTGGACCTTGTTAAGAAAGAGCTCTTGAGGTTTGATTAGGATGAAATGAAAGAATCATCTAGATCCACAAGTTTACAGTTGCACATCCAGGACATGGGTACTTCCTCAGTCTGCTGAAGCCGCATGTGTAGGTACCAGGACTCGACGGTGCGACTGCTTGTGTAGGAAAAAACAATCGATTGCCCTCACTTCAGTCCTTTGCCAACATTTTTTACTACAAAATTAACTCGATACATGCATTCGAAGTAATGAGATGAGGATTTTCGTTTCTCTCTAATTTTACCGATCGCATTTTTAACCTCATTCACGTATATGTTATGTGGTCCTGGTGATGTTAACAGACGACTGGAATACATACAAAATCATCAATCTCACTGTCATACTTCGGTCGATGTACTCGAGAATGTTTCAAAGCCGTGCTTCGCTATATTCGGATATTAATGGAAAGCAGCTTTGGTGTGTAACCAGAAACTTTTAAAGTGGGATTCAGATGCTGGCCGCATGCGACATCAGTTACGCTGCGAGACAAATGCGAGATGTTGGACGAATGCCAAGGCGTCTGGACTCGGCAAATGTCGCGTGCATTTTCTAGGGATTTAAAGTGCTTTGGAGCATGGGGCTACGTAAAGTGTCATTCACCTACAATGCAAGTGATCGGGATACGCTTTAGTTCAACTAATGGACGACTTTAGATAAGAACAACTAATAACATCCATTGTTGCGTAGTGCTGAGATGTACTCTCTCATTTCAAGTGCCCCTAATCCTGGTCTTCGTGTAAGAATTCTATTACAAGCGTTTTTGCGGATGTTGGGAAAAGTCAACTGAATCGGCAGTCCGTATTTAATATTGAAATTTGGAGAAATACATGGAGCTGCATGAGTTAAAATGAGTGCGGATTTTTTAAAGAAAATAATCGGTTCGTGTGTTTGTTGAACATTTTCTCCCTTTTCCTAACAAAGCCAGATGAAATAGCATAAGGTTAGAGTGGCGCTTTATAGCCAACTAAGTCCTTACTCAGGATATCAAACATTGGCGTCACGATGCTATTACTGCCACTTATCCTTGAATACCTGGAGTTCCTTCCATATATGGTTGTAGACGATTTCAAGAAGTTATACAAGGTTACTTGCTAATCTCCGGGTAAGCTACATGGTGCAATCCCCAGGAAGGGTTGTGGCAATCCTAGACAATATCTATTATTGTAAACGTTTTCGACTTTATTCGTGCGCCACCAGGAAATTTGCTCTTGACTTCATTAAATTATCTCTTGTTATCCATCGCATAACGGGCCACAAAGATCTGACCTCCCCGCTAGGACCGATGTTCAGGCAGAAGTGATGCTGTCTTCAGAATACCGAGCAACTGTGGGAAACAAGTAATTTCATAGATTTTACTTAATGAGGTTGATTAATTACATAAGCTTCTACCTGACAATCTACTTTCCAATCGCGACAGTATTAATTCTTGCAGACAGGTCGTCGTCCTAAAGTCTTAAACGACTGCGCAGACTCAAGGAATAGACGTTTAAACGTGAAACGTCACTGCGGTGACGTGCCTTATCTTAAGATATAAAATTGAATTAGGTCGATTCAAAGACATAGACGTTTGAATCATGATCGGTTACTGGAATAGATGTGCGCAGACCTGGTCGCGCTAGTTTAGCGGAAAGTTACGCTGTCCTCGAAACCAGACACCGTTTTGCGCACGGTCGGAGGACTAGACGCGAGTTAGATGCACAAGTAACACATGACTGTACCATTTTACAGGCATGTCAACGTATTGTACCAAGCTTTCAGCGTGATACATTTTCGAAATCGCGTGCAGTGCTTTCAATCTAGTGATACTAAGAACGCTGTTTTGGAGTCGTTGACACTCTCATCGGTCATGGAATGTTAGCTAATGGGACACCGGTTGGAAGCCCCGAGAATAAGCGACAGACAGTCCGATGAAAGTGGTCGAACACCACCTTCTGTTCTGTCTTGATGCCCATTTGAAGTAAACCTCGATGATTGGACTCCAAACTGAAACCCTCCAATTGGCACGTTGTGACGCCTGTCTAAGAAGGAGATCTTCGCTACCACATGATCCGAAGCTTACGTCGTAACCAGTGCGGACAGACACACTAACCAGCACATGAAGCAGTCTATACTTAGTGATCGACAGCGGCTAACTGGTGGTGGCTTATTCAGCGGCCTAACAATGGTGGTGTATAAAGGCAATCTTCCGGCTGATATTCCGCAGTCCCTGAGGTCTGAGGGAGTGAGGCAGGTCTGCATTTGCAGTTGGTCAGGCACGCACCGTGGCTTGGACACCGCACACCCAAACCTGATTCAGCAATGGCTGCTAGGCGGTTAGACAATTTTGTGCGATTGTTATTGCGACTTTGTTCCCATTGAAGTTTGTAGACCAATTTGAAGCTGAACAACGAAAGTTCTATGGGTGCTTACTTCTATCACAGTTGATGACTAAACACAAACTAAGAGGATTGCAATTGTGGCGTTGACACGACGTTAGTGAGTGTTCGTTTGTGTCCACACCCATGGGCGACTTTGTTAATCAGTTATCGCTCCAGTGTCTCCATGTATGGCGTTATTTAAACGACTTAGGAACCTATGTATCCATAGGATAATTAAGCTTTACTTCCATATAGTCGCCCATAGGTGTTGAGACCTTTGACAAGTGGCTCTCCGAATGGCACCATTAGAAGCACAGTCAATGCAGATGGAAGCTCCCTATTAACTCCATGGACTGGAGTGCTATCCTCATGAAGTCAGCATTACTCAACAAAGAAGCACATAACGGGGCTACAATGACTACCGTATTTATACATGCCACATCGTCCTGTTAGAAAAAACGCAAAGGCCGATAATCAGTGGCGACGCATGCATTGTACTGGTAATTCAGGTGAGTACTTAGAACAGACAAACACTTGTCTCATCCACGGGCGTTCCTACAGCATGTTTGCAAACATGTACAAAGGCAATCGCGCCCACTAATCCTGCTATGGACCACTGTTTCAGCCAGTCTTAGAAGCACTAATGTGTGCACGCCGTGACACACGTTGTTATTGACTTTGCAACTAATCGGGAACATTTTACCATTGGAAAGTAAGTAATTCCGGACGTATTGTTGAAGGAGGAGAAATGCACCAAATCTTCTGCTTACACTGCGTATGCGCTGCTTGTTAGCAGATCATATCGGGGCCATAGGGTCACCTGGTATTTCAAGCTTATTAACCACATGGAAGTGAGGTGTAAATATCATGTTGAAACGCACGATTGACATGCATCTACGACCTCTAACTAACGTCAGATGCATGGGTACTGAAGCGGTACCTGATTACCTAGGTGGCCCACAGGTGTGCAGACGGATGAACACTCACTAAGGTCGTGTCACCGCCACACTAGGAACCCTCCTTGTTGGAACCTACCCAGCGAACTTGACCTTAGTGTACAATACGCCGACTACCTCAGCAGTAGGTAGCTACACTAATCACATGAGTGTACGGCCAACTGAAACAACACAGCACAGGAACGTTGTAGCTGTAAGCTTTAAAATTTTTATTTGCGATCAAGTCCTAGCTTTACCTCCTTCATACGAAGGACTGTATTATTTCTGATTACCTCACACTGTCTTAACAATCACATGCATTTCCTAAACGAAATCGAACACGTATCGATTCTCCAGATTGCTCGCAGTGGCACGATTAACTTTGCAAACCGTATCACTTGTGGCAAGATAGGCAAGCGAGCAAGGAAGCCAACTGTGGTACACTCCACCAGTAAGCCTTCAAAGCTTCTTTTCCAACAGCTTGTAAGCGTTGCAGTCTCAACAAAAACAACCAATCCGCTTCTTATTACCACTCAGTTAGATGGCCTTTAGCTCGCGTGGTAGTGTAACCTTGCAGCAGATGTGCACCATGACCAACCACGTATTATGCCTCTGATTGGCTGATGACCATCGATACCATAGAAGTGTGCCGATACATCGACTGCGTTCCACGGGTAGGCGACCGATCAACCGAGTCAATTGTACAGCGAACCAGCAGGCCTACTACCAGCCTACAGGTAGCTTTAAACAAAACAGTCGTTAAGACATGTGCTCTTGTTTAAAAGTACCAGCACATTCTGTGCCGCACCAATGCACGCCTGAAGGAAAGCTGAGGCGTTCTCTCTGAAGTCAGACCGTCCAATTGACATGACGGAAAGAGTCCATACGCTGCACGCGCACAAAGTCACACTTGTTCATCTTCCCTTTGGTGTGGCTGCAGACTCCACCGCAAAGCGCATCGCGTGATACGCAGCGGACCAATATGGTAAAGAGCATACCAGAAGTTTACTCGCCTAGGATTGCGGACGAGCGCGTAAACTACCAACTGGAGCGATCGACAGCACTGGTGCACCAGTGGTTCGTTGGCGTGCTAAGGTTCAACAGGCTGGCGGATGGGTACCATGGTCTCACACTGAGCCATTGTGGAAGCGTGTATTACGCAGCGCATGATTTGTGGCGGAATTAGCAATGCGCGCATACGCAGTTGGTCAATGTCTAACGCCACAGGATAGACGGCGAGCACTCATCCTAGGCAAGAAAGGACACGCGCTAGGCTGCATTATCAACACCTGCTCTGCGGTTGGCTAATCCACCCGTAGAGAATTCCAGGGGGCCCTTGGAAGAAAAAGGTTTTTAGGGGGGCCATAGGGGGCCATGTTGTGAAAAGTGCGTTGCCATAACACAAGTAACAAAATTTTTCTGTTTCCATGCCCTACTCCCTGGTCGCTGCCGGTCACGGAAATGGATTTCGCGCGCGCAAGTTTCTGTTTACGAAAGGGTGGATCCAGACCGAGCAAACGTCTCCTTGAGGAGCTGCTTCAGCTCCGACAAACTTGCGCACATTTCGCTGCGCTCACCTCAAACATACAATCACCATAAGGGGACAGACTGCGCGACTAACAACCGATTCGTCCTCAGGAGTTTGTTGCCTATCCAAAGTGAACCAACTGAGCTTCACTAGCGACACTGTAGTCAAAACACTGCGACAGTTACCGCACATTGATTGTACGCTCCATTAAGCACATTTCCAAGTGTAGTGGATTGTTCAGAGTCTCTGGTTGACTTCATCAATATTAAGCAC
Source organism: Dicrocoelium dendriticum (assembly GCA_944474145.2). Taxonomy (NCBI): domain Eukaryota; kingdom Metazoa; phylum Platyhelminthes; class Trematoda; order Plagiorchiida; family Dicrocoeliidae; genus Dicrocoelium; species Dicrocoelium dendriticum. The sequence goes on along the minus strand of OX104060.1, from coordinate 75,682,929 downwards.
TTTAGTGCATATGACAACTTTTTAGCAAATATGTTTAATGACGTTTTCGACCCTCTTCACGCTGATTTATCTAAAGCCCTGTCCTGCTCCTCTACACGCTCTAAATTTAAGGTTTTGTTTTCTCGCACAACGCGTTAGCAAAACACTATTTTATCGTATTTATCCCCTTTTCTTGTGAAAGACAAGAAACTTATCAGCATTACGCGTGAAGGCTTACTTGAGTGATGTGCATACATATTTTCTTCTTAGTATGCTTTTATTACCATTTCATGCCTACATTAGGCTTCACTACATCTGCAGTGATAGTGTACCATGGTGAAAATGTTCCCAGTCGAGTTCATAAAGTCTATTTTAACTTTTTGACTTGACTCTGATGTTAGTATGTAAGATTTCATCGCACTAACTTCTAAATTGCTGAAGTTTTGTTTTTGGACAAAGCGTGAAGTAAGTAAACTGTGCGCATATGCTAGAATCCACCGAAACGCGTTGTATTTTTTGGGGTAATTACTATTAATTTGCACACCATACCCGAGGAACTCTAAAGCAGTCAATATCTATCCGTGCTAAAAACATTTTTCACCCATTCTCCCATTTTTACCCGCTTTAAACAGATTTATCATGAGAAGTATTTGTAAGTCTTTGCAGTCCGGCATATTCGGCGAAAAGCACACGTTTTGTGGGTGGTTTAGCTTGGTAGGTTTCATAGTTCCGGTGACTGATAGTCCCTGACTGCTAAGTGGCCAGAAACTAAGGCAATAGCATATGGAATTGCTACGTGGATAGCCAAGAAAAACCCACCATCGAACGGGCATTACGACCGTAGATGAGGTTAAAAAAACCATACGTTTGTATGCAAGAATATGAGCACGCAGCATACAAACATAACTGAGGTTACGAGAAGCGTGATCCACAGCGACTGACTAATTCAAAATTCAAAACCCCATTCAACAGCGTGTCTGATGATTGCAGTGGGAAGTCGGAGAGGGGCAAAGCAGTGGGTAAGTAGTGGGAAATCCATGCGGCCATTTCAGGTCCATCAGCTGTTTCCGACAGGATTTGTGCGCTTATGTGAGTCCAGTCTAACCGCATTCACTATGGTGAATAAAGGGGTTCGATGCATTGCATGCCAATGGCACTGACCAGTTTGCCACGGACGAGTATCAAAGATAAGTTAATGAATCCTAGCCACTACTCTTGTTATCAAGACTTACCCATACGGGCGGATTACGTCTGTTCACACCGCGACATCACGCCCAACGAGCGCTTTGAAATCACTCAGTAAGGAAGGTCGGTCGCTCATTGGCACAGACCATATCACGAAGGATAACTGAGAGTAAAACTGATCCCTCATGACATCAGGATAACACATGGTGGGGACAAACATGGTAATAAAAGTTCCGAATTTACCTCCTCCAAGTCGCAAGCGAAGAGTCATCAGTCGTGTGCTAATGCCAGTCGGCTCTCCCACTAGTTAGTCATTGAGGTGGTCGGATAGGGCAAATCCGATCACATGTTCAGGTGGTGCCGTATTGTTGTCTCCCAGCGAGTAGAACATTTCACACGCATGCAGCTCCCCTTATTCAGTGAGTAGTGTCTTAATGAGTGCTGCAATATCAAGCCCGTAGCGCGCGAGTTCCATCGCGACCAGTGCAATGTGTCGCTCAGGTCACTCACACGCGAGCCGGTCGAGTAGTCTGCGCACGTTCCACCACCCGATGTTGAGGGTTTTGCGCAGTGACATACGAGATGAGATGTGTTAAGATGGCTGGCTAGAAGAGAGCTAAGAAAGGTAAATTGAAGAAAGGGTAGCGAAGGGACGGAATGTAAGCATACATTAAGGTTGCTGAGGATATCAGAGTATAGGAAGCAAAAGCGCAGCGGCGCACAGATAATCAAGTCGTGCTAAGGTGCTAAGAGCCAGGGAAAGCTAGTTCGAGAGCTGGACACTTGCAGGTATAAAAGTTGAAAACATTACAATGAGTAAGAGATAAATGAACATCTAGAAAAGGGAGACTAAGAAGTGGCTGTGCGCTGACCACTTGAGATATGTTTGCGTGCTAGAAGAGGGCTCAGAAAGGTTTAATGATGAAAGGACAGCGAACGGGAGGAGCGCAAGCATATGTTAAGGTTGTTAAATACGTCAGATCATAAGAGGCTAAAGCGCAGCGGCGTACAGATACTCAAGTCATGCTAACGGAATAGTATTAAGGTAGACTGAACCAGGAAAATCCAGTTAGACAGCTGGACTGCTACAAAAGCAAGTGTCGAAAACGTTGCAGGAAGTAAGGGAAGACTAAACATCAAGAAACGGGAGATTAAGGAGCGGCTGTGTGCTGACAACTTGATTTATGTCTCCTCGCTAGAAGAGAGCTAAAGTGGGTTAATTGATGAAGAAAAGCACACGGGCTAAATGCAAGCATACATTAAGGTTGCTGGGGATATCAGAGCATAAGAGGCAAAAGCGCAGCGACCCGCAGATATTCAATTCAAGCTAGGGTGCTAAGGTAGGCTGAATCGGGAAAAGCCAGTGAGACAGCTGGACTGCTACATGAGCAAGTGTCGAAGACGTTGCAGGAAGTAAGGGAAGACCGAACATCTAGAAACACGAGACTAAAGGAGCCGCTGTGCGCTGACAACTTGATATGTTTTCTCACTAGAAGAGAGTTAAGGAGGGTTAATTGGTGAAGAGCAGCGAACGGGCAGAATGCAAGCATACATTAAGGTTGCTGAGGAAGCCGTATTATCTGTTTTCAACGGTTTAGTGATTACGGTGTTGATCAGTAGAAACAATGCATGGACCCATGCAAACTTCCACTGTCTGTGATCAGGCGCAATGTCCACAAGCGTTACCAATCGGCGACGTTCTTTATTTCTGACTCCCCAGTCCGAATGACGTACGGGATCGACAACAGCTAAACTGGAAGTAAGCACCTAGACGTTTTGTCGCCATGTGGAAGATTGACCACAGCGTGATTTCTTCCACACGTGTAACCAGGACGATCCACGTGCAGTGAGTCTTGGCCAACCTGTCGACTGTCACTGAGTGCAGCAATGTCAATGCCGTAGCGACCGGGTGCCATGGTGACCAATGCGATACGTCACACGTAGTGCTCATATGTGCTTCAGTCCAGGAATGTGCACAAGTTCCAACATCCGATCTTGAGCGATTTCCGCGGAGGCCTACCATTGGACCGCGCAATCGCTGGGACAGAAGAGAGGCAAGTGGAATGGGGTTAGCAGAGGAGAATGTTGGGGGATGGGCAGTAGAAAGAAGAGGGGTGCCAACGGTAGCAAATCGTTGTTTATTCAGCTAGCAGTATGTAACAGATAACGGGACTACTTTCCTCCAGTGCGCAACACCCGATGCAGTATGAGGATATCAGTACCCGTGCAAGTTATAGTTGATGGTTAGACTGGTATATTGTCACGATGTTCACACCAGAACGAGATAACGAATCGAGTTGATGAAGTGTACTCCCATAAGGCCAAGAGAAATGCACCATGACCCGATCAATTCAAGTGGAGGTATGCTGGAACTTAAGTAGAAGAAGTGCATAACCCTAATGAGTAAGGGGGATTTATTCTGTATTTGTGAAACTTTATCGCCGCAAGACTCAACCGGACAGTCACTACCCATTCAGAAGAGCGATAGACCGCCATTTCGTCCGATTGGGAGTCGTCACTATGATTTGCGGCTTGTAAGGAAGTCATAGGGATGGCAGTCAGCCCTGTTCTCTACACGTTCATAACTTGCATAACATTGGAAGATGAGCCACGCTATATCACAGCTAAAAATCAGTAAAGGCGGTTCAATGCCGTCACTCGGGGCTCAGTGGCATAAATCGGTGCCTCGTAAGAATGTTGTAGAGTACCGCACCAGGAGGAACGGATCAATGTCAGAGAGAAGATAGGTTTACCTTGACCTTGAGATGTGACCGGCTAGGCTAATTGCCACAGATAATAGTCGAAAGATGATATTAAGGAGTGTTGGTTCCGCGAAGCTCAGACTTCCCATGCACACAGACGAAACAAGCTCAAGACGCCGCACGTAAAAAATGCACAAAGCGCGGTGGATAGGTCGAGAAGAGTGCATCGGAAAAGCAGTCAGTTAAAACAACGGTAGTATACCGATTGAGAAACGAAATGAGGAAAAGCTCCAAAAATGAAAAATGTAGTAATACTACAAGGTCATGGGTTGGAATCCGACAGAATATGGCGGGTTCGCATTACTGACGGATCCCAATGCGGCGAAACGGCTGTCTAGCTCTTTCCCGTATGTGTGGTGACCGCATGGCTGCGATGAATCTTCTCGAAAAGACATTACCCTACTCACACCCACCGGCCGCCACATACCGTCAAGTACAGGCAGAACCTCGCCACCACGAATCCCCGGATAATTATGGGCTCTCCCGGTGGGTACAACAATAGCAAGCGCGGCAACCAAAGTCAGATATCAGAGATGACTGTCTCATTCAGCGACCATGTGGTTTTGAATACCAATACAAAGCAACTAACCGATATCTGAAAATTCTGACACGTAATTCGTGTCACGTGGCTGAAAACACTGTGTAAACATAGCTATTAAAGTTCCCACGATGGAATTCGCCCATTAACCTTAAATAGCAATACAGTCCAGCACACAAAACAGAATTGCGTAAGTGTGGTGAGATCGTGCAGACGTGCGAACTCAAGGTTCAACTGCTGATTTGCCGTTTGGAACAGTTCTTATGAAATTATGGTACCTGAAGAGGTTTTCCGTTCGATTCGGTGACCAAACTACGGGGATAGGGCGTAAAAATTTATCTAAGATAGCAGATTTGAAGAGCTGTAAGAATCCAGCTGGCTTGCCGAACAGCCTCCTCGTGGTGCCAGCTGGGTGGTTCGGGATTTTCCCGTTACAGCAAATGGTTCGGCTGCAGTGTTCCAGGACGTGGTGGGTTTTCACCTGGCAAGCGTTCTCCCTATAAAAAGCCACATGTGTCCGTTTAACGACACTGTGACGTGGCGGATGTGACTCGCCAGTAAATAAAGTCACTGCCCCTTGCTTCATCCTGGCGAAGCATTGTATTCCAGCACGTTTATGCTGAAATTTGGGGGAGCACTGGGCCCCTGTTTGACAAAGGAACAAACGAAAGGCGTATGAACTGAGCAATCAGTCACCGGCTCCCAATGGGCCCGATTCCCTGAATTCGCTCCGCTGCCTTGCGGGCAGGCTATTCAGCCAAAGGCCCGGGGTGGTGTCCCCTAAGTCAACGCCCAACTTCCGCTTGGGCAACCGGGTAGTATTTCGCCCTCTGAAGAAAAAATGGATTTGGATGTGTTGTGTTGTGTTTTCTTTTACTATTTCCGTACTTTGTTCTGAGTTCCATGGTTTCAGATGGCTCAATGCCTATTCATAGACTTGCAATATATATATATATATATATATATATATATATATATATATATATATATATATATATATATATATATATATATATATATATATATATATATATATACAACTTACTGGATATGATTAAGAGAAATACAGATGCTACAGATGTATGGACTTTTGAGAGAGGCTCAGATAACGAGTTGAATTCATCGCAGCCGAGTTTAATTGGACGCTCGTCGCACATCCGCTAATGCACTAGACAGCCATTTCATTCCTTTCGGGATCCCATCTACCTCTGATGGGAACAGACGCTGCGATCTTACAATTACGAGGTTAAGAACACCACTGGGTCAAGAAGGACAGCAATGAGGTTGCTCAAAGGGGATACCGCGTTCTTTGCACAGTAACGTGCAAACCAGACCTTTTAACCCTGATTGGCAAGCACCTTGATATATTACTACTGATAACCAGACTGATGAGAGTGCTACTCCAAGCTCTACCCTCAGAATGAGCGGACGGAAAGTGCGATACTTACGGTCCTGCAACGGAAGGAATAAATGTACAAAGCTTTTCCGGACGTCTGATGGTTGTCTGACCGGGTCTAGAGATGAATTCCAACATATACCATTCAATCACACAGCCTTCAAAAAGAACAAGCAGACCAAACTACTGATGAGACGGGAAGTCAAATACCGACATAACTTGGGCAGGTCTTTGAAGGGGAAGACAACCTTGTGCTCTGCACCGCAACAACCTGCGACTCAGTTACAGCGAACCACGGCATACAGGACATTATAACTTAATTCAATTGTCGCAGCGTCAAATTTTCCACTCTTCTTAACCACTGACTTGTAGGAGCACTAGCATGGACTATAGTCTTACACGGAACAGTTGGGATAGGAAATACCTGACAAGTCCCAAAAGGACGAGGACTATACTGCGATTTCCCGGATGTATGATGCCAGTCTCACTACGCGTTTCAACGGCCTCAATGGTTATTGTCTACATCATACATTGCGTGGATGCATGTGTTGCGTCGATCGTGAGATTCTATCGCCATACTGATAACGAGAGAAAAGGGGAACTCATCCGAATTGAGGTGTGTCGGTATTGGAAAATCAACACGGCTGGCTGGCCGAACAACCTCCTCGTGGTGCCAGCTGGGTGGATTGGGTTTACCCCTTCCAGCAAATAGTTCGGCGGCAGTGTTCCAGGACGTGGTGGGTTTCCGCCTGGCAAGCGTTCTCCCTATAAAAAGCCACAAATGTCCGCTTAACAACACTGTGACGTGGCGGTTGTGACTCGCCACCAAATAAAGTCACCCATTGCTTATCCGGACGACCGCTTCAAGTCCCCAGCCATCAAGCACCCATTTAACACTGGCCACACGTTCAAGCACGATCAAAAAGACTGGAATACATTTACTAATTCCATAAATACGGCTAAACGCCCACATACACACTTACATACATTTATATATCAACCTATGCGACAATCCCATTGATCCATTGTACCTTGACTGATCACAGTTTGAACTCTTAAAATGATCATGTCTGTGCAGACGTGCCTCGCTTAGTCGAGAATAAACATTTTATTTATTTATTTTATTTAATCCAAACCGCAGAGCGCATCCATGGGTCGGGTTCGAACAGCAACGCTCGCGATACAAAAATCATTTAACGATTTTCCTACTATCTGCTTATAAGTAACCTGCAATTACTCCGAATTTATATAGCCAGTAAGAAAGGATGAATTAAGTCACTGAGAAATGGTGTCAAAATGCCCGAAGTGTGATTCGTTCACGCAGAAGATACCCGGATGACAGCTGGCCATCGCACAGCAAAATCTTTGGCGAACTGTTTGTGCACACACAACGGGGTATTTATGAGGCAAATCGCGATCACCTCCGCCAATGCCAGGATTCGGCATCCGAGAAGCTTAGAATGCCCCCGCCCCACACACGGTAGATCGAGATAACGACAGGATGATTCGTTCGGGCCATGTGCGAGACTATCGCAGTAGTGCACGATTTGCTCAATTCTCGGCTCAGCCACCCTGCGTGCTGTTTGCGGACGCGTTCAGACAAACGTCACATGGTGCGACCAAATTTGCTGCAACACGGCTGTATCAATGACCTACTTGTCGGATCGGCTTGTTTGCGTTTCCCCCTGATGTTTCTTTACAGTTTTCCACCTACTTGGGGACATCCGTTTGCATTACGCAAATGAGCAGACACGTTGTTTTGACGCATTCCATATTTCGTAACTGCGTGAATTCTCCCTGCTGGAACTGAATTTGTGGAACCATTTCTCCAGTTCATCGCCAATCCCCTTACCTAGTTGCGAACTAACTATTTCTATGTTGCGTTATAATTACGGATGTAGAGGGACGGTACTTTTAGTACAATAGATTCCGCGGTCTGCCTAGAAGTTTTACAGCCCATATCGTGTGAGTAGATGAATATCATCGGGGAACAAGTAGACAGTTATTGCTGCAGTAACATAATAACCAACTATCAGAAAAAGCAATCAAAGTAAACTTTGATGTGTATTTACAGTCGGTGCATATGCTCGCAACGAGAGAAGATATTACGGATAGATTGAGGACAATTGCAAGCTCATGGTCGGTGGTTAGTGAATTCCGGTCGGTTTTTGGGCTGAGCGGGAGCGCAACTCATCCAGTAGTACGTCCCGTAAGACGATGGGGTGGAATTTGCTCGCCCGGTATGCTGCGTTGTTTAGTAAACTCTGTATCAAGCGTTTGACTGCCTTCTTCTCGTGACCGTTTTGGAAAAGACCCAACTGAAGAGCAAGAGGAAGAGAAATAAGACAAGGCCGTAATCAACGAGGGGGTACTTAAATACCGAACGTCATATGAGCTAGTACACAGAATATGCACGAGTGCAGATGACGTGAATCGTGATGGAAAACGAGCCGTTATTGAAATTGGATAAAAGAGCAGTCTGAATAGAGCAGGTACACAAGTTTGAAAGGAAATAGTGCGGCCAGGTGTTAGTAGTACAAAGACTGTTTCAAATTCCTTAGAATAAAACAGATAGGCACAGCGTAGGTGATCACTGCTCAAGTGGGCATCAGTGAAGGGCATCTCTGGAGATTTGTTCACTTGTAATCCCTGTACTTAATCGGATCTGGAACTGAGGTCATTTCTGACATTGCAGGGAGTAACGGCAATTCACTATTCGTGACTTTCGGATTACCACTGTAGGAATGAAGACACGCGTGAATTGTAAACGTTTCACCGACGTTAGAGAACTGTTGCTCAAAGCGACATCACACATGATTGCGATATACATACAAACAAACAAGCGTGGTTTGAGGTACATACTCACCTGAATCAAAAAGAGATTAGCAAGTGCCTACAACGCGTAGCCTGCCAGAGACAATACTACGAGAATTCCACATCAAAGTATCCTATGCTTAACTCTTAGGGGTTTGAAGACACCAGCGACCCCCCTCACAGTCTGGTAAGAATGTACGGAGACTCAGTTTGTCTGACCTATAGGTATTGACACTTATGCAATGAGCGTCTCCAGATGCAGTTGGAAAATACCAACCAGTGTGGCACAATATGGTGATGAGACATAATGACCGATCGCATTACGTCTAAGGCCATCCCAGCCGGGACGGCTTAATCTGTTTCTTGTAAATGAAGCATATGGGCACATACAAAGCTGCTAACGCTCGCATAATGCTAGACCAACATTTCGGAATGCTTCATGAAGCTGTCGCGACTGCTGCTTTCAAACAACAAGGAACACAATACACCAATCAGTACTAACAAGGTTAAGTCATATTCGATTGTCGTACCAATTCGAAAGCAGAAACTAATTATTTACAGAAAACCCCCAAACTCATTTCCCCTTTTGTCGGAAAACGACTGGTAGACAAGTACAAGCAGTAAAAAGAGGGAGGGAAATAATGCAACATATGGATGAGCAATACAATGTCTCCATTAGACATGAAAGTAAAGTTCAACTATCCAAATTGGACTTCTAACATGATGAGAGGAAAACCACGATAATCTGTGCCGAGTATAAGTCAGAAAATCGATAGAAGTATAGTGAAGAGCAAAATGTGGGCGATAGGGAGCCTTGAATGCGGTGATGTACATTTCAATATTAACTGCACCTAAATAATGCTCCGCAAAGACTTAAGGTGTGGTATTAGTCAACATAGACACCTAATTGGTTAAGTGTTCACACCTCGGGTAAGAGGAGATGTAATGAGATCGTTACATCCCATCTGGTCATACTGTCAAAAACTCCCCCCCCCCCCCCAATCGGGTTGCTGGTGGAGTCGCAAGATTCGTAGTTGTTCTATCAAAACAATGGGCTTCAGTGGAAACGGGACCTACCCAAGTCCGGGTCAAATTCATCAGCAAGACTGTACTGAGCTACGACCCGATTTCTAAGTTAGGCCAGCATGTGAACGGCCAAACAGGAAACTCATGCCACTGGTGTTTCGTGGAATATCACATCATTTCATCAGGAGTAAACAGCTTCTGTGAGTAAAACCATACACGTCACGAGTCCGCCTCGAATGTCTATGAGCAAAAGTAAGTCTATACTACAAATACCTCGTATCATGTAACCATACACGCCATCCGTAACTTATGGCAATGTGGTCAATTTGGGTCGATTGCTGGCCAGCTACAGCTGAACGCCAAGTGGCACTCCGGCGCCCACATTGCCTAAAAGTGGTGCGAATAAGAAACAATTGGTGCTCCGCACACAGCTGTAACAGACGCTCGTCGTAGTCCATCCGTTCGGCGTTAAGCTGAGCTTCTGAAGAGTCCAGGCGACCAACTTCCGCATTCATATTCACTGCAACAGCGATACCTGAACTGGCAACACTGCGAAGCAGCGTGCTCAGCTCGTGGCAGAAGGTGGCCTTGGCAGCATCAGAACTGCAGTCAATGGGGGCATAAGCAGAAACCACAAACAAAAAGCGTCTAGTACTAGTTCGTAAACCAACCTTAGTTGATGTCGTCAAACAGGCTGCACATAAACGGCTGCACACGGGAATCCAATCAACCAACGATGGCTCAGCCTTGGAGCTGAGAATAATGGCTGCACCAGCTGTACCCGCGACTGCCGCATCCGTGGCTCCAGATGAGTGCAACCAATAACGAAAGGACAAGCCGGGCCCAGTAAATTCAACAAAACCCCTGAGTCAGTGATCCTAGTTTCAGATAAGCAGCACAACGCAATACCCATTGTGTTCAACGTGCGCGATTGTGCAGCCTGTTGACCTACTTATCTTAGAGTGCGAAAGTTGAACGCCGCCAGGAGAACGGGACAGCGTGGCCTTATAAATGACTGTTAACTTTAGGCGTCCGGTGAGTACTGCGAGAACGTGGCTGCAGATGGTTCGACTACAATGGCAGTACGGTTGAGGACAACAAAGCTGCGAGGTACAGAATGAAGATTAGTAATGTGGGGAGTTGAGCAAGAGAAACAGGTGGAAAAGAAAGAAGGCGCCAGCAATAGCATCTTTTCGTTTATCCACCCTGTTGTATGCAGCATACAAGGTGCCCTTTGATAATCTGCGCGACCGTCGATGCAGAACGTAGTTGAAGTCAAGAGAAATGGTCATGGCTGTATGTGGGCTGAGATATTGCGAAGGCACCCAGATCTAGACAGCAGGACGATTGGGTCCTTAACCAAAGCCTTTGATTCAAAAGCCTGTCCGCAAGGCAGCATGGACGGGGGAATGATTCGGTTTTCCTGAAATGGACGCCAGCTCATTACCACCCTCCCTCCAAGGAGATTGAGATTGTCTGGCTAATCTGTTAGGAATAGCTCCGAAGGGGCGAGGGTCAGCATCCAGTATAGTTCAATGGGTCGAAGAGGTACCCAAACCGTCGCACCACGGTAAAGTCTAGTCTCGTTGTGACGGACGGTGGAGCAGAATTGTTCCTATTAGTCGGTAAATGTTTGTAGATACAATGGCATTGGCAAGTGTGAAGCATTTTGTCCCACTAATGTTCTAATTCATATACAGCGAATATGACGCAATAAGACCGAGTGAAACCATCGTTCAGCTCAGTTTTCCCTCTATGCAGTGTGATCGGAAGCCGATGAGCTAAACCGTTTCATCAATGCCAAGAGTGGAGGAGTAGCCTTGCGGTTCAAAGGAATGCTGGCGCCCGTGATACCAAGCCATTAACCATAGCAGATGGATGGTATTTGGGAGCAAAACAAATCAACCAATGTGCAACCTGGGCACAAATCAGCGATAGGAGATAGGGCAAAACACAGCGAGGAACTCACAGCCTTTGGACAGTCATTGACCACACGTGCACAAGACGCGCGCATCACCTTCGGGTCGTTGATGGATAGCCAGTCTCGATCGGTGGCCAGTTGTAGACATGACTGGGATGCTAGCGTGTCGCCAGAGGTTAGCAGACAAAGCAGCTACAAAGGCGGCAGTTGGAGAGGCGAAGACAGAGCGGAAAGTTAGAAACATAAAGAACGAATGAATGAAAAAGTATGTTAGAGTAACGCCACGATGAGAAGGAAACGTATGAATGAAACGGGGTACGCTCCCAAAAGAGTTCAGAGTGACAATAATATCTCAGGGTGATAAAGCGATTTATCCTTCTACAGACAACTACACCTCGGGTGCCTAAGGGACGAGAAACACGGGCAGTCCAAGTGGACGTTGGACGAGAACACGAGCAGCCAACGACAAGGACTCGAGTACGACCGCAGAACACAATGATTCACCAATGAGAACGAGGCGAACTTAATAGCCCCGTATGCCTATATAAGGAACGGAGTGGTTGCTGACAGTATCCATTATTGGGTTTGCTATCTACCAGCTACTGCTACTTAACTCCTATCAATCCCGCACTTAGGACGCCACCTGGAATATTGGCGAAACGTTTGTAATCAAGTTGCCCAGCTCGGAGAACTCCATCACAAGTGAACAAGCCCCCCGAGCTACCAATATTTCAAATCATTGCGAAAACAGATCCCAGTTCACTGTGCGCAGAAGAGACGAAAATGTAACCCAATCTAAATTCCTAAGTTCTCTGAGTGATGCCATCATAGGTAAAAGGTTTGGTTTCAAAAGTATTATTGGGAATGCAAAAATGAGATGTACAACATTATGTCCACTACATGGAAAGAGAGGCAGGACGTTCACAGTGGTGTTAAAATCGTCGTAAGTAAATATTAAGTCCAATCTATTGTTACCTCTCGTTGGTTTTCGCACGGCTTGGGACCATCCCAGTAGCCGAATTTCTGAGATGAGACCTCCGAGTCTAGATGGTGCAGATCAATTTTCCCAGCAAACACTTGGCATGTTAAACTCACCCCCAATTATTTTGTGAGCGAAAGTTAAAGCAGAGGCCTATTCAAAAGCAGCAGAGAGGTAATTTAAGGGGACGGTGACACACAGGATGTGGGTATTGTGCAACTCCATAGACACTAAGACGGATTCATTGGGGTTATTTAGCTGTGGGTCTGAAATGGAGTGGGCAAATAGCTGTTCCCGAACATAGATGGCGCATTCACCACCATTGCCCGTATGACGGCTACTCACGAAGGAGGTGTAGACCTTGACATGGTAATATGTATTAGGTGCATGGATGGGAACCAAGTTTCAGTTACTAGTATTAAATGGGAAAGTGTGATAGTAATGAGATGGCAAAAACTGTGCATCTTATTATACGGCGAACGTGCATTAATAAGAAGGATAGTGATATTGCCCAACTCTGAAGGCAAGTGGAATATTTCATGGAAAATAGGGGGTTACTACTGTGGTAGCTTTAGTGCAATTGGCTATGGTGGTGGTAGTTGAGAAATATTAGAGCCATGGTAAATTGCACTAGGTTGAGAAACTGGCTACTAAGGCGATGTCACTGTGGGTGTGTCCGACTGGGAGGTAAGGGCAGTGGAGGTTAATTCCAACGTTGGCCCAAAAAAGCATCATCATCATCATCGTCATCATCAATACAGGTTAACTGTGGGCGAGCAACAAAAATCAGCTATTGTAGCACAATAAAAAGATACGAACCTAAACCTTAGATAATACAAAAACAAGAAAATATGTGTTATAATGCTAAGTAGCATTGAAGAGGGGATGCAAGCGGTATTGGGAGAGACAAATAAACTCATAACAGAAACGCCGGCTCTTCGCCATGGCACCTGTGTATCCAAACAAACGTGTTCATCGTCCTTCGGAACCCGGCCAGCCAGTCAGGACACACCAAGCAACGTTAATTTCGAAGTGAGAGCCTTCATCGCTCTCTACCAAGTGGTCGTTTGGCCTCCCCTCTTCCTCTTCTATCCACAGACCTGGCAAGCAAACAACCTACGTGGCGGGAGTCGATGTGCTTGCATGTGCAAAAAGTGGCATAGCCATCGGAGCCTGGTATGTGACATAATGTGGCTGAGCGTTTAACTCGCCCTTCCTGCACCAAATACGCGACACTGAACACGGTCATAGCTCACTCGCTGCTCCCACCAGACATGACCTAAGCTGCGAGTACAACGATGATCGAACGTATCTAGCCCCTTTATGTCTCTCAACCTGATGGGTCAGGTTTCACAACGGTACAGGAGGGCGGAAAGCATGGCTGCATTGTAAACTCTGTCCTTCAGGGCATTGATGCCATTGGTGGCGGAAGTTGGCAAAAGCGCTATCGAGTATTTGCCATGTGGTTCATGACCTCATCTTCGATTTCACAGGCGCTGATACAACTGAATAGGTAGTTGGACTTCTGAACGACTTCTAGCTGATTCCCACCAAGGATCAGCGCAGAAGAGCATCGATGCCAATCATGGAGAAGTACTTCGTATTTTGAGGGTGTAAAGCATAGACAAAAGCGATCGACAGTCAGTGCTCACTCTCGTCCCGTATAGCTTCGTTAACACCAGATATCCTGTTGCTCGGTTCCTGTATCAGACGGAACAACTTACGATGGCTACCAAGAGCAGCGGCCGTTTCCATCTCCGGTGCATGATGAGACCGTCACGCCTCGCCGTCTCTATTTGGAATAGCACGCAATTTCGCTCTGAGGTTTGTGCGAGTCTCGTGTTCTCTTCCAGCTGGGAAAAGTCAGTGAGCATTCAAAAGACTGCGTTCAGACCGAATGTGTCGGTTGGTAATTTGAATTGTCACAAGAAAAGGTGCCTGCTGCCAATGATGTCTGCCGGATAGGTGACGGGTGGCTATCAACTGTTTTCAATGAGTGCCAACTCATCCCAGATACCAGCGTAATTTCATACACATTCAAAGCACCTGGCTTCACAGTCGGATGATGTCTATGCGCTCCCAACATCGTTGCCGACGGCCGGCGAAACGCAACCGCAGGTCGGCACATATAAGTGCGCGGTCAAAGTCCACGTCCATGCTCCAAATTGAACGACAGTTTTGGACACAGCCTCCCCAGCAGTAACTGATTGCGATGTAATCGAGTTGAGCCCATGACTTGTCCGAGGCCGGCAGACGCCACACGACCTTAAGCCGGCTGCTGTGTCAGAAGCTAGTGTTCGTTAGAAAGAGACGGGCATTTTCAAACAGGTGCAGCAATTGTTCACCGTTATCATTACGGCAGCCGGTATTATGTTGGCTGCCCGGATACAGCGCATCAGTGGACAATTTTCCAAGTTAGGCGTTCAGATCACCAACCAGCACCACAGTATCCGTATTAGTTCTGCAACAAGAGATCGCTTAGTTAGTGGTAGAAGATATCTTATATCGAATCAGCGCTTAGGTTTGTGGGAACGTAGGCAGCAGACAAACAGACACCGTTTGTCCCCCTGCGAATTCGAGGCTTTGAACAAGCCGGCCAGTAGGACGGCACACGTCTGGCTGTTGACTGGGATTCAAGCGACCAAAGCGGCTTAGGCTCGATGGCTCAAAACCACGTCCACACTGCATTCACAGGCATCAGAAAATCAGTATATCCCATATCCATGAAACCTATAGCTCTCCTTAATTAGGTAGAGAGACCATGCAAGCACGTCAGTTCAGTCGAAAATCTACGATCAGGGCATATAAATGCGGTGGACCCACTTGCCACGACTCCCTTCGCTAGGGCAACATTAATAGCAGAAAGAAAACGAGGTTGGAAGCGAATATAATCAAGACATTTGACCCAGAAGCGCACTGAGGAAGTCACCTCGTTTGGTGATGAAACGTTTGCATCCCAATTACGAAGCTCGACGAACAAGTGAACTCAGGAACGATCAATCCGAGCTAGCAGTGAATCAAGTCTTTTTGAATCAAGACAAACTTGTGTCAAAATGATCAGGATGGAATGAAGAAATAACAGTCAGACGCGAGAAACCGAATGAAAAAGTGCGAATGACTGAGCCATCTCTGCTAATAGCTAACCACTGGTGTGGACCATCCCAGGACCTTCATCCAAGAAGACGGCACGCACCAGATAGACCAAGTCCCTCAGTCAAGTTTTTTAAGCATCTGTGCCACGTCACGGTTTTACCTAACTTGGTGCAGCCACGGCATATAGTGCACGCCGAGAAAGTCGCTTAACAGCATACAGAGGATTAGACCTAGAAGCGGTTGAGAATAAGCACACACTAGAGTGACGCACCAGAAGGCATCTTGCTAAAAATCAACTGGCGCACCTCATCATTGCTCGCTCGGTGTTCCCGCCAAATTTGATCAATACTCCGCAAGTACTAGTGGTCAAACAAGGTCAAGCGTCAAATGTGTTCACTCAGAACTGGCCAGGTCGCTGATCCATACAGTAAGACAAGCAGTGTCGCGGCGTTGTACACCCTACCTTCACTAACAAGCAGATATCCCACTATATCCATAGATAATTGAGACTAGAAAAACGCACGGGCCTTCCAGATACGCGAAGTAACTTCCGCAGTGATGTGACCACCCGAGGAAGCATACTTACTAAGGTGAGGGAAACGATCCACAAATTCCAGGGGCTGTTTGCTGATTGCTAAAACCGGTAGTATGTAGGTCCAGTCCTGCAACAATAACTTTCATTTTAAAAGTGAAAAGTACGTGCCGAAGCGTGCAACGCTACACGTCAGTCTACGAAATTGTGTTTGTATAGCCAATACAACAGACCCAAAGAGACCTATGGCGTTTGCATACCCAGGTCTATCAGCCGGTCACCTGCTAGCATTTCGACCCAGGAAGAGTTTGAAAGAACTGTGGCATTTATGATCATTTTGATCACAAAGATGAGGAGAAAAGAGACAAAGGACAACCTTGACGAACCCAACCTGTCGTGGAGAACTCAAGAGAGGGTTACCCGTAGAACCTCATGGGGCTCCGAAAGTCATGGTAGAGAGACTTACGAATAAAAAGGAGTTTAGCTAGCACTGCTTTACAGATAGGCAGTGCCACAAGTTGGCGCGTTCAACAGAGTCGAAGGCGGTTTTCAAGTGAAAGAAATCCACCATACTCGGTCGTTTGTAAATGTGCCCCTTATCTAACACTTGGCGAAGAGTAAATATGTGATCGATAAAACCACGACTAGGGCGGAAATCAGCCTGGACCAGTAAGTTGTGGGAGAATGAGACCCGTGAAAAGTTGGGAGATAATGGGTAAAAGGTTAATGCTTTGATGATTTTCGCAAAAGATACGCCGGCCCCTCTTTATGATGGGCACAACAGTTGACAGTCGCCAGTCTGAAGCCACCTACCTCTTCACTGTTCTAAATCAGAGTAGCGAAATCCAGTCTACAAGGAGTCACCGCCACCTTTCAGCAAAGATAGGGAAATATCGCTGGGTTCAGGAGCCTTGTTTCGTTTCAACACCGCGAGCTCATGTCGAATCTATTTCAACGTGGGAAACGTGATGTCGACTCCCCACGTTGACTCGGGTGATTCAACAGGTAGCAGTTTCGACTAGGCAACCTGCTCTTCAAAATGTTCCGCCCAACGGCTAGGCAACGAGGATGATAACGTATCAACTGTTTATCTTTCGCAGTTATTGTCTCATTAACCGAAGGTTTTCTCGGATCTGTGTTCAGAATGTTCTGGAATAGCCCACAACTGTTCCCAATAGCACTAGCTTTCTCCATTTCACGGGCCGCTGCGATCCAGCAACGTTCTCAGTTGATTCGAAGACTACTTATCATACATCGTTTCAGGGTGTTGCGAACATGCCCAGACTTAGTACCCACTGCCAAGTATTTCCCTGTTTCCATCAGAATGGAACAATGGTATATGACGGGTAAAAAAAGCATACACTTAACGAGTCCCGCAGGTTGGCAATAGAAATACTAACAGATTGGCAAACCACATAAGTGGTTGAAGTAAGGAGCGTCAGTGAGATAAAAGGTAGAAGTATAACAGTTTTAGGGGGATAAAGTGGTACGACGCAAAACTGGCTAAGAAATTATTATCGTTGGTGATGGTAGCAAATAAAAATGGAGTACTCACCGGTTCGCACAGATTTACGACCGTGAATTTGGGGTATAAATCCAAAGAGGCTGGTCAGCCTAAATATATACAAGCGTTTTCGTTCATAAAACAAAGCGCTGGAGCTCAGTGCGACGTCCAATCGTTTTTTAAACGTATCTAATGTGGGGGCACAAACAACTGAGTTTGGAAGAGCGTTCCAGGGCCCGCAGATCCGGAGGGAGAAATAGGTTCTCCGACAGTCTAGACGACTGTACTGATGGCTCAGCTTTAAACTGTTACCGCGAAGGTTAGTGTTTGGGCTGAGCTTCAAGAGGTGGCGGCATACGTGACTGGGATCGCTCCTTATCTGGTACACTAGTATGAGGTCTCCACGAAGTCGCCGGTACCGTCCGCAGAGATCCAATCACAGTTATGACGTCTCAAGTTGGTCCTGCAGCAGGTAGCGAAAGTGTTAGGATCATCAATACTATTCATCACAAACAACCGGTTGGCGAGTTCATCATGATTGGAGATGTTTCGGTGTTGCTCCTCCCAACACTGACAGGAGCAACACCGAAACACCTACAATTCGAATACGGTCCCTGTGATCGGAACGACCGAGGTCTCAAGTGAGGTTGCATATCGCAATCCAACCACAAGGTGGGTATCGCAAAAACAACTTGAGTTCCTCATGACATTGTTGAACTGCGGACCGCGAGTTCAAGTTACAAGTAAGAAGCTTAGACGTTAGGTGCTTCTTTGAACCGTGAAGAGTGAGCACCAGGTGTGCGCTCATGGTCGGAATCAAGGCACGTGTCCCAAATTTAACGACGGTCTTGGACTGATGTGCCTCATCTGTAGCTGATAACAATATAGTCAATTTGAGCCCAGGACATTGTAGAATCCAGTGGGCACCAGGTGAAACGATATGAGCGCTTGTGATGGAAAGCAGTACCATAAATATAAATATTGTGATCGACACACAGAGTTGCAGGAATCGATGATCCTGATTATCTGCTCGGTGTGCAGTGTTGAGTAAGCTGACACGTAGTAATGCACCGAAGTGCAAAGTACTGTTGCAGAACTGAGCGGACAAACCACCGCTTCCTGGTACCGCCTACACTGGAAGTGGTCGATGGGTTAAAGTACCCTGACAGCTGTGGTGAGCACCTCACTGAGGATGTGGCTTCCTTAGCAGAGAAGGCGGTGTGGTCTATAAAATTTGCGACCGTATAACCCGAGGGAGCGGGATATTTGCGATAAGACTGGTGCTACTGCATGGACAATATGCAACGCAACTTATCCTTGAAGTCATTCATACATGGGTCGTCTCTGGTCAAACCAATGCAGAGAATCAGCAGTATGCCAGCAGACCGTACCAACGTTGCTCCGCGTTGCCATGCGAACACAACCTGTCGCACGCAAGACAGCGATCGTGTGAGGCCCTAAGTTACCTGAATTACTGGTAACTCGGGTGGCTTGTTTCGTCGTTGGGGTGTACACCAAGCTTGGCACTTTGATTGCAAAAGAATTCATCAGCAGTAAGAAAGTAAATTGTCATTACAGCTTAGGAGCAAGAGCTGGTAGAAGGCAAATCCTGGTGGCAATAGGTTTGCGATCAAATTAAAAAGCTAGGCGAACATCCTAACAATGGATACTGCTAGGTCGCATACACCCGTGCAGATTTGAACCAGTGATATTTGGCTTAGACGGCGGATGCCTTAACCCTTCAGCCCCCAGGCCGTCTGGATCACCAACGCTTGCGTAATTTTGCATTCATCTCTGATGGGAACAACGGGTGCGGAATACTGAGGTTCACAAGCTGGCGGTTGGTAAGAAACCCTCTGGTGCCACATAGGCTCACGTACGAAGGTATGCTTGACGAACACCTCCATAGATGTGTAGTATAGAGGTGGTCACTGCGCCCAGTTGGGTGAAACTAAGTGGTGGCCAATCGATAAGGGGACATAAAGACATGAAAAAATTGAACGAGAACTCCTGCCAATATGGTACGCATAGGCTTCGCGGAAAGGAGCCTCGAGATGGTCCCTATCAGCGGTTATAGACACTAACGGAGATGGCGCAGCTGCGCAGTTAGCCACACTTCTGAATTTGGTTTCCTGCAATTAGCCGATAAATTTCGATCCAGACAAATTTCAAGTAATTCATTCGTAGCTCCCTTTGCTCTGCATGTTCTGTCTGCTTTCTACTTCGTTTCTGCACCAATGTTGGCAAGGTGAGCCGTAGCGTTACGCAGTCAAACTATGTGCACATGTCAATACTGCATTAAGTTCATCAACCTGAGCTATTTTCTTGGATATAATTGTTACTTTTTGGTTTTTTCCATCTCATTACTTCATACTCGTAATAAATCCATCGTTCCAGTGATCCACCGTTACAACAACTGGATTCACTGCACTAGATGAGACGATCTTACACCCACTTTGTTGAAGGACGAAGGTGGCACATGGGTGATTGACCTATCTTCTCAATTAAAAACCATAGGGGACACAGAAGAGACACCACCTTCAGATTGATGACCGTCGAAAGGGGTTTCCCATCCTCGAATTTCATGCCAAATGTGTGTGAGGTGAATGGAGAAATGGACTTGTCTGATCGTGTCCTGATGCACAGGGACGCAAGGTGGTGCCCAAATACGCGACTGGAAAATAGGCCGGTTAAATATGTCCAACACACATTGCAACACGAATGCAAACAAGTTGACGGAGTACTAAGAAAGGATCTGAAGTAAGCCAGAAGCATCTCCTAGGGCTACTGTACTTCATGATGTGTTCAGCAGCTGTGACAAGGGAATGAACTAGAACGCCCCAGTCGATTCCTTTTTGCACAGCCTACTGTCTCCTATTCAGTAGTTCAAAAGAGATCGAAAGAACAGTGCGCATTTGCCCACAAAATAACTTTGGAGTAGCCCCGGACCACAGGTAATGTGGAAGTTGTGTTCTGGAAAACAAGGGCTGGTGATCCCGATGTAGACAAGCATAAGAGCGCGGCGACTGGCAATCAGGCACCAACTTAAAGGGGCTCAGCAGTCGGCACAAACACGCCAATCTTTGGTGACGTGCAGTTAATCAATATTGCTCGCTAGCAAGTTTTGGTTTGGGATAAAAAGCTACAGGACAAATGTTTACGTAACGCGAGTAGACTGGGTCTTCAATCACTTCCTCGGAAGCATTTACAAGCAAAATATCAGCCGCAAGAGCTAAAAGTGCAACAGATCAGTTACTCACTTTCACTGCTGATTCTCCGTGAAGTCGTCCAGTCAAATTCAAATCCACAAATTCTACCAACTGCTGCGGACTTGGTAAACTGAAAAAGAAGAAAGTAAATATTCACTTAACGAATTGAAATAGTAAGTGGAGTCAGGAAGAAGTGAAAATGTAGGAAGATGAGGGCACCTAAATATTTCCGAATTTGCGGAACGAAGCGATCGCAAGATAGTAGTGAAAGAGTCAGTAGACGGTCATAGAGAACGGGTGCGGTAGTAATTTAGTTCGGCCTGATCGATCCGTGCAAATGCAAACATCGAACTATCTCGCATGAGTGAGCACAGTCCGCTTCGATGGGCGTGTAGATACTTACCAGTTGGCGAAGCCGGATGTTCTGAATACGTATCTAAGTACGCTGACGTCCGAATAAGTAAACGCACTCTGAACACAGCAGAAGGCCACTGGTCGCATATTTAGCAGACGTTATTAGCAGCAGGCATGTTTTCTTGTAGCAAATCAAGTTGCCGAGCTGGATATTTGGTCTCCATGACGTCTCCGAAAAATATGAATGCTCGCCGACACATTCAGCCTGGCAGCAAACACAACGAGACTCACAAAGACCTGAGCGCAATTGCGTGCTAACCTGAAGAGAGATCACGAAGAGTGGTAGTCTCCTTGTGCACCAGAGATGGCAATGGTCACTGGCCTTGGTAACCAGCGGGTTATTCCATTTGATACAAGCAGCAGGAAACCTGACGTCAGCGAGACCATACGTGACGAGAATGGACGGCCGATCCAAAGCTTGTCCAAACGCTTGGACCATTGGACCGAACACTGAAAAGCAGCTTAATCAGCCAGAATTAGCAGCTTCTCTTGCGGCCAATGATCTTCTTTCTATCTGGACCGTCTCCTAGGACGCGTCATTACGCACCGAAGTCAAACGTAAGATTAGACGGTTGAAAGTGAATAAGACCACGGGAGCGAATAGAATTCCTCCAGCTCTACAAATTCGGGGAACCTGACCATGCAGACGATATGCACAAGTTACTTGTTAAGCTGTGAGAGCGGGAAGTTGTCCCAACAAACTGCAGCCGTTCGGTAATAGTCCCAATTTTCAAGGGGGGCTCATTTTCAGAATGTGGCAATCATTGAGGGATCAGTAAACTCTCAATTGTCTCTGAGCTACTCACCTCTGTCATTCTTCAGAGAGTTGCTGGCACACGTGGAAACCAGATACTTGAGAAGAAAGCAGTGTTTCGTCGCATTTACGGTTGGATTGATCACATTTTCACATTAGGTCAATTGTTGGAGCCCTGCCATATTTATCGACGAGCCACCGTAGTCGTGTTTCTCGACATCAAAGGTGCCATCGATTCGGTTGATCGATGTGCCCTTTGGGACTGTCTAATTAGGAAAGGTGTGCTCGAAAAATATGCAAACAATATCAGAGCACTTTATTCGCATAGTTCGGACAGATTGAGGGCATACGGCAAGCTGTCGCCGCTCTTCAATATCCAAAGCGACGTGAGACAAGGATGCCTGCAGTCACCCTTTCTTTTTAACTTCTCCATTGATAAAGTCATGAAAATTGCATTCAGTGGACACGATCTGCAAGGTGTGGAACTGCTCCCAGGTGAACGACCACTTGACTTGGAGCATGTCGACCACATTGCCCTTATCTGTGATAGCTTTCAATGGTGCCAAGTAGGACTGGACAAATTAGCTTTGGCTGTCAGTCGTTTCAGGCTTCACTTTGAACCCCCCGAAGTGCAGTCTTTCTCCAAGATTGGCAGTGATCCACCCCTGCATTGACCTATGATATTGATCAGCTAGAAGTGGTCGAGAAATCCAAGTATCTAAGCAGCTATATCAGCGCCAGTGTAATGGAAGATGTGATCACAAACGCATAGCAAAAGCTCGCGACGGTTTGCCAATCTCCGCCACCTGTGGCGCCGGCACAAAGGGCAGAGCTTACAATGTAACCGTCTGTTCAACCTTATAGTATGGTTGCGGAAGCTGACTCATTAAACCGACAGACACAAAGAGACTAGCTACGTTCGACCATCGCCATCTTCACAGCTTGGCTCATGCATGGTGAGAACACCGCGAGAGCAATGATCGTGTTGGATATCGCGTACTTGGTGCAGGAAGAGCAAGTGAACTCCGCACCGATATCTCCTTCAGTAGGCTCCGATGGCTGGGTCAGGTGTTGCGCATGGCAGCCCAACGAGTGCCGCGTCGTGCGTCGTTTGCGTACCGGGGCTGTGGATGGAAGAGAAGGAGGGGAGGCCAAACGACGACTTGGTCACGAAAAAATGAAGGTCTTCATTCCGAACCTGGCGTCGGTTTGTGTGTCCCAAATGTCTGGCTGGGGTCCGAAAGATGATGAACACGTTTGGTTGGATACACTAGTTGACATGACGAAGAGTCGACCTTAGTGGCGTTTGTGTTGTATGTTTCCTTGTCCCTCTCCAACCAGGACGCAGCGCACCCATTTTCTAACAGAAAGGTGCTCAGTGGTTAAAAGCATCTAATCCTTTGGTTACTTAATGTTTTACATCAGCGATACGTGTCGAAGGATTATGAGGGTAGGCTGTGAAGCAGATGTAACTCCTATACGCACACTTCCTGATCTCATCCACTTTTGTTCACACTAGACGTGGGATGCGCAAGAAGAATTGCGACACCCCAACCCAACTTGGAGTGTGCTTTCCGATTCAAACCACCCCACAAAAAGGCAACTACGCCTATGTAGCGAGTATGAATGGTAGACCCTAATTGCTTCGGCCGAAATGTGAGGTGGAACACTCTGTGAGTGGATCCCCGCTCGACCGTTTTATGCTTAGTATCTGTGTGTACAACAGATTCCCTTGAGGCTCAAGAAAATCGTAAAACTCCTCGGGTACAAACCAAAACAAGGCCAGGACTTAACTACAGTACTATTCAAAGAGAAATCCAAAGCGTAAGATGGGCATACCTCAACAGTACCCATCCAGTTCTGAAACAACCGGGTATTTATAAGGCACACTAGGAATGCAAATCACCTCAATTGTCACTAAGCGACAAGCTCACACAACACAGAGTCCGTGAGCGGAATGCAACAGCTACTGTAATGAGTCCGACAAGCTTACTGGTTTAGTTCACTGTACGATGCATAGAGAGTAGTGGGAGTAATGCGTCACGTGGCAAATATAGGATGAATAGAACAAGTGCGGATATGTTTCTGGGATTAGGGAATCAATGAAATAGGTGTGTGTGTGTGTGTGTGTGTGTGACTCCTGGGGTAAGTTGCACAGCGCAGGAACGAGCATATAGCAGTGAGGATGGGAATGAGACCATGGGGAGGGCATCGAATATAGAATCACAGTGAGTAAAACAAACAGTCGGAAGGCCGGAGTTTATCAGATGGCACAGTTGTCCATTAAGGCTATCCGAAGTAAAATCCCGATATCCATCTTACGAAGTACATGGCAATTATACCGGTTATAATAAAACATTGGGCGTCAAAAAGTAAACATATGAAGTATACAAATAGGTGGCAGTCCGGCGGTTGTCAGATGGTGTAGGTGGTGGGGTTATCCGGAGTACAATCCTGTATTAGGAGAACAGCTATTAGACATTCATTTATTGTGAACGAGCTTGATAGCTATGCTTTACTCTTCCTATTTTCTATTTCTTGACTGTTGTTTAAACGCACTACTGGGTTAGCCCGATTGGTACATCCACGTCATTGTTAATGGACGCTCATCGTCATGTCCTTCTCAGCAGCGCCATTTGCAAGAACATATTCTATTGGTTTCTTCTTCTCATCACTGTTATGCTTGGTTATGTTAAAGGAATATTTAGTTGTCACACAATCATTGTACTAGTTTTCAACTTTTGGGTCTGCATTCCTTATTCTCGTTTGTTTCGTGACTTTTGTTTAAACGTTTCATTCCGTCATTCTGCTTGGCCAGTGCCCGTCAATGTAAACGGTCGTTCGCTTTACGCTTGGAGTCCAATGATGCTATTTTTAAGGACATACGCGATCCGCTCTTGAGTACACGGTCGCTTATTCGCCGTTGCATGTGACGTTTTTCCTTCAGTTGGTTGGCTCAAGTGTACTTTAGTAGCTCCCCTTCATTTTGCCTTCAAACTATGTAAGCAACTGTGATTTTCTGTATACAAGTCTCCTTCTGGCTCGTCTTGGACTTCTTCTTGCGGTCGTGGGGTGAAGGCGTCAGCGGCGACACAACATCCTGATACCGACCTTACGAATTACCAGGTAATATTATCGCCCACATTAGAATCGAATTACTGGTGTTAATAGTTGCAGCCTCCATGCGCCGGTTCTCCTAGGAACACCAATACAACAGACTGGGTTCTAGACGCCTGATGTGTAAGCATGGTATACTGTGTCATGCTTATTGGCGCGTATGGACGAGTTAGTCTACTCTAACCTGTAGACCGGTGAACAAGATAGTGGCCCACCGTGGATACAGCGAGTTAGTTCTAGAGATGGAAACTCACCGTACCATTTCGCCTCGCTTAGACATCCCGTGCAGCTGACCAGAAATCCAGTAGCCCAACTCTTGGCAAGCATTTGTACTGGAGGACCGCGTGTACTGAGGTCCCGTCATCAGCTCACGACAAGTATCGAACAGGCGCCTCAGCGACGGGTTTTCCACCAACACACACACCTGATGCCATGGCAAAGAGTAATCGAGCGACAATCGCTGCCGCGTTGCATTCGGCAATTCACCCATCCCGTTGGTTTCCACATGCTGGATGTATCGTTTGCGAGCGCAATGCAGACAAAATGGGGTGTACGGGTTTGGTATGCCTCGTTCGGAACCTCCAGACGAGTCAGTCGAATCTACTTCATTACGACAAGACAAACAAAAAGAGGCGAGACGAAGTGGCGGAAGGTTCGGTTCTGGTAAATAGCGGTAATCCAAAGCGGATTGTTTATCACGCATAGGTAGAGTACATCTGGAACCGAAAGAAAGATTGGCCAACTTGTGAGCAACAAAAAGAGCACTAGTTTGCATGGGGGATTAGCGAACAAACAAGAAACAGCAGAAAAAATGTAAGACGACAAAACTCCAGTAGTTGTAGATCCCTATTCGTTACTATGGTGGTGGGGCAAATAAATGTAGCTTCTGAGACATCAGTAGTGAAAGCTAAAAAAATTATAGGTGTAAAGAGAGTGGATGAAGCAATGGTATCACAGCCACCATACCTTTCAGGGAGTTTACCAAACGGACACTGAGGATAGATGGATATAAACTGGAATCAACGAGAAAACAGAGAGAGTAACAGAGGAAGTCATGTGGAAATGACAATGCGAAATGTTGACAGGTATTGTCGCAGCAACAGAGAGAAAAGAGCAAAGGTTAGATAAGTTGGAACGGCTCCAGAAGATTGTCACGTGTGAAAATCAGTCTGCAAAAGCACAGATGATGAAAGATCGATGAGGTGAACTAATAGTAACAATATAAGAACATTGAAAGTACGTGGCCAGTAATTAAAACCTAGTGTCATGACAGCAGATGTAAACGGGAGGCTAGGTGGTGACGAATCACAATCGAAGAAAACCGCGTGCGGTGCGGAAGCACTGGGATGGTGACCCCACGGAGCTTTCAACACTTGACCGAGTAGGAACACCGCTCGGTCTCAAGAGCATGAAGTGGGTCGAAATGCTGACGTGGTCTAGAAAGTTTGTAGCCTAACAAATAAACATATTATCATTGTTAAAATAAGTAAACATTGTTAAAAAAGTATCACAGAACGATATACTTCAGTCCACAGCCACCGTTGATAAGTGAATCTAATTCAAGCACAGTGGAGATAAGAAAAGTGAGAAAGGGGATAAATTTGAGTAAGTGCAGGAACATTTGTAAAAGCCACTCAAAGCCGATGCATATGGAAAACAGAAGCAGTTAGTCTACGGAGACTTACGCACTTTTGAACGGGGTCGTAGAATCTGGTTTCAGAGCCAACGGTTCCGTGTAAGCCGATCAGTTCGGTCTGGCGACGAATTTCATAGTCTGAGCGGGGGCACCAAAGGGAAAGTTAGTTCCAAACATGATTACTCATAAGTAGAGCAAACGAAGCGAGGAACAGCGGCACGTAGCGTTATAGGGGTGAGATACCGCGGGGCTGTAACGAACATGTGGGAAAGTCAGCGCATAAATAGCGGAGGCAAATGTGTACACCGGCATAGTCACTTTCCGGTGATTTCATGAGTGTGTTTTAGGGACAATGCAAATGATTCTCCATCGAGAGGTGCACACGATAAAATAGCCGGTTAAAATCAAGATGAACATCAAAAAAGGTCACAAAATGATACACTTGCAATCACTATTTCTTTATACTAATTGGTATGTAAACTATTTGGATTCTTTTTGAGAGCATACACAAAACCTTAAATATATCACGTAAGCTTTAGCGTCACCATATAAAATAGATGAAAATAGCGAATTTGAGAACGGAACAGTCGAGAATTACTTAACGCTAAAGGGAATGGTTTCCACAAGAATGTATGACGATATATCAGAAACATTAGGAAGAAACGGTCCTGTCTATCCAACAATCAACAGGTGGCATAGGGAAGGAAATGGGGTATGGAGTCATGCGAAGACGCGGCTATCGACGCCGATGGCCTAAGAAAACGCATAAAAAGCCGGCAGCATAAATGGAACTG